>CM053770.1:254265371-254292014 GCA_028658325.1 Potorous gilbertii
CCCCCCCCCCCCCCCCCCCCCCCCCCCCCCCCCCCCCCCCCCCGCCACATACATAAAGAGAGGGAGAGAAAAAGAAAAGGGAAAGAGACAGGCTATGGAGTAGTAGAGATAAGGACTGCAAGAAAGGGAGAGATGGAGCTGGAGTGGAGAGAAAAAAGTAAAGAAAGAGAGGAGTTTAAAGGGAGAGAGAGGCTAGGACGTTGAGGCAGGAGAGGGAGGGGAAGAAAGGAACAGAGGGGAAATGGGAAACAGACAGAAAGAAGGGAGACAAGGAGGGAAAGAGAGTGGAGGTAGAGAGGAGAGAGAGAAAAATGGAGGAGAGAGAAAGAAAGAGAGAAGAGGGGAGACAGACAGAGGGGGAAAGAGAAAGAGAGAGAGAGAGAGAGAGAGAGAGAGAGAGAGAGAGAGAGAGAGAGAGAGAGAGAGAGAAAGCTCAGCTCTCTGGGCTCTCATTAAGGCTACACTTACTGAAAGCCTGAATCAAAGCCAAAGATCAGGGCAATGTAACTTGGACGCTCAGTAGGGACTATATTCAGAGGCCAGGGCTCCAGAGCTGGCAGCCTTATTTGGGATGGAAAGTCTTTCTTTGAAAATGAGTAAGTGATGAGTGTAAATGGGGACATCATTAGCTGTTTGAATTCTCTTAGGCCAGTGGTTCTCTCCACCTCCTTCTTCCCTCCTCCTCCCCTCCCCTTTCTCTCCTCTTTCTCTCCTTTTCCTTCTCTCCTCTTCCTCCCACCATTCGTAGGGGATGGGCTGGGATATCCAGATGATGACTAATCCCTCTCCTCCCTTTTGGAGTCATGTAAGTCAGGTTTTGGACGATGCCCACAAGGCCCTCAATGTGATAAACCCAACACCAGAGCCCCTATTTTACTTGTAGCCCCTCCTCTCCAACTACTGCCCTCCTCTACTTAATTGGCCAACAGTCTGAAAGTCCCCCCAACACCTACCACACAGCAGGAAAACACCAATATTTAGGGAGGGAACATTTAATATGTACTCATGACTCCGGAACCTCCACCCATTGTGGTCCCCCCTTGCACCTGACCATGTTCAAGCCTGTGTCTTTACAAATGAAAGAGACAAATGAGGACAGGGGAGAAGTGGCTGAAGGTCATCCATCTAGACCCAAGCATGGGCTCCTGTCTCATCCTTACCCGGCACATAGGCCATGGGAAGGGTCAGTAAAGGCCTCTCTCCAACATTCCAGGAAGGAAGACTGCAAGGAGTGTGAGGAATTGCCCAAAGAGGTGAAATACTTCTCACAGGGTTACTCAGCTCATAGATAGTAAGTACAGTTTGAACCTGGTACTTCCTGACTCCGAGGTCAGCCCTCCACCTACTCTGCCTGGAGTCTCCTAGGGCACAGAGAAAGCTGTTGGTCGTCACAGATGGAATTTGGGACTGTGGAGGAAAAGCTCAGTCTTAGGTATGCAGAGAAGTGAGAATCTACCCTGGGGGTGGAGGGGCAAGAGGGGTGGTCCTAGATTTAGAGATGGGAGAATCTGATTGAATACAAACCCCTCCTTTTATAGGGGAGGAAACAGGCAGCCAGTGACTTGCCCAAGGTCCCACAGACTGCAAGGAGGGGGCTCCTCAGGAAAGAGTAGTGAACTAAGAAGTTCAGAGCAACTGTATTATTTGAGGTAGGGGCCAGAGGGATGAGTCTCTGCTCTGCTTGACTTGGGGTCTTATAGGTCCTTGAGTCATGGAGCCTCTGAGCTGCTGATGAGTCCAGGAAGTTTAGGCAGCTGGTGGGTGACCTCACGACTCTCCTTGTTATCTGAGAGTGGACTCCAGGCTTCTGACTTTTTAAAAATTGAGGTTGGAAAGCTTTTTTTTTTAAACTTATTTAGTATTTTATTTTTCCCAATTACATGTAGAAACAATTTTAACATCCTTTTTTTTTTTCAAATTTTGAGTTCCAAATCCTCTTCCTTCTTTTCTCCCCCTCCCATAACTGAGAAAGCAAGCAATTTGACATAGTTATACATATGTAGTCATGCAAAGCACATTTCCATGTAAATCATTCTGTGAAAGAAAACAAAAACAAAAGAAAGCCAAGAAAAAAAGAAAAAGTATTCCTGCATTCAGTCTCTTCCAGTAACTTCTCTGGAGATTGACAGTGCTTTTTATCATAAACCCTACAGAACCATCATGGATCATTGAATTGCTAAGTTATTCACAGTAGATCATCATACAATGTTGCAATGTTGCAGTGTACAATGTTCTCCTGGTTCTGTTCATTTCACTTTGCATCAGTTCATGTAAAAGTCTTTCCTTGTTTACCTGAGAGCATCCTATTCATCGTTTCTTAAAGCTCAGTTCCATCACAATCACATGCAACTTGTTCGGCTATTCCTCAATTGATGGTCATCTCTTCAATTTCCAGTTCTTTACCACTACTAAAAGCACTGCTATACACACACACACACACACACACACACACACACACACACACACACACACATATATATATATATATATATATATATAATATGTCTTTTTCCTTTTTGTTTTTTAATCTCTTTGGGATACAGAACTAGTAGTAATATTGCTTGGTCAAAGGGTATGCATGGTTTTATAGCCCTTTGAGTATAGTTCCAGATTGCTCTCCAGAATCCTTAAATTAGTCTACAACTTGATCAATAGTATGTTAGTGTTTTAATTTTCCCACATCCCCTACAATATTTATCATTTTCCTTTTATATCATATTAGCCAATCTGACAGGAGTAGCTCATAGTTATTTCAATGTGCATTTCTCTCATCAATCACGATTTAGAGCATTTTTATATGACCATAGATAGCTTTGATTACTTTGTCTGAAAACTACCTCTTCATATCCTTTGACTATTTATCAGTTGAGGAATGGCTCTTATTTCTATAAATTTGACTCAGTTTTCTATATGTTTAAGAAATGAAGTGTTTATCAGAGAAACTCACTGTAAAAGTTTTTCACAGTAATGGCTACCAATTTTGTATTTCCCTCCATTCTATTTCCCTCCTATTTATCCTTCTCCTCCTCTCATTTAATTTCTCTCTCTCTATTTCTCTCCCTCCTTTTACCCTGTCTATTCTCAAAAGTGTTTTGCTTCTGACTTTTACCTTTCCAAAACTACCCTCCCTTCTATCAGCTCCCACTTTCTCTTATCCCCTTCCTTTCCTATTTCCTTGATGGTAAGATGGGTTTCTATACCCAACTGAGTGTGTATACTATTAGCGCTTTGGGTCAATTCTGATGAGAGCAAGGCTCATATGTTTCCTAACCCTAACCCCATTTTCACTTCCATGGTAAAATTTCTTTCAGGCTTTTATGTCAGATATTTATCCCTTTCTGCCTCTCTCTTTCCCCTTCGCCCAGTGCATTATTATTTCTCATCCTTAATTTAATATTTTTTAGATAATCATGCCATCATATTCAATTCACACCTCTGCTTTCTGTCTATGCATACTCCTTCTAACTTCCCTAGTAAGGAGAAAGTTTTTAGGAGTTAAAAATATCATTTTCCCATGTAAACAGTTTAACCTTATTTAATCCATTATGATTTCTCTTTTCTGTTTTTCTTTTTATGCTTCTTTTGCAGCTTGGATTTGAAAGTCAAATTTTCTATTAAGCACTGGTCTTCTTGCTAGGAATGCTTGACAGTCCTCTGTTTCATTGAATGTTCATTTCCCCCCTTGAATTATACTCAGTTTTGCCGAATAGGTGACTCTTTATTATAATTCTAGCTCTTTTGTCCTCCAGAATAAAATATTCCAAGACCTTCAATCCTTTAATGTAGAAGCTGTTAGATCTTGTGTTTTCCTGATTGTGGCTCCACAATATTTCAATTGTTTCTTTTTGTATGATTGCAGTATTTTCTTCTTGATCTGGGAGTTTGGCTATAATATTCCTGGAAGTTTTCATTTTTGGGATCTCTTTTATCAGTGGATTCTTTCAATTTCAATTTTACCCTTTGGTTCTGGGATATCAGTGCAGCTTTCCTTGATAATTTCTTGAAAGATGATGTCTAGGCTCTTTTTTGATAATGACTTTCAGGTAGTCCAACAATTCTTAAATTATCTCTCCTGGTTCTATTTCTATAGTCAGTTGTTTTTCCAATGACATATTTCACATTTTTTCATTCTTTTCATTTTGTTTGATTGTTTCTCAATGTCTCAAAAAGTTATTAGCCTAACTTGCTCAATTCTAACTTTTAAGGAATTATTTTCTTCAGTGACCTTTTGTACCTCCTTTTCCATTTGGTTAATTCTACTTTTTAAGAAGTTCTCTTCATTGGATTTTTGTGCCTCTTTTATCATTTGACCTATTCTGTTTTTTCAAGGTGCTATTTTTTTTCAATATTTTTGTGCCTCCTGTACCAAGCTGTTGACTCGTTTTTCATGATTTTCTTGCATCACTATCATTTCTTTTCTCAGTTTTTCCTCTATCTCTCTTACTTGATTTAAAAAATCCTTTTTGAGCAGTTCCATGGCCCGAGACCAATTCATATTTTTCTTTGAGGCTTTGGATGCAGGAATTTTGACTTTGTTGTCATCTTCTGAGTGTGTGTTTTAATCTTCCTTGTCACCACAGTAATTTTCTATGGTCAGATTTTTTTCTGTCATTTGCCCATTTTCTAGCCTTTTTCTTGACTTTATACTAAAGTGGGGCTCTGCTTCCCACATGGAGGGGACACCATCCCAAGTTTCAGGTTTTTTGTGCAACTGTTTCCAGAGCTAGTTCTGGGGACCTGTAAGTTTTTAGTTCTTCCAAGGTGGTATGATCTAGGGAGAGGTGTGTTTTCTACTCTCCTGTACTGTGACTGGTTTGTGAGTAACCACAAGTGGTCTTTTCTGCCCTGGAACTGCACAAGGTTGTGACGATTAAATGAGATAATATTTGTAAAGTCCTCAGCACAGTGCCTGATACAAGTAGGTACTTAATAAATGCTTATTTCCTCCCTCCCTCCTTCCTTCCTTCCTTCCTTCCCATTTTATCAGTGCCACAAAAGATGAATTGATCTTAGGCTCAGAGAGGGAGGGATCTGTGGAGAGCATTGAGTCTACTCTTTCATTTTATAGACGAGGAATTGAGGCTCACCAGAAGAGGGCAAGGGTTGCCCAAAGTCACATAGCTTACCTGTGGTCTTTGAGTTTCTTTTTCCGATTTCAAACCACTCTCCAACCACCATGCCAGCATGACTCTCCGAGGCAACTTTACCAAGTAAACGAAGATTCAGAACAACTTTGGGAGGTAGTAAGAGTACTGCTATTCTCCATTTTGCAGGTAAAGAAATAAGCATAAAAACCTAGCAACTTGCCCACAAGCACACAGCTAAGAAGAGTTGGAGCTGGGGACACTGGAGCCTAGGGCTTCTGGTGCTATTCACTGCTCTGCTCCCTGGATCACACTGCCTTAATCAACCAGTTGAACAAAATTTTATTAAATTCTTACTATGTGCCAATCATTACATTAGGTACTGGGGAAACAGACAAGAAGGAAACAGCCTCTACCCTGAAGGAACTTCCCTTCTACCATGCTCTAGTCCATTGCTGTTTGTTTTGGGTTCATTATCATCAGGTCATCCCTCTTTCCTCAGGAGTTCAAGGTCTTTAGGGCAACTTGACAGTCCTATGATCCATGCGTGTCTGGAGTGGACCCAAGATACAATTTCCATTTGATTGGAGCTCATGCTTCTATCCGGTACTCCCTTCTGTTACTATTTGCTCACGTGAAACCTCATCTCACTTTTCATCCTGGCTCAGTCGTTGCTTGGGTTTAAACCTTCCAACTTGGGAATCTGAGCTCCTTCCATGTCCCTGGAAACTGTGATAATGATGGTGATACAGGCATATTCTGGTATCTCTTGAATCTATGTCAAGCTCAGGAAAAGACTGATTGTCCTCCCAGGACTGATCACACTTCCAGGCTCAAACATGTTGCCATCCACTTTCCAACTGGCTGAATTTCTCTTGGGTCTTTCCCAATTTTCTATTAATTCCTTCCTTGGCTTTCAAGTCCCTTGCATGATTATGGCAGATTTTTTTTTCTGTCTTTCGGATCTGGCCACCAGATTGTTCCGGAGAGCTTTGGTGTAGGGGAGGGGAAAGAGGAAGAACCCCTCCAGAGCATCTGCCCAGTGCCGCTGTATGACTTCTAGAGTCAAGAGTCCTGACTCAGCCTCCAACTGAGAATTTCCTGGGAAGACTGGGCTCCTTGACTCCCCATTTGAGTTTTCTAGGACTGGTTTGACACCAGAGATGTGGTAGGGTATCTTGGGCAAAACATTAAGTCCTACGGTTTGTTCATCCTTAGACAGGGTTGGGGGAAGGAGAGTTCTAAGGACCCATAGGTTATAGCTTAGTCCCTTCTTTGGACCTCAGTTTCCTCATCTGTAAAATGAGAGGGGTTAGATGACCTCTGAAGTCGTCCCCCCCCCCCCAGCCTCCAATCTTTGGTTGTGTTCCTTCAACAAACATTCATGGAGTACCTCCTGTTTATCGGGTACTTCTATGACCACCTGAACATAGGCTGAACTCAAGGCCAACCTCTGAGACTTACTGACTAGTTAATTTAAGAAATGTTTAAAGACAGTCCTTGCTCATGGTCTAGGAGGAGGAAAAGCATCACAGAATTTCACTGGGATTGAGATTTTCAGTGATGTGCCATTGTTCCACACGTGAGGGGCAGCACGGCATTACAGATAGAGCCCTGTGCTTGGAGTCTCGCTGTTGGCATTTGCTAGTTGTGTGATCCTGGCCAAGTCTTTGAGCCTCTGGTTCTTTTTCATGTGTGAAATAGGGATAATCTCTACGGTACTGACCTGACAGTGTTGTCCTGAGGCTCAGGTGAGGTGTATGTAAAGTGCTTTGAAAACTTGGAAGAGTTCTGTGAATTTCAGTCAGTACTACTGTTATTCCTTGCCCCTAGATTATGAATTCAATATCATACTAGCCTTGGTTTCCCATGGGAAAAAAATGGAGGGGGTGGTGGAGAAGTTGTCTTCTTTTACTGAAGACTTGGAAGGTTACAAAGGATCCTTCGCAGTGAGAAAGTCTTCACACTCGTGTGGTTTCAGTACTCCTTTTGTGGGTCCCTGCTCTCTGTGGTCTCTGAGTTGGTAGCAGGGAGGGTTATTCTATCTTCTCTCCCTTGGAAATCCTCCTTGAAAGCTCTCAAGAGAGTTAACTTCAGGGACTTTTTTTTCTTATTCTTCCAGAGGTTGCCAACAAAGAAGTAAATGGCAGGGTTGGCACTGCTATTTATGCAGGAGAGAAGCTCAAAGATAATGGACACTGACATGCTCACATCTACTTTGATCCCAAAGTGAACGAAGAACCAGACCTTCTGGGGAAGACCGAAGATGAGGAACACGAGAATGGTCACCAAAATGGTGATGTGGAGCTTGGCAGGGTGGTGGAGCTGGGATCGCTTCCAGGACTTCAGAAAGAGAATCAGGCTGGAAAGAACCATCAGAGGTGTATACATCAGGAAGTTGAGTACACAGCTAAAGATACTGATGATATATCTGCAAGTCGTGTAGATGTGTCCCATGTAGACCTCAAAGTAAAACTCTAGGACAGCCATGAAGACTGAGAGAGACCAAATGAAAGCACAGATTGAAGGGGATTTCTTTTTCAAATGGTGGTATCTATACCAGAGGGGAAAGAGCATGGACAGACACCTCTCTACACTGATGACCATCAGGAAGCCCAGCCCTGTGTTGTACATAAATATGTTGAACACAAGAGTTCCATGACATATATAAAACAAGTGGCACTTGGTAAGAAGCTTGCTAGTATATATATGAAGAATCCTGGCAAGGTACCAAATTATTCGTCCCAGGAGGAAGCTAAAGTCAGTGATTGTCAGATTGAGGATGTAAATGGTAAAGTGACTTCTCTTGATGTAGAAACTGAGAAACCAGAGCACAATGCCATTTCCCAGCAGCCCACACAGGCAAGTGATCAAATTAATGAAGATCATGATGTGGGATACTGTATCAGGACCAGTTTTTGGGAAGCAGGTATTATTTTCCTGGCTACCATTATTGAAATTGTTGCAGCTCATCTTTTTAATAGGCAGGGATTGTAAATTTGTGAAAAGGCAAGTGTGCTGCTTCAAGAAGAGTTGGGTTCCCCCTTCTCAGAAGTCTTCAAGCAGATGGTGAATGACCACTTGGGTATGTTACAATGGGGATACCTTTTGTGTATGAGTTGGATTAGATGGCCTCTGAAGGTCCTTCTAATTCTCAAATCCTGTGATTCTGTGGTACTGGACTGGTCTTGTCTGGAGGTGGTGGGACGCAATAGGGACCTTCTGGATCTCTCATGCACCTACTACAAATGAGAAGAGAGATATGAGCTGATGACTCTGGAATTGGTTTTACAGATTCCCAGAAAAATGGCAGTAGACCCAGAAGAGGGATGAATAAATCAGAGAAAGAGATCTATATTACATTCTCAGTAATAAATGGGGATGCAGAAATTTAAAACAAAATCATAGCAGAGCAACATATTTGTTATACTTATTCATATGACCACATTGGATTTATACAAGCTATGAAAGGATAATTCAATATTAGGTAAACAACTGGCATGCAATAATTGTTCACGCAAACAACAGAGTAACAAAAACATGGTGATTGCATCTTTTTCAAAAATATATCTGTGATATGGGTAATTAGAATGTCCAGTGTATCGGGGAGGGGGGAAGGGACAAATGGGGAGAAAATTTTGGAACCCAAAATCTTGTGAAAATGAATGTAAAAAGTTAAATAAATTTATTTAGAAAATAAAAAAAAAATATATATCTGTGATATCACTGTCCTTGGGTACTCCAGATGAGTCCCCAACTCCCTCTACCAATGCAGGTCAATAATTGCTAGGTAATGTATAGTTTTAGAGCATTGCCTGAGGCGAAGAGAAGCTATGTGCCTTGAGCTCAGGTCTTATCTCAGATATCAGATCTCTATCCATAATGCCACATTACCTCTCACCATAAATAAATACAGAACACAGCACTTAACTTCCAGTTAAAACATTAAAAAAAGTGCAGACATGATAGGTCTCCTCTTCATTATGAACTGGTCTAAATGTAAAAGGAAGAGGTCTTATTATGTCCCATGGGGAAACACTGGAAACTTTCTCACTAAGTAGAGGGATAGAACGAGAGTGAACCTTATTCCCACCATCTTTGAACACAATTCTGAAAATACTATACTAGCGATACAAGGGCAAAGAGCTAAAGATGAAAACCTCAGCAAAGAAGAGATACAATTATTCTGTTTTGTATATGACCTGATGGTTTAAGTCTTAAAAATCCAAATAAATTCCTGAAAACACCGATGGAGCCGATTAACATCATCAGTAAAGTAGAACACAACAAATAATCATTATCGTAGCTGTGTAAGTCATCGCCCACCCCCCCAACCCCACCATAAGGAAACCAAGGTAAGGGAAAGTCCATTTAAAATAACTACAAAAGATATCAAGTATCGGGGAGTTTGGAGGAAAACTGATGGACAAATTTTGATTATTTGTGGATGAGCTATGCCTATATAATAAAAAGTGTACCCTAGCACTGTGGCAGGAGCAATATCCTAAAATGCCCTTTCCTTCCACCTTGATGCAAGTTGGCCACTGAGTGTTGTTGAACCTAGAGTCAAGAAGACCTGAGTTCAAATCCAGCCTCAGATACTAGCTGTATGACCCTGGGCATAATCTCTGCCTGCCTCAGTTTCCTCAACTGTAAAATGGGGATAACAGCTTTTCCCTTTCAGGGTTGCTGTGAGGATCAAATGAGCCTTGCTCTATAAATGCATATTCCCCTTATACGCCTGGGCCCTGGCCCCCAACTTCATGTAATATCTTACATGAATCTTACATAATATCTTAGGTTTCGTAATTTTAGAATGTGTTGAGACATTCCTTGAGACTTGGTGGCCTGAGGGGACTAAAAGTTCAGACTATTGACCTCATTTCCCGACGGCAATGCAGGCTATGCTCAGTTGGATAATTTTCAAGTCTCCTTGGTGCCTGGCCTTCTTGAATGTCTTTGTGCTAGGGGCAAGCAAATCTTGTTAACTGTTCAGCTGGCTAAGGAGTATCTCCTTCTGTCCCAGCATCACTGGAATCCATTAGATTGTGAGATCCTTGAAGGTAGGGACTGACTTTGGCCTCTTAAAATCTCCAGTACTTAGCACAATGATTGACACATAGGAGATACTTAATATTTTTTGATAGATTGGCCATTCTCTGCTGGATGACCTTTAAGAGTTCATCTTGTCAGTTCAGATGGAAAGGAGATTCAAAGAGGAAACTAGCCCCTATCAAGGCATATATAAGGTGTGTGGATCTGGCTTCGATCTGGTCCGTCAGCTAACACACATTTATTAAATGCCTATGATATGCCAGACACTATGTTGAGTTGGAGAAAGGTGAACGGTGAGAAGCCATGTGGAAATGGGTAAAGGTTGGGCAGAGGCAGATACCATAAGGAGACTTCAGAAGCAAGGAATTTTCGGTAGCTCAGGTGTGAAGAGTATCGGGACAAGCTGAGTTGTTGAAATCTCCTCTTTTCCGCACTACCCACCCCTAGGTATCAATTCTGTATCTCCTTTATCTCCTTCAGCACAGAGAAAGTCTATTTACTTTCTTCATTTTAAACATTTACTTTATCTTTATAAACAATGTTAACCACAGGCATTTGCTAGTTGGGGTTTGCTTTGGGAATGAAGTTAAGAGGAAACTGAGAGGAAGCATTTTAAGGGAAGAAAAAGAGATCGATAGAGTGAGTGCTGTTGCTGGCTGGGGCTGCAAAGCTAGCAAAGATGAATATTTATTTAAGGATTGTTTGACACCATGTCCTAGAGGAGGAAGGAATATTGATACTTGGAGGCTCATGGAGCAGTGAGTCAGAAGTAGGGCTAGAGAGGGTGGCAAATGGGAGTAGTTCTCACCAGCCCACCTCAGCCCAGCTATAGTAATGGAGACAATCATAAAATAACCCAGATTATTGTGATGTCCGATTTCAGACCCAGAGAACTAATGCTGAGATGGGGAGCTCTGAGTAGAGGGTGGGACACATGCTCTCAGTCTTGGTCACTTGTGACTGCTTTACATAAAAATTTTTCTTTGTTAATAATAATAGCACTTTGCAAATGTCATCTTATTTTATCCTTACAAAAACCCTGGGAGGTAAATGTATCGTTATCCCAATGTTAAGTAGGAAGACACTGAAGCAGCAGAGGTCAGGTGACCTGCTCAGGATCTTACAATTTATGCATATTTGAAGTGGGATTTGAACTCATCTTCCTATGAGATCAGCATCCACTGTGTTCTGAGCTGCCTCTTGAGGCAGGGGAATATGATTATGACATACATCATTAGAAAGTCTACCTCCACAGGTAGGGAATGAACTCACAAGCTAGGTATGGGTGGTAGCATCTTCCATGGAGTTGCAGATTTAGAGCCAAAAGGGAACATGGCAGTCATCATGTCCATTTTATAGATGAGGAAACTGGAGCTCAGGGGGTCACAGACAGTGAGGTCACAGACAGTGAGTAGCAGAGCTGGGCTCTGCTAAACTCTGCTAAACTTTACAATTTAGAAACCACAATGACCAGAGAGGGAGGTGGTGAGGCCATTTTCCCCATTAGACAGATGAGGAAACTGAGGCCCAGAAAGAGGAAATGATCAGTCTGAGACCATACAGCTAATGAATGGCCATGGCAGAACTACAGCTTGAATGAAGACATTGGGGAACAGCTGTTCCTCCTCTGGGAGCTGTTTCTGGGGGCTTTTCTGGTTCATCCCAAGGTGTGTGTGTGTGTGTGTGTGTGTGTGTGTGTGTGTGTGTGTGTGCATGTGTGTGCGCATGTGAAGATCAGGGGAAAGCCTAGGTTTGGAGCTAGACATATGGGAATGGTGGAACCTTTAAGAGCTGGTGAGATCATTAATAGAGAGAAGGCAAAGAGAAGAGCACCCAGGACAGAGCTTGTGGGGATCATTCACAGACAAAAGAGGGCGGACCTAGATGATGATCAGTAAAAGGAGACTGAGAAGCAGATAGGGAGGAGAACTGGGACAGGGCAGTGCGGGAAAACCCAGGGGAAAGAGGCTGGCTAGGAGGGGGTGGTGGCTGTCGATCATTCACTTATTTGTTGTTTATTAAGTTCCTGCTGTATACCCGAACTACCAGTACAATGGTAATAAAATAATCCTTAATGACAAAGAGTTTACATTCTAATGGGGGAGACAATGAGGACACATCTAAATACAGAGTAAGTATAAAAAGAACAAATGAAAAAGGCTTAAATTCAAGGCCGTATGGCAGGGAGGCTACAAGTAGTGGGGGAGTTTGGGCTGTGTCCTAAAGAGGGGCTCTATGAGGAAGAACCCTTATCAGAGAAATCTAAGACAAAGATCTCCTCCTCCCCGTTTAACAGCTTCCTTTCTTATTCTAGATGCATTAATGTGCAGAAGGTTTTCAGTTTTAAGTAATCAGTTATCTATTTTATCTTTTGTAATTGCCTCTCTTATATGATTAAGAATGTATTTCCTGCCCATAGTTGTGAAAAGTACATGATCTGTTTCTCCTCTATTTTTTTTTCATTGCATAGTCTTTAATACTAAGGTTGCATATCCATTTAGTGTAAGGTGTTGCTCTAAGCCTGATTTATCTCAGACTGTTTTCTAGTTTTCCTAGAAGTTTTTTATCAAATGAGGTGATTTTTTCCTAGGTAATTCATGTTTTCTACTTCATTAAACACTGAATTATTGAGTTCCATCATTTCTGATTCTCTCGTTTAGTCTATTTCATTGCTCTACCTTCTTTTTTAACTCCTGTTATATATGTATGTGTGTGTGTGTATATGACTGCTATTTTGTAATACAATCTGAGGTCTAGAAATGTTATTCCCCCTTCATTCCAATTTCTTTTTAACATTTCCATTGATGTTTTGTTTTTCTAAATGAATTTCATTATTATTTTACCAAGCTCTATAGAGTATCCCCTTGGTAATTTGACTGATAGGTAATGAGTTCCATGTTATTTTCATGTTGGGTTTGCAATGTCTCCAGGACATCCATTTTGCAATGTCCAATAGCTAATTACTGCTGCAGGACTGGAGTTCAAGGGACAGACTGGGACTAAATATATAGATCTAGAAGTCATCTGCATAGAGATGGACTTAAACTCATGCAACACGATGAAGTAACCAAGAGAGAAAACATAGAGTGAGTAGAGAAAGGGATCTAGGACAGAACCCTGGAAAGCAGCCAGAGCTAGGGGGTGTGATGGGAGCCAGCAAAGAGTTAGAGGAGTATTTGAATAGGTAGGAGGAGAATAAGGAGAAAGCAGTGTCACGAAAACCCAGAGAAGAGAAGAGGGTGTCAACAGCGTTGAAGGAACAGTCAAGATGGCAGAGAAAAGGTGCGACTTTCCCAACTCTCCCCAAATCCCTCTGATCACCTTTCAATAATGCCATAAAACAATTCCTGGAATGGAAGACCCCACAAAAGTATGGGGTGAAATAATTTTCCAGTCAAATAAAACTTAGAAGGCCAACAGGAAAGGTCTGCATATCTGGGTAAGAGTGGAGCACGGTCCAGTTCAGGTCAGGCCAGCACAGCCCCAGCCCCAGCCCCAGTAAACCAGGAGCAGGCTATGGAGTGACTGCATTTGCAGTGGCAGCAACCACTTCCAGAGCTCTCAGTTCACAGATGGTAAGTCTGAACAACTGGTCAGAAGGAGATTACAGGGGTCTCTTTGCTGGCACTGGGGGCAGATCTTTGCCCATACTCGGATCCAGGTTGGTGGAGTTGTGATCAGATTTGACCATTCTGTGGAGCAATTTGGAATTATGCCCAAAGGACTTAGCAATACACCTACTAGGTCTATATCTAAAAAGAGATATAAAACAAAAAGGGGAAGGACTTATATGTCCAAAAATATTTGTAGCAGATTTTTTTTTGGTGGCAAAGAACTGGAATTTGAAGGGGTGCCCATCAATTGGAGAACAACTGAACAAATTGTGGTATGTGATTGTGATGGAATAGTATTATACCATAAAAAATGATGAGCAGAATGTTCTCAGAAAAACCTGGAAAGACTTGCAGAAGCTGATGCAAAGTGACTTGTACTGTGTACAAATTAACAGCAACACTGTAAGATAATTGACTATGAATGACTCAGCCGTTCTCTGCAATACAATGAAGAAAGCAACCTCAGAAGGGTTTATGATGAAAAAATGCTCTCCATTCCCAGAGAAAGAACTGATGTGTCTGAATACAGATTGAAGCAGACTATTAAAACTTTCTTTTTTTTCTTGAGTTTTCTTTATGTTTTCTTTCACAACATAACTAATATGGAAATGTGATTTGTGTGATTAATACATGTATAACCTACATTGAATTGCTTGCCTTCTCAATGGTGGGGGTGGAGAGGGAGGAAGGGAGAGAATTTGAAATTCAAAGTTTTAAAAATGGATGTTAAAATTGTTTTTATGTGTAATTGGGGAAAAATAAAATACTAAACAAAAGAAAAAGCAGCAGAGACTTCAATTAGGATGAAGGCTGAAAAAAGAGCATCATATTGGCAAGGTCAGAACAGCTGCCAGAGGTGTACCAGTTGGCATCTATCACTGAGCCTTCCACTTAAATCCAATTCATGTACAAGTCAAGACATCATCTTCAGGCCTTTGGTCCTTTGAAAACAAAGGATAAGAAGCAGAACCATTGTAACAAGCCACAGCAGCCAAGCCCAGTGAGGAGCCAGCCTCAAGGAGCGACCTGCTTGACGCAGTGGATTGACCCAGCAGCCAAGGTGCTCCAGCAGCCAAGGTGCTCTAGCGGCCAAGTCATACAACCACTTCCATTGGAGATGGAACACTCAGAAATGAAGTGGTCTGGGGATGGATATTCCATAGTCATTTTGAGTTTGAGTCCACTCTCTCCAGGGACTGAGTGAGTGTGTAGAAGGGAGAATGTGCCCTGATTCAAGGTTCCATCTGCTGACCTCTGGGACACTCATTCCTTCCTCAATGAATCTGGTGCCAGGCTCATAGTCTGTCTCTCAGTTCCTGCCCTCGTACTGGGAGACTTCAAGATATGTAGTGACTCCTTTAAGCACCGAAACCTCCCAGTTCCTCAGCCTACTCCTTTCCCATGACCTCCTCCTCCATCTCACCTGAGCTACATATGGAGATGGTTGTACTCTTAATCTGGCATCACTCACACATTTTCTGCTTCCATATTTATGAACGTGGACATTCCCTTTCCCCATTACAGTCTCTCGTCATTCCACCACTCCTTCTATCGCTCAGTTATTTCCCCTCTCTCTCTCCTTCCCCATCTTGACCCCTTGGGAACCAGTTCAACTCTACCCTGCCCTCTTCTCTGCCTCTGCATTAATTCAGCACAATCTCATCAATTTCCATGACTTTAATTTTTATCTTTCTGCTAATGCTTCTCAGAACTTCTTATCTGGCTGCACTTGATAGTCTCCCCCTCCAGCTGCCCACTGAACATCTCACACCAAATGTCCTATAGATGTTTGCACTCAATACATCCCAAACTGACCTCATTATGTTCCTGTACTGCCCCCAACCCTAATCCAGGGACACCCTGTGTGACATTGCACTCTCTCCGATCTCCCACTACCATTTTTCTTGCCCCGGGTCTCCTAGATGAGGAAGAGGATTTCTAGATTTATTGAAAGCAAAGCAAAACAAAACATCCAAGAAAATCCTCTACCCCAATCTCTTTTGGAGGGTCAGTAGTAATCACAGATTTTCTAGCCTGTGGAGATAGGTGAGAGGGAGGAAACAAGGCCATGCAGACACAGAGCCTGGAAGAAACTGGGAGTGTGGACTCAGACACTGGGCTCCCTGGAGAAGGGAAGCAGATGGGCCCCAGAGGCAGCCTTCCCCAGGCCCAGGCAGCTCCCAGGGGCTATCAAGGGTGGGGAGTTACTTCTCTGGGCCTTCAGAGGGAGTGTCCAGTCTGGGGGTTCCCACACAGAAGCAATCACAATTACTGTGGTAATGAGAAGGAGGCCTGGAACATAATAGGCACTTAATATTTATGGACTGATTACTGATTGATTGGTTGGTTGTGGTATGTTTGCCTCCTAAAAAGCTATGGAACCTTGAAGAATTATAGCTGACTCATAATACCTTGCAGGGTACAAAGTACTTAATGCAGCCAGTCATGGATATTTTCTCCCTGTTGTTGTTCAGTCATTCAGTTGTTTTTGACTCTTCTTGCCCCATTTGGGACTTTCTTGGCAAAGACACTAGAGTGGTTTGCCATTTCCTTCTCCAGCTCATTTTACAGATGGGGAAACTAAGGCAAGCAAGGGGGAAGTCTCTTGCCTAGGGTCACACAGCTAGGAAGAGCCTGAGACCACATTTGAATTTAGGAAGCTGAATCTTTCTGCCTCCTGCCCAGTGGTCTATCCACTGTGATGACACACCTCGCTGCTTAGCTTATTCATTTCACCCCATTAGCTAGGTGATGCTGGACAAAGCAAACCTCTCTGGGCCTTAATTTTCTCATCTTTAAAATGGGGACAATATGAGAATTAATTGAGATACTGTCTGCAGTAGCTTCAGAGGGTTATAGAAATGTTATCTGGTCATTCTTCTCATCATAGGAGTGAAATTCGTTGTGAATGAAGCCGAGTATTCTGGAAAAGGGGATCTCTCATTTCTCAGGCACTGGAAGGTGAGAGATAGAGAAAGAGAGAGAGCTGGGGAAGGAAGAGATGGACTGATACAGATGGGTGAGGGTTCATTTGTGGGAAGACACAAACACACATAGAAAGACATGGAGAACAGAAGGAGTGAGGGGGAGAGAAAGAGAGAGAGAGAGAAAGAGAGAGAGAGAGAGAGAGAGAGAGAGAGAGAGAGAGAGAGAGAGAGAGAGACAGGGAGAGAGAGACAGGGAGAGACAGAGAGAGAGAGAGAGAGAGAGAGAAAGGGAGAGAAAGGGAGAGAGAGAGAAAGTGAGAGAGAAGTGAGAGAGAGAAAGAGAGAGAGAGTGAGAGAGAGAGAAGTGAGAGAGAAAGAGAGAGAGAGAGAGAGAGAGAGGGAGAGAGGGAGGAGAGAGAGAGGAAGACAGGTTGTTGTGTTTGTCCTTTGTTCTTGAAGAGAACCATGACATCAGGGAGATGATGACATGATCTGAAGTTGACTTTGATTTGAGTGAGTGAGGGCTGTGCAAGGTTACCAGTCTCATTTTCTTCTCCTGAGCCATCTGGGTCTAGTGGCCAGATATTCATCAGGATGACCGGAGATGGTCCAGGATGCAGACAGACAGACAGAAAGAAGGTAGAGACTGATAGAAAGACAGATTGAAAGGCACACAGAAAGACAAAGATCAAGAGAAAGACAAATTGAGAGAGAATGAGAGACAGAGACAAAGAAATGAACAAAGACAGAGAGATAGTGAGGGAGGGTAGAGACAGACATACAGAGAGACAGAGAGAAAGATTGAGAGAGCCAAAGAGAAAAGACAGAAATTGAGAGACAGAGAGAGAAACTGAGAGAGATAAGAGAAGTGAAGACACAGAGATAGAAAGGAAAGAGATTCACAGAGACAAAGAGATAAAGACAGTGACAGATTGAGGGAGATACAGAGAGACAGAGACAGAGAAAGAAAAACAGAGAGTGACAGAGAGATATGGGGGGATGGAGAGGCAGACAGACAAGGAAGGCAAGGCAAAGGGAAAAGGCAGAGAAGAAGCCCTGAAGAGGTCTCTGTGCTGAGGATAGAGAGGTAGAAGTGACCCCTGGAGGGGAGGACAAAGCAAAAGGAAGATACCCTGGAGGCAGAATTGGAGAAAGCTCTCCCCCACCCTCCTCAGTGCTCTTGCCCCGACCCTTGCTCACCTTCCTCCTCTGCTTCTCTGGGGGCCAGGCGTGGTAGCTCTGGAGAGAACAGGCCAGGCCAGGGCAGGGTAGAACTCTCTGGGTAAGGTCTCCCTGGGTCAGCACAGCGGACCTGATAGTCTCTGGCTGGTGATTCATTGAGGGTTATCACTGGGCTTCATGTTGGCCTTGGATCTGCGATCAGATGTCCCTTCAGATAGGGGACATCCTGTTTGCTCAAATAGTTTGCTCTCTTATCTGATTCTGACAACTTCCCCCCGAGTGCTGAAAACTCTCCCCTCCTGCATTGTAAGGCTGAGACTGAGCTCCCTCTGGGCCCACCAAGTCAAGAATGGGCTCCAAATGCCCCACCCCTACCCTGATTCAGCTTTACATTGCCTCAAGTGCACCAGCCCTGCCCAGTGCCCACAGCCTCTGCATCTGACCACTGCTGTGTTTGAGTTGCAGCAGGCTAGTAAATGGTCTGGGGATGGGGTGGGAGATGGATGGAGGCAATTCCATGGTGAGTGAGCCCAGCCCAAGCTGTAAGGCTCCATGTTTCCTCAAATTACCTCAGATATTCTTATCTGTGAAACTCTCAGCTGGGATTGTTCTGAATGACTGAATGCCAAGCCTTTAAATTGATTACTCCCCCTTTCCAACATTCTCTCCTTTCCCATCTTCCAGAGAACCCTGCTCTCCTGGACATCCCCCTGCTTTGAGTGGTAACCAGAGAGGGCATGGGCCAAAGACTGTGTGCTCTCTAACAGAGCAAACACAGGTCTCAACCCCTGACTCGGCCACCTATTACCCATGTCATTTGGCAACTCATTTTCTATCTCTGAAAAATAGGGATTGTTCTCAATCACCAATGTCTCTTCAGGCTTTGAAGCTTGTCACTCTCTTGACTCCCTTAGACTCATCCTTGTTTGCCCAACATGGGTGACTGTCACCCCATGAGTGGGGCTCCCATGGGATCACCATAAGGGCTGCTTCTAAGGTGCAGGGGGGCAGGCTTCTATGAGTTCTCATGCCCTCGTATGGATCACAGGGGACCATATAAGCTGCCGTCTGCTTGTCCTTGGTCCTCCCTGCCTCCCTGGATCATCTCTTCCAGCTGTACACCTTTTGAAGGGCTTTCCTCAAGTCATTCCTATACCTCCACTTCACTTCTTGCCATGTGCCCCATTATGGCCCTTTGAATGGTCTTCTGAGACCGCCATGTTCCATGGTTTATAGCCATTCACAACCCAAGGCAATAATGACACCATCAGTGAGGATATAAAGCATCATGACAGAGGATCACAATATTCAACACTCAGGTGTTTGGGAATCAGTTGGCTGTCCTTCATTCTCAAAATGATATCACTATGTTGGGGTCAAGGCACAGTGTCCAGCAGTGACTGATCAGAACAATATGAGCTTGGAAGGGTCTACCAGAGGTTGGGCACAAACAAACATTCATCCTCATAATTGCCCACCTTGCATTTCTGTTGAGCTCCTGAAATTCTGCTTTGCCCATGGAGCACAGCACTTTCTCGATGTGGGCATGCCATGGTGGGCAGTCCTGTGCCAGTGTCTCCCATGTTTCACAATTGATTCCAAAGTTCCTCAGAAAGACGTTCTTCTGACTTTTAAGTGAGCACTTGCTTTGAGTGAACTCTCTGTAAAATAGTTTTTTAGGTAATGGTACATTTAGCATTTGAACAACATGACCAGCACATTGAAATTGCTCTCTCTAAAGTAGAGTTTAAACACTTGGCAGTTTAGCTCAAGAAAGGACCTCAAATGCTTTGTCCTGTCAGATCATCTTCAGAATCTTCCTAAGACAATTCTAATGGAAGTGATTCAGTGTCCTAGCATGGCGCTAGTAGGTTGGCCAGGCTTTGTAGGCATACAACAATGAGGTCAGCACATTGCTCTGTAGACCTTTGGTCTGGTAGTCAGTCTAATACCTCTTCCCTTCCACACTTTCCTTCAGAGCCTTCCAAACACTGAGCTAGCTCTCTGACAATGCTCATTATTGATGTATATATCATTGGATAGTACACTGCCAAGGTAAGTGAACTTCTCCATACCATTCAAAACTTCTCCATTTGCTGTAACTGATGGCTCCATATTTAGGTGACATGGTGCTGGCTGCTGGAGAACTTCTGTTTTCTTGGTGTTGTCAGGCTAAGATGAGCATAAGTGTCAAAGAACCAATACTTGGTTGTAACTAAGCCTCAGAGGCCACATTGAGTGTGCGATCATCCTCAAACAAAAAGTCACATACCAACTCTCCCTTGACTTTAGCCTTTTCAAGTTAAATAGTTTACCATTAGTGCAGTAGCTGACCTTGATGCCGTTTTTGTCCTTGTTGAAGGCATCTGACAACATTGCTGGAAATGGAGCAAGCACACAGCCTTGCTTCACTCCACTGATGATTGGGAAAATATTAAAGAATTATCCATTGTCCAGAACCTGTGTAAGTATGCTATCTGGAACTGGCCTACAATACTGATGAACTTCTCTGGGCAAGCAAATTTTGATATAATTTTCCATAAGCCCTCATGATTTATGCCTCAGTCAGATCCACAAATGATGTGTATAGACTTCTGTTTTGCTCTTGGCATTTCTTCTGGAGTTGTTGGGCAGCAAATACCATGTCAACTGTTCCTTGATCCTTTCTGAAGCCACACTGGCTCTCAGGTAGATGACCTCCAGGTGAAGGATCAGCTTATTAAGTCTGAGAACACCTCTTAGTGTTCTAAGGACAACCTATTTCCTTTTCCTTTATAGAGATGGACAATGGAGGCATACTTGAACTCCTGGAACAAAACCTCCTTTTGCTATATAACCCAGAAGACTTCGATCCACTTTTGTTTGAGCAACAGATCTCCTGCCTTCTAAATCTCAGCTGGAATAGAAGCAGCACCAGATACTTTCTAATGGCATTCACAATCTCATTTTCACTTGCAAGTTCATTTGGAGAGAGATTGACTTCAACCAGAGGTTTATGGTTAATGGCTTCAGCATTGATTGATGATGGTGCATAAGAGCACCATAGAAGTATTCAGACCATAGCTCCAGGATTCCATCCTTACAGTGATCTAAGTAGTTCCATCAGCAATGAATAGTTGATATGCACCATAGGTCTGGCCTGTAAACAACCTTCAGGGCATCGTAAAATCACTTTGGATAGCTACTATCACAATAAAACTGAACTTCATCTGCCAAGAATCCTATATCTCTCTAATATTTGCTGGCACTTTACATGGAGTTAAATGCTGCCTTCTTAGAGATAAATGAACTATTCTGTGGATAGGATAATCTTGTAGAGTTCTCATTTTTCATTTAGCAGCTTCTGAATTTCCCCACCATTTTCATCAAACAAATCTTGAAATTTGTGAGTGTTTTGGCCCAGATGAGTAAATGCAGAGCTATACACCAAATTTCTGAAAGCTACCTCCTCTTTTTCTATTTCACTGTTGGCTCACCTTTCCCTCCAAGTTAGTAACAAACTGTTCACTCTCTGAGGAGAACTCTAATGTGTTGATCTGTGTTATGGTACTCAGCTTGCCTTGGGGCTGTTGCCTTTGTTGAATGCAATATACATCTATGACCAGTTCATCACACATTGACACACATCACCTTCATCACTCTTACATCCTGTCTCTCATCTTTTTACAATGACATAGTTTATTAAATGTCAGTGTTCTCTGTAAAGATGCACCCACAGTTTTGTGATATTTAGGCAAATGGAAGTGTTGGTGATGAGGTCATGACATGCACAAGTCTTCACAAGTAAGTGACGGTGGCTGTTGCTTTTTCTGACTCCATCCCTCTCAAAGACTCCCTGTCATGTCTGATAGTCCGTGCTTACTCTAACATTAAAGTCTCCCAGAATTCTAAACTTGTCCTCCTTTGGCACATTGATGATAAAGGTCTCCAGGTCTTCATAAATTTTTTTTTGACTTCATCAAGGTTCATCATGGGAGCATAGGCACTGATGATGGCGGCATGATATTTTCCTCCAAGTGGCAATTATATTGTCATGAGTCTTGGGAGGCATACAAACTTGTTGACTAGACTAGTTTTGATTGCAAAATCTATGCCAGCTTAATGACACTTCCCTTCACTGCAGCCACTCCAGAAAAATGTGTATCCAGCTCTGACTTCAGTAAGCTGGCCTTCATTGCCAGCCTCGTTTCACTCAGGGCTGCTTTTGGATGTGATACCTGCTGAGTTTTCTCTACAAGAGCTGTTTGTCTTTGAGATCTAAATTTCATAAGCATTCACAAAGTCCATGTTCCAATGGTGAATGAATCTTTGCAAAAGTTTTTGTACATTTTTTTGTGTTTAGACAGCAGGGTGAGATCCTCACCTGCTGTGATAAGGAGGCCAGGGTTGGGTGAAGCAGAAGATTTTTCTACTTTTATCCTTTTCTCTCCTTTCACTGTGTCCCTCCTTATCAGTGTTTTCCTTTGGATCACCATCTCTTTCAATTTGCCCTCCCTTCTTTCAGCCCCCCCTCACCCCTCCCCCACTTTTCTTTTCCTCTTCCCTTTCTACTTTCCTATTGGGTAAGATAGACATCTATACCCAACTGAGCATGTATGTTTCTCTCTCTTTGAGCCAAATGAAACTAAGGTTCAAACAATGCTCACCCTGCTTCCTTCTTTCCCTCTACTGTACAACTCCAGGAGAAATGCCAAGAGTAGAACAGAGGTCTGTACACAATATTTATAGATCTGAACAAGGTCTTTGATACAGTCAGTCATGAGGGCTTATGGAAAATGATGTCCAAATTTGGTTGCCCAGAGAAGTCATCAATATTGTACACTAGTTCCACGATGTCGTGCTTGCCCAGGTTCTGGATCATGGATGATGTGCTCACATTTTCCCAGTCACCAGTTGGGTGAAACAAGGCTGTGTGCTTGTTCCCATGCTTTTTTAACATGCTATTTCCATCCATGTTGCCAAATGCTTTCAATGAGATTGAACATGGCACTTGATTTCCACAACAACCTTGGGAAGTGGCTATTATTGTGCCCATTTTACAAACAGGGAAACTGAGGATGAGAAAAGTGGTGCCTCATGGCCACTGGTAAGTATCTGGGTCAGGATCCAAATGCCCTTCCTGACCCCAAGCCCAGCGTTCTACCCACTAGGCTCTGTTGCTTTTGAGGTTGTATTTCATTTGATTTTGAAAGAGTTTGGCCGGTTTTCCCAAGGGACTCTCAATACTTTGCCTTTCTTCCTTCTAGAAGAACTCCCTTCAGTGACCTTTTGTAAATAATTGAATTGGATTCCAAGGAAATGAGTCAGGCATCCTCAGGCCAGAGGGAAATAAACGAGCCCTCTGCTGCCATCTGCTGCCTTCTCAGGACATTCACTAAAGTGGGGCTTTTTAAAAATTTCCATCTGTGTTGTAGGATGTGTAGTTTAGATCTTGGGGACAGGGTGGCTCCACCTGAAGGATAAAATCTTGGGGTGCTCTGTTCATTGAACCATTGGGGATACACCCAGAGAGCCCCCCTTCCTAGAACATAAATGGGAGGTACTGAAAAAGTCTTAATCCAATCCCCCAATTTTACAAGTGAGGAAACTGAGGCCCACCTTGCCCAAGATCACACAGCAACGTTGGCAATGAAATCCAGGCCTCTTGACTCCCAGGCTAACCCTCTCCCTAAAATAGGATCCCTCTGCCTGGGCTTCAGAGCAAGTGATTCCTATTCCAATATTCACCTCTCTCCCGCTTCATCCCTTGGTGCACGGGTAGACACCAGGAGAGGCCTCTGTTCTCTGGTGCTCCTCTTTCCACTTCTCCTTGGTGTATTCCAGATTCCTCACTCTTTTCTTAGAAAAATTTATTTAAGTATTTTTCTATTAACATTAACTTGTTCTCACTCTCCATGCCCTCCTTCTACCCTTTCTGATTCTCTCTTGTAACCAAGTCCATGTCAAACAGTGAGGATGTGCACCATGCTGCATCATTCTGAGGTAGGCAAGCAGTCAGGTCTTAGCATCTCCACACAGGATCGAGAGTGGTCATTACAGTGGATTACACTGCTGCTGCCAGTGAAGGCTACTCTAAAAACTGTTTCACCCGGAGCTTGGCATGGTTCCTGGCCTAAAGAAGACCCTGAATAAGTGTAGTCCTTGTCTCTTCTGTTCTACCAGCTCCATTTCCCTCCTCTTCCTTTTCTTCATTCTTCTCCTTCTTCTTCTCCGCCTCCTTCTCCTTCTTTTCCTTCTCCTTCTTTATCTTCTTCCTCTTCTCCTCCTCCTTTTCCTTCTCCTCCTCTTTCTTCTTCTCCTTCCTCTTCTCCTCCTTCTCTTTCTTCTTCCTCTTCTTTCTTCTTCTTTTTCCTCTTCTTCTTCTCTTCCTTCTTCTCCTCCTTCTTCTCTTTCTTCTTCCTTTTCTCCTCCTTCTCCTCCTCTTTTTCCTTCTCCTCCTCCTTTTCCTTCTCCTCCTCCTCCTTTTCCTTCTTCTCCTCTTTTTTCTTTTTCTCCTCCTCTTTCTCCTTCTCCTTCCTTTTCTCCTCCTTCTTCTCCTTCCTCTTCATCTTCCTTCTTCTTCTTCTTCCTCTTCTTGGGGTTAAGTGACTTGCCCCAGGTCACACAGCTAGTAAGTATTTGAGGCTGGATTTCAACTCCAGTCCTTCTGACTCCAGAGCCAGTTGCTCAAACCATTTTCTTTTCTTTGTGTTGGTTTGATTCTTCTTGTGTCTCTCTAAATTCTGCATTTCCCCTGACACATCATCATCATCATCCTTATCCATAAGCATTTATTACATGTCTACTGTGTTTCCAGTATTGTGCTAAGTGCTGGAGATACGAAGAAAGGCAATCTCTCTCTCTCTCTCTCTCTCTCTCTCTCTCTCTCATATCTTATTTCATTACATTCACATACAACAATTTGATTAATTATTACCCAGTGTATGGGCACTCGCCTTATTTCCAGTGTTTTTGCCACCACAAAAGTGTAGCTACAAATGTTTATATATGAAAGAGACATTTCTTCTTTCCCCTCCTTGGGGTATATAACTGTGAGTCAAAGGGTATAAACAATTCAGTGACTTTTCTTGTTTGATTACAAATGGTTTCCCAGAATGCTTGGACCCACAGCTCCACCAAGAATGTATGTGTCTGCCTGTTTTTTCTGCAACTCTGCCACCAATAACTGTTTTAGTCTTTTATTATCTTTCCCAAGTTGAGAGATATGAGGGGAAACATGAGCTGTTTTAATTTGTATTTCCCTAATGTTAATAATGATGTCCCTCCCCGTTTTTTCTGTCTCTCTTCTGCTCTCACCTGCCTTTGCTCACCAGCCAAGCTGTGGGTCAGCCTGAGCCCCACCATGTATGACTGCATGAGTCACTCAGGCTTCCTGGCTCTTCTGTGTGTCCCCCGCTCCTCCAGCACTTTTGCTTTCTTGAAATCATGAGCCCAATTTTACCTCTTAGAAGGGTCATTGTGTGGTTTGTGTAAAATCTTCAACCTTGTACCATGGACAGTGGGATTTTCTGCTGTAAACCGTCTATTGTCCCTAAACCAAAACAAACGGAACCTGTCTTTCACACTGTGAGGATGGGTCCCTTTTAGGGTCTGGTAAATTTTTAGGATGTAAGGGACACAGAATAGAGACAATGCCTGGCAAGGGGCAGTACCTGAGGAAGGCTGGGCTCCTTCAAATCACATAAAACTGCCAGAGCAGCCAGCAGAGTCAATACACTTGCACTCAGGACATAGCCAGTTTGGGTCTTATATTTGCAAAGACCACAAAACCCCAGGATCCCTGGACTTGAGGCTATTTGGTGATTACTGGGTAAATGATCCACAGGTATTTATTAAGGACGTACTATGTGCCAGGCATTGTGCCAAGGGCTGTGGATGTAAGTATAAAGAATGCAACAATCCTCACTCTCCACACGGGGAGCTGACATTTTAATAGGGAAGATAAGTAGACACAAAAATCCACACGGGGTAAAGTTAAGAAATATAAATATAATACAAAGTAGTTAAATATGAGGGAATATTTAATAGTGGGGGCAGCTAGGTGGCACAGTGGGTAGAGAGCCAGGCCTGGAGTCAAGAAATGCTGAGTTCAGGGGCGGAGCCAAGATGGCTGAGTAGAAAGACTCACCTATGCTAGGTCCGAACCTACAGCCCATGGATTTCCTCTAAAAAGAACTCCTGACAAATTCTGGAACAGTGGAAACTGCGCAGAAACACAGTGAAGGAGATTTCCGTTGCAGAGAGCCCTGAAAAACCGACCCCAGGGGTCCTTCGTGCCCCGGACGGGAGTGGAGCCCTCCCCTCCCCCTGCCCTGGCCACACGGCACTGAGGGGAGCAAGCAGATCCAAGCAGGCTTCAGGGACTGTAATCTCCGGCGGCCGTGAAGGTCCCTCCACCCATAGATGCACAGGTCAGTGAGACGGGCTGAGAGGGGAGCGGGGTATCTCTGGGACTCCGACCCCCTAGGGAGGCAGCCGCTGTGGGCAGCTCGGCAGAGGCAGCTCAGCCAGAGGCTCCCAGAGCAGGCAGGAGCTCCACCCCAGCTCCATCACAAAAGGTTTCTGCATAAACCCCCTGAGGGAACTGAGCCTGAGAGGCGGCCCTGCCCCCACCTGAGAACCAGCAGATAAGCCCCCATTGAAGAGCAGCCAGGCCTGCCGCCAAAGCCCTGAGGCTGGGGAGCAGCATTTGAATCTCAGACCCCAAGCACTAGCTGGGCAGACCTAGGCCAGGGGGTGGAGAGGACTCTCAGAAGTCAAGTAACTGGCTGGGAAAATGCC
>CM053770.1:254292514-254329070 GCA_028658325.1 Potorous gilbertii
TCATATCCTTTGACCATTTATCAATTGGGGAATGACTTGTATTCTTGTAAATTTGACTCAGTTCTCTATATATTTTAGAAATGAGACCTTTATCACAGACACTAGTTGCAAAAATTCTTTCCCAGTTTTCTGTTTCCCCCCTAATCTTGGTTGCATTGGGTTTGTTTGTGCAAAAGCTTTTCAATTTAATGTGATCAAAATTATCCAATTTGCACTTCATAGCGTTCTCTATCTCTTGTTTGGTCATAAATTTCACCATTCACCATAAATCTAACAAATACACTATTCCTTTCTCCTCTAATTTGTTTATAGTATTAGCCTTTACACCTAGATCATGTATCCATTTGGACTTTATTCTTGTGTACGGTATCAGTCATTGATCTATGCCCAGCTTCCACCACACTGTTATCCAGTTTTCCCAACAATTTTCATCGAACAGTGAGTTCTTATCCCAGAAGCTGGGTTTCTTGGGTTTATCTAACAGTAAATTGCTATATTCATTGTCTTGTGTACCTAACATATTCCACTGATCTACCCTTCTATTTCTTAGCCCGTACCAAGTGGTTTTGATGATTGCTGCTTTATAATACAATTTGAGATCTGGTAGGGCTAGATCACCTTCCCTAGCAATTCTTTTCATTAATTTCCTTGGTATTCTGGACCTTTTGTTCTTCCAGATGAATTTTGATATTTTTTCCTAACTCTAGAAAATAATTTTCTGGTAGTTTGATTGGTATGGCAATGAATAAGTAAATCCAACTGAGGTTTTTTAACAAACTGACCCTTAAAGTAATAGGGAGTGATTAGAGTTTCTGGAGCAAGGGAGCTACATGGTCAACATTATATTTTAGGAAAGAGTTTCCTTGATAGTAAGGTTGGGTCCTGGCCAACTGGCTCTCCCTTCAAAGCCCAGTGGGCCAGCCAGTGGCCCCAGCAGTTACCCCGACCTTCCTTTGGCCACTGTGAGCTCTGCCCTGCTGCAGAATGGGAGGAAAAGCTAGCAGCTACTCTGTGAATGCCAATGTGACGTCAGGAGCTGGAGGGAGAGCCTACTCTCCTGCTTCCCGGGGGGCTGCTGGCTCCTCCTGTGCCCAGGCATTCCTCTCCCAAGTGTCATCACTCCCTTCCTCTCTGGGAAGCTCGTTGCAGGTCCTGGGGCGTGTAGATATTCAGTTCCAGGGTGACTTGGTCCGACCAGCTACCTCCCATCAAAGTTGCTACGCTTCCATTTGTTTAGTGTGCTCAAGACCCTGTCTGCTTCTGGAGTCTAGGGCCTCAGAGAGCTGAAGACACACACCCTTTGCTCTCCTCTCCTAAGGATCCCAAAGCGGTTTCCCCAGCTGTAAGTAAAAAGCATCTTGTATTCAGGGTGGGGGTGGGGGACAGCGTATCCACAGGTGGGCTCAGCTCCATGGCTGGGATGGGGGAGGTAATCTGAAGTGGAGCGGGGTGGGGGGTGGGGGGGATATCAAAGAGGAAGAATGAAGGAAAGGAAAGAGAGGAGGGCAGCTCCTCCTGGAGACAGAGACAGACCTTCAGCCTCAGGACCCAGCCACTCCCCAGTTTTGGGTGAGCCCCACCCTCTCTAAGAGAGCCCAGAGAAGGCCAGGGTTTGGGCCCTGCAGGGCACTGGCATTGGGCAGCAGGATTCTGCTGGCCACATTCAGCTTTCCCCAGTTTTACTTCTGCAACTCTCATCCATTCCTTCTATCCCAGCTAACTCTCCCACTCAGCTTAACCCTCCACTCCCCGGACTGCAGCCACCTCTCACTTGCTTTCCCTAGTTCTTTCCTCCCTTTCTCTCTCTTTCCTCTTTCTCATTATCTTTTCCAGTCCTCTTCTCCGTGTTTTTACCTCCTCCTGTGTCTTCCCTTGTCTCTATCTGTCTCTATCTCTGTCTCACTGTGTGTGTCTGTCTGTGTGTGTGTCTCTGTCTCTGTCTGTGTGTGTGTCTCTGTGTCTCTCTATGTCTCTCTGTCTCTGTCTGTCTGATTCTCTCTCTCTCTCTCTCTCTCTCTCTCTCTCTCTCTCTCCTGTCTTGTCCTTCCTTTCTCTGCCTCTGACTCTCTAGCTGTCCTCTTTCTCTGTTTCTCCTCTCTCTGTCTCTCTCCCCACCTCCTCCAAAAAAAAACAACTCTACTTCTGCCTCTCTAGCTAATCCCTAGGAGTTCCTTCCTTCTTTCACTGTTTCTTGCCTTTCTTTTTATCCCTAGCACAGAGCACAATGCGTGGCACATAGTACACATTTAATAAATACTAGTTAACTTGGCTTTGCTTCCATCTCCCCATCCACTCCCCATCCCTTCCTTTCTCTAGAAGTTTTTACAAGGCAAACATCCAGGCAGACTTGGTGCCAAACAGCCCATGTGTCCCTGCAGTCATCTGAACACCAGCTGAAAATCAGATTTTGATTCCCCTTAGTCCCTCAAGCCCTGTCCCATCCCTGTGCCTCTGAGTCCCTATGCCCAAGAACAGGCTTTTTAGAAAGTCTCTAGATCTTAAGGATTAGGAATAGGGGGCCAAAAGAAGGGTGCCGGTGATTTCCTTGATATTAGTCGAAGGACAGGAGCAAAATTTGCTTTTCCCAGGGAAAGAGAACAGCTCCCTCTCTAAAGTTTAAGGGCTCTTTTCTCAGAATGGCCTTGAATTGTGTGTAGTCTAAGCATTATTGTCCTCATCGTACAGATGAGGATGCTGAGACTCCATGAGGTGAAGATGACTTACTCAGGACTTGTGAGAGGCTAGATCCGAATCATGGGCTCACAAAGCAGGGAAGGCTCCCTGGGCAGAGCAGCATAGCCCAAGTGCTGAACTAGAACATGAACCCAAGTGCTGCAAGCACCTCAGCTTGAATGTCATCTCTGATCTTTACTGACTGCGTGAGCACGGACAAGTCATCCCACCATTTGAACCTCAGTTGCCTTGTTAATAGAATAGGCATACAAACACCTGTTAATCTGCCTCACCTGCTCAGGATCTCCCATGATACCTACAATGGAGATAAAGTGTGCTGCAGACTTTACAGTCTTCAGGAGTGTCAATCGTTGGCACAGTTGTAGAATAAGGAGACTCCTCTCAGCCCAATCCCTCTCATTTTACAGATGAGGAAACTGAGGCTCCCTGTAAATAGCAAAGACCATGAGGTCAAGTCCGGGTCTGTCCCTGACTCCCTGTGTGACCTAGAGTAACCCATTTAACCTCCTTGGGCCTCAGTTTCCACATCTGCAAAGAGAAGGATGGGACTTAATGGCCTCTGAGGTCTCTCCCAGCTCTAGGTCTATGAATCCAGGACCCAGGAGCTGAGCTCCAGTCTCCTGCTTCTCAGGTGGAGATCAAGCCCCAATCTGGCCTTTTCTCTGCCCTCCTACTTGCAGCCACATCCTTCCCAGTCATGATAGCCTCTCATGTCTGGAGTCCTCGACTCCAGCTACCCCAGGACTGGCACATGTATGCACAGCTGAGGTCCAGAGAGTTCTGACAAGGTATTTTTTTTAATTCTGAATTACACATAAACAAAATTGTCTAATATACTTTAAAAATTTTTTTGAGTTTCAAATTCTCTCTCTCCTTCCCTCCCTCCTCTCCCGTTTCTTGAGAAGGCAGGCAATTTGATACAAATGCTACACATGCAGTCATACAAAACATTTCCATATTAGCCATGTTGCAAAAGAAAATAAAGACAAAAAAACCCAAGAATAATAAAGTTTTAAAAGTCCGCTTTAATCTACATTCCATCTTTATCAGTTCTTTCTCTGGAGGCACATGGCATTTTTCATCATAAGTCCTTTGGAATTATCTTGGATCTTTGTATCAGAATAGTTGTCATTCACTGATCACTATTTAAATGTTGTTTTAACGGTATACAATGTTCTCCTGGTTGTGCTCACTTCACTTTGCATCAGTTCATATAAGTCTTCCCAGTTTTTCTGCTCATTATTTCTTATAGCACAATAGCATTCAGTCGCAATCATATGCTACAACTTGTTTAGTCGTTGCGCAGTTGATCAGCATCCAACAATGTGTTTTAATCTGACATTACAACCCTCTTGCTTTGAGTACTTGGCCCTGGGCTTTGGGCCCAGAATAAATAGGCCCCTGATAGCAGGTCGATGAAGACACACACACAGAGACATACCCTAGCACATGCTAGGGATTGTAGACAATAAGGGAGAAGAATAAGACATAGTCCCTGCCTTCCCAGGCTGTCGGGTCTAATGAGAAAAGTAAGATTACAACACACGAAGAGACAGGAAACAACAGAGGGCAGCCTGTAACAAAGTACAGTTATGAAGTTGGAACAAGTACAGTAAGAGTTGGCAAGAAGAAAATCACAAGGTATAGACATGACCCTGAAGGATAAGCAGGATTTGAGGTAGATAGAGAAGAAGAAAGGCAGTCTCCATGATGGGGACAATATGAGCAAAGATAGATGGGAATAGGAAGGACTGTGCCTTGTTCATGGGACTGCTAATGAAAGTAGAGGGTGCGTGTTGGTGAGCCAGAGAAAATAAGGCTAGAGCAGTAGGTGACCCAGACATGCGTTCCCAACACAGAGCTACAAAGTACATAGCTGCTGGTACTCTCTCCCTCCTCACACACTGCTACCAACAATGCCTATTCTGTATTATATTTATCTGGCTAGATACTCCACACTAATCTATAATAGACTCAGCTCCTTGGGTTCAGGGACTGTTGGATTTTTTTCTTTACATCCTAGTTTCTCTATATCCCTAGTTCAGAACACAGGGCCTGGCACTCAGTAAATGCTCAGTAAGTGTTTTTTGGTACATGTATACCCTCAGCTGTAGTACTACCCACTCCTTACCAGTATCCATGCCCCTCTGATAGGAGAGCAGAGCCAGGAACTTTAAAACCTCATCTCTTTGTTTCCCACTTTTGTGTCACTCTTCTGGATATCTTTGGACTTCTCCATCTACCTCTCCCCACCCCTCCCTCCCACTTTCCAGTTTTTCTGTATATTGTCTTCTCCATTCGATTGGAGTCCTTGAGAGCAGGACTGTCTTTTTCTTAGTATCCCTAATACAAATTACAGTGCTTGACACACAGTAGGTGCTTAATAAATGCTGACTGATTGACATATTATGCACACTTACATGCAAACATAGACCCACTCTTTGGCATGTCCATATGTGCTTGGTAGGGACCTTCTAAATGCTTTTCTTGTCTCCCTATGCAGGGAATCTCACACTTCATTTAGGAGACACAAGAGATATTCAGGAAAGTTATTCTGGCACACCCTCTCCATATGTACTCACATATGTGTGTGCACACACATACACACTCACATATATGCACACATATACACACATACATACACACACATAGATGATATCATCTTAGGAGGACATTCATGGGCTTTAAGAGAGGAAAGGATGAAAGGGGGTAGGAAGGGGCTGGCAGAGGATCAGATGTTAGCTCCCAAAAGAGCCTGAGGGGACATTGAGCCAAATGATTTGGCCAAGATCAGATAGCCAGTGAGCTGGGTTGTGAACTCTGATCTCCTGACCCCAAATACATAGCTCTAACTTTAACACCAGAAGGCAAGGAAAGCAAGAGAACCGGGGAGGGAAGAAGAGAGAAGACAGAAAGGGCAGCAGCAAAGACAAAGAGGCCAGTGGGAGCATGGACAAAGCCAAGTGTGCATTCCCTGCCTCCCCAGTCCCTCTACTCACTCCCCCATGGCTCTAAGATCTAGGGACAGTGAGTGTAGAGACAACAAAGCTGAGTAGAGGAGAGAGGACAAGAGGAACGGGTGATGGGAGAAGCTGGAGAGAAGGCTCCAGAAGGGAGTGTGTGGGGCTGAGGTCATGGAAGATGTGATGTGGCATCTCTCATGGAAACAGCATGAGCTGGATGCAGGAGGAGACTTCAGAGAGGAGAAACATGCAGCCAGGGTGGGCCCAGCTGCTGCTCGGAACAGGCTGCGTGAGGACATATGGATGAGGGGAAAGAATCCTGGCCTTGGCCCAGAGCTTGACTTAAAACTGTGTGACCTTGGGCAAGTCTCTTCCTATCCCTGGGTTTCAGTCACTTCCTTTGACAAATGAGAGGCTAGGCTTGGAGGAACCATCCTGCTATAATACTCTCCAATTCCACAAGGTCCTGGGCACAATGAGTCAGTCAGGCAACATGCATTTCTTAGGTGCCCACTATTTACCAGGCACAGTACCAAGCAGTGGATACAAAGAAAGGCAAAAGCCAGTCCTTGGTCTCCCAAATCTCCCAGTGTAATGGGGAGACATCGGACCAACAACTATATACAAACAAGACATAGAAGGGATACGTGGAAGGGACTCTCTGAAAGAAGGCATGAAGTGGTAAAAGTCTGAGACCTCCTAAAGAAGAAATGAAGTTAGGAGGGGGAGGTGAGGAGGGACGGCATTCCTGGAATGAGGGATGGGCAGTACAAAGACATGGAGTCAGAAGATGAAATATTTCATTGCAGAAGATCAAAAAGTCCAGTGTCATTGGGCAGGAGACGGGAAGAAGCAGCAGCTTAGGGAGGGCTAGAAATACTCAATGATAGCTTGTATTTGAACCTGGAAGGAACTCAGAACCTCTGGAGATGACACACTCACACCTAGGCTTTAGGAAGGTCAGTTCGACAGCTGAAGGAGGGTGGTCTGTGGGGAAGAGACATGGCCGGGAGATCATGGAGTCTACCAGGAGCCGGGCGGGGGGGCGGGGGAGGAAATAAGCCTGTGCCCCCATGATGGCTTTGTGTGTGAAGAGAAGGGGGTGCAGATGAGGCAGATAGGGAAGGTCTGTATGACAAGACTTGGCCACAAAGCAGATGGGAGAGGCAAGGCAGCCAAGCCTGGAGATCCAGTCAATGACCTTGCACTTGAGGCCTAAGAAGGAAGAGGAATTCAGGGGGTAGGGAAGAGACTCACTGCTCCCTTTCCTCTCTGAAACCTTTCTTAATCCTCCTGGCTGTCAGTGTTCTCTCCCTTCCCCAAAATATCATGCATTTACTTGCATTCATATGTTGTATCTCTACCCAGGACAATGTAAATTTCTTGAGGACAGGAAGTGGTCTTTGTTGGTTTTTTCTTCTCTGTCTCCAAGTCTTCTATCAGAAGTTGATTAATAAATGCTTATTGGATGGGTTGGGTTGTTTTGGACTAATGGCAGTGGGTTGGAGGACAGTTCTTTTGGCCCAAATTCAAGCCAAATTCATATTGAGAGAAAGTTGTTTCTTTCTGTAATTGACAGGTTGTCAGAGTGTGGGAGAGGCACCTGCGGAGATCACCTTGGAAGAGTCTGCCCACCACCAGCCAACCCACTCCCTAGACATGGCTTGGAATTGTTCGTGGGAGATCCACGCACAGAACAGGAATAAGGCAAGTGTGGGGAAGGTAGCATCTGCCAGCTCTGCCAGGGAGGGCTCTAGTCCTAAGCAGCCCCAGGTCTCAAGCCCTGGCCCAGGTCAGCTGGTGTGGCATGAAATCCTCTTACTGAAGGGATCCCTCTCTGCCTCCATCATTGGTGGCATACCTATGGGCTCTCTGGCCATTGGATACTCTAAGCCTGGCACTGCCATCCTGGCCTGAACTGATGGGAGACCAGTTCACATCCTTTTCTAATATCTACTACCCGGGTGGTGTAAGACAAGTCATTTCACTTCCCTGGGCCTCAGTTTCTCCTCTGTGAAATGAGAGTCCAAGAATCTGGGTTGAAATCTCATCTCCAGTGCTGCCTATGTCTGAGGCCTTGGCCAAGTCATTATGTCTCCTTGGGTCTCAGTTTCCTCCCCTACAAAATGAAGGGCTTGACTAGATCCCCTCAGAAGCCCCTTCCATTCTAGATCTAGCTAGCATCTTTGGACAGCTCCTTCCTCAAAACCAATTTCGTGGTCTAAGTAGGTCCCTTCTAGTTCCAACAGCCAATGGAGGTATATTTGAGGAACATGTTATTTTCATCCCATCACTTAAGGCACTCACAGATGCCACATGCCCAGCTCACCTGGAGGTCAGGGGGAGCAAGGCAGGAGCAGTGACTTCTTCTCCCATCAGCATCCCTCCCCATACTACATTCTCCATTCCTACTATTTCAGCGCCAGGGATTCCCATAGCCTCAGTTTTATGTTTATCTACCTGGCCCATACTGACTGAGAGTTGATAGCCTGATACCTCTCCCTTCCTTTGGGCCCTGACAGCTCACAGTGAACACGAAGACCACCTCCACTACTTATCATATTCATTTGGACATGGGCATTTAGAGCTACCCTGGGAGGCCACTTAACCCAATCCTCATTTTGCAGATGAGCAAGCTGAATCCAGAGGGAGGGGGTCACTTAAGGTCATACAATTAGGGTTAGCACCATTAGGATTTGCACCCAGGTCTCCAAATCCAGCACTCCAGAGTCCTCACGGCCCCTCCTTTTCAACCTTCCCAACACTTTTATTTAGATCCTAAAATTATAAGCTGAGCACTAGAAAGGATCTAAGCAATTATCTGGGCTAACCCCTGTTTTATTTTAAGGTTGTTGTTAAATTTCAATGCAATAAATATTTATTACACACCTATTATGGGTCAGGCAACAAAAAGTAGTAAAAATTAATACCTGCCCTCAAGGAATTTACAATCTAAGAAATGCGTACAAACAAGCCATAGACAGGATAAAAAGGAAATAATAACTGAGGAAAGATACTAGGATTAAAAACAGGGAAGACTTCCTCATCTGTAAAATGCGTTGGTAAACCACTTCAGTCTCTTTGCCAAGAAATTGTTCAGAGAGGACTGAAAAACAAAGAGGAAACTTTCTAAAAATGGTGGGATTTTTGCTTGCTGTTTCTCCTTTGTTTTAAAGAGGACAATGAGCCAAGGAGGGGATGCCATGACATGCAAGTGAAATGAATTTAAGTGAGGAAGGGCTATGCAAAGTCACCAGCCTCACTGTCTTCTCTGGAGCCATCTGGGTACAGTGGCCAGATACAGATCTGGACAATTGGAGATGGCCCTGGCTGCAATGGGAGACTTTGACTTTTTCTAGCTAAGGTTTTAGCATGTCTCAGTTTGATGGAGGCACGTGACTAAGAATTTTTAAAACGAGGCAAAGAATGGCCTCTTTAAAAAAAAAAAAAAAAAGATCTAAGAGGGGAAGACTGAGGGTTGGCCAAGACAGAAACATTTGTTGTTTATATTCATTCTGAGCCAATCAGAGCCCAAAAAGTGACCAAGTAGGGCTTGTTCTGGGACCTGAGTGATTTGGGCTTAAGACTGGTCTTTAAGAGAAAAAAAAGTTTCAGAGATTAAAATTTACATTCCCTTTGGACAGAGCATTGGAGATTTTAATTAAGACTAAGTTAAGTCTTAACTTTAGTTAACTAAGTTAACTCTTAAATTTAGTTAAGTGAAGGAAGCCAGGGAGGTCATTGGTCAGAACCAGGAGGGAAAAGTTGCAGGCATGATGTTAGTACCCTTTGTTTTTACATTCTTTCATTTCTTCTTAATCCACCTGCCCTGCCCACAGCAATCAAACTTTTTTTGTGACAAACAAAACCATTTAAGCAAAGCTAAAAGACACAGTAAGTGCATTTAATATTATATACAGGGAGAGATGTGTGGTGAAGTGCACAGAGCACCAGACTTGGAATCAGGAAGACTCATCTTCATGAATTCGAATCCATCTTCCAACACTTAGTAGCTGTGTGACCCTGGGCAATTCACTGTCCCCTGTTTGCCTCAGTTTCCTCATCTGTAAAATGAGCTGGAGAAGAAAATGGTGATACAGATACTCCAGGATCTTTGCCAAGGAAACTCCAAATGGGGTCACAAAAAGTCAGATACAACTGAATGGTAACATGTGCCATAACACAACAGAAAATGACTGAACAGCAGTAGCGTAATACTGTTAAGTCACCACCCAAAGGACGTAGGCAGGAGGTGGTCTCCTTGTCAGTTCTACCTTTTAGGAAGATTCTCCTTTACATGACTGGGTAAATCACTATATAAGTCATTGTTTCTTCACATTATTGAGGCTTCCCATATTTCTGTGGCATGTATACATACATATAAGTGTGTTGCACGTATATCTAAATACATACATGTGTGTGTTGTGTGTGTATTTAGATTGTTGTTGTTTCTGGGAAAGACCTTAATTTAGAAAGGCCAAGATCATCCACTGTATCCCTGGCCTTCACCAGTTGGCTTGACTTGTCTTGACAACTCACATGCAAATCAAGACATCCCTCATGATGTCATTGACCCTCTTCAAAAACGGTGAAGTGTGTGTGTGTGTGTGTGTGTGTGTGTGTGTGATTGTTCTTTAGTCCTTTCAGGCCAACCCTTTGGGACCCCATTTGGGGTCTTTTTGGCAAGGATCCTGGAGTGGTTTGTCATTTCCCTCTCCATTTGATTTTATAGATGAGGAAACTAAGGCAAACAGACTGGATTTTGAGGTGGTAGGCTGACCCCATCTATCACAGACCCCAGAAAGTTGAAGATTTGAAAGAATTTTAAAAGTCAATATATAACTGGCCAATGTGAAAGTCCCTCCCAGGGACCCTCCCTCCCTCCCTTCCTCTCTCTCTCTCTTTCTCTCTCTCTCCTCTCTCTCTCTCCTCTCTCTCTCTCTCTCTCTCTCTCTCTCTCTCTCTCTCTCTCTCTCTCTCTCTCTCTCTCTCTCTCTCTCTCTCTCTCTCTCTCTCTCTCTCTCTCTCCCCCACCAAGGAAGGAATTGTAGGCTTCCCAGACTCCTATAGACTCCTATACTCCTGACTTTCACACTTTAGGCTGTGTGACCCAGGCAAATCAGTGGTTCACCCAGCCTTCCAATGCTCTCAGTTACAGAGAAGAGATGATTCTATCTCTAGAGAGAGGCCCTCCCAGGAAATTTCCTACAAGCTATATCAGTGCAGTCACAAGTCCAGACCTCAACATTTTCAAGTCCCAGGCACTGTCCTAGGTACTGGAGATTCAAAGATAGAAAATGAAGACAATCCATGGCCTCAAATTGGTTACTGTGGGGAGAAGGGAAAGCTGCAACACACAGACTGATGGGTAAATACAGGTAAATTTCAGGAAGGACAGGTTGAGTACTGACAACTGGGAGGAGTGGGGTAGAGGGCAAGGAAAGCTTTTGGAGAAGCTGGGCTGAGCCTTGAAGGAACATGTGAGTACCAAGAGGCAGGGCTGAGAAAACAGGGTGTTTCAAGCATGGAGACACATGCAGGTCTAGATGGGAGGTTAGATGGCAAGTGTCCAGTTTGACTGCAATATTCTAAGGATGCAGTGCACAGCAATAAGCAATAATGGTGAGAAGGCTTGTGGGAAGAGATTGTGTTGTTGTCCAGTCATTTCAGTCATATCTGATTCTTCATGACCCTTCTTGGGTTTTCTTGGCAGAGATGCTATTTCCTTCTCTGGTTTATTTTACAGATGAGGAAGTGTCGGAGGCTAGATTTGAACTCAGATCTTTCTGAATCCAGGCTGGTGCTCCACTCACCAGAGGCTGCCCAGGAGAACATTGTAAAGGGCCTTAAATGCTAAGCTGGGGAGTTTGTATTGTGTGACCCTTACTATGGCGCTTTGATGTGGGTGATGTAGACCGCCTTGTGCCCATTTTATAGATGAAGAAAATGGGGCTCGAGGCCATCGGCCCAGAACCTCACAGTAGAAAAGCCAGGATTTGCACCCTGGACCTCCTGACTCCCCATTCATGACACATACCTCTCTGAGGATAGCCGACGTTCTAAGCATTCCTAGGCACATTATAGATGTGGTCTCCTTCCATGCACACAAGCATTATTACCTCTGTTCTACAGATGCTGAAACTGCAGGTCAGAGGTGTCAAGGCACCTGTCCAGGACATAGAGGTGCTCAGTGGCACCATTAGGAATCAGATCCAGTCTTTGGACTGCAAATCTAGGGATCTCTCCATCACACACCAACAGCATTTTAAACCCTATATGAGTTTCTCACACCAAAAAGGGGCATCAGATCCACTGAGATTCGGTGGCATGGAGGATCGGGGTGAGGCAGGATAAGTAGTCCAATGACACATGCTATTGGACAGGCAAATTGAGGGAAGACATGGATCTCCCGGAGGCAAAAACTTGGGGAGGGGGCTGGCAAGAGCAAGTGGAGACTCCAAGATCTGACCTGTTGGTGTCAACCTCTGAGAGCCTCCCGCCCTAGCTGAGTCCTTGGTGGGTTCAGAGGACAAGACACCGGCATTTCAGTGGTGGTCTTGACTCCTTGAGATCGAACATCAAGAATCCAGGTCAATTAACAGAGAAATAGAAAGGTGAGAAATTAGAGCTACAGAGGCAGATGCGAGGGATGGGAGAGCCCAGATTGGAATATCAAAGGCAGAGACAAAGAAAGTAACCGAGGACATTATTTTTGGTGTCTCGGTCCCATTTGGGGGCTTCTTGGCAAAGAAACTTTTGCCACTTCCTAAAGACATCATTATGTCCAAACCACTAGGGACACACTTGCTATCACAGCCATGGCTTTGGGCAGCTTACATCCTGTGAGGGAAGGGGAGGGGAACATCCAGGAAAATGTGTGGCCCGGGCCCCCACCATTCAAGGCATCAAGTGGCATCATATCCACTTCACTCCTCAATCACACCCAGGCACCAGGTTCTGATATTGTTCTCAGCCTGAGAAAATGGAATCATAGATTTAGAGAAGGATGAGACCTTCAATTCAGACCAGTTCAGACCTCTTCTTTTACAGATAAGGAAACTGAAGCACAGAAAAATTAAGTTACTTGCCTAAGGTGACACAGTTAGTCAGTATCAGAGGCAGGTTTTGAATTCAGGTCTTCCTGACTCCAGGACCTGACTCCAGCTCAGGGGTGGGGAACCTGAGACCTCCAGGTCACCCATGGCCTTCTAGGTCCTTGGGTGAAGCCTCTTGATGGAGTCCAAGTTTTACAGAACAAAACTTTTTATGAAGGGTATTTGTTCTGTGAAGTCAAAGGACTACACTTGAGGACCTAGAGGGCCACAGGGTCCCCATCCCTGCTAGTCACTAGTTACCTCTCATTGGCGTTTTTTGTAGTCACAGCCCAGGGCTGCAGACTGATCCAAAGGGGCCCCAGGATCTTAGGGGAAATACTGGATGACATAGAACTGAATTCTAGGGTAACCAGACCCCAGCATCTCAGGTCAGTCAGGGTAAACACAGGGGTTAAGAAAGTTCTTTCCATGTCTGAACTCATCAGTGTCTACTCTTAGTCAACACATTTCTTCTTGCCCTCCTCCCTCTGAACAAAGGTGCCAAGTCTATACAGCCTCCATCACCCTCATCACCACCAGCATTTCTATAGCACTATAAAGTCTGCCACCAGCTTGAGACAGTTCAGCTCATTTGGCGATTTCTGCCTCTGCTTTAGGACTTTACCTTTGTTTACCCAAGCTGGAGACATCTCTATGTGCCAGGTGTGACAGGGACTCAGGCACAAGCCAGGGGAGGTAGGGTAATGCCCATCTCCTTCTCTGCCCACAGGTTTGCCCAGGGGCAAGCGAAGCCCCAGAACTCTACAGTCGAGGCTTCTTGACAATGCAGCAGATTGAGGCCTTCCCCCCTCCCTTCATCATGAGTTACATCTTCCTGCTTATCTGCCTGTGCGGGCTGGTAGGTAACAGCGTTGTCCTCTGGTTTTTTGGCTTCTCCATTAAGAGGAACCCCTTCTCCATCTACTTCCTCCACCTGGCCGTGGCCGACATTGGCTACCTCTTCTGTAAGGCAGTGCTCTCCATCCTGCAGGCTGGGGCCTTTCCAGGCACCTTTCCCACCTACATCCGCTTTGTATCTCGGATCCTGGGCCTGGCAGCTTTCCTCACCAGCGTGAGCCTTCTGCCGGCCGTAAGCACTGAGCGCTGCCTCTCTGTCCTCTTCCCTACCTGGTACTGCTACCGGCGGCCCAAGCACTTGTCGGCCCTGGTGTGTGCCCTTCTCTGGGCCCTGGCATTCCTACTCACCATTATCCACACCTACTTCTGTGTGTACATCACCCCCAGACCCTCTTGGGGAGACTGCACCTACATGGATATCTTCCTGGGAATACTACTCTTCCTCATCCTGGCCCCACTCATGGTCCTGGCCTGCCTGGTCCTCCTGGTGAAGGTGGAGTGCAGAGCCAGCCGCCGGCACCAGTCAGCCAAACTCAACAACGTCATCCTGGCCATTACGTCTGTCTTCCTGGTCTCCTCCATCTACTTAGGCATCGACTGGTTCCTCTTCTGGGTCTTTGAGATTCCTGCACCCTTCCCTGAGTACGTCACGGACATGTTCATCTGCGTGAACAGCAGTGCCAAGCCTCTCGTCTACTTCCTGGTGGGGAGGGACAAAAAGCAGAGGTTCTGGGAACCCCTCCGTGTGGTTTTCCAGAGGGCCCTCCGCGACGGAGCAGAGTTGAAGGAGAGCGGGGACACCCCTAACACAGTCACCATGGAGATGCAGCCGGCTGCAGCCACCTCCTGAGAAGTTGGGGCGGGCAGCTCTTCCTGGGTCTCATGGGCGCTACTCTGCCCCCAACACCATCATCACACTGTGTTTGCACCCATCCCCTCCTCCCTGTGGTTGGGAATCTCCCTCTGACTGGAGGTTCTGGGATCTGCATTCATTCATTCATTCACTCATTCATAGAACATGTCTGCAGCCCCCAAGAGACACCAGGCACTGCGCTCCCGGCTGGGGGTACAAGGACAAAAACCAGCATGGTCCCTGCCTTCAGGGAGCTTACGTTCAACAATCACAGGAACTAATGAAAGGCAGCTCTCCGGAAGTCCCAGGAGACATCATGGCTTCTTGTCTCATTCAACTGGTGTCCGGCTCCTCAAGTGACTGATTCCAGCTATCCTCAGGTCTCACATAAGCTCTCCCCTGCTAGCAAGCAGCATGCCTTTGACAACATTGTGAAACTGAGAAGCTGTCTTCAGGCAGCCCTCAGCCCTTGCCTCCTGGTGCCCTCCCCAAACATGGCACTCCCTCCCCGCCTCCTCTCCCAACACTCATCCCCAGCACCCCTCTGGTTGGCTTTGGTCTGCCCTCCCTGAGCTTTCCCTTCCACAGTCCCCCAGAGAGCAGCCTAAAATGATGGCGAGGCTTGGCTGACCTCACTTGCCCCATGCCCTCTGGGAGAAAGTAGTAGGTTTAATCTAAGCCCTGGGGAGACAGTAGTCTCCCCTTTCTGGTCTAGCCACTTGGTACCTAGAATGGTGAAAATTTCCCACCGTGCTTGGCAGATGGGGGCCGACAAGCCTTTCTTTACCCTTCAGTCACACTGTCCTCGGCGATGTCCAGCAGGACTCGGCTACAGCCTCTGACTAGCATTAGCCTAGTAGCTGGAGTAATAAACTCTCATTAATTTGGAGAGGAAAGGAATGGACAGAGAAGCAGCTAATAGTTCAATCTGCTGTTCTTCCAAAGACCCTCCTAGGTTCATTTTCGTGGCCACGCCTTAACCAAAGAGGGGATTTTTTGTGAAAGGGCATTCCTGAAGAAGAAAGGATTCTGGGTGAGGGGGTCTTTCAGTCTCCATCATGTCACCCTCAGGGAGCTGTCCTACTGAGGATCACAGGAGATCAAGGGCATAAGGGACCTTAGAAGTCACTGAGTCCAATCCCCAATCCACAGGGCCTGCCACCCGGGGAGGCCTCCAAAAACGGCCTCTGTCTACTCCAGAAAACTATCAACAAGGATAACAAGGCACCAGTCTAGACCAGCCTCATCAGCTAGCCAGGCCAGGACTACCTAGCCTGGAGGCAGGACTGGGGACACATCACCCCACTTTCTATCTTCCCAACAGGCCAACCTTTCCATTTCTGCCCATTAGAGTCACAGCCAGCTTACAGCTAAGGGGCTGTTTCTGAATGTTTTCAAGGAAGCTCTGTCTTAAGCAGCCCTTTCTCCTGGAGGCCAGATTCTAGTTTTCTGGAAAAGGCAGGTCTAAGAATTCTCAACTTTTCCCAATGCTCACTTATTTTTTTTTTACAAAGTTTTATTGATTTTTTACAATGTTGTCAATTCCAAAAATGACCCATCTGTCCCATATTCTTTTTTGTAATAAAGTATTGTTAAGTCAAACAACTCAACACATTGGCTATGTCCGACGATGCATGCCCCTTTCCACACCTGTAGTCTCCCACCCTCTTCCAGGAAGGAGGAGGAAGAGTGCTTTACCTTCTGTCCCCTGAAGTCAAAATAACCCCAACTTTCCACAGCTGGATGTTTGTTCCAAGTCCCAGAAGGAAGACAGACTCAGAGGGATCACCCTGGGGATCATCATACCCACACAGATTGTACAGACAAGGACAGTGCAGCCCTGAGTCCCACAGCTAGTTATTTGCAGACAGAGTTAGAGTCTGGTGTTGTTGACCCCAAGGCTCTTTCCTCTAGATCTGGATAATGATGCTGCACATCCAACAAGCAGAATCTGATGACAGGGAAGGAAGGAAAGAAGATTTATTAAGTACTTATCATGTTCCAGGCATATACTAGACTACCCAGACTCTTCCCTCAGTCTACTTCTGCACCTTTCAGATGTTAGAGGTCCTCCTCCCCTCATAAGGCTGAGCCTCAATTCCCACTTGCCTCCCACAGAGAAGGACAGGACAAGCTCCCCTGCGGAAGTGCTGTGGTCTAGGGCTGAGGTTGCAAAGCCAGAACATGCCCATCCCACAACAGAGCCAGGATCTGGGGAACACCGAGAACCAGCTCCTCCCCAGGACTGAGCTCTGACCCGTCTCTGCTATTGCTTCCTGGTCCAAATGTCTAGCACCAAGAACTCACTGACCCACATTCTAGACAAGAGCCATTCATCCCTGCTCCCTTCCCCACAATTTCTATATCTTTGCCACCACAAAAAGCTGCTATAACTATTTTTGTACAAATAGGTCCCTTTCCTTTTTCTTTGATCTCTTTGGGATACAGACCTAATAGTGGTATTGTTGGGACAAAGAGTATGCACAGTTTTATAGTCCTTTGAACATAGTTCCAAATTATTCTCCAGAGTGGTTGGATCAGTTCACAATGCCACCAACAACACATTCATGTTCCAATTTTCCCGCATCTTCTCCAGGATTTATCATTTTCCTGTTCTGTCATGTTAGCCAATCTAATAAGGGTGAGGTGATACCTTAGACCTGTTTTAATTTGTATTCTTTTAATTAGTAGGAATTTAAAGCATTTTTCACGTGACTATCAATAGCTTCGGTTGCTTCTAAAAACTGCTCATATCCTTTGACCATTTATCAACTGGGGAATGGCTATTATTTTTATAAATGTTGCTGGCAATATAATTGTAAGAGGTGAAGGGCACTAATATTCCAAGGGGGGATTATAGGAGATGAGCATGTGGGCTACGTTTTGAAAATGCCTAAAGCTATGAAGAGGGTGAGGTGAGGAGGGAGAGAAAACCTGGAACAGAGAGCTTGCAGAGCAGAGTAATATGAAATCAGACTGGAAAGGAGGTGGGATCCAGGCTATCGAAATGACCAACACAAAAGACAAACTTAGCCAGTGTTTATTTTTTAATAGGTATATAAGTCGAGTGCTAAGAATCTTCATTGGAATGATGGGCACAATCTGTAAAACGTTGCTGGTCATGATGGGAGGTTCTGAGTTTGGAGTGGAAATGAAACCGACTGAAGGTTAAGAATCATAATGGTAGTTTATATTTCTTTAACTTGCTAAGGCTTAGGAAATCCCCCACCCACTCCCCATAACACTGGCTAACAGATAGAGAAGCATTCTTTTATCCATTTTTTTCAGGCAAGGAAATTGAGGGTCAGATTGGGTAATGATTTGTTCACGGTTACACAGCTAGCATGGTTCAAACAGGCAGGGGATCTGGTCATCAGTAACTCATTCAGCAGTCTTGTTATTTTCCCAGGAGCTTATCTATTTAGAAGGATGATTTAGTCTTTGTCAGGTCAACCCACAGTTTACTGACCTCACCTGAACAATAACAAACATGCATGTGTGTGTGTGTGTATGTGTGTGTGTGTGTGTGTGTGTGTGTGTGTAAAATCAGAGTTAATTCATCTCCAAGGCAAGGCACTGACAGTAGGGTAGAGAGAGGACCAAGACAGTCTTCCTGGTCCAGGAGGTGAAGGTGAAAAAGGAGAACATTTCAACATTCCAGGCCTGGAGGACAGCCAAGAGAAAGGCATAGAGTTGGAACAGGGTGAGTCAGTGTGCAAAGCATCAAGTAGACCGTTGGTGAGTGGATGGCACAACACAGGGAGGGCAATAAAATAAAAGACAGTCCAAAGTCATGGAAAAAAGGGAGGCGATGAGAGGGTGGTCAGTGAGATGTACTCCAAAAGAAAGGGAGGGACCAACCTGTCCATAAGGATTCCTACAGACTGCCCATTGCAAACTAGCTTACTTTTAAAATGTGATACTATCTTTATTGTATTGTATTTTTATGTATTTTGATAAATGTTTCCCAATTATATTTTGATTGGTTTTTGGCTGTGGGGCAGAGTGCTGTGGGACACCTGAGACCCTTGACCAGCTTCTGCTTGATACCTGTATGTCTAGACATACCAGAATAAGTCTGAGGAGGAGGAAGAGACCATCCCTCGGTGCCCCTTCCTGAGGGCCAGGGCAGCAGACAGGTGGAGGAAGAAACCAACCAGGGAGGGACCAAAGAAGGGACCAATCCTCAGGAAGAACAGGCTGGGAGGGGAGCAGTGTTCTCTTATGTACTTAACTGTGGAAGGAAGGGAGGAGCTTATGTAAACAGGGCAAACTCCACCAAGGGAAAGCTTCTAAGAGCTTCTAATAGGAGAAACCTGACCCTGATTACAGGAGGCAGACCCACCTGGGGAGAAGCATACAGAAATGTTCTCCCGGAGGACTCTCTGTCCCAGTCAGTCAAAGAACAAGCATTTATTACCATGTGTCAGGCATTGTGCTAAGCAGGGGGGATACAAAGGAAGGCAAAATTCCCCGACTCTGAACCTTTCCTCTGCCCATGTCTGGGATGCCCTACTTCCCCATCTCTGCCTCCCAGCTTCCCCCTACCTTCCTTCAAGTCTCAACTGAAATCCCATCCTCTATAGAAGTTTTTCTTGATCTCCTTTAATTCAATCAATTATCTCCTGTGTATCCTGCCCACATCTTGTTTATACAATGTGAGGTCCTGGAGCCCAAGGAGCTGGGCTTGGAGCTTCCTCAAGGGAGGTAGGTGGATGTGAGGGGACTTAACAGCCGCTGCCTGAAGATGGTCACTGCATTGCAAAGGTAGGGAGTTGGGAGAGTGAACAGCAAGCAGACAGCCTGACTGGATCTGTTTGAGGTGTAGCATGAGAAGACTTAAGAGGGAGAGAGGAGCTAGGCTATGAGCAGCTCTAAAAGCCAAGCAAAGGAGTTTCCATTTGTCACTGAATGTCCTAGAGAGGCTTTTTTTTGGTGGAGGGGGAGGTGAGTGACATGAGGCAGCTGAGGGGAGGGGCCAAGCTTACCGCCAAAGTCCAGAGAGGTGAGGCTAGCCTGAATGGATATGGCGGCTGCATGAGGCAGATGCCTACAGGAGGTTCGTTGTAAAGACAGAAAGGACAGCTTTGGGCTACATTTTGGGCAATGGCAGATAAGCTGGGGTGACTGCCTTGGGTGAAAGCGCCTGATGAAATAGATGGGAAAATTCAGGGGCTGAATTGCTTTCAAAGACAGGGTCTTTTCCTTTTTGGGGTCCAGGTCCCGTCACCCCATGAATACCAAATGAGCTAATACAGAGGGAGAAGGACTGATGTCCAGACAAAAGATTCAGCCTAAGCCTCTCTTAGCAGCATCTGGCCTCCAGTACTCCTTTTCCAGCCTCTGTTCCCTCAGCATCCCAGTAAAGATCCTAAGCAGTTTTTATTGTGGAAAGACAGGGTGCTTTGCTGGGGACACTATGATGGAAAGGTGGGACCTAAGGGGAACCCAAGGCGAAACCTAAACTGTCCTCTGAGGAAAAATTATGACTCATAAAGGGGGACAGATTCTGGCAGTGCTTAAATCAAGTAGAAGGGAACTCTGTGTGTGGGAAGGTCTCAGAGTGGAATGACAAAGAATCTGAACAGGAAAACTGATGAAGGTGCGGGGAGAGGCAAGGAACAGTATTTTTATGTTGAAAACCTGCCCCTGTTGCCTCTGCCTCTCCCCTAACTGGAGAATGGAATATTGCTCTGAAAATCATAAATTTGCCTCATTGATCCTGGAGCCACTCATTCTGTCCCAATTTTAAAACTGGGCTCTGGTTGTACCAGCGTTCCATCTATAAAAGTAGTGGGGGCACAGCATGGGCCCCCCTCCCATCCCCACAGGAGGCCACAGTGGGTTCTCTTCTGTTTTACATCCCTTCTTATGTGTGTCCAACATCCACTGACCTAATTGGAAGGTCTAGGGGAAATTTAACACTGGGAGTCCATGTCTCCCAGATAATACATCAACACAGCAGTGGCCAGATAACCCTCCCTGTCGGTTTTCATTATTGATGGATTTTTTTTAATGGTTTTTCTAGGAATAAGCTTCTTTTGCTTTTTCCTCAAGATGACCCTCACAGCAGCCCAAGTTTTTCCCATGATATCCTGAGTTCTTTGTGGGCCCCTTTTCCCATGGATGTGGACCTTCCTAAGTCAGCAGTCCTGATCCCTATTGCTTCCATAGAGGAACTGTCACCATCCATGCCTCAATCTCCCCTAACTAAGGAGGCCACTGAGGGCATGGGCCCCATCATTAATTCTTTAATAGAGCAACGGTTGTGGTCCCAGCCATATTCCTATGCTGCCAATCAAGGAACCTAGACAGGCCCAGATGGAAAAACTGTTTTCATATTATATGCATGTTATCCCAAGGCATCCTGCGGTGCCCAAACCTGCCACAGTTTTTTCTTCCATTCCCTATGGAGCTGCCTCTTTTGTAGAAATAGGTCTGAGCCACAGATTTTAGGGTTCCTTTAAGTCCCACATCCAGACACCAGATTGCAATTCCCTGGAATAATTAGCAGTGAATATGGACTCATTTACCTCAAGACTACATGTGGTGAGTCTCCTACTCTACTCTCTCAAATTTTACTGCAAGCTTTAGCCTCTGTTGTCTTCACAGGCTCAGTTTGAGTCTGATATATTAAGGACCTACTAGCCTCATCTACTGCAGACATTTGCCTGTCCTCCTCTTCTCCCCCGGCACAATCACAAGGTATCCAGATCCAAAGTGTTTGGGCACAAGCGTCAGGTACAGTACCTTGGCTTTGTTTTGTCTCTCAGACACATATCCAGACAACTCTGCACCTGTCAATTCCTAAGATGAAAAGCAAGTATGTGCCATTTTAGGAGGCATGTGAAAGAACTAAACCTCTTGTTGTTTTGACCAAAGAACAAATTCCTAAACCTCTGCATCCTGAGCCCAAATATCTCACTATCCTCACGGAACCAAAGGAAGCGCTGGCATCTGCTCAGTTCTGGGACCCCAGACTTTTTGTACATGAACAAACAGGGGGTGACTTCCAGCGTCTTCCCACAATCATTGGGCCTTCAAGGCGGCCCCATGGCTTGTCCTTCAGCTCAGCCTGATGACGGTGCCCCAGCTCCATCCTGCCTGCTGTTTGCAGTCACTGCTGAGATGCTGATTAAGAAACTGTGCCCAGAAACAGTCCCCCTTCCCACCTTAATTCTCACCGTACTGTCCTTTCCCAAATGTGTTCTAACCTTGCAATCTCCCCCAAATTCCACACTCGGCACCAGCCCCAGAGTTCTGGTTGGGTTGAGAGAATGAGGACTTAAATTCACTGCTTCATTTCATTGTCCTGTAAAATAGGTAGTTTAATTACTGTTATTCCCAATTTTCAGATGAGGAAACTGAGGAGACAGAGGCTAAGTGGCTTGCCAGGGACCCCCAGTCATTTGAGATAAGATTTGAACTCAGGTCTTCCTGATGCCGCGTCCAGAGCTCTCTGCGCCTTACCCTCTGCTGACTTTGGTCGTAACCTAGCATTGGGTCGGGGCTTTGCCTCCAGCTCAGGCTTGCCTTGGACTCTAGTGGTCTGGAATTGTTCAGCTGAGTTCCTTCACTTATACCTCTCTGTTCCCATTTTCCCATAACTAGAGGAAAAGATAATTCATTTCAAAGAGCCCAACCTAGCACCCAGCTCCAAATGGTGAAGTCTTATAAACCAGTATTGGGACCCCAGCTACACAAACAGGAGTTAAGGGGAGGAGCTAGGGGAGATGAGGGAAGGGTACAGGCATTTATTAAGCTCCTACTGTCTACCAGGCTCTGAGCTAAATGCTTGTTTTACAATATCTTCTCTGAGGAAAGGAGAGGGGGAGTTTTCCATCTGGGGATTTCCTTTCCTAGCACCTACCTGAGCTTCCTGGGGCTATGGCTGAGAACCCTGATAAGTACAACCAAGCCAGATGAGATTCTTAACCATTCCCAGGAGCAGACTCTAACTTCTGAAAGATTCCTCACCAGTTTGGCCTCAGGGAGATGGATTTTTAACCAAAACAACTCTAAACATCTACCTGAGCAATCATAGAAGGATGTAGTTGTAATGGCTCTGTTCTCCCAGTTGGGAGAAATCTCCCTCATCCATTTGGCTCCAAATCCCTCTCCTGAGATCAGGGGGAATGAGGAGTGCTGCAGATGGAACAGGGCCCATTAAGTCACATTCAATTTAAAAACTTACTGGAATCACCCAGGTCTTAAGGCAGGTCTCCCTCCCTTCCCTCTCCTCCTCCTATCCCTTTGAACAAGTGCCCAATGTCCTCTTTCACGCAGTCTTGCACTCATCCTCCACGTTAACAGCTAAAGACTTTTTTCTCCCTCACAGGCTAATGCTTGGCAGGGCCTTGGGGAGTCACAAGAGAATGTTTACCACCTTCTCCCCTGCTAGCTAGATCCTGGGAACAGTCATTTCCAGAGCCCAGAAGATGAAATGCCCCCCCCCCCCGCCAGGATCGCCAAGCACTCAGAGGACACTCTCAGCTTAGGAATGAGATAAATGATAACTTTGCTCTCATGTTAATAACTAATTATTGAATTAGCACCAAGGATATTCCTTTTCTCATCTTCCTCATCCAGAAATCAACCAGTGTGGGAAATCTTGGGCAAAGACTTACCCAGGCTAAGATCTAATCAAATATAGTAAAGAAATTTTTTGTTTAGGTGAATGGATGCATCCCTGCTCACTATATTTACTCAGACAGGACCGAGAAAATAGGGATTTTTCTTTTTGTCAGACAGGTGATAGGGAAATTGATAAATGTCATTGACCGAGATTTGGGTACTCAGTGTCATGTACCTCATTGTATCATAGCCCAACCCTCATTATAATATTCATTCTCTCTCATTACATGTTAACCAATCAGAGTCAACTGCCACCCTCCAAGGGCATACAAGCATTGAGTGGGTTCCACGAAAGGTCTTTGGCATCTGAGAGTAACATTTACCTCTTTTATTAACAAAATGTTAGCATTTTTCATAAAATGATTAATCCCTCAGAAACTATGTCTCTTGAATGTAGTAAATATCCTAGGAACAAGGAAGTTGCAGGTAAGAGGCTGCCTTTCTCTTAGGAAAAATATAATAATCCTAAAGACTGAGAAATAATGAGAACAAAATATCTTAGGAATAAATCTCCATTACTGAGAAAGGAAATGGGGTCACTATTTGCTTATACTGGATGTCTAACCCACAAAAAGATAAAAGTCCTCTCAAAAGACCGAATTATCCTGTTCAGCTATCTACATTTCTCAAATGAATCCAGTTGCCACTTGGCACCATGCTTTGGACACCTCACCTCTGTATGCTGTGTACACTCTGTAAAGGAAGAAGGATACAGAGATAAACTCTAGTTGGAGTCCTCTTCAGCCCCTCTCTCCATCTCTCTCAAGGCACCACAGCAAATTATCAGTCTGTGATGTCACTGGTCCTCCAACAGTAGCCAATCAGTCACCATGCCTTGTCGCCTCCACAACAACCCTAGCTAGCATCCCTCCATTTTCCATAGTTATGGCCCATGTTCAGGTCCTCACTACCTCTCCCCTGGATTACTATAATAACCTCCTCATGGAGCTTCTCCATCTCCAAGCCATACTCTACTTCGCTGCCCAGGTGATTTTCTGAAAGCACCTGGCGCATCTCCTCCCTCCTCAAAAAACACCAGAAGCTCCCAATTACCTTCAGGATAAAATGGAAACTTCTCTGTTTAACACATGGAAGACCCTCCTAATGTGGCTCCAGGTGACCTTTCTGCACTCCCTATACACCACTCCACTCACTCTCCAGAGTCCAGGAAGAATGTCCTTCATCGTGCTACCCTCCTATGACACTCCATCTCTACTGGCACCTTCTTCCAGGGCTTCTTGATCCACCCCCTTCTCCATGATCCTTCCCAAATTCCTTTGCATTGGTCTTGTCCATATGTTGTATTTACATACCAGTGACTATGTTCCATCCTCCTGTCAAAGGTAAGTTTCTGGGGCAGGCCCTGTTTCATTTTTTATTTAGTTTTCCTGAGCCCCAGCAAAATAGCAGGTGATTAATAAATGCTCATTGAGCCTTGTTGGGAGCCAGGAGCTTCAAAAGGTGGCAGTAAGGAGAGGGAGTATGCCAGGCATGGGGGGCAGTCTGTGCAAAGATGGAATCTGAGCTATCATGTGCAGAAAAGAGCAAGCAGATGAGATGGACTGACATATCAAGAGTAGTAAAGTGAAAGGTAGCCTGGTGGTGGATGGCAAAGGGACCAAAAGGCAACCTAAGGTGATGGGGAGCCACTGAGGTTTCTTGAACAGGGAAACAGCATTGTTGGCCTGTGGTTTAGAAACATCAATTTGGTAACTGAGCAGATTGGATTGGATGGTTTGGAAAGGGGAGGAGCTAGAGGCCAGGAAACCAGTTAGGAGGCCATTTTAATAATCATGGCAAGAAGTGATGAGGGCCTGGACTGGGGTGGTTGGAGAGGGGGAAGGGAAAAGAAGAAAATAACGCCTACTGTGCACCAGGCACTATGCTAAGCACTCTTTCATGTATTTTAGTTCATCCAATCTTCATAACAACCCTGGGAAGGGGGTGCTTTGATTATCTTTGTTTTGCAAATGAGGAAACTGAGGCAGATAGGGTGAAGTGACTTGCCCAGGATCATACAGCTAATAAGTGCCTGAGAACAGATATGGTCTCAGGTCTTCCCCACTCTAGACCGGGAGTTCTATCTGCCTACTGCCTCAGTGGGTAGAGGAAAAGTTGGGGAAGCAAAATTGATGACTTGGTTGGAATGAACATGGGGAGGTGAGAGAGAAGAGTCCAGAATAACTCCAAGGGTGTGATCCCCAGGTATTGGAAACAATGACCCAAGCATGTCAGGCTGGCCTCGTGACTTATCTCCACTGCCTATGACTGGTTTTCCAGATCCCCTCCTCACACCCTAGAGAAGTATGAACAACATGGACTAGACAAGGGAGAACCATGGGGTGGTTGGAAGAAAGAAGCTGCCCTCAAAAAAGTGAGAGAAGGATCTGAGTTTCTCCATGTGGCCATAGTTCCTGTCCATCTCTTGCTCAGAGGCAGAAACATCCTTGGACCATGCCATGATCCCAAAAGCCACCATTCCATGGTCACTATCACAGTGACTCCCTCCAGTGGAGATAGGGAAGCCATGTCCATCCTTCTCTTCCCAGCTGTCTGTCTGCTTCTGCACAAAGAGCAGCCCCATCTCCATCTATTTCCTTAACTTGGCCATGCTGACTGCTTCTTACTCTTCCTCTTCAGTGGAGTTCTCTCATCCATTCCTGGGAGGCCCGAGCTGGCTTCCTGGTCTGAGAGTGTTTCTAAAATATTTCCAAGTATAAAATACTTCACTAACATGTTTAGTTGAGCCTCAGTGGCAGGAGATTGTAATTAAATCTGCAGGATATAAACTAAACCCACACAAACCATCAACATTTCTAAAAAGGAGGACCTGCCCTAGAGGAGATTCTATTTTTCTAGGGGATACAAGTGTCTAATAAGATAAGATCACAGGAGGGAAAAATCAGGCAAGGCCTCCTGTGCAACATGGGTCCCAAGATGAGTCACAAGAGGAAAGGAGAGATTCCAAAAGATAGAGGAAGGAGGATCTCCCAGACACTGGACAGAGACTGGGAAAAGAAACTGAGCTAGAAGAGGGATTGTGCCATTTGGGGGACAACAGCTACAGGGGGACATCATGAATATGCCCTCAGTTGTTTGGAGAAGATTAATGAAAACTGGGGTTGAGAATCTACCTTCAGGGCCTGGGAGATGCATTCCTTTTAGGGAACAGAATTCTAGTTATTAAGGCTGCATGAATAGATAAATGATGACTGTGCCAAGCACTGTGCTTGGCCTTGGGAGGAGGAGGTTAGAGGTCATTGAAACCCTGTCTCCTGCCTCTCTCCTCCCTGACCATCCTCATCTCTCCCTCTCTCAGTCCCACCCTGGGAGTCAAGGGCTGGGCGGCTGGGTGTTGGGCTAATGTTCTGATGCTCAGCAAAGGGCCCTTCCAGCCTGGGTCTCAGGAACAAAGGGCAATTGAAGCAATTTTCCTACTTCCTGCTTCATGGTCAGCTAGGAGAGCTCCCCTTTGTCCATTTGGCTTCCCGAGGGGCAGGAAATAGGGGCTGAGAACTGGGCTGGGTCCATTAGGCTGCACTTGACTTTCTGGCTTCCTGTAATCACCTAATGCAGGTGCTCTGCTGGGCCCCTAATGCAGAGGCCACCTTCTTCTTCTCCTCCTCACCCTCCTCCTCTGGGAGAGAATTTCTGGATGCCCTCCATTATATTGTCCATTTAACCCATTTCTCCACACTGGCAAGTAAAGCCTTTTCTTATTTTCCAGTATCAGTCATTTAATCAACACACACTTATTAAGAAGTCACTATGGGCCACTCACTCTCACTCTAGAGAGACAAAGCAAGGCAAGCTAGGTCCCTGCCCCTGGTAAATGGGCCTCCTCTCCTGGGCTGCTCGGGGGATGAGAGATGGACCATCCCTCATTGGCCAGGCTGGGGTATGGATCATCTCTAGGACACAGAAGGTGAAGGTGTAAAGGGAAGAGATCCCCCAACGCTCTGCTGGTCCCCAAAAGCTCCCTTTCTTTACTTGACCAAGGAAGGTTCAGGTGAGAGGAGAACTACTTTTGGTGGCTTTGACATTTCACTGCTGTCTCTCTACGTTCCCATAGCCCTCTTGTATTCATAGGTTCCAGAAAGCTCTACAGATTCAAACCATTTTCCATCATTGGAGGTTTCAAGCACACGGCTCAGGAACTGGATTAAGAGGTAATGGGGAAATATTTAACAAATTGAACAAAAATACAACAAGCCACAGATGGTATTAATGTGGGTTTTCTAAATCAGTCTGAGGCCCACAGGGATTCTTATGGACATAATTATATTTTTTCTTTTTAAAAAAATTCATTTATTTTTAGCTTTCAACATTCACTTCCACAAGATTTTGAGTTCCAATTTTTCTCCCCACCTCTCCCCTCTGCCCACTCCAAGACAGCATGAATTCTGATTACCCCTTCTCCCAGTTGGCCCTTCCTTTTATCGTACCCCTCCTTTCTCTTATCCCTTTCTCCTCTAATTTCTTGTAGGACAAGATAGATTTCTATACCCTATTGCCTGTATATCTTATTTTCCAGTTATATGCTGAAACAATTTTTAACATTTGTTTTTTAAAACTTTGAGTTCCAACCTCTCTCCCTTCCTCCCTCCCCATCCATTCCCACTGAGAAGGCAAGCAAGAAATAGGTTATATTTGTAGTCATGCAAAATACTTCTGTAACAGTCATGATGTGAAAGGCTAACTATATTTCTCTCCATCCTATCCTGCCCCCCCCATTTATTCTATTCTCTCTTTTGACCCTATCCCTCCTCAAAAGTGTTTACTTCTAATTACCCCCTTCTCCCATTTGCCCTCTCTTCTATCATCCCCCAACCCCTGCTTATCCCCTTGCCCCCTACTTTCCTGTAATGTAGGATAGATTTTCATACCAAATTGAGTGTGCATATTATTCCCTACTTAAGCCAAATGCAATGAGAGAAAGGTTCACTCTTTCCCTCTCACCTCCCCCTTCTTCACCTCCATTGAAAAAGCTTTTCCTTGCCTCTTTTATGTGAGATAATTTGCCCCATTCTATTTCTCCTCCTCCCAATATATTCCTCTTACCCCTTAATTTTATTTCTTTAGACATCATCCCTTCCTATTCAACTCACTATGTGTCCTCTGTCTATATGTGTATAATCCCTCCAACCACCCTAATACTGAGAAAAGTCTCAAGAGTTACAAATATGATCTTTCCATGTAGGAATGTAAGCAGTTTGATTTTAGTAAGTCCCTTATGATTTCTCTTTCCTGTTTACCTTTTCATGCTTCTCTTGACTCTTGTGTTTCAAAGTGAAATTTTCTATTCAGCTCTGGTCTTTTCAATAAGAATGCTTGGAAGTTCTCTATTTTATTGAATGACCATATTTTCCCCTGAATTATTATACTAAATTTGGCTGGGTAAGTGATTCTTGGTTTTAATCCTAATTCCTTTGGCCTCTGGAATATCATATTCCAAGGCCTGTGATCCCTTAATGTAGAAGCTGCTAGATCTTGTGTTATCTTGATTGTATTTCCACAGTCCTCTAATTGTTTCTTTCTGAATGCTTGCAATATTTTCTCCTTGACCTGGGAGCTCTGAAATTTGGCTACAATTTTCCTAGGAGTCTTCCTTTTGTGATCTCTTTCAGGAAGCAATCAGTAGATTCTTTCTATATCTATTTTACCCTCTAGTTCTACAATACCAGGGCAGTTTTCCTTGATAATTTCTCAGCTCTTTTTTTTTTTATCATGGCTTTCAGGTGGTCCAATAGTTTTTAAATTGTTTCTCCTGGATCTATTTTCCAGGTCAGTTGTTTTTCCAATAAGATATTTCACATTGCCTGATATTTTTTCATTACTTTGGCTTTGTTTTATAATTTCTTAAGTTTTCACAAAATCGTTATCTTCCATCAGCTCCATCCTAAACTTTAAGGAATTATTTTCTTCAGTGAGCTTTTGGACCTCCTTTTCCATCTGACCAATTCTTCTTTTTAGGGCATTCTTCTCCTCATTGCCTTTTTGATCTCCTTTGCCATTTGGGTTAGTCTATTTTTTAGGTATTATTTTCTTTAGCAATTTTTGTGTCTCCTTTAGCAAGCTGCTGACTCATTTTTCATGATTTTCTTGCATCACTCTCATTTATTTTCCCAATTTTTTCTCTACATCTATTACCCGATTTTTCAAAATCATTTTTGAGCTCTTCCATGGCCTGAGACCAATTAATATTTTTCTTGGAGGCTTTGGATGTAGGAGCTTTGACTTCATTGACTTCTTTTGTTTGTATATTTTGGTCTTCCTTGTCACCAAAGTTAAATTCTATAGTCTTATTCTTTTTCCAGTTTTTGGTCATTTTTCCCAGCTATTTACTTGACTTTTGAGCTCTTTGTCAAGGAGTTCTCTGCTTCCAGTGGGGGTGAGGCATTGTAGTGTCAGCTGCTCGATCCCCCCACAATCTGTGGGCCTACAGCTCCAAAAATAGTCGCTGTCACTGCTGTTGCCCCTGCCCCTGCTGCTGCTGCCATGGGCTCTTCCTCTGCAGGTTCCTCCACCCCCTCTGCCACCCTAGTGCTGGAGCCAGACCACTCTACTCTCTCACACAGGTCCCACAGGTTTTTTTCCACTCGCCTTCCAATTTGTCCTTGGCATTTTGGGGTTGTGATGTCTGGAAACAGCCACAGGTGCCCAAGATTCAGTCCCCGCAAGGCCTACTTATGTCCTGTCTGTCTGTGCTGGCATAGCCCATACTAGACTGTGCTCTGCTCCCAGTGCTGCATGATAGACACTTCCCAGTGACCTTCCAAGATGTCTTGGGCAAGAGATTTGCTTCACTCCTTCATTCTGTGGGTTCTGCTGCTCCAGAATTTGTTTAGAGTCATTTTTTACAGGTATTTGGCTGGGTTTCAGGGGAGAGCTCTAGCAAGTCCCTGCTATTACTCCATTATTGGTTCCTCCTCCCTGAATGACCCTCTTTCTATTAGCATTGGATACCACTGGGCTAGAGGACCATGGGTCCTTGGTGGAATTCTTGAGAGACTGGAATAGCCATCTCTGAAGACCTTTCTAACTCTGATGTTCTATGAATTGAATTGAATTGAAAATGGCCTGGAGTTGTACTCTGAATGGTCAGAGTATGCTTGGGAGAGGGAGGTGGGCTAGAGAATGTGTGTTGAGGAAACCAACTCTAAGTATTTGGCCATCCTCAGCCAGGAAATGGAGCTAAATTCCTAAGGTGCTAACCAAGTGATCAAATAAATGTATATTTTGTAGCATGCATACCTCTAAGAAGTCTGGGGACTTGTTATGCAAAACCCATGAATTCTCCCAGCAGACAGACCTAGGTGAATTGGCGAGAAGGGACGTACAGAATCCTTCCCACTGATAAAAAAAAAAGGTAAACAGAGGCATGATGAGGTCTGCTGCTTAATAAGTACTTTGTGCTTTGCTATACTGTGAGAAGGGGACCCAAGTGTTTCCCGTGTTTGGAGTGGAGTCAGTAACATATTTCAAGTGCAGAGTTCTAATCTCATGAAAAGAAAGGAAACCTGGAGACTGAGATGAGCTGACTGACCCAGAGATGTACTTTGAGTCAATGAGTGCACAAGGGTGAAAAGTTAACCTAGCCTCCCCAGCCTCATTCAGAGGCTGACCTCTTCCTCAACAATCCCCAAATCCAGGGGGTCTAAGCCTGACAGTGACTGTAGCAACTTGGAGGGAGGTGACTGGGGGCCCTGAGCAAATAAAAGAGAAATTAATCCTTTTTTCAAGGTAAGGGAAGAGAGAGGCATCTGTCTTCTCTTTCCAAGGTAATAAGATATTGAAGGACAACAATTTAGAGATTGTGTGGTCTGAGCCTCAATTTCCTCATCTGTAAAATAGGAATATATATCTGTAAAATAGGTTCTCATCTATCCAAATCGAAAGATCTTATATGTTCTTTCTAGTTCTCTTATATTGCATATTCCCCTCTCCCCCTCTGTGACTCAGTGACACTGGACTTGTTACTGGTCTCCAAATGAGACCCTCCATCTCTAGACTCCAGGCATTTCCACTGTCAGTCCTCTGTGCCTGGAATGCTCTCTCTATCCAGCTCCACTTTTGGGGTTCTCTAGCTTTTGTCAAGTCCCAGCCAATCAATAAACATTTATTAAACACCTACTATGTGCCAGACCTATTGTGCTAAGCCCTAGGGATACCAAGAAAGGTTTCTTTGACTGTTTCCAGTGGGATTCTAGAAGGAACTTGAAGGAAGCTGGGGCAGGAGGTAGAATGGAGGAAGAGCATGAATATGCCCAGAGTCTGAACTCAGAGACTCTTGTCTGAAGAACAGCCAGGAGTCCATGGTCAAGGATCAAAGAGGATGTGAGTGTGTGGAAGATGGAAAGAGGCTGGGAAGATGGGTGGGGAGGGAGGCAGGCAGGCTATGAGGGATTTAGATTGGGTTCAGGAGGTTAGTGAATAGGACAACTTGAGGAAGATCACTTTGACAGCTAAGTAGAGAATAGAAGAGAATGGGGAGATATTGGGAGTGACAGAACAACCAGCAGGCTAACTAGGGCAACAAACTAGTTACATAAAATCTCATCTTCTTTTCTTTTTAGATAAACCATTAGCCAATTTTATTTTATTTTTTCTGCTTAATAATATTTTATTTTTTCCAATTACAAGTAAAGATAGTTTTCAACGTTTATTTTTGTAAGATTTTTGAGTTCCAATTTTTTCTCCCTCCCTCTTCAAGATGATATACAATCTGATATAGATTATACATGTACAATCATATTTAACATATTTTCACACTAATCATGTTCTGAAAGAAGAATCAGAACAAAAAAGGGAAAACCATGAGAAAGGGATATGGGGGTGGGAAGTGAAAATAGTATGCTTTGATATGCATTCAGACTCCAAAATTCTTTCTCTGGATGTAAATGGCATTTTCCATCTTTAAGAAATGTCTTCGATCATTGTAAGATTGAGAAGAGCTAATCTATCATAGTTCATCATTGCACAATGTTGTTGTTACTGTGCACAATGTTCTCCTGGTTCTGCTCATTTCATTCAGCATCAGTTCATGTAAGTCTTTCCAGATTTTTCAGAAGTCCATGTGTTCATCATTTCTTATAGCATAATAGTAGTCCATTACATTCATAAGATACAGCTTGTTCAGTCATTCTCCAGTTGATGGCCATCCCCTCATTTTCCAATTCTTTGCCACCACAAAAAGAGCTGTCATAAATATTTTTGTACATTTGGATCCTTTTCCCTTTTTTTATGATCTCTTTGAAATACAGACCTAGTAGTGGTATTGCTAAATCAAAGGCTATGCATAGTTTTATAGCCCTTTAGGCATAGTTCCAAATTGCTCTCCAGAATAGTTAGATCAGTTCACAACTCCGCCAACAATTCATTACTGTTCCAATTTTCCCACATCTCCAACATTTATCATTTTCTTGTTTTGTCATGTTACCCAATTTGGTGAATATGAAGTGGTGCTTCAGAGTTGTTTTAATTTGCATTTCTCTAATTAGTAGCAATTTAGAGCAGTTTTTCATATGACTGTAGATAGCTTTAATTTGTTCATCTGAAAACTGCCTGTCCATATCTTTTAGCCATTTATCAATTGAGCAATGACTTGTACTCTTATAAATTTGACTCATTTCTCCATATATTTGAAAAATGAGGCCTTTATCAGAAATACCGATTGTAAACATTGTTTCCCAGCTTTCCGTTTTCCTTCTAATCTTGGTTGCATTGGTTTTGTTTGCGTAAAACCTTTTTAGTTTAATTTAATATAATCAAAATTTTCCATTTTTCATTTCTTAATATTCTCTATCTTTTGTTTGATCACAAATTCTTTCATTCTCCATAGATCTGACAGGTAAACTATTCCTTGCTCTCCTAATTTGCTTATGGTATCACACTTTATATCTAAATCATGTACCTATTTTGACTTTATCTTGGTATAGGGTGTAAGATGTTGGTCCATGCCTAGTTTCTGCCATACAATTTTCCAGTTTTCCCAGGATTTTTTTTTCGAATAGTGAATTCTTATCCCAGAATCTGGAGTCTTTGAGTTTACCAAGCAGTAGATTGCTATAGCCATTGACTACCACGTATTGCTCCAACTGTAGAGAACCTGCAGCCTCAAGGCCATATGTGGCCCTCTAAGTTCTCGAGTGCAGCCCTTTGACTGAATCCAAACTTCACAGAACAAATTCCCTTCATAAAAGGATTTGGTCTGTAAAATTCAGTCAAAAGGCCTGAAAGGTCACATGAGGCCTGGAGGTTGCAGGTTCCCCACTCCTGAATCTGTTCTACTGATCCACTACTCTATTTCTTGATCAGTACCAGATAGTCTTGATGATAAAATCTCATCTTCTCAAAGAAGCCTTTACCAATCCCACTTAATGCTAGTACCCTCCCTCAGTTGAATGTTTCCTATTTATCCTGTATAAAACTTGTGTGTCCACAGTCATACACACGTTCTTTCCCTCAAGAGCACATTGTGTCATTTACCCTTTATTTTATATCCCTGGTGCTTAGCTCAGAGCCTGGCTCATAGTAGGAGCTCATTTATTGACAATTGGCATTACCCCTATTTTATAGATAAGGAGACTAAGGCTCCAAGAGACTGACTCATCCAGAGTCACACAGAAAAGGAGAAATATTCATTTAATATTTCTTTCTTAATACTATATTTTCCCTAATATTGATATTCTTAATGTTTCTTTCTTCTTAATGATATAATAAAGGGCCTTGTAAGCAGAGACTAAAAGTTATTTGGAAATTAAATAACCTAATCTTGGAAGAATAGATAGGTCAAGAAATAAGCAATAATCTCATTGACAATAATGGCATCAATGAGACAATGCATCAAAACTGACGGGCTGCAGTTACCAAAGCAGTACTTAGGGAAAAAACATAAATCTCTAGAGCGTTACATCAATGAAAGACAGGAAGGACAAATCCATAGCTTGGGCATTCAACTAAAAAACTAGAAAACCAACAAACGAAAACTCCAACCAAATACCAAAGTAGACATTGTAAAAACCAAATAAGATGCTTATAAAACTAAAAGTAAAAACCCTTTGAATAAATAAATAAAAGTAGGTGCTGGTTTTAAAAAAATAATAAAACAGACAAGCTATTGGCTAATTTGATTTTTAAAAAAGAAAGAAAAATATCAAATTACTGGTCTCAAAAGTGAAAAAGGTTAATTCACAACCGAAAAAGGGAAAAAGAAAGCAATTATTAGGTGCTCTTTTGGCCAATGATATAACAATAAAACTGATGATCTAAGTGAAATCAATGGGTCATTGTTTACAAAAACACAAATTGCTGAGATTAAAAAAAGAGGAAATATAATATTTAAATATTACTATCGTAAAAAATAAATTGAACAAACCATAAATGAATTCCCAAGGGAAAAAACCCCAGAATGAGATAGTTTTTTATAAGTGCCAAACATTTAGAGAACAATTAATTCCAATACTACATAAACTGTTTGGGGAAAATAGGCAAAGAGATATCCTACCAAATTCCTCCTATGATACAAATACAGTCATGATACCTAAACTGAGAAAAGTCTGAATAGAAGGAAAACTATTGACTAATTTCCTTAATGAATGTTGATGCAAATAAACAAATAAAATACTAGCACAGATTTATCACAAAGATCACATACTTTGACTACTCTAGGTTTATTCAAGGGGTGCAGAGCTGGTGCAATATGAAAAAAACCACAAGCGTAATTGACCATATTTATAACAAAAATACCAAAAGCCATGATTATTTCAATAGATGCAGAAAAAAACCTTCGAGACAATATAATACAATACCTTTTCTTGTTAAAAAAAATTTTTTTTTTAATGAAAGCATAGGAATAAATGGAATTTCTTTAAAATGCAATGTGTTGTTGTTCTTGGCAGAAATGCTGGAGTGATTTGCCCTTCCCTTCTCCAGCTCATTTTCACAGATGAGGGGACTGGGGCAAACAAGGTGAAGTGAGTTACCCAGGGTTACACAGCAAACAAGTGTCTGAGGCCAGATTTGAACTCAGGAAGATGAGTCTTCCTGACTCCCGGCCTGGCGCTCTGGGCACTATGTCACCCTCTCACTTAGTAGCCCCCTAAACTCAAGGACAAGCATTACTTGTAATAAAGATAAACTAAGCTTTTAATAAGATCCAAGGTCAATATCAAAGATGCCTATTATCCCCACTATTATTCAGTATTGTACTAGAAATGCTAGCTATAGAAGGTATGATAGGGAAAAGACATTGAAGGTATAAGCAAAGACAAAGAAGAAACAAAACTATCACTTTTTGTAGATGAAATGATGATTACTTAGAAAACCCTAAAGAATCAACTAAAAAACTGAAATTGAATTGAAACAATGAACAACTTCCTCAAAGTTTTGGGATATAAAATAAGCCCACAGAAACCATAAGCATTTCTATATACTACCAACAAAAACCAGCAGGAAGAGATGGGAAGAGAGATGCCATTTAAGATAACCACAGACAGGGGCAGAGCCAAGATGGTGGAGTGGAAAGACTCACATATGCTAGCTCTGAATCCACAGCCCATGGATTTCCTCTAAAAAGAACTCCCAACAAATTCTGGAACAGTGGAGCTGCACAGCAACAGGGTGAAGGAGATTTCCGTTCCAGAGAGCCCTGAAAAACCGATCCCAAAGGTCTGTCGCGCACCGGACGGGAGCAGAGCCCAGCCCTGCCCTGGCTGCGCAGCACTGAGAGAAGCAAGCAGATCCAAGCAGGCTTCAGGGACAGAATCTCCAGTGGCCACGAAGGTCCCTCCACCCACACACTCATAGGTCAGTGAAAGAGACGGGCTGAGAGGGGAGCGGGGTGTCTCCAGGACTCAGGCCCCCTCGGGAGGCAGCAGCAGCGGCAGAGGCAGCAGGTGGCCAGAGGCTCCCAGAGCAGGCAGGAGCTCCATTATGGAAGGTCTCTTCATAAACCCCCTGAGGGAACTGAGCCTGGGAGGCAGCCCTGCCTCAACTTGAGCACCAGAACTTAAGCTCCCATTGAATAGCAGCCAGTCCTGCCACCAAAAGCCCTGAGGCTGGGGAGCAGCATTTGAATCTCAGACCCCAAGCACTAGCTGGGCAGATCTAGGCGGGGGTGGAGAGGAATCTCAGAAGTCAAGTAACTGGCTGGGAAAATGCCCAGAAAAGGGAAAAAAAATAAGACCATAGAAGGTTATTTTCTTGGTGAACAGATGACTCTGCCCTTCCTTTCTGACGAGGAAGACCAATGCTCTGTATACCAAACATCTGAAATAGATATCCAATGGGCTGAGGCCATGGAAGAGCTCAAAAAGGATTTTGAAAATCAAGTTAGACAGGTGGAGGAAAAACTGGGAAGAGAAATGAGAGAGATGCAAGAAAAGCATGAAAAATGAGTCAATACCTTGATAAAGGAGACCCAGAAAAATGCTGAAGAAAATAACACCTTGAAAAATTGG
>CM053770.1:254329570-254360045 GCA_028658325.1 Potorous gilbertii
GCCCCCCCCCCCCCCCCCCCCCCCCCCCCCCCCCCCCCCCCCCCCCCCCCCACAAATGGGGAGAAAATTTTGGAACCCAAAATTTTGTGAAAATCAATGTAAAAAGTTAAATAAATTTATATTTAAAAAAATAACCACAGACATCATAAAATACTTAAAAGTCTACCTGTCGAAGAAAACCTAGGGATTATATGAACACAATTATAATTTTAACATAAATAAAGATAGATCTAAACCATTAGAGCAATGTTAATTGCTTATAAGTAAGGCCAAGCCAATATAATAAAAATGACATTTATACCAAAATTAATTTACTTATTCAGTGCCGTGCCAAATTATCAAAGAAATTTATAGAGCTAGAAAAAATAATAACAAAATCCACCTGCAGGAACAAAAGTTCAAGAATATAAAAGGAATTAATGGGGAAAAATATGAAGAAAGGTGGCTTAGCCATAACAGATCTCAAACTGTACTACAAAGTGGTTCTCATCAGAATAATCTGGTACTGGCTGAGAAATAGAGTGGTGGATTAGTGGAAGAGATTAGGTACATAATACACAGTAGTAAATGATCATAGTAAGGTAGTGTTTGACAAACCCATAGATCCAAGCTTTTGAGTCAAGAACTCACTATCTGACAAAAATTGCTGGAAAAACCAGAAAGGAGTCTGCTAGAAACTAACTATAGACCACATCTCACACTGCATATGAATTTAAGGTCAAAATGGGGACCTGATGTAGATAAAATGAATGACATCATAAGCAAATTAGCAAAGCATGGAAGAAATTATCCCTCAGATAGATGGATAGGTGAAGAGTTCATAACCAAACAACAGTTAGAGAGGTTCATAGAAGATTAGATGGTTAATTTTTATTACCTAAAATTTAAAAATTTTTGCACTGACAAAACTACCACAGCTAAAACTAGAGGCAAGAAACTGGAGGGAGACATTGTAGCAAGTTTTTCTGATAAAGATCTCATTGTTAACATAGGTAGGGAGCTAAGTCAAATTTACAAAAGAACTTTTTCCAGGTGATAAATGGTCAAAGGATAAGAGTAGACAGTTTTCAGAGGAAGAAATCTAAGCTATCAATAACAATATAAAATACTCTAAATTACTAATAGAGAAATGTAAATTAAAACAACTTTGAGTTTAAAATTTTAAATTAAATTAAAACAACCTCACACCCATCGGATCAGCTTAGATGGGGGCAGGGAGGGGAGGAATGATAAATGCTGGAGGAGATTTGGAGAAATAAGGACTTAATAAACTGTAGGTAGACCTGTGAGCTGGTTCAACCATTTTGGAGAACAATTTGGAACTACACCCAAAGGGTTATCAAACTGTGCATACCCTCTGTCTCAGCAATACTACTACAAGGTCTATACTCCAAAGAGATCAAAGGAAAAGTAAAGAATCCATCTGTAAATATACAAGTTATGATATATGATTATGATGAAAGACCAGTGTGCTACTGATACAGTGAAGTGAGCAGAACCAGGAGAATATTGTATACGGTAACAATAATTGTTAACAATGATCCACTCTGATCAACACAATGACACATAAGAACTCACAATGGAACATGCCATCTACCTACCTTCCAGTAAAAAGCTGATGGGCACAGAGGACAAATTAAAGCATATTTTCTTCTTTCTTTTTCTTTCCTTCTTTCTTTCTTCCATCTTTCCTTCCTTTCTTTTCTTCCTTTCTCTTTTTCTTTTCTTTTTCCTTATTTGGACATAGCTAATATAGGAATTTGTATATGATTATGCACATTTATAATGAGTTTTCTTTTTCTTGCTTTTCTAATAGGTGAGGGAGGGGGAATAAGTGAACTTAGAACTGAAAATAAAATAAAATAGAATTTTTTAAAAGTGCATTTGGCAGAGCCTCATCCAGTCTCCTCGGCCATGGAGATATAATTTGTTTATTTTTATTTTTATTTTTCATTAGCAGGGTTCCTGCCTCAGTCTCATGGTCCACCCTCCCAAGGTGACAATGATGGTTACAATACCAACAGCCACCAATTCCACTGAGCAAGGGAACAGGTCTCCTCTGGGAATAGCCATCGTCATCTTGCTGGTGTGTCTGTGTGGCCTGGTAGGGAATGGGACCATCATCTGGCTTCTCAGGTTCGGGGTAAAGAAGAACCCCTATTCTGTTTACATTTTCAACTTGGCCATCACTGACTTCTTCTTCCTCCTCTGCATGGCTCTGTCCAGTGTTCTGAACAGGCCTGCGTTTGGTCCCTGGTCATGGCATGTTTCCGAAATCTTTAGAAGAGTAAGGTACCTCCCTTATGTCCTGGGGCTGAGTCTGCTGGCCGCCATCAGCACTCAGCGCTGTCTCTCTGTCTTCTTCCCCATCTGGTACCGATGTCACCGTCCCAAGAATCTGTCTGCCTTGGTGTGTGCAGTACTGTGGATTCTGGCCATCCTGGAGACTCTGGTAGGTGTGTATTTCTGTGTTATACAAAATAAAAATGAGGATTCATGTCAAAAAGTAGACTTGTTTTTTGTGGTTTTGATTTTTGGGGTCCTCACCCCGGTGATGTGTGTATCTGGCTTGACCCTGTTCATTAAAGTCCAGAGGATCTCCCAAAAACGCCAGCCAGCCAGGCTCTACATTATCATCCTGGTCACCATCTTGGTGTTTCTCATCTGTGCCCTGCCCCTTGCAGTTCATTGGTTTATTATTTACTGGGTCAGCCTGAAGAAGAGACCGAATATTATTTTCTATGGTGTGGCTAAAATATTCTCTTGTGTGAACAGCACTGCCAACCCCATCATTTACTTCATGGTTGGGAGTCAGAGGAAGAAAAGGTTTCATGAGCCTCTCAAAGTCATGCTAGAGAGGGCTCTCTGGGATGAAGAGACATCTCCCTCAGAGCTGGGATCGGAGAATCGTGGGACTCTGGGTGAAGATAAAGACACAACTGAGGCATACCCAAGGGTAACTGCCAAATACAGAGAACCCCAAACTGTCTGACAGCCCCAGCCTGTGACCACTGGATCCCACAGACATTTCCCTAGCTTTGATCTGCCTGCCCCAAGCTTCATCTGAGGCTTTCCTTGCTACCAGAAGTACTGAAGCTACCAAAGGAGTGATGGACACCCAGACCAACTGACCCAGATGCCAAGAAGCTTCATCCTGCTAAATGAAGCAAGTCATCCATCGGCCATGCTACTGCATTTCAGAAGTGAATTTAGTGTTGGGAGTGTGTGACTAATTTATAGCTTTAACTTTGAGGCCACTCTCTCCAGGGGCATATAGGGGAGAGTGTGTCCCAGGTGAGTTGGGACATATTTGTACTTCTGTTATTGCTATATATTCTCAGTAAATATCTCTTTGCAAAAGCTAATTGATATTAATTGGTTAAAAGATACTGGGCACTAATCACTGTCAATTGATATTGGGGAGAACATAAGATTAGGGGGTTGAGTCCCTTGGAGAAGTACCCCTAGAACCCTTTGAGGGAGATGTAACCCTGTTTGGAGAGCTAACTCCTGCCCTCCCTGGAGACTTCAGAGGACATCCCCTTGGTCAGCCTCAGACCCTGTCTCTTGATTTGAGCTAATTGTAAATTGCTCTCATCAGAAGCATTCATTCCTCTTGCAGATTTTTCTGGCATGTTCTAATCTGAATAATTTCTCCAATTTCTGTTTGCTGATTCGCTTCAATAAACAGGTTTACAATTGTCACTCTTGGTGATGACTTTTTGTGTAACCAGCACTTGATGGGAAAGGACTGAAACAATAGATGTAAACTAAGGGCTGGTGACCTGAGAAATTGATTTTGCTTGGAATCTCTTGTACCCCTAGACTGGCAAGATTTAGAGCAAATGGGTTTAATTCTTTTCTATTACCCCATGCTCCTGGAGACACTAGAGTGCTCAGTCTCAGGGCCTTTCTCATTAGAGGCTGCTTGTGGCATGTGGAGAGAGGACCAAGCCTGGAGTCAGGAAGATCCAAATTCAAATCTGACCTCAGACATTTACTAGCTCCCCATCTGAGGGGTCACTGTTGCAGCATCCTCCAGGCACAGACTAGCCTAGTCTGGGGTCACTCCCACCCTGCCCCCCAGGTTTCCCCATGGCACAGTACAGAGCACACAGAGACTGGGTTCAAGAACCACTTGTTGACTGACTAAACAAGGTATGGCTCTTTATTCTGTCCAGAGAAATATACATGTGAGGGAACACCCTCCACCAACCATCCACCACCCAGAGGCTCAGAGCTCCGAGAAAAATTTGGGAGTCAAGGAGCCAGAGGGCTGATCTCTGGCCCTCAATTAAGGTGGGCTCAAAGTCAGAGTTGAAAGGAACCCCCACCCCACAACCCACAACCCACACTGGGCTGGATTCTGCAAATCTTTCCCTTTACAGAGGAGGGCAATGAGTAGTCTAAGGTCACCTGGCTAACTCACCCCAAAGCCAGAATTTGAACCAGGTCCTCTGACTCTGAACAGCAGCACTGTGGGCAACTTCCCCACCCCACCCCCCATTCCTCATTCCCATATTCAGAAATCAAGTGCCCCAGGCCTGTGGTCTCAATGAAGAATCATGGGAAAGCACACTGAAAGCTCTCTAACTAACCCTAGCTGAATGCTTCATCTGGCCCTCAGTCTCTTGCTGTGTAAAATGAGAAGATCTGACCACATGATGTCTAAAGATCCTTCTCTAATTCTAAATCCATGATCCTAGCGCCTGCAGGGACAGGGAGCTCACTACCTTGTCTTTTCTTCCTCGAGGAGAGAGACCCTGTGGTAAGGAGCTTTCCACAGCCACGGGGCTGGTTCTTGGCCCTCAGAGGCAGTTTCAATCCCAAATAAGGCCAGGGTTCTGTCCCTGCGCTTGGTCCATAATACAATTCCTTTTAAGTGCCCAAGTAGAATTCCATCTATAACTTGGGAATTCCAATTATAACTTTGGCAACTTTCTCCTGGTTCCGGTCCAATTCCATAGCCATGCATGCAAAGGAAAATAAACAAATGGGGGAAAGGTCAGAGGAGCCAGGTCCCTGGGCAGCTCAGGATGGTTGGCATCCCTCCCCCAGAATCAAATGCCGTTCCTAACACTCACCCGGCCCAGCCCAGGAACTTTTCCCAGATGGGCTCTGCCAAAAGACATGTTTACTTGTTCAAGCTTCCAACAGCTCCCCTCCTGAATGGTAAATAGGCCCATGACTAAGACCCCAACAACAAATTATCTGACAAACAAAACAATAAAAGGTCCTTGCCAAATCAACATTTTCCACGAGCTGGATACCTGACCCTGGTCTTGAAGTGATTTTGAGGGAGACAATTGGGCTCCACTCTAAGAAACCTGGACAAATATGAAAATCCAAACATCCAAAGAAATGCATTAATGTCATACAGGTAAATAGCATCATGGAGGCATCTAGATGGCCCAGTGGATAGTGTACCAGCCCTGGAGTTCAAATCCAGCTTGAGACACTTCCCAGCCGGATGACCCTGGGCAAGTCACTTCATCCTGTTTGCCTCAGTTTTGTCTTCTGTAAAATGAATCACAGAAAGACATGGCAAATTGTTTCAATATCTCTGTCAAGAAAACCCCTTGGACAGTACTGGAGTGCTATGGTCCACCAGGTCGCAGAGAGTCAGACATGACAAAACAACAACAAAACAGCTCTAGAATAACTGATGTCCTTGTGGCACTTTCAAGTTCCAAGTCCTTTGCATTCACTGTCTTATCTGAGCCTTTCCAAAACCACAGCCAGTAGTAGGAGCCCATTTCACAGAGAAGGAAACTGAGGTTTGTAGTGGTGAGTTTCTTTCCCAGGGCCACATGACTTACAAGATGGCAGCAAGGGCTGCCTTCTATCCACTGCACTATCACCACCTACCCAGAGAATTTGGTTGGTCTATACAGTCTACACACAGGTTAATAAATCATTTATTTTTAATTAATTATTAAATAAAAAAGGCATATTAACTTGGAAGAAATAGCAATACGCACAGTACCAACATTTCCCTAAAACCCCTTGGAAATTGCCCTCTCCATCCCACCTTGGTCTCTGAGGAGAAGTAGCACACTCAGCTCAGCTTCTTTGTAACATCAGTCCCTCCACACCAATGTCCACACATAGCATGACCTCCAGAGGAATCCTTGTCTTAGCTCCCATGAGACTGGATCCTGAGGGTCACTCACTCCTGGAAGTCACTTCTCATTCCTTGGGACATCGATGGTGAGCTGGTATACCTGGTATACACCTCGGTATACCTGGATGCCAAAACCTTCAGAAGCACACTCTCCTGACCTTTCAGAACTTACAAGGTTGGAGCCTCCAATTCCTTTTCCTAGAATGGGGGTGGGGGGAGAGGGGCACAATGGAACGACCAAGGCTAAGGCTCAAGGCCCATTTCACAGGCCCATTTCACAGGGTCCTATGTTGACCTTAACGGTGGCCTCCCTGCCCTGGCCACCATTGCCCTCAATGCAGTGCAGGCACTCAATAAATGATTTATTGGTTATTGATAGGCACTATTTCCCCCCACTTGAGATAACACACAATCTTTGCTCTTGTAGCCCAAGTGTGTGCACATGGGTCAGTTTGGCCAAAGTGTTTATTTTCCCATGAGGCACAGGTCTCAGGACAGGGAGGCCCAGCCGGGGAATGTGGCTGACACACACATTATTCCCCCAATAGGGCCGGAGGTAAGGACCAGGCCTGACTTCCAGCAACGCTTCACCTCTGTCTTCAGAAGCCCAGGCTCAGTCCTTGCATTCCATCACCATAGAAACAAATCACAGAAACCAGAGGAGGAAAATGAATGACCCCACCCAACCTGAGGCTCTCCTACACCTGGAACTCAGGCCATGTGCTTTGCCCACTGGGCCTGGATGGAAGAAGGTAACCATGAATTCCAGCAATGGACCTAAGGTTTAGAGGAGGCAGACGACCAAATGGTTGTGTTCAGGGTGTAAGACATATCCTTCCCTGGGGATGCCAAAGGCTTTTAGAGTAACTCCCCACCCTAGGAAAATATCCTGTCTACAGTCTCCATCAATGATCAATCATTTAGCCTGCTTGAATACTTCCAGTGATGGCGAGCTCACTGCTTCACAAGGCCTCTACTTGGCTGATGGAGGATGCCAGTTGTTTTAAAAGTTCCTAAGAAAACCTCTCCTTGCTGGGATGCCAGCTCCTCCCAGGAACTGGTCCAGGCTGTCTTTGTCTTGGACTTCCAAGCTCTCTCCTTCACTACTTGACAGACTGCTACTGGCCAAGCCCTCGGGATGCCTTGGCTTCTCAGGTTCTGGAAGGTTCCTCCACTTTGGACAGGTTTTGTGTGCAGGTCCAGTGATGGGAAGGACCCCACCGGCAAGTCTTGCTAAGTTCTGAGAGGTCCAAGCCCACATTGGCCATGGGGCCCAGACTAGCTGAGAAAAGTAAGCAGCAGGCAAGATGAAATCTACATCAGCAGAAAAATTGTCCACAGACCCTGGATGGGACAGCATCTGATGTAACTCTACAGCTTCCAGGGCTATTCATGGCCACATAGCTAGTAAGTGACTGAGGGGGGATTTGAACTCAGGTCTTTCAGACTCTGGGCACTGCAATACGAGCTGGTTCAGAGATCTATATTCAGTGGCAACAGTGTATCCCTCATGGGAGAAAGAAGGCTGGGTATGGTGTCCCAATACCTGGGTTTGTTTGAATTTTTAGCTATGCTAGTTACACCTTGGACAAGTCACTCTGGGTCTTTACTTACCCACAAAATGGGAACAGACCCAGAAAGGACCAAAGCTACCCCAGAGTGAAATGTGCTGCCTTGGGAGTGGTCAAGGCCTCCCAAGCAGGGGCTGGAGGCTTCCCATAGATAATGGAATTTTAGCTGGGACTTGAAGGCAGCCAGGAAAGCTGGGAAACAGAGATGGGGGGGAGAGCATTCCTAAGTTAGCATTCCTAACAAAGGACAGAGAGAAAGAATCCTGGGGGCTAGAGACATGCCTGCTGTTATCATGATCAGTTCGTCATCTGGTTGCTGGGAGAAGGAGGCTGGTCCTCCGAGAAGGAACATGCCCCACCCAGCCTCAGGGGACAGCGGTTGGCTTTGCTGGCCAGGAATTCCTGGAGCTTGTCCAGGGCAGGGTGACTCAACCAGGAGGGCATTCAAATCATGTTGTCCAAACTATCGGTCGCTCTCAAGCATTGCCAAGAGTTCACAGTATGTCGGGCACTGGAGAGCACTAAGACAACACCAAGAGAAAATGTAAAAATTAAAAATGAGAGCTAAAGAAACGTCACAATCTCCCATATCTGCCCTCGAACTCAAAAGCTATAAACTAATGGACTAGAATAGAGGATTCTTTACACCAATTTGCGGGTGCAGGAGGGGTCTGAGCAAGCAGGGCACCTTCCTGCCTTAGCTGGGGGGTGGTCTGCCTGCAGGGCACTTCAGGGGACCCTGTGGATCCTACTTCAGAGCCATCACCCTAGGACAGTGAAGCAGGGGAGAAAAAGGATGCAAACTATTCACAGACTGAAGAATTCAGATTCTGGAAGACCACAAGGGTCCTCTTCACCCAAGAGAGAGAAGGCCGGCCCTCTCCCATTTATCTCAGAGGAGGGTTTCCAGGCCAAATAAGGCCGCCTGCTTCTCAGTCTTCCTGGCACCCAACCCAGGTTAGAGCTTGACCCCAAACCTCCTCCCCCACCCCCGGGCAGCTCTGCACAGAAACGGAGCCCACATCTGGTTCGAGCTGGATTGGATACAGAACAAAATGAAATAAATGAGCGTCAGGGTTGGGGGCTGTGACCTTCAGCTGGTTTTCCCCTCCCTTACCCCACCCTCCCCTGGTTCCCCAGCTCAGCTAGCTTTTCTCAGCCTGGAGCCATGGGAGGGGGGTGAGAGTGGAAAGGAGTGTTTCTGATGGCTGGGTGAGCAGAAGGGCAGGGTCCATGGGGGCCCCAAAGTCTTGGCTGGAGGCTGTCACAGGACACACTCTCTCTTTCTCCCTCCTTTTTCTCCTTCTCCTTCCCTTTCTTGTCTCCTCCTCCTCCCTCCCCCTTCTCTCTCCTTTTCCCCCTCCCTCCCTCCCTCCCTCCCTCCCTCTCTCTCTCTCTCTCTCTTTCTCTCTCTCTCTCTCTCTCTCTCTCTCGTTCTCTCTTTCTGCCCACCACCACCACCCTGTGTTAGGTGGAGAGCCTGGCTCACAGTCACCTTCTACAACCCAGCATAGAGCTCCTAGTTCCAAATACGAGCTTCTACAACTGCACTAACTTGAATTGGGAGAAGCCAGAGCCCATAGAGGATTCCACAAAACCAAAGCACTCAGCATTCTGCTCCACTGGAGACTCATTGCCCAGAAGCTCATGTTGAGCTGCGTTCATTGGACAGAATCAGAGGTCAAGCTTGGAGGAGGCTTCCGGGGCAGCAGAAAGAGCCAGCAGAAGGCTTGTGTTCAAATTCTGACTCCACTACCTTGGACGGATACTTAACCAAGCTGGGGCTTGATTTCCTGTCTGCACTCTGAGTCCTTTTTAGCTGTAAATCTGCAATGCTCTAACCTCTAACTCCACCATCCCCTGCCTCTGGGCAATGTCCTCCAGCTAAATAAGGATGGCCAGATGCCCAGAGAATGCCCTGCCTTGCAGGTTCCCTTCACTAGCCTTGCCAAGCTTCCAGGACAGGACTTTTAGAACCTGACCTAAACCCCACATCCAGCAGAAGAGAGCCTGTTCCATCCAAAAGACTCTTGCTTAGTAACTCACTCATCTAGTCATTCAACAACACCAGTTAAACTTGAGTCTCACTATTTGGAGTTGCCCCAGTGGCCAAGTTAACAAGGATCCACTGGAGGGAGGCTAGTTCAGGGGTTCCCACCTGAGCATGCCTCAGTTTATCAGATTATCAGTACATTTAATGAAGTTTTCTGAAATGGATACTGTGGACAGAGCCCAGGGCTGGGTGCTAGCAAAGAGGTGAAAGCTTGGATTTGAAATCACAAAACTTCTGCTGGGGCTGGGTCAGGACACGGCACCTAGTCCAACAAGGAGAATGCAAAGGAAAACAAGGAAGCCAGAAGGATGCGGTATCCTCTGGGTGCACTCCCCATGGATGGTGAAGTCCCCCAGATGCTTCTGCTTGAAGATGGAATTGTGACCCAGAAGACTGCAGTCTGCTGGGAGAGACTGGTAATTACTCAGCAGAGTTGAGCCTGGCCAACCACACAGGGAGACCAAGTAAATGAAGAACTTCAATTTATTTGGACAGAAGAGCAGGCTGGATTGCTTTCAAGGAACTGTCAAGTTCCCTTAATGATCCCCAGTTTTCCATAAAAGCAAAAGCTCTTTGTGCTAACACTCTAATGATGGCAGCAAGGCATGGGGTACTATGTACTATGATAGGCAACGAATTAAAATGAATAACCCCCAGAAAACTTTCTGATGAGTATGGGCAGACTAAAACATCTCCTTAATGAGAACTTCTGAAGAACACACCTCAGAGATGACACCAAGGAATCACATGCCAGGAAGAGAAGAGGGAGTGAAATGTAGCAAGAATGGGGGCTCCTCTGACACAATCTCAGGAGAAAGCAATGCAGGAAAGCCTCTAGCACATTGGGTGGAATCACTGTAGTGAGCGAGGGTTACACAGCCTGGGCAAATGTGGATGGGCGGGTTGTAATCTGCACTGGGAGAGGAATGTCCACAGATTGAGCATGAGTTCTCCCTCTCCCAATGATGCTCTAGGATTGCAAGTTACCATCTCCAAAGTACCGAGGCCTTAGGTAACCTAGAGACACAAGTGGGCATAGGGAGAAAGGGGAATCAGGGCTGTAGTAGGGCAGGGTAGGGATCCCGTGCCCCAGGGCACCAACATTCAAAGGATACACTCAAATCACCTATTCTGTGATTTTATCGACTCAGGAGCCCCTCCCAAGAGGCAGATCGAAGTCCATCCATTCTGGTCCATTGCTCCATGCCTGAAGCCTCTCTCACCTTTTACCACATCACAAGGGCAGCTGAGGGGCATGTGAGCACCCTCCTGTTGTCTTGGCACACATTTCCCTAACCACTGCAGCTTCCTTGGCGCCCTTGTGTGTGCCCCACATGCATGCACACTCACACACACACACACACACACACACACACACACACACACACACGCACTCCCCTTTCCGCTGGCCTCTGTATCATTAGAGGAGATTAACATACATATCAATGCAGACCATCTGTATTTAAGCATTCCAACAGAACACTCTAGCCCTCACTCGCCCTGGATGAGCTCTCAGGGGCCATTCAGATAGAATTTAGAGAATGATTTTGAAAGGTGGTGACTCCTCCAGCAATGCAGCCCCAGAGCTGAGACACACCAATTACTTAAAGACAGACTGGAAGTGAAGCATCTGCTGCCTCCAAGCCAGGTCGAGGAGGAAGCAGAGTCAGCAATGACCCTCCAGATTGGAGCCAAGGAGAGTTGGGCAATCGCCAGGCCAGGAAAGGAGGGGATTCAGCTTAGGAGAGACGGGGCAGCTACACGCAGGCCCCCAGAGGACGGGGTCATGTCCAAACAGCTGATGTGACTTTGCCACAGACCTATCCAAGCAGCTAATGTGGATGCTGGGTCCAGTTCTCCCCAAAGGGCTCAAGAAAGGAGATTTTCACAATACACAAGGAGTCTCACAAGAAGGAAGTCTGGCTTGAGGAAGTCTTCTTCTTGCTTTGGTATATCCTGCCCATCCTTGGCTCTAAGGTCATGGAAGGAACCAGAAACTAACCCTTTCCCAACCAGGAGAACTTGGGTAGGAAATGGAGTTTTCACATTCTAATCTTCAGTCCTGACTCTAGTAGGTTCAGAAAAGACAACTTGGCTGGAGATCACATGACCCCTGCTATGCAGCTGATAATGAGCCAAGAAAGGAAAAAAAAGAGACGGGTTCACTGGTCTAGGGAAATCCCATGTGAGGAAATGCACTCCTCAAATGCTGATGCACACTTAGACTTATCAGATTCAAAATAACTCAAACCTGGAAGGGATAGTTAACACATTCAATGACAAAGATTCAAAATGACCAAGGGCAAATCAAATATAAACACATTTAAATAGGGACAGATATAAAGTCTTTTTAAAAACCCTGCAGAGGACAGATTTTTTTTATCATACATTGGTTAGTTTTGTTGAAATTTTTTTCTCTTTTTAGTCTTTGTTCTATATAAGGGGAGGTTATTTGGGAGGAATGATACTCTGGGGAATGTGAGTGACACACAAACTAGACACCAATAAAAGTTAATTTTATAGTCAAAGGATATGAACAGGCAGTTTTCCGAGGAAGAAATTATAAGATATCCATAGTCATATGAAAAAATGTTCTAAAATCACTATTGATTAGAGAGATGAAAATCAAAACAACTCTGAGGTACCACATCACACCTATCAGATTGGCTAACATGGCAAAACAGCAAGATGATAAATGTTGGAGATGTGGGAGAGCTGGAACACTAATTCATTGTTAGTGGAGCTGTGAGCTGATCCAACCATTCTAGAGAGCAATTTGGAACTATGTCCAAAGGGCCACAAAAATGTGCATACCCTTTGACCCAGCAACATCGCTTCTAGGACTGTATCCCAAAGACATAAAAATGAGAAAAGGTCCCACATGTACAAAAATATTTATAGCAGCTCTTTGTGGTGACCAAAAACTGGAAATCAAGGGGATGTCCATCCATTGGGGAATGGCTGAATAAATTGTGGTATATGAATGGAAAGGAACACTGTTGTTATAAGAAATGATGAACAGGAAGACTTCAGAGAGGCCTGGAAAGACTTATATGAACTGATGCTGAGTGAAAGGAGCAGAACCAGGAGAACTTTGTGCACAGCAACCACCAGTGTGAGAGGATTTTTTCTGGTAGACCTAGAACTTCATTGCAATGCAAAGACTTAAATAATTCCCAATGGTCTTTTAAGGCAAAATGCCTTCCATATCCAGGGAAAGAACTAAGAAATTCAATCACAGATTGTAGCAGATCATTTTCTTTTGTATTACGTTTTGGTTTCTCCCATTCTTTTTAATTTTTCTATACATGACTGTGGTGCAAATGTATTTAATAGGAATGTATGTGTAGAACCTATATAAAATTGTATGCCATATTGGGGAGGGAGCGGGGAGGAAGGAAAAGAAAATATCTAGGTTGTAATGGTAGTGATTGTGGAACATTGAAAATAAATAAATAAATGTTAATTTTTACAACCATGTAGGGGCTCTTTCCACCATCTTGCAGTGCCACCTCTAGGGTTCATATGATGTGTCCTGGCCAACTCTCTCAAAAGCATCAACTGTAGAAAAGCAAGGAAAACACCTGGCACTCGTTGGGCTGCACTCTCAAGTACTCGTCTAGTTCTTAACTGATTCCATTGGTGACTGAGATCACTGGGAACCTCTCAGCCCCAGATTGGATGTTCAATCCAAAGTGGCCACCACCCCACCCATTTGGGTTCGTTGTGCTCCCAACCTCAGATGGCATCGTGAACCATGAGGAAGGAAGACAAAAACAAACAGGAGGAAAAATCCTGGGATTCTTTTTCTAAGGGTGTAAAACATACATGCAAATAAAATGCTCCAATGGATAAGAGCAACAAAAATTATTTAGGAGTACTAACAAAAAAAGCCAACGCTGCTTCTACACTCGGAACAAGGGTGATTCAGTTCAGCCTGCTCTCTGCCATCCCTCCACAGCCGTCCCCAAGTAGCGCCCTCATCTGGGCTATGTCCTTGTTACTTGGGAGCCCTATGGTCTCCACAAATGTCTCAGGCTTCTGGGTCTTGTAGCATGATTCTGAGTATCAGAGCTAATAAACGACCGCCAGAAGCTGTCACCATTAACTGGTCGATGTGTTTGCCAGAGGTCTGGAGGATATAGGTGACATTCAATTATGTTAAATGTTGTCTATTTTAATAAATTATGCAAAAGAAATTCCATGTAAAAGACACAGACTAAATAACAGTGAAATGTCACTGGTCAAGCTCTTCAGAAGGAAGGCCAGGGACAAGGAAGGTCCCAGGGTTCCAGATTCCTTCCATGTCCCTAACAGGGTAAAGGTAGACAGAAGAGGGATCTCTCAGGTGAGGGGTCACCCTCTCTGAACTTGCCTGGGCCACTGAGTTCAGTGACTAGCCCGGGATTACCCAACCAGGATAGGCCCAAGCTGGAGCTGGACCCCAGACCTTCTTGGTTCTGAGTGGTGCTCACTAGCACACCCAAGAGAAGGTTCTAGAAAACAAAGCATTGGCTGGAATGCAGATGGTGGTTCACAGGCCCCTTCCCTCTTCTCAGGTCCTCAACAGGCCTGCCCCTCAACCATATTAAGCCAAACCTGTCCAGTGTTTCAGAGATTTTATTTAACTCCTTTCACTCAGAGCATTTCCTCCTACTCCACATCTGGTCAAGCAGTGAGGATGATGCCCCAAAGCCCCAAAGGGCCAGCTGGCTGGCCACCCAGACACACGCCCCCCCAGGTCCAGCTGCACCATCACCCCACTCTTATGTGACCACTATCCAGGGGCCCAGGTTGGGCCTGCTCCTCTGGTGGGGAAGAGGGGCCTCTGGATGCCAATCCTCACTTGTCCTTGTCCCTTTTTTTGCTTTTTCTCTGGCTACTCAGCTCCACGAGCTTCTGATCCAGTCTCTTCTGGAGGTGAACTCTCTTCACAGGGTCTACAGACTTGTTCTTTGTCCCACTGCTGGGATACAGGACCCCTTCTCTGCTAATCTGCTGTCGGGCCTGAGCTCGCGCCTTCTCGCCACATCCATGGACCTGGGGAGACACAGCACTTGCCTAGAGGCACAACTCTGACATCCGGCCCTGTCCATCTCCAGAGGATCGCGTGAGCGGCCAATGGCAGGACACTCTGCAGACACAGCTGGCCCGTCTGGGCCAAGGCCCCGCACCTCCCAAGTGCTCACGCTCGGCTGCCCTCCCTCTACCACCTCCCCATCACATGCCTGCTCCAGGAGAGCTGAACATGCCCAGAAGAGTCTCTCTGCCCCCTTTTCCCATCCCAACTGAGTCCCTTCTGTAACTGACTCTGTCCCGTTCCCTTTGAGGACAGTTCCCAAACCTCTTATTGGCCTTCACTGAGCCCCCTCTGCCCAGAGAGTCTATCCAAGGTCGATAGCTAATTAACCTCAAGGCCAGGGTGTGAGCGGGTCCCTACATCTAGCCCAAGTCACCCTCCTAGGATCAGCTCTGCACAAACACCAGCCATGTCCAAATCTCTACCCAATAAACAAAAACACTCCGCAAAGCTGACATTCTCATCACCCACGCCACCAGGCCCAGGCCTCTACCTCGGGGAGGTGATGGCTGAGGCAGAAGCGCTGACCACAGTGCAGACAGAGCAGGCCCAAGGTCACCACGCTGGCTTTGCACCGGGGGAACCCACAGGTGTTATTAGTTTTGATGGCAGCAGAGACCAAAGCATCAAAGTCTTCCTCAGCTACACAATTCTCTCCCGTGTGGCCTGTGGGAAACACTAGGAATTGTTAGAGGGGAAAAGGGCCCAGAAACCACCCCAAGCTCCCCTGGCTAGGCCTTGGTTCAGAGGCAGGTCTTAGCTCTCCCTCAATCCATGGTAGTTTATAAAGGACTAACCATGAGCTAGAAGGCTTGGTGGCCAGATCCATGAAGTTGGCCACTTCCGGTGATCTCCCTGTAGAAAGTGCCCAGGTATACAAAGGACTAGAGTCCAGTGTGGCACTGAGACCCTGTATGGACTGTCCAGACCCAGCCTAGCAGCCCTTCTCTGAGGCAAAACTGCTTCTGCTTTGCCCCAGTCAAAGGACCCAAGGATACTGGAAGAACACTGTAAGCAAGTGGACCTTTTCCTGAAGTGCCAAGTGCAGCTGGGGGACAAGGAATAACCCAGGTGGGGACTGACTCTTGGATCGCCCAGAGCATTAAGGTCTCTAAGAGAGAAGAGGCCAGGGCTCTACCAGGACTCCCCCAAGCCTCAGAGGGCAGGGAAGCTGGGAGATTTCTTTTCACTTTCCTCTTTGGGAGCAAAGGGTCACGTGTGAGAGTGACTGAATCTGGAAAAAGTCAAGAGGCAGCCAGGCCCAAGTCTGCTGAAGCCACATTGTGTAACAGCAGGGACCCCAGGCCCCTGCACTTCTGACCGCTGATCTCAGCTGGAATGGATACTCCAAAGGTATGACCACTATGCCCTCTGGGGGTACCTGGGTGACCGACAAAAGGGCCCCCAGGTGTCTACCCTTGTGTCAAAAGCTTGTAGAAGGGAGGGTACCCTGCTTCAACCAGGGGCTGCCCACTACTTCACTCATGTACAAAACAACCATGGGAGATGATGTAGTGTTGACATGATGCTCATATCCCTGATGAGGAAACTGCAGCTCAGAGGGAAGGTGGCATGCTCACCCACACCCAGTGCCAGTACATCAGTCATGCCCACAAGGATGGACTCAGAGATGCTTTTCCCAGGGAAGGGTCAGGATGTGCCCAGTACTGTGCCCCCTGCTGACTCCTGCAGCCAGAGATCCTTCTCCCTGGCCCTGGGGAAGCTTGGGCTCTTCTGGGGAACTCTAAAGTCTTATCAGCTCCTCAGCCCATGTAATGGCTCGTGTGCCTCCTTTCCCAGGAGGGCAGGGAATGTCTAAGCATAGGCCACATGTGCACCAACCTGAGTCTCCAGTATGGGCATGAGTGACATGACCTCTAGTGACAGACCTACTCCTGACCACTGTGTGTGCATGTATCTACATGCATGTGTGTGCATGTGTCTCAAAGGAAAGAGTGCTGACATGGAGCCACATGTGATGGGGCCCTCTCTGAGCCTGTTTCCTGCCCTGTAGGATGAAGACACTGGACTCGAGGATCTCTGGGGCCCTGTTCCACAATAAATGTCTCAGAGCCTACAACTCCAGACTCCAAGAACAAGGAAGGGGTGGCAGCTGCTCAGACAAATGTCCCTGAGCTCTCAGTGCAGCTACAAACAAGAGTGAGGGGCTTCTGGTTGGGCCTGCAATATAGACCCACAGCCTGAGCCTCCTTCCACCTGCTGCCAGGATGTGAGAGAAGAAGCCTGTCCTTAGAGCCCAGGACCCTTTGAGGAACGATCATGAAACACTAGCCCTTTCACTGTTCACAGCGTTAACCTGGTGAGATCAATTACATTCAATTCCCAATCTCCTGTTTCAGAGAGAAGACTCCCCAAAGCCAGGAATCCCTCACTTGTCTAAGGTCCACAGGAAAAGCATATAGAAATGGGGCCATCGTTTGGAAAGGCAACACCTGAGGGACTGTAACCAGGTCCACCCTGGGCAGATCAAACCCTTGCTATTCCTGGACAACACGCATCCCTTATAAGGAAACTTTCAAGGGTTTCTCCTGGCCATCGACTCAGGGACCACTCCAAGGAGAGGGGGAGCTCCAAGGCCTCACCTTTCTTCTCCTTTCCCTTCTTTCTTCCAGACACCTTTGGTGCCCTGGAGCCAGCGGCACCTTGGTGTTCTCTGGCCAGCGAGCTGGGCCCAGTTTTCCCCCTCTGTCCTCCTTCCTGGTGCAGGGCCTTCTGATTCAGACTGTCCCTGGGGCCACTGGGGGTACCCTGCTCACCCAGGGCCAGGTCTGGTGTTTCCAAGCCCAGGCACATAGACTCCTGCCCCTCACTCTCCGTCCCTGTTGTAGGTGTCGTCTCGGTGGCAGCAACAGGGATAGGAGTAGCAGCCGCATTGGGGACCCCCTTTTTACGCACAGAGACGTATCTCTCTTTTCCTTCACCAACACTCTCATGCTTCAGTCCATATTCCTCGGCCAGCTGATGGACCAGCATCCTGTCATGGGCATTCAGGGATGCAGGGAACTCAAGAAGGGTCTTTCTGCTCTCCAGGAAGTCCACAATCATGGTTCTGAAGTGGTCCTCAGTGCCCTTAGGTTGGCCTCCACCACTGACCTTGGGGCCCTCCACTGTTCTGCCAGACTTGGCCCCTCGTGCTTTCTGGCTCTTCTGCTGCACTCTGGGGCTGGGCTGAGCGGGGTCCCCGCGTTTCCTGCCCACCTGGCCAGGACCCTGAGAGCCTTCATGAGAGTAGTTGTCAGGGACAATGTCATCAAGGTACTCAAAGGCTGTGCGGATTTCGCCTCTCAGAGTGAAGTAATCCACCAGCTTCTTCAAGAAGGCATCGTTGCTGATGGTGCGAGAATCACAGACGATGGCAACATGGCGCCGGGCACGAGTGACTGCCACATTGATCCTTCGGTCTTCCGCCAAAAAACCAACCTCACCTACAAACAATGGCAGAATGGGGCGAACAGCTGAGGCCGCAGGCAGTCACCCTGTGCTCTTTCTGAGGTCAGGAACCCAAGCTGGCACCCCTTCTGCACTGCACTGTCCCCTCCAGGCTCCCCAGGGCGAGGCCTGGTGTCCCAAGGCTGGGGGCCCACCACTGCCTCGCCCTCTCAGTCTATAATTATCAGTCATGGCTCAAGCAATGCTGTCCATCACAGCTCTCTGGTTGACAGGAAGCTCCAGGGGGGAAGACTCAGCCAGACTCAGGAAGAGTGTCTTTCCTCAACTTGGTGGGATGACCATCTCCTGGCCAGGAGTCAGTGCAACAAATTTATTCCAAGTGAGAGCTCCCCCACGACAGGACAGTGTGTCCACAAGAGACAACGGCCTGAATTCTCGCTATCCTGAGTCAGGGGGTCATGGGGGCTCCTTCCAGTCCATTGGGACAAGTTACTCTGACTGGAACTGAGCCAAAAGAACCAACCCTTATCCCCGCAGAGTGCAGGTTGGGGACTCCGTGAGGACACTGCATTATTGAAAACCATGTTTCAGGGGTGTTTCTGCTCCCCTCCATTCCTCATATGAGCATCTCTGGTGCTTCCTTAGAGACAGGAGCTGGGGGAAGACTGAGCATGCCTGTCCAGAGCGAGCCTCACTCCACTGTGTTTACCTGTCTGCCTAGCATTAGAAACGGGATCCCACGAAGCAAGAAGGGTGGGGGGCACTCTAACATAACTGGAGTTCCCTCTCCCTTGGAGGTCTCTGCACTGTCTGCTGGGACCGTCACCATTTCCTCGGGACCCACCTTAATTCTCTGCCATCACAACCTCCTCCTCAAACCTCATGTCCAGAGAGGATGGGCTACAGTCCCACCTAAACCGGTGCTGGCTCTGACTGCTTCCTCTCATCTCAGATCTGCCCTTCGTCAACCCAGAAGTTTTTTTCATTCTCATCCCACTAAAGTCATGCCTCCCCCATGCAGAAAAGCCCTTTCCAGTAGATCCTCCCCCACCCCCCCAAGCATCTGGATCAGGCCCTCATACCCTTTCGGTTGGAGCGCACGAAGGACAGGATAACCGCCTCCTTCTCACGTCCTTGAAAGCCATCTACAGATTTGATCTCCAATTGAGGATACTTAGGAGAAAGCTGCTGCCTGAGCAGGTCCACCTGAACCAGAGACCCCGAATCAGGCCAGGCTAGCACAAGAGCAGCAGCCACCATGTTCCCTGCCCCTGGGGTCTGCAGGTGGGCTCTAGGCAGGATTCCTGGAAATCATCATGACAGCCACAACAGTCAGGTCACTGAGGGCGTGGCCATGGGGCTATCCATGGGGGGCATGCTTCGGTCCACTGTGCCACCTAAATGGGGTGCTCATCTACTCACGGAGGTCCCAGCAAGTATCTCACCTGCAGGTTGTAGGGAGCAATTATAGCGATATCACCTACTCGGACTCCAGCATCCACCAAGGCCTGGATGTGCAAACTGACGATCTGGACTTCACCTGGTGACAAAGCACAGGGGAACATGAGAGCAAGAACCTGAATGAAAACTGGCCCATTCACAAGGCAGGCTGGTGGCCTGGGGCAGAGCCCCATCCCCAACCTGGCCTTGTACAGTTCACAGACACTGCTCTGGTCACCCGCCTGGCTGTCTGTCAGCTCTCACTCCCAGCACATGACTGCTGCCCCCGCCCCCCGCCTTTTCCTGTCATACATGTCCTTGGTTTAAGTTATAGTTTTTAATGCCATTTAGTTTGGAATTTTTAAAAAACACAAGATGGTAATTATTAACCTGGTGCTGCTATGTGCAATGCATTTATCAAATGTTCTCTTTTTTTTACATATGGGCCCACTGAGGCCAGGGCATGGCTGAGGTCACCAGCACTGAGGAAGCTTCCTTCATCAGGCAGTATTTTGGACATGCCTAATGGTGAGTAGACAGGGAGCAGATGAGGCATTCGCTCAGAAAGGACAAGTGGGAACCCAGAATCTAACCCCAGTTCTGCCACAGAAAAGAGATGTGAACTGGGAGAAACGCACATTTTGTGATATTTGGTGTGGAAAGGCTCAGTAACCCTGGGCATTGGAAAGAAGCCAAACTGGGAATGATGTGGCTCTTCTCAGCAGCACAATGATCCATGACAATCCCAAAGGACCAATGAGGAAGCCAACCAGCCACCTCCAGACAAAGAACTGGTATTGCCTAAATTCAGACTGAAGCTACTTTTCACTTTCTTTCATTTTTTTCCTTTCAGTTGAGTCTTCTTGTGCAAAGTGACTAACATGGAAATGTGTTATGTAACTGCACGTTATAACCTATACTATTTTGGGGCAGAGAGGGGAGGAAGGGACAGAATTTTGAATTCAAAACTTTAAATAAAAGTGTTAAAGAAATTGGGGGAAAAAAAAAGAACTGAACATCCAGTTGGGGGCAGTTCTGTTCCCCCTGGGATCACATGAGGCAGTGACAAGAGCAGGGAACCATCACTCAGCCGGCCTGTGACTGAAAGGGCCAGCTCCCAGGGACCACACACTCAAAGGGGAATGAAACAAAGAGTAAATAGAAGAAGAGTCTAAAGGGGGGCGAGGGGCAGGAAAGGGATTGAAATTACCCAAGATCTCAGGAGGAAGAAAATGTAATTAAAAATTTTGAGTGTAAGCAATAAACCAAGAGGGAAAATATTAAGAGTGAAAAGAGGGTGGCCTCCAGGTCAGCCAGAAGGGCCCAGGCACCTGTGAGGACACAGGCCCCAACAAGGATGCTCTGCAGAGGTGAGGGATGCAGGGGAACGGAGGATGGAACATTGGGAGCAGCAGCAGACCTCTTCAACATGCTGGCCACTTTTCCTGAAGCACTGTTTTGGGTTTTTTTTGTTTTAAGGGATGGTTTTCTGGCAGGTGGAGGAAGCACAGATACTGGGAAAGGCCCCATGATATAATGACAAAAGACATCAATAAAGAAGCATCTTCAAAGTTTGGGGGGAAGGGCCCCTACACACACCTGGGTTCCCCTTGGACTGCTCATCCTCAACTTCGAGCTCCAGCAGGCCACAGCCAGCAGTGTCGATGAGCAGCAGTGGAATGCTCGTCTCTTCGGTGGAAGCAACCCCCGGCAGATCCCTGGGACAGCAGGTGGATATGAGTTACGAGCTAAGCCCCAGCAAAGCTGCACTCAAGACCAGGGGGTCCCACGCAGACAGATCCTGGGGATCCCCTCAGCTCCACAGAGCAGGAGGTATGCTTTGCTGTGCCTTCATTTATTTTTAGACTATTTCCCATTTTCATCTGGCTCAGGTTGAGCTCAGAGGCATCACAGGCTGCGTGGGACCACCGCTGCAGCCCTTTGGCCCGCTTGTCCTGTTCCACCCAGAATGGAGGCCAAGGTCAACAGTACCAAGGAGGAAGGCACAGACTGGAAGAGCATAGGCCCAAGGCTCCACCACAAACCCAAGGCAACCTCAGTTTCCCCATCGTGCAGGTGTACAATGACATTCCCTACCTCAAGGGTTCATTTTGAAGAAAAAGGAAAATTATACCTAAAACGCCATTACTATCATCCAAATGACTGAGTGTTGAAAAAAGCACATTGAACTTGGCTTGCTAGGAGGACAACCTGTTCCTGGGGCCCAGCTGCCCCACCCGACCCCACCTCCCCACCCCTGCTCTACCTCACACCCTTCCCCCACCCTCACACCCACTTACTTCAGAAGATGGCCAGCCACTGAGGGGTGGGCAGTGAGTTGTCCGTAGTACAGCAACTCAGACGCCCACTGCATGATGGCCTGGTGCATGCGGTACTGGACTGTCAGCATTCTCACAACCTTCTGCCCATGCTTCTCAATCAGGCGCTCCATTAAGCTGAGGGACAGCCCCGCTTTGGCGGCTCTGCATCAGAGAGGAAGTCCCGGTGAAGCCAGGCTTGGGAAGGGTCCGGGAGCAGCAACGGGCACCAGCCTGGCACTCCTAGATGAGATACAGGGACACCCCAGAACTGGCCAATACAAATGAACTCAGCAAACATTCCCTAAGCACAATTACTGCTACTGGGGGAGGAGGGAGAGATACAAAATTTAGGTAAGATGAACCCTGCCCCACCCCACCCCCATGATCACGAGAGCAGGTGGCTAATACAAAAGAATACATGATCGAGATCTTAAAGAGAAACAAGCAAAGTACATGATCTATGTGAACAAAGACAGGGCACGGCCAAGGCAGGTCAAGGAAGACCCCAGAGCTCGAGCTGATGCCCTCCAGCCACAGCCACCCTCTGGCATTCTCCTCATTGGGTACTTTCAGCATGACCCAGGGGTCTAGTGGTCCATTCTAAGACACCCTTCCCTCACTGATGGCTCTGCCAGCCCTGCCCTCCCACACTGGGCCCCATACCAGGTCAGCCTCCTGGCACTGAATGAGCTCTGGACACTTGCCCTCTCCACACCTGGAGCAAACACACAAAGGGCACCCACCCTACACCCACAAGTCTCCACGAGAAGAGGGTCTTACTGTTGGGACACGACGGTGGGGGGCAGCTGCTGGTGGTCTCCAGCCAGGATGCACTTTCTGGCCTTCAGCAGGGGGATCCAACAGCTGGCTTCCAAGGCCTGGGCACACTCGTCGATCACCACCACATCAAAGTAATCATCTGGAAGCAGCTTCAATGGGCCATCAGGGGAAGCGCCTGATCCAGAGACGTCCCCTCAGTCTCTGAGGAAGCTCTGGGACCCCCAGACACATGCCACGGTCTCGTCCTGGGACAAGGAGCTTGGAGGGCCCCCTGGGTTCACTGCTGCCCCACCCCCGCAGGCGCCTGCCTTCTCTCACCCGTGTTCGTGGCCAGGATGACATCAGCCCAAGAGAGGCTCCTGAGCAGGGCAGCTTCTTCTCTCTCTCTCAGCTCTCTCCTCAGCAGCTTCAGCTCATTTCGACCATAATTAGCATCTCTCTTCTCCAGAGGCTTCTTGCTTTTCACCTGTGAATGGGCACAGACGCCTAGTTCTCACTGAGGGCTATGGAGAGACCGATAGATGTACTCAGTTTCACTCACAACTGGCCCCAAACTTGCCAGTGTGGGTGCTCCCTCCGCAGGTACAGATCACCACTCGTCCATCCCGGCTGGCCCATCACCTTCCTCACTTTCTCCTGACATTCTGAGGATGGTTGTGAAGGCCCCACCATCTGTCTGGTCATCTTTCTCTCTCCTCACCTTTTCTCTGATGGATCTGCTTGGTGACAGCCAAGCCACTCCCTGCCACTCCCCACTGTGGTATCACCCTGCCTAGGTATCACAGTGGACATTCACAGAGCCCTTTATGGCCCATGTCATCCCATTAAATTCTCAACTTGACCCCAGGAAGCAAGTCCTCTCTCTAGACTCAGTTTACAGAAGAGCTCCCAGCTCTCTCTCATCTCAAGGATTCTGGCTTTGAAAGGCCAGGCCCTCAGAACATGCCTGCCCCAACCTGAGCCCCTCCCAGTCATGCCCCAGCTTCCAGGCTACTGTTCCCCTACACCATCTCCAGACTCTGGGCCTTTGTACTGGTGGGCCCATTTCTGAAACCCTCTCCCTGCTCCTCAGGTCTCCTGGCTTCCTTCAAACCCTACTTTCCACAGTCTAGCTTTGCCCACCCCCAGCTGCCCCCTGCATGGATTTTCTCTACTGTGTCCTAGAGCTTACTGGCACAAAGCTGTTTGCATTCTGTCTCTGTCATTAGACCATGAGCCCTGAAGGCATCCCAAGAGCACCCTAGCACCAGGCACAGAACCAGTGTGGGATGTTGATTAAGTAGAAGTACGGTGAGCTATCCAGGGTCACCAAGCCAGTGTCTGGGGCAAACTGAACTCAGGTCTTCCTGGCTCCGAGGCTAGCCCTGTGGGCACCACTCCTCCATAATGGTTTAAAGGAAGCCCCAACATCACCACACTTTCATCACGTGGAGGCCATGTGAGCTAACAGATGGAGAAAGGCATCTGGTTGAGGAAAAGGTCTGGGTTCCAATCCCTCCCACACTTAGAAGCTCTCCCTGCCTGAGCCTCAGCTTGCCCACCTCCCAGGGCTAGGGTAAGGATCGGAGGTCTCAGAAAAAGGCCAGTGGCACCACCCTCCTCCCAAGACTGCAAAAGGAAATCTCTCTACCCAATCTCTGAGGGCCCCAGGGCTCCCCTAACATTAGCACATTAGGCCCCGTGGCTCCTGTTCATGGTCAGGTAGGAGAAAATGCAACTCCCTCTTTTTCCTTTGTTGTAACCTCACCCTTACAGTGCCCCCCACATGGACAGCTCACAACCCAGGGCTAATTCCGCCCACCAGGACCTGGTCGATGTCCTTGCGGATATCTGCCAGGATCTGGGCCTGGTCGCTACGGGCCAAGATGGCATCGAGGCAGTGGTGCTGGATGGTGTCCAGAAGGCGTGCAGGGTGCCCGAGGCGGAGGACCCTCTGCTTCTGTGCGGCCAGCCTCTCCACCAAGTTGTCCACAGCAATGTTGGAAGGCGCACAGCACAGGACCTAAGGCAGAAGGTGACTAATGAGCCTCATCATCACCCATCTCATCACAGGAGGGAGGCCAGGATGGGGGGAGTATAATGTAGGGGCCACATGACTTAATGGCACAGCCACGTCACCTTTTAAAAAGGAGTAGGAAACCAGCCGCACATTTCCTGTCTCTAAAGATTCGTTCATTAGTCACAAAACATGGTGAAATCACTCACATGATCTGGGAATGGGAATTTAAAACAGTGTCAACACTAAACTGAAGCCCCCAGCAACCAAGAGAAGTAAGGCCTGCACCACGTTCAATCTTGTGTTATAATTAGATCGAATTTAATTGCATTATAACCTAATAGAACCAAAGAGTGAGCGAGGACACTGCCAAGAGACCCCCAAGCTCTTTTTCCTCCGGGGATGTGGAGAACAGAGGCAATTGGCCCCAAGGGGCACTGAGAGCATGGCAGGGTGGGCAGGGAGGAAAGATTCCTGCCTTGCACCCCAAGAGCAACAGGAATCAGGGCAGGAGGGGAAGCAACCGCTGGAGGCCAAGTGTCCAAGGCTGGCCAATGGCCTTGCACAGGGTTCCTCCAAACAGGGCCACCTGGCTGATGACCAGTACAGATGTCTCCAGAGAAAGAAACCCCACAAACTCCAGGAGATTTCGAGACAGAATTGCTGCCCATAAAATTCTACTTGTCTAACCTAGCTTCCAATCATCATGCTAAGAACTCCTGGACCAGGCCAGGAGCAAGGATGTTAGAAGGGGTTGCAGGCCAGACCACTCCTCTCTCGCTGTCAGCACCAAGGATGACCCTGCTCTGAGGCCCTGAGATCCTGGCAAGTTAAGTGTAAACATTACAGAAGTAAGGGCAGAGGGCCCACGACTGGAGAAGAGCCTCAGAGCACTGTGTACCTCAATATGGGGTGGGGGGAGTACTGTGTACCCCAACGTGGGGCAAGGGTAGCTATCAGGTTTCAAGCAGGGACAGATGGCTGGCACTCAGGAGAGAGAGCAAGCAAGGGTTAATTCATAGTTCTCAGCACAGTGAATGTTCAGTAATTACTGGCAATGACAACAGGCCTGTGAAATGCTCTGTCCTCACAATCAGCTTGGGAGGCAGGTGGTGCTGTCATCCCCATAGAACAGATGAGGAAACTGAGGCTGAGCCTAGTGATGTGTCTAAGGCAGGATGTGAACTCAGGTTGCACTCTTTGTCTCCAAGGCACTTGGTTGAGCCAGAGACAGGAAACAATGTCAGAAAAATCACAAATGCGGGAAACAGAGAAGCCACTTCCAAATTCAACTAAGGAGGGTAAAGGTCAGTCTCGGGCACCCAGATCAACCAAGGCAACAAATTAAAAGTAAAAACAGCCTGATGGTCCCCCAGTTCTTGGAGCAGCTGATCTTCTGTCACAGCCCTGGCTAGCAGAAAGAGGAGAGGATGGACACCCCAGGCAGAACCTCCTTTCCACGCCCAAAAAGCCTGGCACATGGCCCTGCACAGTCCAGGCAACAACCCAAAGGACAAATGGGAAGGGCAGCAAAGGGCCCCAGAATGGGGCATCCACCCTCTGCCATCTGCGCCCTCCTCCTCCAGGCAGCTGGTGTTTGCCACATTCCCAATGTGCACTAAAGGCAAAGCAGGACAGTCCTCAGAAAAGCAAAGGAGGAAGGAGCAGCCTCACCGACAAAATTTCTCCCAGTGGAAAAGGCAGCGGAGGAAGGGAGAAAACAATCTAGGACTCAGACAGACAAGAAGCCCCAAGGCAAACTCTCTCTTCCTCATCTCCAGGAAACATTTATGAGATCAATGGCCTTGATGAAAGTCAGTGAGTGGCCAGGTCCTCAAGGGAGGCTTCTCATGCCTTCCCATGTCTTCTCGAGCCACCAATGACCAGAATGGGAAAGAACAGAAATCGTCTGTCACTTGGCAAGTGCAAAATGAAACCTTAAAGCCTCTCCTGGGATCCAGTGCCGTCCAGGCCTAAATCACAGACAATGAGAACACTTGGGCTCCTCATCCACAGGAAGAGGGATCATCTGTGCCAGGGAAGGGCCTCCAGGGAGGGGCCTGATCTGAGAACACACAGAGCAGCCTCAGCACCATTCACAGCCACGACTAGGGGAATGGACAGACTGCCCCAACATGCACTCTGCCCATGTAACCATGTGACCACACAAAGAGTGAAGCAAGATTCATCAGGACAGGCTGCAGGGCCCAGAAAGAAGGGGGGTGGGGGGAATGGGAAACAATTTTAAAATTACAGTTTTAAATGATCTCAAGTTGCATCCTCTTCATTTTTTTGTCACTAATGTCTTTAGAAAATACAATTTGTGGATGGCCCAAAGAGAGGAGTGCTCGCACACAGAGCAATGGTGTACGCAGGTGCCATGTAAGATCGAAGAGGCCTTATGCACAACCACCAGCATTGAAGGCAGCACTGAGTAAGCCGAAGACTGAGAAAAGAAGTGGATATCTCACAGCGAGAGACAACAGAGAGTAAGGCCTCATGAGAAGTGGCTTCGAGTGACTGGCACAGACCCCACGGCTGATGGGAAGAGATGGAAAGATCCATGGAAGAGGAAGAGAAGGAGGCTCTGCTGTGTGTGGTGAACACCACTACTAAAGGGATCGGACATCACTGCATGAAAGAAGGGCCTCTCCATGTGCAGACTCATGGCTGTACATGAAAGTGCACACACACCTTACACTCACGCTCACACCCACACATACCTCCACTCTCACACTCACCCAGACATACACACACCCACACTCCCACTCCCATCCCCCCGTTGCAGGCTCACTTTAAGACCCTGCTGCACGGCTTGCAGGACAATCTCCACCACTGTCGTGGTCTTGCCAGTTCCAGGTGGGCCATGGATGATGGCCAGCTCTTTCTGGGTCAGTGCAAAGCCAACGGCCTCCTTCTGTGATGCATCCAGGGAGTCATTGCAGAATGTCAGTGGTTCTAGGGAAAGAACAGCCAGATGTGGATCCCTGTCAGCCTTCCCCATGTGCGCTCCCTCCCCCACAGTCTCCCTCTCTGGCCAGGTTCACAGGCAAACCCAGCTCCTTCTCTTCAAAGTGTGTCTGGGCCTCCCTCAGGCCATCATCCTGCATATACAAGACCATCTTTTCTCCCTGATTAGACAGAGCTTCTCAAGGGTACAGAGTCTATCTCTTCTGAACACAGGGCTTCAAACACCAGCTCCCAGAATAAAGCCTGCTGCTGTTCTAGTTCTGCTCTACTGTCTCCCCACATTTAGCTTTTCCTGGGGCTGGGAAGGAACAATGAGGATCAAATTCCTAAGTGACAGGTCTCGGTAAAACCCAAAAGACTCTGTGCTCCCTGTACCTTGACTTAGAGCCATCAGTCAAGGTAGTTTGTGGAATCCTAACAGACTTGTGAAGGTCATTAGAGCAGGGTGTAAAGGCTGCAGGGCAAGCTCATCCAGCTCCCTCACTTTACAAACAAGTAAATCCCACCCAGTCACACAGTTCTTAGAGACCCCAACCTTCCCAACTTTTCCCAGCACACCAGGCTGCCACCAAGACACACACACTGTTGTCTCTTATTTAATTGATAGTTACAACAAAGACAGAACCTGCTCTTGATGTCAGAATCTACGTACATAGCTTCTCTCTGCTGTGTGTGACCCAAACCACCTATACTGAGGAGAAGTGATGTGGACCTATCGCATAATGAAATCACTGGTTTGGGATTAACTGAAATGATTGAATACTTAATAGTCTAACACTAAGTCAAATTAGCAACTCAGCTGTTGCTGCATTGCTGCAGCAGACTTCTGGTGGGATGCTGAGCTCCAGCCAAGGGCAAAGGGGAGAATCAGCCCCACCTGCTGAGCCTGGCAGGACACTCACAAAGAACACGCTGGGGCAGAGAGGTGGCATGGTGGATAGAGCACCATCTACCTGTCTGGAGGATCTCAATTCAAATCTAGCCTCAGACACTTGACACTAGCTATGTAACCCTGGACAAGTCAATTAACCCTGATTGCCTTGTAAAAGACAAAATGAAAACCAAAACTAAGGTGCTGAAGTTGTCCAAGCCCTGGCCTCCACTTCGGCAGGGGGCTAAGTGACAGGAAGTCCACTGTGATCCCAGTGGACTGTGTTGGGGAGGAATGTGTTGTGAGAAGCGGGGCCCCGGCTCTGCTCGGCCCTGGCCCTGCTAGGCCCTGACCCATGGGGCAGAGGAGGCCCTTCCAGCAGGCTCACAGGGGCTTCCTTGTGGAGGGAGCCCCCTGCCCTGAGGGAGAAGTGCTGAGCTGTCCTTACGTGGTGGAGCTGGGCTGCTCGGCTCAGAAGCGCAGAGAAGAACATCTATGAGAGATGCAGCTGGACCCGAGCGATACTGGTTTAGGGTGTTCAGAGCTCTGCCAACAGAGGATGCCAAAATGAGGACATCAGTGCAGACCAGACACCCTGGGCCCAGGCTAGGGCTGCCCTGTGCCCCCCACCTCTCAGCATTTTGCAGGGCCCCCTTCTCACACTCACATCCCACCTGCACTCCCTGCACTGGGGACCAGAAGGGACACTGACCAAAACCAAAACTGACCAGACCTGACTGGTAACTTTTCCTTTTTTAAACTAAACCTGGCTGCTTTGGGGAAAATAGGCGGAGCAGGATGGAGAAGAAGAGCAGTCTCCTTGTGGGCGAGGGTCTGAACCTGTCACTGCTCTTCTCAAACACCCTCAGTGGCTCCCTGGGGCCTCCAAGAGTATGGGCTGATAACCCCCCTCCCACAGTCAGTGCTTCCTAAATGCTTGCGGACTGAGTCAGTCACTTCTTCCTTTTACCTCTTTCCTTAACCCAAACCCTCACGACACAATTCTGCCCCAGACCGTGGAGCTGGGCCACGCCTCAGCCCCCATCTCACTCTGCCGCCTCGCCAGGGCCACTGACCCTGCCTCCCAACAACTCCAGGGAGGAGCCGAGGCTGGTGTCATGGGCCTAGGTTCGGTGCCGAGGGGTCATCGGCCAAGCAGGCGGCCCCTCCCTGGTCCTCTGACCGGCTGCCCCAAGCCCGGTTTCGTTCGGTCTCTGCAGCACACAGCAGACATCTGATGACAGACGTTTCAACCTGGGCGCCCCAAGGACCCCGCTCCACCATCCAAACCCCGTCCTTCTCCCCGGCTTCCTCTCTCCTTCCGGGGCCCCTCCCCGTGCCAACACAAACTCCTCTAGCTCCCAGAGGCCCAGCCTCGGCGGCCTGGAGAACGTTCTCATCTCCAGGCTTCTGCACACACCGTACCCCATGCCTCAAAGAACCCTGGCTTCTCCAGGCCCCCAGGCCCGCCCGCATCGGGGGACCCCCCAAGGCCTTACTTGCGGAGCCGCTTGTACGTGACGTCGTTGGCCAGCCGGAGCAGCCGGTACAGGCAGCTCGGGTCCAGGCCGCCCGGGTCCGGGGCCTCCTGGGCCTCGTCCAAGGCCACGCTCACGGAGCGAGGAGTGAGCCGGGTCAGGACGCCTGTGGCCAGCAGGCCGGCGCCGCCGTACAGCCCCACCAGGTCGCCTGCCGGGGAAGGCGAAGCCGGGGCTCAGCGCAGGCCGGGGGCCCACCCCCAGGGGGCCCTCCCGGCCCCGGGATCGCCCCCTCCCCCTCCCGGCCCCGGGATCGCCCCTCCCCTCCCGGCCCCGGGATCGCCCCCTCCCCCTCCCGGCCCCGGGATCGCCCCTCCCCT
>CM053770.1:254360145-254424885 GCA_028658325.1 Potorous gilbertii
TCTCCTCCCTCTCCCGGCCCCGGGATCGCCCCCTCCCCTTCCCTCCCCCTCCTGGCCCCCGGATCGCCCCCTCCTCTCCCCCCCCCCCGTCCTCTCCCCCACGTCATCCCTCGCCCTCCCGGCCCCGGGATCGCCCCCTCCCCCCGCCCCGTCCTTTCCCCCCACGTCTCCCCTCCCCCTCCCGGCCCCGGGATCGCCCCCTCCCCTTCCCTCCCCCTCCCGGCCCCCGGATCGCCCCCTCCTCTCCCCCCCCCGTCCTCTCCCCCACGTCTCCCCTCCCCCTCCCGGCCCCGGGATCGCCCCCTCCCCTCCCCTCCCCTCCCTATCCCGGGATCGCCCTCTCCCCTCCCGCCCCGTCCTTTCCCCCACGTCTCCCCTCCCCCTCCCGGCCCCCGGATCGCCCTCTCCCCTCCCCCCCGTCCTCTCCCCCACGTCTCCCCCCCCCACGCACCGGGCCCCAGGTTGCTGCAGGGCAGGGGGGCTCCGGGCTCCCCCCGGCCGGGCTCCAGCACCACCAGCGTCCTCCCGAACAGCCCCGTGCGCTGGCTCTGGATCCGCAGCTGCAGCAGGCAGACTCCGCGGCGCTGCAGCTCCCGGGGGGCCGCGCTCTCCTGCCAGGCCCTGGGGGGGCAGAGGAGGCCTCACTTGGGGGAGGGGTCTCGCGGGTCCCCCCAGAATTCAGGGGAGACTCATGAGCCGCAGGGTCCGGCTCCAGCCCCGGGGTGACCCTGGGGAGGGGCCCTGGGGGTCGCTACCTCTTCTCCTGAATCTCCGCCTCCCGCTCCTGCTCCAGCAGCTCCAGCTGGCGGCTCACGAAACTCTCCACGGCAGCCATGACGCCGGCTCAGGCCCTTCGCCGGAAGACCCGCCCCGCCGGAAGTGGTCTACCGGAAGTCCCTCCCGCCGCTCCGCCGCGCCGCGTCTCCTTCCGCTGCTGGCGGAAGCGGAAGCGAAGCGAGGACAGGATGGCGGTGGTGGCCCGGGGCGCCCTCGGGGCCCTCGTGCGGCGGCTCCGCCTCCCGGCGTCCCCCGGGCCAGCCGCGGGGCTGGGGGCGAGCCCCGGAGCCGGTGAGAAACACTCGGGGCCCTCCCCGAAGCCCCGCAGCCCGAGGGCGTCCGTGGCCCTGCTGCGACCTCTGACCCCTTGACCCGGGCGGCTCCCTGGCGAGCCGCGGCCCGCCCGTTTTCCGGGGCTCCCTTCCGCGCAGATGTCCTGGCGGCCACGGCCAGTGCCCTGCACGGAGTAGGGGCAGAATCCGTGCACAGTGACTGACTGTCCTCCCGCCCCCGTTTCCAAGGCCTCATAAAAGCTGAGGGTCCCGGGTTCCTCCGCCGAGGCCTTTTTATGGAGCACTTACTGTATGCCAGACCGCGTGCTGAGAACTTGGGGCTCCAGGGAAAGCAAACCTGGGGCCCTGGAGGCCGGTTTAGGGCGGACGGTGACCACAGCAAAGGGTCAGCTGGCGGGGGCAAGGCCCTGGCGAGAGGCACCACCTGGGCCGGGGCTGGCGGTGGGGAAGCGGGGGGGGCAACCTGGCGGGATCGTGGGGGGTAAAGGGCAAGGGGGGGGTCGGAAGGGGAGGGGGTGGTGCTGTAGACAGACGGCGCAGACTTTGCAGAGGAGAGCCGGTCGATGCAGGGGGACGCTGCCTCGGGGTTCCCTCACATCTGGGGGGGCGGGTTGGACGAAGCCCCCTCCAAAGTCGTGATTCTGGACCTGCTGGCAGCCCAGAGCCCCCGGGCAGGATTCGCACTCGGACCTCTTTGCTGGGAACAGGTTGTGGGGCAGCGGTCCACGAGTCTCCTGCCCCGCCCCCCTCCTTTGCGGGGGTAGGGGGGACGAGGATGTGGGGGGCACCTTCCTTCCAGCCTGGAGCAGGGTCCTGGGGTGCCCCTGCCCCACCCACTGCCTCCCCCGGGGGTCCTGCTTGTTCTTTTCCTGATTTGGGAGGTTACCCTCCAGGAATGGAATGGGCGCCCCCTGTGCCCCACTTGTCGTGGGCGGAGAGGCCGAGGACAGGCCAGGACAGAGGAAAGCTGTGGGCGACACCTCCTGGGTCTGGCCAGGGTCAGGGTCCCAGACTGCCTGTCACAGCAGATCTGGTCAGGAGTTCCATCTGTTTGGATGAGATTTATTTTTCTCTTCTTCTTTAGATTTAAAAAAATATTTGTTCTGAAGGATGGAAGGAAATGGGGAAGACTTGGTGTTTTAAAAAGAAAAGAGCAATGAAAGCCTGGGGGTTTTAAACTCCTGAAAGTCAAAGGATGGGTGCTTTTGTCTTGGTCCTCCCAGCACATAGTAGGGACTTGATGGGTGTTGGATTAACGTATAGATGCAGACAGAGCCCTTTTGGAACTTTTGTTTGGTTGGAGAGAAAACAGGTATGTGAGCAGCAACCAGTGTGTCACCATTTGGCACCACCTGTGTGCATGCCACATAGCAGAGGGACCAGACTCCCTGCCAGCTCCCCAGGCTGCAGGAACCAGATTAAACCGTAATTTGGAAATATTTAGGTGAATAAAAAAGTACAGACAGCACAGAGGTTCATCAGTGGTTTTCTGAGTCACCCTGCAGCTGGAGAGATCCTCCCTGCGTTTGGGTCGATGGCGCCTCCACCCTCAGAGAGTAGAGAGTGGCCAGTGCGGGCTGCAGGGGGAGCCTGGCCCAATGCTGAACCTTGGATTCTTTCATGGAGACCAATGCCAATAACACACAAAAAAAAATGTAAATTTTTAAGTGTTTTAAAATGATGACAAGATTTTTAGCCTGAGAACAGGTATTAGTGCCACAGGAAAGGCACAAGCTACCCCAGAAAAGATGGAGGTGAGCAGTGGCGGACTCAGTAAGCCCCACCAGCAGTGGGGGGGTTCAGATAGCCACAGGGCTCCCCTCCACCAGTGTTGGTCACATTCCTACCACATGCAAGGCTGGGAGTCAAGCCGGACAACCAGGTTCCAAGCCCAGCAGCAGCTCCTCTGCCAAGGCTCCATGTGTTGTCCCCCGCCCAGGGATGAGCCATCATCTTCCTTCCCACTCAGACTTGAGGGACCCTGTGAGCATATCAGCGTTTCTGGACTGGCTTTTCTAACTAGTAATTGCCTATGGTTTTTTTTTTTCCTTTTAGTTCATCTTTGGCCTGCTTTTCAAAGTCACAGTTCCCAGAGTACTTCTGCTCAGGAAAGGTAAAGAACATGGGGTTCTGTTGGTTTGTCTTTGGGGACTGTTTGTAAAAGTAGATGCTACATGTCTTTAGGTGCACAGAATTGCCTGGTTTTTCCCCAGACTCTCATTTGATACTGTATCTCTTTAAGCGCTGGGGGAAAATATACATAAAACTCCAGAAAGAAAGAGAGTAGCAAACTGTGGCACAGCCTCATTGTGCCCAGCTAGGGACCCATTCTGGTTCTGAGCCCATAAACTTGATGCCATCCTCAGGATCACCTGTTCCTGTGAGGAGATGGTGCTGGACTTACTGCTTGAGAAGCCACATGTTGTAGAAAACAAATGATTCCCTCCCAGTTGTGGGAATTTTGTTTGTTTCGTGCCATTTACATTTTCTCTCCTCCATATTCAGATAGGTTGAGTTGGAGGTGTAAATAGGACATCTAGGGCAAGGCATCCAGTAGACAGTAATGCAAGACTGGGGGTCAAGAGTGAGCTTAGGGCTGGATAGAAAGATCGAGAATTACTTGCAGAGAGGTGGTCATTGAGTCAGTGATGGTGGATGAGTTCCAAGTGACATGTTGTAGAGGGAGAAGAGAGGAGCGTCCAGGACTGCAGGGCAACCACGGGTAAGGTCGTGCTTAGCCTGGCACAAGGAGAACCTGGTCCATGTGTCATGGGAGAAATAATATGTGTGCATCTGGGTAGAGAGAAGATAAAACGGGATGACACCAGCCACCAATGAGTGGGAAAGGCTTCATCTAGAATGAGACACTTACCTCCTCTCTGCTGTAAACCCCTCTAGTGAAGAATCAGGTTTTTAAATGCACCCAACAAAATGCAGGAGAAACTATCTATATTGAAATAATATCTGAATGTATTCATCTGTCCTGGATTTCCACCCCCTTCTCCCCAGCATTGAATGATGAGCTTAAACAGAGGTCTGAAAGATGCCAGAGGTTCCCAAAGGTGGGGGTGAGGTGAGGGGTGGGGAGGTGCTCTCCAGACATGGGAACTGGCATGGATGAGAATAAGGGATGAGGAGCCGGCTCCATCCCAGGGAACAAGGGGGTGGACCTGAGAGTTCAGGCCCAGAAAGGTCTGTGGGGCCGGGCTGAGAATGTTTATATTTGATGTGCATAACCCTTGTGGAGCCTCGAGGTTTGTTGAATGGGGGACAGTCAGGTCAGAAGAACAGTTCTAAGATTCCTTAAGCCACCAGGTGAGTCATCATCCTTGACCTGAGGACCTGGCCTGCTCTGCCCCCAAGCTTCAGCCCTTGGTCACTTTGAGAACAGACTCTATTTACTCCTCCCAAGCTGGGCCTCCCCATTGTACAGAGGCCCAGCAGAAAGGGCTTCAGGCTAATCAAATACAGCCGCTGTGCCCTTTCCCAGCTGTGCCAGTGGCGGTGCTGAGGCCATAAAGGTCACTGCCCTGCTCCCCTTGTGCACCACTTAGGAAATAAAATCGTTGATTTCTCAGTAAGCAGATGGGTAGGAACATCCCTCAGTGGAGGAGTCCTACTGCTGTGGGAACACGGGAGGCCACTAAACCACGCAGAGAGTCCCTGCTACACATTGACTTTATTCTAAGATGTAACATCATCTGTTTTATTGCCTTTTTATTTGGCTAAATAATCTGACTCAAGTCACACTGAAAAGTGTTTTGTGGCCCCTCTGCATGAGGGTACAAGAAGAACATGTAGAGAAATGTCTGTAGAATTCCTATGTCCTCCCAACTCTCCTTTTCCGTCCCTCTCTCACCTCTCCCCAACCCACACCCCTTTTAGAGGTTTTCACCTTTCTAATGAATTCAGATCCACAGGTCACCAACAAGTGACTTACTGCTGCAGTGGCCCAGGCTAACCTTTCATTCACCTTCAGTCTCTCACATTTTTGTCTGCCTTTGTACGTACTTAGTTCTTTAAGGCAGGAACCTGCATTAACCTCACTGGGAATGTTTTCCACAGGGTCCTCCCTAAAACGTCATTGATTTCACCTCCATGGCCTAAAATCATGCTGCCCGATCCCAAGGAAGAGACCGAGCAGCACCAAGGTAAATGTTTCCATTAGAAGGCAGTCAACCAAAAGCCTGATTCCCTCCTGACCCTGCCATCCTATATCAAGCTTTCTGATTTGCAGTCACAGCCTCAAAACTCACTTAAAGCTTTTGCTCATTTCCTTCAGAAAATACAAATGACATTGGTTACGTTTTAATTGTAACCATCCCATGTCCACAGGAAAAAACCAAACCATTCTCAGTGTGTGAGGAAAAAATTACATGGCACATTCTTAATCAAATTTCTTGCTGGAAATTGAGAAGTAAAAGACTCAGAAATTTGCAGATTAGAGATACATTATTTAATTCAAGGGGTTTGAAGGTCGAGTCCAGGCATCATGGATAGTTTTCACTCAAGTCAGCAAATGTTTAAGCCCCTCCTATGTGCCAAGCACAGGCCTAGCTGCTGGGGATACAAAGGAAGGTGGCAACCAGTCCTTGCCCTCAGGGTGCTCCTAGTCTAACATGGGAGACACCTGCAAGCATCGTGTACAAATCATCAATAGATGGGATCCTAGTCAGAATTGCTGGGGATCAGGAACTGCTTCTTAAGATGAGTGGAAACAAAGAGAAAATTCCAAGCAGGGGTGTAGCTGTTGAATAGGTTTTTGAGGATGCAGATGGGGGAGAAAATTGCCTCTTTCTTTTTTCTAATTTGGAGTTTCTTCTGCAAAGCTGTGGAAGCTGCTTTCTGAGTTGAGGGAGGCCAGTGACTTACCCGAGTCCCCCTCAGCTTCCTGGTGACCCACCCCAAGGCTCAACCCTGTGCTTAACCATCTCCAGAGAGGAGGAGATGGCTGCTGGAATCAGGACTTTCAGTCCTGTGAATCAGAGACACCCCCTCCTCCCCAATGGGTGAAGCCAGCCTCTGAATGGAGAGACCTGAATCTTCAGTTGCAGATTTCTTGAGAACTGTGAAAAGAGCTGTTTTATTTACAAGATAGTTTTTCTTTATTTCCAGCAAACCCTGGGCTTTCATCCCCATTTTAGAGTCTCTACAGTGACCTAAGCACCACCCTCCCAGCCACTGCACTGTCACTGGGTTGATTCCTGGATGGGGCTTATTTCATGGAAATGCTATTTTCTGACTCCTGACAGTTACTCAAGTTTGCACTAAAATAGTGGGGAGGGGAGTTTTAAATGCTGTCTGTGTTGCCCCACACTGTGCTAAGAATTTTTATAAACATCTCATTGGGTCTTCACAACAACCCTGGAAGGGAGGTATTGTTGTGATTACCATTTTACAGTTGAAGAAACTGAGGCAGATGGTGACGGGACTTGCCCAGCATCCCAAAGCTAGTAGGTTTCTGAGTCTAGATTTCCACTGGGCTACTGACTCCAGGCCCAGCACTGTGCTTATGGTGGCACCTCCTAGTGGTGGTACAGCAGAAGTGTATGAGGGGCCCACTGAGTCTGTCCAAACTGGCTGAGCTTTTAGGGAATTCATATAAAATAGTCTGAGACCCAGCACTTAGCCTTTGTCTTCATTTTCAGAAAGAAAGGTCTTTGCATGGCACAGTACCCAGAGCACCAGGCCTGAGTTGGGAAGACCCAAGTTCAAATCCAGCCTTAGACGCATACTGAGTTGGGGACCCTGGGCAAGTCATTCCAGCTCAGTCAGCCTCAGTTTCCTCATCTGTGAAATGGGGGTCACCTCCCTGCTGGGGCGGTGGTGAGGATGTAAGGAAAGCCAGCTATTCTTTCGTCACTGTGGTTGCCATCACCATTAAATGCCTTAATGTCAACATTGCATTCTCAGGGGCCTGCCAAGGCATCTGCTCTCCAGGGACTAACCAGGGCTCCATACCCTTGTTTGTTATTTGTTTTCAGAGGTGGTCCAGCGGGTGAATGAACTGATTGCCACCGGACAGTATGGCCGGCTCTTCGCTGTGGTCCACTTTGCCAGCCGGCAGTGGAAGGTGACCGACGGGGACCTGATTCTGATTGAGAATGCGCTGGAGGCAAAATGCGGAGAAAGGATTCGAATGGAGAAGGTGAGAGTGCAGGCCAGGTGGGCCAGTATTTACCCTAGGCTTTGCAGAGCATTTCTTCCCCACATGGGACAGGGTTTTACTAAGAGCAGGCACTTTTGGGGCCTTTTGGCCAGGCCCGGCATGTCACAGAGGATCCTGTCAGGACTCCCATTCTCCCGCCAGTTCACCTCCCAGCCCCATGCTGGGGCCCTTGTACTAGAGCCAGCCTCCCTTAGACAGGCTGCTCCAGCAACAAAAGGAAACACAGAGGTCAAGCCCTGAAAGAACAGGTCACCACCTTTGGCAGCAGCCCATTGTGCTTTGGGGCATCACTGAGTCCTGCCTCCCTGTTAGTGCCATTTCAACTGATAGAATCCTCTCAAGGTCCTGGTGTCAGACCTGGCAGGGCCCGGGACTGTGGGAGGAGAACTTTTCTTTCTGAGTGTCCATCATTGTGACTGCACAGCCTATGGGAGCAGCTCCAGGCTGTGTCCCCCCAGGCATCTCCCATACAAATACCCTTTGGATCCTGGAATTCAGTTACCATGGAGTCCCCCTTGAGCCTTCTTCAAGCTAAACATCCCAAGGTCCTTCTGCTTGTCCTCCTATGGCACGGTCTTATGGTCCTTCACCATCCTGGATACCCTTCTCTGGGCACAATACCCATTCTTGGAGTGGGGCACCCCTCCAGATGAGTCAGGTCTTCCACTTTTATCTCCTTAAATTTGGCCCTGTGTTGTAGCCCAGCAGGGTCCTTCCAGCTCAGCCAGTCTCCATACAACCTGCTAACAAGGTGTACCATCTCGGGACCACCCACAGACCTCTGGGGTGCTCCACAAAAGAACTACAGTTGACGTCTGGCCATGGAGCCAGCTCCAAACGTACCTCCCTGCAGGATCATCTAGGTCAGAACAGGAGAGACCTGGTTGGAAACTTTGCTAAAACCTAGGTGAGCATGGTACCCCTAATGTGTGTGACTTCCCAACACTCTTGGCTTCTCCCCTGTAAAAAGTCTTCAGAGGCTCGGAGGTGGTCATCATTACTCATCCAACCTCCCAAGTCTTCCCAAGGTTGGCGCCTCCTGAGCAGAGCTTAGCCTGCTCTGGCCCGTTCTATGTTTTCCCAGCATTCCCACCCAGGCTTGCTACCCTCTTGTTTGCAGACTCTTGTCTTCCTTTTCTGAAAGGAATTCCGCCCCCCCCCCCCACTTTGCCCTTACCTCTTCTTCCAGAGATTGCCAACAGTGACTCAGGACCCTGATTCATCTCTGGGCCTGGGCACTTCAATTCAGTCAAGGAGTATCAGGGCTCTCATCCTTTCTCCCTGTTTACCTTGGATGCCAAGCCCCAGTTAGGCATTTTGGTTTTGTCCTTTCTAACCCAGAAGTCATTAGCAGCTCCGCCTTCTCTGCATGGGGCAGGATCCTTTCATCAGGCCCCTGCGACTCAAGCTGCTTTCCTTTTTAAGTCTTCCTGGGCTCCCAAGCTGACTGAGAAACCCCTTGTAGATGTCCTTGGCTTCCTTCATTCACCAGCTTCAGCTTTTTGACTTGGAGCATTCCTGACTAGAGGGACACACCCAATTTTTGTGCTCATTCTGTTAGCTAGTCTGGTTTCCAGTCTTCAGCTTTCTTCTTTGTAATATCCCCAATTTTCATCCTTCACTGCCCTTGGGATGACCTGGTTTGGCTGAATATGTTATCAGACTTTCTTTAAATTGGTTTAATTCTGCACTCCTTTACTCTGCTTTATTAGGTGATATAGTCATTCTTCGTAAGATTTTTACAGATGAATTTCTATTTGAAATGTGTCTATTTCAAACAAAACCCAAGTCAACTAAGAGTTAATCGAAAGAGTAATTTTAGCAAAGTAGAGGGGAAAAAAAAGTCCATGCAGATCACTAGCCTTTCTGCATTTTACCAACGAAACCTTATATAATGACCTAGAAAAAGAAATTCTACTTAAAAACAGAGTGCATAAAATATTTTGGGAGTCTGCCTGCCTAAACATCCACAAGACCTACAGTGCTGTTCTCAGAAATAGACAGACCTGAAGTCCTGGAGTTATTCATCACTCCTTTTGGGACACACCAGTATAGTAAAATGTTGATACCACCTAAATTAAAATTTATTTTAGTATCCTATCAGAGAGTTCAGAAATAACAGTAACAAGATTCATGTAGAACAAAAGAAGGGAAACGATGAGAAAAGTGGGAAGGAAAGTAGCTTGGTTGTCCCCAATGTCGCCAGTGTTATACAGCAGGAATAGGCCCGAGACTGGTTGGACACAGGAGGAAAGTCGGGGGCAGGTTACACAGCACACACCTGGCCCAAGGTAACAAATGGAGCAATAAAGTGTCTAAAAACCCCATGATTTCCACTTGGTGTAGTAAGGACCCAAGATTTGGTAAACTGCCAGAAAGTCTGGCAGAAAGGAGGTTTAGACCAGGATATTACACCATTACCATGATAAATTCCAGGTGCTTCTAGGACTGTTTCATACCTTCAGTAACTCAGGGTTGGGACAGGCAGCTTTGATGACAGAAAATTGATGAAGTTTTGCACAAACAAAATTCTTGTAGTTAAGATTAGAAGGGAAGCAGTTAACTGGGGAAAAAATCTTTGCAACGAGTTTCTTTGGTAAAAGTATCATTGCCAAGATACTGATTCAAATATATAAGAATAGTCATTCCTCAGTAAGATAAATTGTCCAAGGACATGAGGCAGTTGTCAAAGGAAGAAACCCAAGCAATCAGCCATATTTTAAAAATGCCCCAAATCACTGTTGAATGAAAATTAAAGCGACTTTGAGATTCGTTCTCACACCTATCAGATTAACAAAATAACAGAAAAGGATAACAGCAGTTGTTGGAAGGGCTTTGGAAACACAGTGTCCACAGTGCATTGCTGGTGCTGTGAGTGGGTAACAGGCCTAGCCTCCTGTCACTGCACCTTTTTGTCCCCTGGCTTCCTTTAGGGGTCAGCTGAAATCCCACCTTTGACCAGAAGCTTTTCCTGATCCTGGCTCTAACTTTTTTTGTAATGTATAATTTATTTATTTTTCAGTTTTCAACATTCACTTCTACAAGAATTTGAATTCCAAATTTTCTCCCCATCTCTCCCACTCCAGGACAGTGTGCACTCCATCCAATCCTTCCACCAGTCTGTCTTCCCTTCCATCAACCCCTGCTTCTTCCATCCCCTCCCCTCTATTGCTGTAGGGCAAAATAGATTTCTGTACCCCATAGCCTATACATCTCATTTCCCATTTAAATGCAAAAACAATTTTTAACATTCATTTTTAAAGCTTTGAGTTTCTTATTCTCTCCCATACTCCCTCCCCACCTACTCTTGTTGAGAAAGCAAACAATTAGATATAGGTCATAAATGTGTAGTCATGCAAAACACTTCCATAACAGTTACGTTGTGAAAGACTAACCACATTTCCCTCTGTCCTGTCCTGCCCTGCCCTCCATTTATTCCATTCTCTCCCTTGACTTGTCCCCTGCAATAGTGTTTGCTTCTGATTATCCCTTTCCCCAATTTGCTGTCCCTTCTATTGCCTTCCCTCTCTTACTGCCTTTCCCACCACCTTCCTGCAAGGTAAAGTGGATTTCCATATCCAATCACTCATTTCCTTTCATCTCCCCCTCTTCCCCTCTGTTGTAAAAACTCTTTCTTGCCTCTTTTGTGTGAGCTGATTGCTACATTCTACTTCTCCCTTTCTCTTACTCCTGTACATTTAACAGTACATAAACTCAACAGTAAGTTTTATTTTTTAGATATTCTCCCTTCATATTTAGATCACTCTGTCTGTATGTGTGTGTATACCCATATATACCCGTATACCTGCCCACACATATTTAATATACACATACATACATATCCATACACACACACACACACACACACACATGTATTCTCTCTAACTAATATTGAAAAAGGTCTCATGAGTTATAAATATCATTTTCTCTCTTGTTTACCTTTTCATGTTTCTCTATGTACGAATGTAAGCAGTTCAACTTTAATGTGTTCCTTAAGGCTTCTCTTTCTTGTTTACCTTTTCATGTTTCTCTTGATTCTTGTATTTGAAAGTCAGTTTTTCTGTTCAGCTCTGGTTTTTTCAACAAGGCCATTTCTGCCTTGCACAGAAATGCACACATGCACATGCACGCACACATACACGCACCTCTCCCCTTCACAGCTGTATTCCTTGGTGCTTGTCACATTCAGCACCTCCCCATTCTTTGCTAAAGAAGGTGTTTGTACCTTTGAAGGATGAGGCTTCTATGAATCTGTGTGGGGAGAATCTTTTCTTGAACCACATTTATCAAACACAAATTACTAGAGAGGATTTTGACTTGATTTGGTTAAAAGGAAAAGAAGTTCCTTTTAAAAAGTGGGACTTCAGTCCTACTCCTTTGACTAAGACTTGATTTGGCCTGGAGCACCAGCTCCTCCTTTGAGGGTCTCTTGGGACATTCCCAGCACTCAGAGCTCATGGTCCCCGCTTCTCTGCTACCAGCTGAGATGCAGCGCATGGAGAAGGCTACCCCCTCTGGCTTCTGTGTCATCAGTGCATCCACCAGGAGGGTCATTTTTCTTTCCTGCTAATGGATGGATTTAGCGATGAGGCAAAGAATGGGTACCTGAAGATCTGTGTGAAACTGAATGCTACCACCTATGTCTGACACATCAGTGATCTGTGGGTGGGATGCTGGTAACAGAGTATTCCATCATACTTTCCAGGTCTTGTTGGTTGGCGCTGACAACTTCACGTTAATTGGAAAGCCTCTCCTTGGGTAAGCTACTCCTTATCTAATGGCTGTGCAGGTAGGCTTTGGGGGTGGGGGGAGGAGCATTTGCACGGCCCTCCTTGTCCACATGTTTCCTCGGTAGTGCTGGAAGAGCCCTCGGGCCCATCCCTTTATGTATGAGAAGAGTGAGGTCCAGGGAGACAAAGGGACCTGCCCAAGGTCAGAGAACATCATTGTGGGCAGAGTTGGGATTCACACTCTGGTCTCTGACTCCAGTCCTGTGCCAGGTTTACTCTCAGGACTATGCATGCTTGTATAGACAGGTAGGCTGAGCATGGTGCTAACAGAGCTGCCTCTCAGGCTTGTTAGGAGGATTCAGGGAGGCTGCTTTGTCAAGAACTTTGCAAACATGTGAATGCTAGTTTTCATCCTCGTTGTCATGGTGGCTGTTACTAAATTTAGGAAAGAGTCTTAAAAGGATAAATACAGTTTATTTGCCTCGTAGACTGGATCTTGTCCGCGTAGAAGCCACAATTATTGAAAAGACTGAGTCATGGCCAAGAGTCTACATGAAGTTTAAGAAAAGGAAAAATTTCAGAAAAAAGAAAAGTAAGTTGGAAAAATTGGAACTTGCCAATGATTTCATCACAGCTACAGTTGGGTTCTGACTATGGGCTCTGCTGTAGCCTGTGGGAGTGCTTCCCACCCAGGGCTTGGGAGGCTGAGTTTTTGGGGAGCCCTGGGACATGGTCGTGTGGAGCTCAGAAATTTTACAGGCAGGTGAGTGGTAGGTGCAGGAAGGCCCAGGCCTTTGAATTAATCAGAGTTCAGCTTAGTCTTATTACTCAGTCCTTCCCGAGTATGTCCTGTGTGCAGGTCACCATATTTAATTCTGGGGAGGCAAAGATTAATCACTGATATGCCTGGTCCCTCTCCAGAGATGGTAATCTAGAAGGAAGGGAAGACATGCACAGAAAGCTCTAGCACAAGATGAAAATTTAGACTGAGTGAAAATGGGAGTGCCACGGGGATACGTGTCTTGGGGCAGCCAGGAAGGGGGAAGGGCCTTGGTTTCATGTCAGATGGGTAAGGAAATAGACACAAGGGAGAGCAACACCATAGCTTTTATTTTTGATAACTTGAGGTGTTTGAAAGGCTCTCACAAGGGAGAGTTTCCTTCTGTTGGACCCAGAGGGCAAGACAAGGAACGTTGGGCTCCATGTCAGGAGAACCTTGTCACCAAGAGAAATGTCCCCAGGTGGAAGGGGCTGCCCCTCCTTAGAAGTTACCGGGTGACTTCTGGGTGGCCACCTGTGGATCCTGGTGTAGTGGGGACATTCTCCAAAGTGGCGATTCTGTGAATCCAAAGAGTTGTTCGTGACAGTTTGGACCTTGACACTGAAAGCTCAGATCAGTGCCCTCATGCTCCTAGGTCCAGGGGGGGTTGACCCTCTTCTATCCAGGAACCTGAAATGAAGGCATTGGGTCACACCCATAGCAGAGCAAGAATGGACAACCCTGAACCAAATGTTGATCAGTAGGAGAGAAAGGTAGAGGGACAGAATTGCCTTAGCTCATAACCACATCCCGGTACAAGCCTGTTTCTGAGATGTTTCCTGGCAATCTCTGAAAAAACTCAAACCCAGACACTCATCATGGGGTGGTGGGACTGAACCCCCATCTCTTCCGGAGAAAAGCTCCCAATCTCTGGTGCCTGTCAAGGCCCAAAGCCCCCAGCTCACACCAGCCTTGTGTGAGACATGGGGCAGAGGTGGTTGTTCCCATTTTACAGATGAGGCAACTGAGCCTTTGAGCCAGTAAGGGTCAGAGTCTGCTTTTAAACCCAGGTGTCCTGATTCTAAGTCCAGTACTCTTTCTAGTACACCACAGCTGCCTCCCTGAGAAAAGATATCCTTAAGAGATGCAGACAGAGCTCTCCCATCCCCTCGCCGCAGTCGCAACCCTCCTCCCTTGAGCCTTTGGGAGTGGCTTTAGTCAGACTTCACCTCTTCCATTCCCCAAGATCCAGGAGGGAGGCCTCTGGCACATTCCTGAGCAGGTACACCCTGGGTAACCTGACCTACCAAGGTCATTCACTCTGCCAAGTACCAGTCAAGGTGAGGCAAAACCTCAGACAGATCCTGACCTTCAACTACACATACCTTCTGAGTCTTCAGTGCTTAAACTCACCACTTCCCAACGTATTAGAAAGTCATTGTGGACAGGTGGTGTCAGGTATAGCTGGTGGTAAGTAGACCTGCCCAGTGGGTGCATGGCCTGGGCCCAGCTTCTGTGGACCATCACCAGAGAAACTGAGGCAAGGGGTTCCATTCATTCGATATAGATCAAGAGAGAGGAGGATAGTTTTAGGACCACTCAGAATTGTGATATGTTTTTCTCACCTGGCTGTTAATGAAAGAAACATCTGATCCATGGCAGGTTTGTACTGAAGCACAGTCCTGTTTACTCTGGGCCCTCCTTTAGCATCCTCAAACACATTGCCTATTGCAGGGCAGTAGTGTTGCTCCACCCTTCGAGGGACCACTCGTTCTGTTGTGCTGAGATTTGTCCAGTAATTGAGCTTGTTTCAGGCCAGCTTTGCAGCTGACATTTTTTTTTTCAATTATACAGAGTAGTGCATGTTACCGACAGCAGTCCACAGTGAACAGGCCCCAAGGTGTCATTCTCACTGTGCCAAACTAGAGTCACCTCCAGCCCTTGGAAAAAATGCTGAACCATTCATTTTTAATGGAAAAGATCTAGAAGCGTTGTTGGAACTGTCCGACAGAATGTTCCTTTTGTTCTAGAATAGCTGATTTTAGTAGTAAGGGTAATTGAGTATTAAATCCTAAAATCCTGTTTTCTGTCTTTTTCAGTTTTTATAAAACCACAAACTGTCCTTCGGATAAACACTGTAGAGATTGCTCCAGCTTTGTCATGATTGTTTGGCTGATATTTACCTAAGTATGAAAATAAACTGTTTTGCTTTTTTTTTTTAAATGAGGAACTGTTTTCTTAATATTAAGTTATTTGTGCATCATTCAATAATTGTTTTATGGGTTGATTCTATATAATAAAGTCTTTCATACAAAAGTAATTTAACATAACCAAAAGTGGTCCAGGCCAGTTAGAAATGAGGATTCTTGACGTGTCCAGGGATTCCAGGGTCATGTGAGCCACAAGATGGAGGACTAGATATTTTCTCTGATATCTACAACCTCTCAGTCTTCTCCCACCAAGGATAAAACAGCTTCAGCTACTTCCATGGCCTCAGACAAGACAGAATCCAAAAGAAAATTTAGGAAAAAAATGAACTGAGGCCCACTGAACCTTTACTCAGCACCCTCCCCTACCTCCCCCTTATCAGCAGAGAGGCTTCACCCAGCAGACCCAAGGATACAACACAGGTTTACAGTACCCACCCTGACAGCTGGTCTACCCTTCCTCTTTCCAGTGCCATAGAGACCCCAGCTCCAGAGGCCATATCCTAGAGCACCAACCCTGAACTCTCAGAGATGGGCCAGAGAACTAAGAAACAAGAGGGGTGGGGTGTGTGCAATGCTCTCCTAAGCTGAGGGCAAGAGCACAGCCTCCAGCTGCCACTTGGGCAGAGCTCTAGGCTGGTGAACCATGGATTGCCCAACGAGGGAGGTGGCTGAGGTGTTTTGAGATCCAACCCCAAAGGAAACTACCATCAGAGGGGAAGGAATCAGAAAGTGAATTGTGGGGTGGGAGAAGGAAGATTGCCCAAGAGCTCAGTAAGAAAAAAAACTTAAAACCTTGAATATAAGCAGATAAATCCACAGGGATAACAAAAAAATTGGACTCCACCATGGCCATAGAAACGAGATCAGTATATTGGGAATGCAAATCCACAGATGTCAAGGACAATCTAGCAGAACAGAAGCAGAAGGAAATACTATGGAAGCAAAACAGACTGACTTCAAGGACAGAATGGGTAGAGACAACCTGAGCATCATGAGACTCCTAGAAGAACAGAACAGGACAGGACAAAAAACCTTAATGCCACAATACAGGAGATAATAAAACTGCCTAAAACTTCCAAAAATAGAAAATGAAACACAATTGAAAGAATTCATAGGCCATCTCTAGAAAAACAACCCAGTGCTGCAAACTCCGATATACATTGTGCTCAGATTTACCAGTCCACCTTAGAAAAAGTCCTACAAATGATCAAGGGAAAGACTTTCAAATACAAAGAAAAGGAGGTGCAGGTGATGCAAGAAATTCTGCCTTCCACTAGGCAATATTAGGGAGAATGGAATAATATTTTCCCAGGAGCTCAGGATGTGTGACCGATAGCGAATGTGAAAGATGGTCATTCAAGAAAAATGAGGCAACAGAAGATATCAATAAAAACTTATTTTTTAAAAAACGGAAGATTCCCTGAACTAGAGGCATAGTGATTCAGGAAGTTTCAGGGTTGGAGTCCTGTTCCCTACAGACTGACAGGTAGCAGAGGGACTACTGAGCCTGGTGTCAGGAAGACCTGCGTTCAAATCCAGCTTCAGGCACTAGCTGCATGATCCTAGACAAGTCACTTAACCATTGTCTGCTTCATCCGTCAAATGGGGTTAACAGCAGCTTCCTCACAGAGTTGTGAGAATTAAATGAAACCAGTTGCAAAGCCCTCAGCACATTGTCTGGCACGTAATAGGTGCTTACTAAGTGCCTGTGCTGCCTGAGTGTCATCCGCAGAACCTGAATCCTGTCTCTGCCCCTTAACTAAGTCAACTAAGGGTTGACCTCCATTTCATGACCTAATGTACATCCAGGCACAGCCATTGAGTAGCCTTGTGCCCGTTACTGGGAGAAAGCAAGCGCACTTGACAGAAGGAAAACCCTGAACACTTTTGCTGGTGGACAAAATTAACTTTTTCTGCTGTCACTTTAAAAATTTGCCTTGCTCAAAGGGAAAGATGCATATGTGTGTTTGTGCATGTGTGTGCATAAATGATACAGACAAATCCAGTCATTGTGTTAACTAGTTTAAAAGTTTAGAAACCACAGGTTCTTTCAAGTCTTTTCCTGATGGCAGATAGTATTTTCAGTGGATCCCTTGGAGCCGAAATCATGGACTGTGGCCAGAGGTGTAGCTGTGCCCCCTGCCCCAGCCTCCTCTGGCTCTTTGCCCTGAGTGCTGCTGGCTGCTTGCCACCTCTTGTTTGTACCTTCGTCCTTCATCCTCACCTGTCCACTCCATAACCATAAAATAGTCTCTCTCCCCATCCATTCTCAGGCAGGAGCCTCATTTCACAGAAGCACAGCCGCACGCACCTGATTGCCAGCCTTTTCACTGGTCAGAACAATGACCAGTCAAATCCAGCTCCTGGCCTCCTTCTAGACTCTGCTAAAATCCCCCCTTCTACAAGAGGCCTTTGCCAGGTCCCAGCCCACTTTCCTTCCCACCTGGTGTTAGTGCCTTTCCTTGGAGACTGCCTATCATTTAGATGGTGGCTTGTTTCACAGTTATTTACACATCTCCCCCATTGGAATGTCATCTCCTTGAGGACCAGGACTGTTTTTGCCTTTCTCTATCTCAGTACTTAGTACAGGGCCAGGTGCACAGTGAACACTTTAGAAATGCTTGTTAACTATAAAATAGAAGACCAGAACAGGCCAGGAAGTACAGATCTTTAAATGCCAAAGGGAGGATTTTATATTTGATTCAAAAGATTATGGGGGCCCTGGAGTTGATCAAGGAGAAAGATAAAAATGGTCAGACCTCCCTTTTTGCAGGGTTACTTTGGCAGCTCTACTGGAGCAGGGCTGGTCAGCAGGCTACTGCAGTAATCCAGGATGAGGAGGAAGACCTGCACTAGGGTGGTAGCAGTATAAATAAGCATTTAGAAGGCAGAAATGAAATTTGGTAATAGATTGGGTATGGGGGGTGAGTGTCAGGGAAGAGCTGAAGACTTCCAAGTACAAAGCCTGGCTGAGGTGCCTTTAATAATCAGCATTAGGGTGAAGGATAACAAGTTCCTTGTGGACATGCTAAGTCTCAGGTGCCTGTGGGACACCCAAGAAATCAGGGCTGGGTCCACAGATATGTAGATATGTAGCTGTGTAGAGCTAGTAACTGGAAGGAGGGGACCACCAAACAGTGGTAACTTTTGAGGGACTTGAGCTGAAAAGATGTTGAGAGAGAGCATGAGAGCCAGTGGGGGGTGGGACCAGGGAGAAATTCTCCAAGGAGACTTGGATGTATTCATAACCAGCAGGGAAGGAAGGAGAAAGTAATTAGGGAGTGACGGGAGATGAAAGGGATGATAAACGGGACAATCTGCTGGAGAAAATAGGATCAAGAGAGGGCATATGCAGAAGACCATCTGCCCAACTGAGACTAGAGTGTAGGAAGACGCCTGAGTGACAGGATGTAAGGAAGAAGGGAGGAGAGAAAATGATTTGCCCAAAGTCAGGCAGTTAAGAAGTGACAGCCAGATTTGAGCCCAGGTCACTGGACTGATATCGGGATGCTCATGGACCACCACTATCAAATTGAACATACTTTTTAAAAAATAAAATTAGTTCTCCCCCAAAGAAGATAAACTTTGTCTCACCCTCCCCACATCCAAATTGTTCTGTAACCTGTTTTCTACATGGCTTCTAGAAACTTGGTCCTGATGCCAAGACATTCAGCCTTGGCATCTTGGACCCAGTGACTCAAACCAGCCCTTGAGATCTAATGGGTAACATCAGCCTGGCTGCCTGAGGTCTATCCTTTGGGTAGCATCTGGGACTGCTGCTACCTGGTGGATAAAGTGATTGATGCCTCGGTCAATTCACTGTCAAAAAATGTTTAGTGGAAAAAAAAACTATCCCTCCTTACGGACAACAGGGTATACTTAGAGAATCAACTAAAAGATCAGTTGAAATTAACATCAGCAAAGTTACGGACAACAGGGTATACTTAGAGAATCAACTAAAAGATCAGTTGAAATTAACATCAGCAAAGTTGCAGGACATAAAATAAGCCCACAGAAATTATCAGCTTTTCTATATATTACCAACAAAGCCTGGCAGCAAGAGATAGAAGAGACATGCCAATTAAAATAACAAAATCCTTGGGAGTTTACCTGCCAAGACAGACCCAGGAACTATATGAATGCAATTACAAAACATTTTCCACATGAAATCAGATCTAAACAACTGGAATGATTTTAATTACCCAGAGGTAGGTTAAGCCAATATAATGAAAATTATAATTCTACCTAAATCTATTTTTTTCGGTGCCATACCAAACAACCAAAAAATTATTTTGTACAGAATAGCAGTTCATGTGGAGGAATAAAAGGTCAAGACTATCAAGGAAATCAATTTTAAAAAATGTGAAGGAAGATGGCCTAGCCATACCAGATCTCAAACTGTATTATGAAGTGGTAATCTGCTACCAGCTAAGAAACAGAGTGGTAGATCAATGGAATAGGTTAAGTATACAATACACAGGAGTAAATGACATAGTAATCTAGTGTTTGATTAAACCCAGAGACTCAAGCTTTTAGGACAAGAACTCACTATTTGACAAAAACTGCTGAGAAAACGAGCAGTTTGGCATAAGTATAGACCCAACATCTCACACTGTTTGCCAAGATAAAGTCAAAATGGATATATGATTTAGACATAAGGAGTGATATCATAAGGAAATGAGTGCAGCATGAAATACTTTGCTTTCAGATCTATGGATAAGGGAAAAGTTTATGACCAAACAAGATAAAGAGCATTATAGGATGTAATATGGATGACTTTAATTACGTTAAGTTTAAAAATGGTGAACAAACCAAACAAATGCAGCCAAGATTAGAAGAAAAGCAGAAATAGGTGGGAGAAGGGAAAGGGGGATTTTATAGCAAGTTTTTCTGATAAAGGCCTTATTTCTCAATATATAGAGAACTGAGTCAAATTTGTAGAAATAAGAGCCATTCCTCAATTCATAAATGGTCGCAAGATAGGAACAGGCAGTTTTCAGATGAAGAAACCAAAGCTATCTATAGTCTTAGGGGAAACAAATATCCTAAATCTCTATTGATTAGAGAAATGGACATAAAAACAAGTCTGAGATACCACGTCACATCTATCAGATTGCTTAATATGACAGAAAAGAAAAATGACAAATGGTGAAGGGGATGTAGGAAAATTGGGACTGTTGGACAGTGCACTCTTGGTGGAGTTGTGAACTGATCCATCCATTCTGGAGAGCAATTTGTATCTATGACAAAAGGGCTATAAAACTGTGCATAACCTTTGACCCAGCAACACCATTGCTAGGTCTGTATCCCAAAGAGATTTTTTTTAAAAGGAAAAAGACTTATTTGTACAAAAGTTTTTGTAGAGGCCAAGAGTTGGAAATTGAAGGGATGCCTATACATTGGAGAAGGGCTGAACACGTTGTATATGGTTGTGATGGAATACTATTGTGCTTTTAGAAATGATGAGCAGGATGCTCTCAGAAAAACCTAGAAAGACTCAGATGAACTGATACAGAGTGAAGTGAGCAGGGACAGGAGAACATTGTACAGCAACACTGTACAATTAAAAAAATAAATTAAGGACCTAGTTCTTCTCAGTAGTGCAGTGATCCAAGACAGTCCCAAAGGACTTGGGATGAACAATGCTATCCACCTCTGGAGAAAGAGCTGATGGAGTCTGAAGGAAGAATGAAGGATCCTTTTTCTTAAACTTTATTTTTCTAATTTGTTTTTGGTCCTTTTTCTTTCACAACATGGCAAAAATGAAAATACGTTTTGCATGACTGCACATGGATAAGCTATGTTAAATTGTTTGCCTTGTCAAGGAGGGGAAGGAAGGAAAGAGAATTTGGAACTCAAATTTTTTGAAAAAAAAATGTTAAAAGTTTTTTTTATATGTAACTGAGAAAAAAATAAAACATAAAAGTTTTCCAAAATGTATTTAGTGTGTTAGAATTTTATTCATATTCCTAGGAGCATGGATCTCAAGGTGGAAGGAAACTCTGAGGTCATCCAACCGAACCTCCTTGTTTTGAATATAGGAAAACAGACCGAGAGAGAGGAAGTTTTACTTATTCAAGATGACATGGGATCCATCCACAATTACATACTCAATGCCTGATGCCTCTCTGACCCAGAGTTTCCTCATCTGTAAAATAGAATTCTATTGGGAATCTTAAGGCTTGGGCAAACAAGGCAGCTAGACCCCAGTCAAATGAATATTAACCAGTACATTCATGTAGCACTTTGCCTATGTCAATTCATTTAACCGTTGGAAGAGTTCTATGGAATAGAGGCTATCATTATCCATATTTTGCAGATAAGCAACTGAGGTAAGTGGGAGTGCTGGCAGCATGCCCTGGTCATCTCCGCCAGCGTGAAGACTGAGATGGGTAGAGTGTGTTGCAGAATTCCTCAACCCACAGCGCCTGAGATCCTACCAAAGAATAATTCCTCCCACACTGGCCAGTTTGACTGGAGGTCAATAGTTCAGAAGCCTAGCTGAGGCTAAGAGAAAAAATGTTAAATTAGTATCAACTTGTGGGCAGTTGCCAAGTGGCCACTGAATAGTGGCCTCTGCTCCCACCATTCTGTCTTCACAAAATTATCTTTTCCCTGGCTCTCTACTGAACCCAGTGTGGTACCCAAGAGAAAGACTAGATTCCAAGTCCAAGGATCTGTATTTGAATCCAGCTCTGCCACCCACAATCTGTGTGTACCGGGGCAAGTCCCTCTAGTCCTTTAGGTCTTTGTTCTCTCATCTATAGAGAGAAGGAGCTTGGGCCAGGTGTCCTCTGAGGAGGTCCTTTCCAATTCTAAATCTATGACCCTATAACATCCGAGTGGGATTTCACTGTCCCTGTAGATGAGACATTACTTCAGGCCTACTGACCTTGGGACCATGGACGCCATACCAAACCTGTCCCTTTGCTGTGGTTCTCTTTTAAAATTGTATCTTATAGATAGACTTAAAAAATATCCACAAACATGAACATTTCCTCATACAAAGAAGTAAAAAGGAGGCACAGCAAAGAAGTCAGGCATCCCTATTGCATTCAGCTTGGGTTTTTAAAGCATTTGTTAAATTTTCCCCAGTTGCGCCAACAGTGCCAGACTTTTCTGTGCTTCCTTCTAAAACTCCTGCTTTCTTCAGTAGATTTTTAATGTTTCACTGATGTTTTCTTTCTTTTTGGGAGAGTATCATTATCATCTTTCCCACCTCCCCACCCCCACACACACATACACAGCCCTTCCAAATAATTATAGTTAAACAGAACAGATCCATCCCCTGGGCACATCTGAGAATGTACATTTTATCCTACCCCTCCTGGCCACTGCCTTGCTGCCAAGAGGCCAGAAGCATGTGTCATTAGGAGTCATGATTGGTCAGGGCATTGATCAAGGGATATAAGTCTTTCACACTTGTTTTTCCTTTGCAATGTTGTACTCATTATAAACAAGGTTCTTCCTATTCTGCTCACTTGACTGTGTATCAGTTCATAAAATCTCCCCAAGATTCCCTGAATATACTCCCTTTCTTCATGACCTGCTTGTCATCTAGACAAATTGCATTTAAAAGTTCTGAACTTTGCTAGAAATCAAAGCTAAGGTTGGGGATGTTTGGGAGTGAGTGGGAGAGGAACTCAAACCAGTTCTGAAGCAAAACTGTGCCTAAGGGTTAGTTCCCTCCTTTCTTCCTCCTTCCCAACCTGCCCCCTGTAGCAGCAAGCACCCTGACACATCCAGGATGGCCTGATAGCCCAGGTTCTTAGATCTGCTTTTCTCAAAGGAAAGCAGCTTTTAAGGGGTCAACGATCTTCTTTAATCACATACACCAACAGAGAAAATACAAGCAGAGGAAATAAAGACCAACAGACAGGGCTTCCAATTGTCTGACCATAAGTAATACATAGATCATAGATCAACAGACAGATCCAACTTACATACATCCATAGTTACCAGAGAGAGAAGTACCAACATCTGGGTTTTCAAAGTGGGGGCAGAGGTGCTCCTTAATGGCTGCTCACCTGGCACATGAACCTTCTTCCAAGCCCTCAAAGCAAAACCTCACCTCAGAGTATATATACACTTTTCAGAGCCAGAATATATGACTCTTGCTACCCAGTGCCTCATTAATTAACAAAAGGGGTGTACCTTCCTGCAAAACAAACCTCTCCTAATCAAGCTTCCTTGAATGGGCTTCACTTGAGGCCTATTAATGGGTGGGGAAGATATTTAGCTCTAACATTACACCCCCTTGCCTATTTGTCTGAAATAAGGAAAGAACAAAACAGAGAGGCCAGGGTGACTGTGTGTCCATAACCATATGGAAGCCAGATGAGAGATACAATGATTCCCCTTTCCCCCATATGCACCAGCAATCTTCAGTCCCTATCCTGATTTCTACTTCCCATGTGAGATTTCCATAACCTGATGGTAAAACCTGCTCAAAAAATGCCCCAAAACCTGAAGGTATAACTACCCCAACCCAGTGAGCATTGCTTATGACCCAGAAACCTTCAGGAAACAAAAAAAATAATCTCACCTCCTTTTCACCAGTGTCCTGAGAAAGAATTGTAGGCCATGGGCTCTCAAATGGCAGGTGCCTTCTCTGTCCCTTCTTAAGGCCAATGCTCTCCCCAGGTATCCTCTGGAGACCATTCTCTGGTTCCTGACTGTCATTTTGAACAGATGCAAGGATTTTCTACATCATTTTGATGACATCAAATTTGTATTTAACAATGACCACTTAGAGTCCAAAGACAGTGACTAGGTGTTGACAAAATGGAAAACTCAGAAAGAGAGACCTTTGGCACAAATTCATGATGGAACCAGAGCATTAGAGCTACCTAGGATTTTAGAGAGTTTCAGCCCTACCCCATCACTCTACAGAGCATGCTCAGGTCTTGGGGGTCAACTGAGATCTAGAACTGAGGGTTCTAACAGGTTCTAACCCAATCCCCTTGCTTTACAGAGCAGGAAACTGAAGCCCAGGGAATCAAGTGACTTGCCCAGGGTCAGACAGGTAGGAAGTAGCCGAGACAGAATTCAAACCCAGGTTCTCTGACTCCCAAATCTATAGAGCAATGAATATAAAGTCACCAAAACACAGGAGGACTTGCTGAAAGTTGTTGTTACTCCTTCTTGTTTTCAAAGAGGACCAATGACTTCATGGGGCAATGTCTTGACTTGTAAGTGAAATGGTTTTAACTGAGGCAGAGTTGCACAAGATCATCAGCCTCTCTGTCTCTGGACTCAAGAAAATAAAATGTGTACACTGATTCTAACTATGTTAAAACAATGAAGTTGCTCAAATATAATACCCACCATGATTACTGATGGGTCCAAAGAAAAGCCTGCCAAATGCCTTTTTTTGAACAAATAGTTAAGTAGCAAAAGTGAAAATGACAAGTAAAAGCAAATCCTCCAATTCCACTTCTCCACCAGTCCTTGTACTGGGGCTTCAGGCTTCTTGCCATTTTGGTTTGTTCATGTCTTTCCAAAAGGGACATGTCCAGAACCAAATTCCCCAGATGTGGTCTGAATCACACAAGAGCACAAAGTACTATGGGGCACCTTGCAGGGCAGGAGACTACATTTTCAGAGGACTCTAATGATCAGGAAACATCCAGAGGGGTCAGGATACAAGCATCTTATAAATGACCTTGGATTGTTGATCTTGAAATACTTAGCTCCCAGTTGGAACACTAATTCATCATTGGTGGAGCTGTGAGCTGATCCAACCATTCTGGAGAGCAATTTGGAACTATGCCCAAAGGGCTACAAAAATGTGCATACCCTTTGACCTACCAATATTGCTTCTAGGACTGTATCCCAAAAAGATCATAAAAATGGGAAAAGATCCCATATGTACAAAAATATTTATAGGAGCTCTTTTTGTGGTGTCCAAGAACTGGAAACTGAGGGGATGCCCATCAACTGGGGAATGGCTGAACAAGTTGTAGTATTTAAATATAATTTAATACTATGCGTAATAAGAAATGATGAACAGTCAGACTTCAGAAAAACCTGAAAAGACTTATATGAACTGATGCGGAGTGAAATGAGCAGAAATAGGAGAACATCATACACAGTAACAGCCACAGTGTGGGGGGACTGTTTCTGATAGATCTAGTCCTTCACAGCAATGCAAGGACCTAAAACATTCCCAAAGGACTCGAGGCAAAATGCCGTCCATATGCAGAGAAAGAACTATGGAATCGGAGTGCAGAATGAAGCAGATTTTTTTCTCTTGGGTTATGTTTTGTTTCATTTTGTTTTTTTCTCATGGTTTCTCCCATTCATTTTAATTTTTCTATGCAACATGACTAACGTAAAAATGTGTTTAATAAGAATGTATGTATAGAACCCATATAAGATCTCATGCCATCTTGGGGAAGGAGCAGGGAGGAGGGAGGGGGAGAAAATCTAAGACTTATGGAAGTGATGGTTGAAAACTGAAAAATAAGTTAATAAAATTAAAAAAAAATACTTAGCTCCTGCTATGGAGCCTTGGAGCCCCAGGATCCTGGAGTCCTGGAATCCTGGGACCCTAGCTAGTGAGTACTCCCCCCATCCCCTTGTCCCTATCCCAGACCCAGACATCCTGGACAGCTTCCTGCTCTCCCACTCTTGCTCTGAGCCCAGTAATCAAATCACTGCTCCTATTCCGGGAAAGGATGAGTCAGCCAATTGCCTTCACTTCACATTCACCTTCCTTATGACTTCCCTGCCCAAAGTGAGTGTCCTTGGTCACCATTGCCCCAGAGGGCTTGTCCTCAACTTTAATGTGAGTCCTGGAGGGTAGGAATCATCTTCTCCACCAACTCATGCCACAGGGACTGGCACATAGTAAATGACATACATTTTAAATTTTTTTTCAATTATTCATTTCCTTAAAAAGAGAGGATTTAGCCAGGACATGACAGCCACCTCTCAGGACTAAGAAGGCTACCACCTGAAAGAGGAATTATCCTCATTCTTCCTGGCCCCAGAAATGGGAGACAGAAAATGGACACAGGGGGTGCTGCCAAGAGGCAGATTTGGGAAAAATTAAGCATGGGCACTGTCTCCAAGGATCGTCCCTCCAGGAGAGTGAGCTCCCTATCATGGGAGGTTCTCAGATAGAGTAGAGGTGATCAACCAAGGACCCATTAACTTCAATAAATCAATAGTTACATCTAGCCATCTGTCTCTCTACATTTGGATCACGGTGTTTCAATATAGTTTCTTTTGTAATCTCATGTTTTATTATGCATTTAAAAACATTAATCTGAGAAGGCGCCATTGGCTTCTTCACCAGAGGGTCCAGGACACAAAAATATGAAAACCCACACAGGCAGATAGAGGCCACATGACTCCTTGTTGGGTATCTGGTGAACAGGCAGGACTCTCTTCACAGGTTGGATTTGACTGGTCCCTGCCCGCTGAGAGTCAGTGATTCTGTCCAATAGAAATCATAAGTCAACCAGGGCAGAAGTCAGTGGGCAGTACCCAGTGGAATATGTTGGCTTCCAAGAGGGGTCAGGTTGATAACTTGAAGCCCACTTGTCAATGGAACAAATCAGATGTCCTAGTCACAAGTCAGGGTCAGCTTGGTCGTCCTAATCATGGATGAGGTAAGAAAGTCTCATGAACTTTCTAATCAATCTTCAGCCCATGTGCCAAGCAATTTTAATCAGTTACCAATGAAATGACCTAGCTCGAACAAAACCTGCCCAGCCTGCCTGTGGTATGTTGGGTGAAGCTAATTGCCAGACATCTCCAGCTCCCTGGAATCAGCTTATGCTGACTAAGAAAGCAGATGCCTGGTTAACTTTCTCACACTGATAGCATTCAGCCCTCTAATTACTCAGAATTATGTGTGAGCCCAATATTACTCAAGCTACAAACAGAGAGGAGCAATTCAGATCAAAAGACTGTTGGGAAAGGAAGGGAAGCTTGATCTGTCTTCCTGCTTTGGCCTCTGATCCAAAAATCCTTAGGGAAGGAAGGAGGGGAGACCTGGGAGGGAGTCTGGGATTCCAACAGGCAGAAGTGAGGAGGGAGAGCATACCAGGGACAGCTGGGGAACAGGACACCAGGCTGCAATCTCAAGGGTGCATGTGGGTGGTAGAGAGGAGGGGAATGAAACTGGAGAGATGCCAGAACTCCAGGGGAGATTAGAGAGGGCATCCAGCCTGGGGTCCAGTCCACTCACTTTCAAGGGAGGAACTAGGGCTGGAGAAGGAGTCCTGTTCTTGTGCAGTGACAGATTGGACCAGCTGGACACTGAGACCCTTAGGACTCTGATCCAGTGACATTCCCCAATCCTCACCTTCCAGCTCAGGCAGGGGGAGGCCTCAGGCTTCAGCGCATTCCCCCCGCCCTCTCCCTGCCATCCTCTGTGTCTATTTTCAACTCAGTGGTCTCTTGTGCCCTCACACCCCTGAAAGTCCCTCTGCTCCTTCCCCCTTCCTTTCCTTCCTCCTTCCTCCTTCCCTCCCCTCCTCCCCTTCCTCTCCCTCTTCTCTCCTACTCTCTTTTCCCTTTTTCCTCTCTCCTTCCTCTGACTTACCAGCTCATCCTCACAACCCTCCATCCTACTCCACCTCCTTTTCTCTTTTCTTACACTGTTTTGTTCTATGTTTTCTATTAGAATATAAGCTCCTTGAGGACAGGGCTTGCTTTTTATTTTTATCTTCATGGACCCTGGAGCTTAACACATGTTGGTTGACTATCCCTGTGAGGGATAGTCAGGCTGTCCCTGAATATTTTTGATGGAAAACGGGAAGAAATTGGCTCCAAGTGGCCTCACCCTGGATTTACAACCAGGTCAGCTTGGGTCATGCAGCCCAAGACCCTCAGAAGGAAGCCAGCCCAAGCCGATGAGAGATCTACAAGAAAGAAATGCCAGTAGAGGGGACAGGGGCCCTTCTGGTAAGAAGAAAGGGGCTATCTAACAGCATCCATGGGAAGATGGTGGCAAGTCCAACTGAATTAGACTTAGGGAAAAAAGTCAGCTACAAATGCAGGGAAGCAAGCACCCATAGTATGAACATGGCACAGTCCTTTGAAAGCTGGATGTCCATGAATTTGGTTCTGATTTTTAAAAATTATTTTGATAATTTACATAATTGGTGTCCTTTGTTTTATTCTGAGGACGGGTCTGTGGGCTTCCCCAGCTGCTACTTAGACATGACACCAGAAAGAAGATGAAGCCTGGTCTGATAATGTAACCAGAAGGAGCTCAGGGCAGCCAAAGGGCTGGAGGTGGAGGTGGGATAAGCCATTTAAGGGGCAAGAGGAAGAACTTCTGGTCCATAGGGAGTGGGGGATGGGCAAGAATCAAGCAGAGCCTACTACCTAACCTGCTTATTAGGGGCCTCTCTTGCTTTAGCTGGATCGGCCTTGAAGGACCAGGTTGGGGGCTGTTCTTGGGCCTGCATCCTTATTAGAAACCTTGTCAGCATGGATGGAAGGGGCCAGCTGAGCACACACACTTCTGCTCTGTTCCAGTGGTGTTTCTTCTGGGGCTTAGTCCTGTTTAGTTTCAAAACATACCGGTTCTCAACTATTTCTGGCACCAAGTCCACTCTGGTGGGATCCAAAAACATCCTGAAATCCCAAGCTCTCCAGAAAGAGGAGAGAGGAGGCCCTCGATTGTGGTGCCAGCTCTTTGAAATAACCTTTTAAAATGATTAACTGAATGGCCATCGATGGCAATCATCCAACAAACGTGCTGCATAATGAGTGCTGTTAGACTGTTTATGGTTTGATAAAGAGAAAATATATATAATACACGTATTACATGTGACCCCAAAACAGTCCCAGGAACCTCCCTTTTTGTTTCTCTGGCCCACTTTTTGGTCTCTTAGACCATGTGCTTAGAAGATTTTTTCTGTTGCTTTTTATATATTTATGTTACTCAATCAATAAGCACTAGAGTTGTGTATCTGGCACTGAGCATGAGGAAGAGAAAGGCTAGAAAATGAAACCATCCCTTCTCTGAGGAAGCTTCCCTTCCATAGACTGTGGATGATCCAACCCCCACTGGCAGGGGCAAGGTGGATCTCCAGAGGGCTGCTTTACATACATGCTACACATACTTGCACACACACACGTACACATATACACATTGGTTGGTTGCTGCCTTCATCTTCAAAGAGGACCAAACTGACATCACCATTGTAAAGTGAGATTTCAGTGTGTCCAACTGTGGCTGATCAGACCAATATGAGCTCAGAATGCTCTACCACAGGTTGGGCACAGATAGTCCGTGTGAATATTTGGGGTGGATATCCCAAATTTGCTCATCCTGTGTTTACTTTGTGCTGTCTCAATTCTGCCTTGCTCAGAGCACAGCACCTTTCCTTATGTGGGCATGCCATGCTGAGCGGTCCTATGCCAGTGTCTCCCATGTTGCACAGTCAAATCCAAAGTTCTTGAGAGAGACCTTCAGAGTGTCCTTGTATTGCTTCTTCTGACCACCATGTGATCGCCTGCCCCATGCAAATTTTCCATAAAATAGCCTTTTTTGGCAAGCGTACATTTGGCATTTGAACAATGTGGCCAGCCCATAGTAGCTGCGCTCCCTGAAGCATAGTTTGAATACTTGGTAGTTCAGCTCGAACAAGGACTTCAGTAATCTGGTACCTTATCCTACCAGGTGATCTTCAAAATCTTCCTAAGGCAGTTCAAATGGAAGCGATTCAGTTTCCTGGCATGGTGCTGGTAGACTCTCCATGTTTCACAGGCATACAACAATGAGGTTAGCACAATGGCTCTGGAGACCTTCAGTTTGGTAGTCAGTCTAATACCTCTTCTCTCCCAAACTTTTCTTCAGAGCCTCCCAAACGCTGAAATAGCTCTGGCAATGTGTGCATCAACCTCTTTGTACATCCCTGGAAAGTACATTACAAAGGTAAGTGAACTTATCCACAGCATTCAAAACTTCTTCATTTGTTGTAATTGATGGTTCTACATATAGATGATGTGGTAGTGGCTGATGGAGCACCTGTGTTTTTTTGTTGTTCATTATTAGGCCAAAATTAGCACAGGCAGCAGAGAATTGATCCATACTTAGTTGCATCTCAGCTTCAGAGGCTGCACTGAGTGCACAATCATCTGCAAACAGAAAACCATGCACCAACACTCCCTCCACTTTGGTCTTGGCTTGTAACCTTTTCAAATTGAAGAACTTACCATCAGTACAGTAGTTGACCTTGATGCCGTATTCATCCTCGTTGAAAGCATTTGTCAACATGACTGAAAACATCATGCTAAAAAGCATGGGAGCAAGCACACAGTCCTGTTTCACTCCATTAGTGACTGGGAAGGCATGAGAGTTTTGTCCATTATCCAAAACCTGGGCAAACATGCCATCATGAAAGTGACGTACAATATTGATGAACTTTTCCAGGCAACCAAATTTTGGCATAATTTTCCATAAGCTCTCATGACTAAAGTTCTCATCCACCCATTCCACCAGATGAAGTCTTCACATGCTTAGGGTATACACCCCCCTAACTCACCAATGGGTTTGAGAACCCTTAGTTATCCTCAACCTGGTTTGGCCCCTCTGCCGAAATGGTTGACTGGGGTATGGCCATTGAGCATGCTGCAGTTTCTTGGAGCCACAGGAGAGAGTTAGGTGGAACAGGTGGACACCAAATGTGGAAAGAACCCCGAAAAGGGCTCACCAGCCATCACACCAAAGGTATTGGTACTGGACCTCCCTGAACATGCCCTATACTCCAATACACACATATACACATATATACACATACCACACACACACACACATACACACACACACCACACATATGCACACCACTACAGACACAGAAACACACATACACATGCATAATATACATATGCACACATATACAGATACATAGACAAACAGTATGCACACATCATACCATACACACACATACAGACACACACCACACACATATACAGACACATACACATATATGCACATATACACACATGCATACATACATGCATATACACATACACACACCACACAACACATACGTACACTAACTGGGCTGGTGCGGGGGGGGGGTAGTCTCCTCATCCTGAGGAGGATGGGGGATCCACAATGTTCCCCACTGACTATCAATTAGCAAATCAGAGTTAATTAGCTTTTTAGAAGGTATCGCTAGCAGCCAGGTCCATAAATCAATCATCAAGTTAGGTTGCATATATCCGATAGACTTGGGGTCAGGAAGATCCAAGTTCAAATCTAGCCCCAGGCACTTATTCACTATGTAATCCTAGGCTAGGCACTTAACCTCTGCCTCAGTTTCTTCAACTGTAAAATGGCAGTAATAACAGTGCCTACCTCACAGGGAAGTGAGAATAAAGTGAGATAATGTCTCTAAAGAGCTTCCCAAACCCTCAAGCACTTTTGGAAGGTTAGCTACTATTATCACTGGCTACCAAATGGCTCCTTGGTGCCAGGTCATATCCTGGAGATAAGATGGCATGGAGGATCATTCTGTTTCCTTAAGAGCTCATATTCTGTCTGAGAACACACGTGCACAACGGCACACATAGACAATATAAAGACAAGAGATTGAGCAGCGGTGGGGGGAGGGGCTGGGGAAGGTGACCTTGAAGGTAAGGAACTGGCCAGAGACTGGCCTGAAGGAGGCCAGAGGGACTTGACTCTCACTCTCCCTCCTTCTCTGCTGAGAACTGACATTTTGTCTCTTTACCAACATGGTAATGGCAGCACTTTTTGTGATATTAAAAATCAGGAAACAAAGTGGGTGCCCACTGATTTGGAAAGAAGCAGACCAACTGTGGCATATGAGTGTGATAAGTTAGACTTATAGTATAAAAAGTGATTATGAGAGAAAAGCCTTGTATGAGTAAGCAGAACCAAGAAAATGATTGACAAAATGACAACAAAAATGTAGAAAGAAACAAAAATAAGACTTTAGAATTCTCATCAGCCCATTGTCCAGTCATAACTTCAGAGAACTGAGGGTAAACATGCCTCTGGTTTCTCAGCAGAAGTGGTAGACCACAGGGGAGGAATGTGGCATACATTTTCAGACATGTTGCTTTATTTTCCTTAACTGCACTTTTTAGTTCCAGGTTGAAAGGGGAAGAGGAACTGACAGTAATGTGAATACAAAAGTATTAACAAAACAGTTTTGTTTTTTTTTTAACAACACTAAAACAAGATCAAACAAATAAGAGAATTCAGAGAAACATAGGAAGACTTGTATGAACTGATGCAGAGTGAAGTAAGTGGAAACCTTGCAGAGTGATGAAGAAATGCAACTGCTAACCTCCTTGCAGAGGCACACCTGAGATGTCCCATTCCCTGCAGATTCTCTCCTGTGTCAATCTTTTCACAACTGCTTTTGCTTATTATAAAAGCTTAGGGTGGGTGGGGGATGGGGGTGGTAAATCTCAAAATGATTGATAGAAAAGCAAAATGTGGCAGCAAAAATGACTAAAAATTAGGACCAGAATTAGGGTGGTTGTTAAAGAAATGATTGCTCACTACTGTGACCCTGGTGGGGCTAGAACCCTCTGAGTCTCAGTTCTCTTGCCTATAAAAGGCGACTTGACAATACGGATAATAGCTGACAGGATTGTTTTAGGCACTGAATGAACTCACAGTAGGTTAAACACCCAAAGTTGGCTTTTATCAATAGCCTTATCTCCCCTCCTGGACTGTGAGCCCTGGGACCATGTCTAATCTTTCTCTACATGCATGATACCAGCACTTCAAAGGGCTACAATAAGGAGCCCCATGCATGGGGTTGCCTACTGTGCTCTTCTGCCCTGGGGAGCCCATGCCTGCCTGCAGACAGCTCCTGCTCTTTACTCTTAGGCCTCAGTGTCCTTGACCTTATTGGCCAAAACTGGTTTCCAAGAATGAGCAAGAGGATCTGGGGTTCAGATGCTGCCTCTGATACTTATCCACTCTGTACTCTTGAGTAAGGCACTTTAATTCTCCAGGCCTCAGTTGCTTCTGCCACAAAAACAGGGAGTTGGACCAGTTGGTCTCTGAGGTATCTTCTGGCTTAGTCTAAGCTCCTATGACATTTAGATGAAAATTTAAACAATACCTTAAATTGTTACCCAGAAGTGGTCTCCCAGTCTCCAGTCTCACACAAACCCTCTGAAATATCTCCCTGAGGCCCAGATCTCAGCACAGGACCTCAGAGCTGGAAGGGACCCCACAGCATTACTACTGTGCCAGACGTACAAGAACAAGCATTTCCTCGTTAATGGTAAGCAGGTGACCCAATGGGTAGACCTCTGGTCCTAGAGTCACCAAGACCGCTGAGCTAGTATGACCCTGGGCAAGTCACTTAACCATCTAAGCCTCGGTTTCTCCATCTATAAAAGGAAGGTAATAGAAGCACTGCCTGTCCCAGGACTGTTGTGAGTATAATATTTTTGAAGTGCTATATAAATATTGGCTTTTATTCCTAATATCTCCACCTCGTAGTCATCTAAGCCTTTGGGAGAAAAGGGTTAATAAGCACACTTGTTACCAGAGAGGATCTCAGTGGAGTCAGACAACTACCCCAAGAACAGTCTGATTCCAGTTCAGACAGGATAGGAGAGGGCTAGCTCCTCCCTTGGACAGTCTGGCCCTTACCTGTTTGAGGCTGAGGTGGGAAGTCAGGCCTTGGAAAATCTTGAAAGGAAAAGTAGACTGTGACAATTCTGGGGGAAGAAGACAGACCCCACTCCAATGCAGTCATCGCCCACCCTCTGCTAGTTAGGGCTTTGCCTGCAGACAAGTTAAAAACAAGGAAATACACAGTTACACGTTTTTTTTCCCATTGCCTCAAAACCAGAATACAATATTTTTGCAAAAACAGACCCAAATAGGACTATCTGTCACAGTCCATCCATTTAAAGGTTGTGCTAATGCTAAATATCCAGACTTCCCAGAGGGCATCCAGATGCCAGAGCCCCTCTGGGGGCTTCCAAAGAGTTTTGGGGTGGTCCCACAAAACTTTGGCTACCCATTAATGCTCTGGAGTCAGAACTCCTGGGAATCTCAGAATGGACCATGCCATGCCAAGGAGAGCTTTGTGCCAAGTCCTGGCAACAAACAATCCTAAGACTTCCTCTATTCCAGATACCCAAGTCCTCGTCCTACAAAGAACCCCGGAGCTGCCATGAGGGGGAATCTGCAATAGGGAGGAGAACTGCATAGACACTTAGCCTGCACAAATGAGGAGGGAGCAGGGAAACAAAGAGATAAACCTTAAAGTTCCTCTGTGAGTTTTAGTGGTTGTCATACACTTGGAAGCATTATTCTTGTCACAGGAAAAAAAAATACTAAATTAGCAACCAGATTTTGAAGCGTGTTGTTTCTAACTAGAGAGGGAAGGTGTAATAACGGCTAGATTCTCGACTTGGAATCAAGTTGGGTTCAAATCCCAACACAGGCATTTATGAACTATGTGATCATGGACGGTTCACTCCTATTAACTTCTTGGAGCTTACACATTCTTCCAGGAGTAGATATAAACGTCAGGGCCCAGAATGATAAAACCACAGGTCCTTGATTTTTTTCCCATTTATTTGTCCCAAGAGTCTGATTATTTTCTATTACTTTTCTTAGTGGGTGCTCAAAGCCAACTGGATGAATGGTTGGGCTGCAGTCTTTGCTCAGAAGTCTTCCAGGACTCCACAATCCAATGACATGGTTCTCCTGGCTCTTTAGTTCTCCACCTGCCATCACCATGCCTTTAGGCTGACTGCCCTCCACATGTGGAATGCCCCTTCTTTGCCTCTGCCAACATCTTCCTGGGCTGCTTTAAGACTCAACTGGTAACCTCCTTCTGAAGGAGGGATGTTTCTGCTTTCACTATCCTCCAGTGACCTCCCTCCATGAACTTTGTTTCTATCTCATAGGTACCTGCTCATTTTCATGTTCGTCTCCCCCATTAGATTATAGGCTCACTGAGAGTAAGGATGATTTTGCCCTTATTGTGTATGCCCAGCATTTTGCCTGACACACAGTAAATAAAAAATGCTTATTGAGAGAATGACTGACCCTCCTTCCCCATAACATAACATTATGTTATGTGTACAATTTGTATACAGTTGTGCATATTATGTACATAATTTGTACATATTTTGTTTGTACATACATAGTTTGTACATAATTTTCTGGGTACCTGTTCCATCCCTCAGAAAAGGTAAAGTCCCTGAGGACAAGAGCTTCTTCTCTTTGTACCTCTTCACCCTGGCACAAAGCAGACATTTAATAGATGCTGGAATGAATAGGGATCCATTCTGGGACACGCAGATTAGAAGGACGGTGTAATTACGATGATGGAAAAGATAATGACTCCCATTGGCAGATGAGAAAACTAAAGCTCAGAAACACCATATGCCCAGGTTTTGTGAAATCTAAGAAGGGGCTTGAACCCAGGTTTCCTGATCCGGAGTCTAGCTCCACTGGGCTGCCAGGCAAAGAAAGAAATGAACTCTGGTTGCGAAGGCACCCACTGCTGCCTGGGCATGGGCACAGGCTCCTTGGTGTGAAAGTCATCTGATAATTCACTGGTCAGCTAGTCAGCACCACTTCTTGAAAAATCTGCTGTGGGCACAGCATGAAGGAAGGGTATGTGTGATGTGTCCCGGAGAGAATGCATGTGTGGAATCACAAGATCTGGATTTGAATCTCAGCTCTGAGACTTACCAGTGTGACTTGGGCTATCAATGAACCTCACTGAACCACACTTGTAAAACAGAGATGATTCTGTGTGAAACATCTGCCTTTCGCAGGCTCAAACTAGATAATGTGTGTGACTAATGACCAACAAGGCATCTCCCATGTGGAGGCCAAGTTCATCCAAGATTACATGGGAGAAGCAGCCACAAAGATAACCTCGTTTGGTGATGCTCAGGTTGTCCACATTAAGTGAGGCAGAAAATGGGGCATCGTATGTTTTACAGAGGTCTAATGGAGGATGTTCCTTCCTAGGTACACCTGTGGGCAAACAATGTAAGGAAGGGGTTCTTGGAAGCCCAGAACCTGATCACAGAAAAGGAGTCCGTAACAAGTACGAAACTAATACACGCAAAACATAATAAACGTTTATTAATTGATTGACCGATGGAACTGTTAACAACTCCCTGTAGAATGTAAACTTCATGAGAGCTGATAGTATTTCATTTCATTTCATCTTTGTACCTGTAAACCAGCACAACATTTGATTTATAGTAGATACTTAATAAAAGCTTCTTGAAAGGTTGAGCATAAAATAAAAATAAACTAAGAAAGCTGTGGCCAGGATAGGTGATCTCTCAGTGATGGGTAAGTTAGTGACTTGAATGAATAAGAACAGGCATTGGGAAACAATGGAAAGAACATTGAACTTGAGAGTCTTGAACTTGAGACCCCAAATAGAATCCTAAATCAGCCTCTTACCATTTACATGACCTTTGGCAAGTGTTAAGGCTCTCTGGTCCTCAGTATGTTTGCCAGTAAAATAAGGGGCTACCATTAGATGAGCCTCAAAATCCCTTCTGATTTTAAGTCTATGATCCCCATGAAAAAAGCCTGATGAATGAAGAATGATCCACCACTTCTCAGGGTGCCCTTTGAAAACCAGTTAATTGAGCCTAAGTGACATTCAAAGAGGAACTTTTTTCTAGATGGGAGAAGCATGGAGCTGAGGAAAGGGTAGCTCTACGCATAAGCAGAAGCATCTGAAAGAAAGAAAGAAAGGGGCCAGGATTCTGAGAATGAAGCTACTTGGGCTAAGCTGGCATGAGGTATGCCAAGAAAGGAGGTGTGTGGCTGAAACCACTCCCTGCTCCCACTACCAGCCTCAGGGCAGTAATCTTGTATCTGTTTTCCCCACTTTGAACTACTTCCTGGAAGCCTGAAGCCTTTTGCCCAGGGCATGGGGACGAGGGTAGAGTTTGCCCTTTGCTTGTTTTAAGTCTTTGTTTTATCTTTATAAGCCGTAGTAACAGAGACAATCATAATTAATAGTAAGGGTACAATTATTGTGGAAATAGATGAGGGAGAAATATCACCAGAGAAATGATAGTTCTAACTTACAGGTGTTTTCCCATAAGTGCTGTCTCTGGATAGGGGCTTAGAACTAACAGAGAGATGTAGCGGAAGAGAAAGAGAGAGAGACAGAGAGAGACAGAGACAGAGAGAGAGAGACAGAGAGAGAGAGAGAGAGAGAGAGACAGAGAGAGAGAGGGACAGAGAGAGAGAGAGACAGAGAGAGACGGAGACAGAGAGAGACAGAGAGAGAGAGACAGAGAGAGAGAGACAGAGAGAGAGAGGGACAGAGAGAGAGAGAGACAGAGAGAGAGACGGAGACAGAGAGAGACAGAGAGAGAGAGAGAGAGAGAGAGAGACAGAGAGAGAGAGACAGAGAGAGAGAGAGAGAGAGGGACAGAGAGAGATGGAGGGAGGGAGGGAGTGAGACAGAGAGACAGAGACAGAGAGAGAGAGAGACAGAGAGAGAAAGAGAGAGAAAGGCAGAGACAGAGAGAGAGAGACAGAGAGAGAGAGACAGAGAGAGAGGGAGGGAGGGAGAGAGGGAAGGAGGGAGAGGGAGAGGGAGAGAGAATTCTTTGATATTATCTCTCAGAGTGGTAAAGGAAGATTTATCCTGGGAAATCTATCCAAGCAATGAACGAGTAAGGTGAGGGGCAATCAGGAATGGTTAAATAACCATTCCTATATGAAGACCAAAAAACGTTTGTCTTCAAGTTTCCATTCTACTGGGAACATTTATGTGGGTAAATGAATACAAAGTAATTTGTGGGAAAACACTAACCAGAGAGGTGTGAGCCTTTAAGAGAGACATTTTCTAAGGCACCAAAGTGAGGAGTGAGAGTAGGTCAAGCATAGAGCTTGGAACCAAGGTGGAAAATAGAATGTCTTATGAATGAGGAAAGATGGAATGTGCAGGATGAAGGAGTCCCTATAAAGACAGGAAGGACCTACAGATACCTCTCTTTTCAGCTAACACTGTGGGGCTCTATCAAGTCTGAGCGCATTACAGGGACTCCGTAATGATATCTCCATCATATATCCATTTCCTGATCCCTTGGGGGCCAATGGCGATGAAGGATTGGCTCAGTGAGCATGGCTTTTGAAAGGCTTAACTAACAGCAGGACTCAGAAGACCTAAGGAGTCTCTGCTTTAGGTCTATAACACTGATATATTTTAGTTATTTTATAAATGATAAAGATGGTCACCATAAAACGATAACTGTAGGCAGCTAGATGGTTCATCAGATGCATTCTAGACTTGGAGTCAGGCACTTACTGGCTCTGTGATCCCAGGCAAGCCACTAAAACTCTCAGTGCCTCAGTTTCCTCAGCTTTAAAATGGAGATGATGTGAATAGTACCTATCTCCTAGGGCTGTTGTGAGGATAAAATGAAATAACATTTGTAAAGTTCTTCCCAAACCTTAAATTGCTATTTTTTTAAATTCTTGCTATTTGGTGTTTTTAAGGTTTTTTAACTGATTTCTTAACAAAATATATAATATAGCAAAAAGAATCCTGGTGGAGGAGAGCAGTGCAGCTCCAATCCCACCAGCAGGGCTTTCTGCCTGAATGGCCTTAAGCAGACCAAGGAGCTTCTTCCCCTTCATCTATGAAACAAGGTGTGGGACAGGATGATGTTTGGAGGTCCTTTTGTGTCTACATCTGGCATCCCACATTTTGTAACCAGCCCTGTGGCTCTTCCATGCTGGGAGCTATGGGGAGGCAGGTCCCCCAACAGGACAGACAGAGAAGTAACGGGGGTGTGACAGAGAGAGGGTTTGAACTGGGTCTCTGTTGGTCTTAATTGGAAGGCCTTACATTAGACTGCCTCTGGTGGTACTGTGTCTACAATGAAAGGATTACTAGTTCCATTTTAGAGGTGAGAAAACACTCTCTATGAGGGACTTCTCCATAGTTAGCTAGCTAGTAAAAGTCTGAGGCAGAAGTAGAATCCAGGTCTTCTGCCCTCTTTCCAGGCCACCAAGCTTCAGAGTTAAAAAGATTTCTGTGGGCTAGCCTTGGAAGCTCATCACCATTTTAAACATTGTTTCCATGGGAAACTATGTCCCAAATACCCTACATGCCAACAAGTGAACTTTGGGAACACAGCCCCTCCCTATGCTGGGCACGGGCAAGTACGGAGAAGAAAGGGTGATCTGAGACTCAGGCTGCACCCCAAAGACCTTGAAGGGAGTTTAGATTCAGACCCAGTAGGGAACAGGGCACCCACACAGTAGATGCTTGAGCAAAGGACTGATAGGGGGAGAGGTGTGGTGGGGGAGGTCGAGGAGGCTATTCTGGCTTAGGAAAAGAAACCAGGATGTTTTTGAACCTCAAGGGAATTTAGGAATAGGGCCAGCCCGATTCTATAGATGTTAGGAGACCTGAAGGTTGAGACACAAGGCAGATGAGCTCCCTTGGGCTATTAATAGCTAAATCCCCTAGAGAGAACTCAGCCTGTGAGGAAAGTCAGAGAGAGGGCTAGAAAGCCGGGACACAGGGCCCTCCAACCGGAAGGAGGTCCCTTGGGTCTGGATGCAGGCTGAGCTTGGAACAAAGGCACGATACCTGGGTACTGTGAGGCATTCTGGGTCCCCACTGTCACTGGCACAAAGGTGAAAGTGCCACACTTCTTCCCAGGACCCTGACTTGTTCTCGTTAGTCAACTGAGAGAAAGGAGGAGAAAGAGGAAAAGATGAGGCTGGATCGAACTCAGAAACTGTCCAGGGACCTCCAGAATCCTCAGCTATTGACTAGGGCCAAAGGCCATCTCTCATCTTTCTGCAGAAACTCTGGGGCTTCAAATCATGGAATATAACGACCTCCAGAAGAACCGAAATGGCAGGTGACCCAGGGAGCAGCGGGCTGGCTCTTGGTGGGGGTCAGCTTGATGGAGTGTGTTCCCAGACAAAGACTTGTGAAAATATATTAAGCACAGATAAGACAGAATATGTAAATAGCTCCAGTTATGAGTGGAGAGGGCTACATATGAAAGGAACAGAGAATTGAGGGGTTGAGGCTGTTGGGAGCCATGGGCAGAAACAGTTGGCAGGGATGGGACAGAAGTGTATTTGGAGCAAGAGTTCAAGGAAGGGAGGGCCATGGTTTAGAGGGTAGGTGCCAGTAGAAAGCTGACTTGCTTGAGAAAAATAGAAACAGCATTGTCCAAGACTTACATTGGTCTGTCCCACCTATGGTATACGGTGCAATAAAAGCATTAGCAAAATGTAGGGTTCTAGGTTGTTGAGGTTCTTTTCTGCTTCTGGCAGGACTGGGCTGCTACTGGAAAGGGTTTGTCACCCTCCATGAGGTTGCTTAAAGAGACCCACACTTTTCAGAAAAATAAAACCAGGACTCTCCTAAGGCAGGGTTCAGATGTTTGAAAGCAAGAGGTGGCTGGATGATCTCTGTCTCTTAGAATAGTCCTCTAAGGTCACCTGGTCCTACCTAAACCTGAACTGACATTCCCTGGACAACATATCTGACAAATAATAACTAATTATAATATCTCACATTGACATAGCATTTACTCTGTGCCAGGACTGCGCCAAGCACTTTATAACTATTGTCTCACTTGATCCGCACAACAACCCTGGGGGAGGCAGGTGCTCTTATCATCCCCATTTTACAGCTGAGGAAACTGAGGCAAATAGAAATTAAGTGATTTTCTCAGGATTGCACATCTAGTATCTGAGGCTGAATTTGAACTCAAGTTTTCCTGATTCTTGCCCCTATGTATTGCACATCTAGCTGAATCAATGAACCACCCAAAATTTAATAAACAATGTCTCTGTTCCCAGAGAAAACATCCACAAATGGCTGGGACTTATTACTTCCCTTCTGAAGCAGTTCATTTCACTTGGGGATGGCTCTAATTCCACGAAAGAGCTTCCTTACTTAAAACTTAAACCTGACACTTCTCTGCCCCATCCCTCCCTATCACCCCAACTCTGGGTCTGCTCTCTGGAGCCAAACAGAATTGAGGAAGCCATGTCTCCCCGATACGACAGCCTTTCACATACCTGACCACATTGATAGGTTATCTCTCTTCTCCAGCCAACCATGCTGCCTGTGTGTGTGTGTATGTGTGTGTGTATGTGTATGTCTATGTATGTGTACAATATGTGTACATATAGGTATGATGTGTTTGTCAATGTATACATATCATGTGTATATGTATAGGAATGGTGTGTGTATATATGTGTATGTCTATGTATGTGTATGATATGTGCATGTATAGGTATGATGTGTGTGTCTATGTATACATATCATGTGTATATGTATAGGAATGGTGTGTGTGTGTGTGTGTGTGTGTGTGTGTGTGTGTGTGAGGTTCAGGTGGGGGAAAGGACAAAAGAAAGCTTGGGAGGAAGCAAGGTACCAAATAAAAGTGATGTTTAGGAGAACATCATCTCTGTGCTGCAGGTTGGGCGTGGTGTGAGAGAATAACCCAGCCTCAGCTCCATTCAAAGCCTGGGTCTAAGACCTGCTCCCAGACATGACCTGAAATCCTGCCTCAGACACTTACTAGCTATGTGACCCACCGCAAGTCACTTAACCTCTGTCTGCCTCAGTTTCCTCACCTGTAAAATAGGAACACTAATTGCCTTTCCCTCCCAGGGTTGTTGAAAGGATCAAATGAGATAATATTTGTAAAATGTTTAGAAAATTTTAGCATGCTAGCTCTCATGGTTTTTAGTGATGCACTGGGCAGGCCTGCTGCTCTAACCCCACCCTGGACCATGGTAATGTAACAGATGCTGCCAGACCATTGGGGAAAAAATGGAGTGGAAAGGCTGCTGGGTTTAGAGTCAAAGACCCTATGTTCCAAACCCAGCCCTATTTCCTACACATATGGCCTTAGACAAAGCACTTTTCCTTCTGTGCATTCAGTTTACTCACCTTTAAAAACTGGGTCAGGGGAGAATCTAATGGCGAAATCTCCTTCCAATTCTAAATCATCACAGTTGTGAGGAGATTCTGGAGAGAAAACCAGTGTGGCGGCTAAAGCCATGGGCCAGCGGTCAGGACACTCTGTGCTCCAAGGCCAGCTCCAACACTTGGCCGCTGTATGACTGTGGTTGGGAGGTCTCTTTTTACCTTTTAGCTCCTTCATCTATCAAAGAAGAGATTGGACTCCATGATTCCCAAAGCTCGTTCTGACTCTTAGGATCATAGAATTTACAGTCGGAAGGAACTTTGGGGCTGTCTAATGGAGCAACCCTGGCTGAGCCTGAGCAAGGGAATGAGCAGCATAGCCAGGAGCAGCCTGGCTGGCATCTCAATTCTCGCCTTCTGATGCCAAACCGCTCTCCCTACTCTCCCATACAGCTGCTAGGATGCTAATGACCAAACACAATGAGCAGGCAACAGGACATGAGGACTACGAGGATGGACTTGGTTCTCTCTACACTAGACAGCGTGATCCTGGGGAAATCATGTCGCCCCATGGAGCCTGCCTCTCCCCAGGTAGAGGTCAATAAAACTCATCCACCTGGCAGGTTTGTTGTAAGAAGCAAATGAGCTGCAGGATCCTTTACAGAGCTTCCATAACAGATATTATTACTGATTGTGTATTTTGCTTTAAAATAAAAAACAAACCTCATTTTACTAGAAAGACCATTAAATTCAGAGGTTGGAGACAATAACTAGCATTTACAGAACCCTTTAAGATTGGCAAAGACCTTTATAAATTCTATTTCACTAGATCCTCACAATAACCCTGGGAAGAAGGGGGCCCATTTTACAGAGGAGGAAACAGAGGCTGTGAGAAATTAAGTGATGGCTTAGCATCCCACAGCTAGTAAGAGTCTAAGGCAGTCTTCAAATCCAGGTCTTCCGACTGCTATCATCCCCTAACCAGCTTTTTGATGCTGCCACTAACTCGCTCTGTGACCTTGGGGAAGTTCCTTCACAGCTCTGAGCCTCAGTTTCCCCATCTGTAAAATGAGGAGTTTGGACTAGATGACTGCTCCGAGTCAATCAACCAATCAACAAACACTTTTTAAGTGCCTACTGTGTGCCCATGGAGTGGCAGTTCAGGGTAATGATTAAAGAACTGGCCTGGTTCTCAGACGATCTGAGTTCAAGTCCTGCTCTCCCGTAGCCCGTACCTGTGACTCTGGGTAAGTCACCTAACTTGGTGCTGCTGCACTGGAGGTTACAAACGACCTGCTTCTGTAAAGCAAAAACGAGGAACGGGAGTGAGAGGATGCCAGATGGCCAGGGCCGTCCCACATTCTGCCCCTGCCCTCCAGCTGCCCTCCAGCTGCCCTCCAGGAGCCTGGCCTCCAAGTGGGTGAGGGGGTGAGCTCAGGGTCCCCAGTCCGCGCCCTACCTGCAGCAGGTTCCCTCCAGGGTCAGGTGCTCCTCCTGGGTGGGCTGGACTGGATTGGACTTGCGGGGTTCCGGCCGGCTCCTCCCTCTCCCCTCCCCCCCACTGCGTCAGGGAGCGTGGCCCCCTCGGCTCCCCACGCCCCGCCTCCAGGGCGCACCCTAGCCAATGGGCTCGCAGCCGGCAGGGAGCCCGCTCTGCTGTGCCCTGCTGCTCGAGCCGGGCCCCTCCGTGCCCCCTTCGCCGCCGCCACTCCCGCCGCCTTCTGCTGCAGCTGCTGCCGCCGCCTTCGGGCGGATCCCCGAGACTGACTCCGGTAAGGGGCTCCGGCCGGCCCTACCCCGCCCGGGGAGTTGGGGGTTCCGAGGTGGCCTGGGGAAGGATCTGCGGGGGGAGGAACCCTTCGGCTCTGTATGATGAAGGCATGATTAGGAACTTGTTCTGGGGGACCCGAAACGAGGGGGGCAAAGTTAGAAACTAGTCATGGGGAACCTCTGGGTCCTGTTCCTGAAGAGGAGGACGCAGTTAGGCTCCTGAGATGAGGCGGGGTGTCTCGAAGCGAAGGGAGGAACTTAGGCTCGCGCCGTGAAGGGCAATGGGTGGTGAGGGTCCTGAACCGAGGGAGGGGCTGGTCGACCTCTATAATAAGTCTTCGGGGAGAGAGGATCTAGGGTCGTGGATGCCAAAGGAGGGGGATGGGGAGGATGCTACAGTGGACTTTGCCCTCCCCCTTTCTCCTCTATTTTCCATCCCCTTTGGAAAGGATGTGGGAGGTAAAAGAATGACCATGTCTGGCATCCAGGAAATGGACAGTCTTGTAAAGAATTGGAAACTTTTGTGCCAAAGGGACTTGAGGGGTATCTGCCTGTCTGTTCACGAACACACACACACACACACACACACACACACACACACACACACACACACACACACACACTCGCATCTTGTAGCTTGAGGAGAAAGACTGCAGGTGATGGGGATGTTACATTTCAATGAAGGCTTAGCTGGGATGGTCTTGGGCAAATTCAGGTAGCAACACCCCCCTGCTTCCTTCAGAGGTTTAGAAGTCCCTAACCTCTGTGGTAGGAGCCTCCCTCCACCTGCCATTCTGGAAGGGAGAGAGGCTTCTGCAAGGCTTTGTCTGAGGAGACTAAAGTGCTTTCCACATTCTTATTCAGATCTGAGCCTCCCTAAAAAGGAGGCAAAGGGCAGGTAGTTTACTGAGAAATGGGCATAATGTGAAAGCTAAGGTTAGCTAGGGAATCTAGGAAGGAGTGGGAGAAAGCTGGTAGGTGAGAGAGTTAGTCTCTCCATCCTGGTTCCGATACATGTTACCCAGACTGAATTAAACTCGGGTAATGCTCTAGAAGAAAAGATGCACAAGGTTATTTTGAGGGATTAGTAAGCAGTTCTTGGAAATGCTCACCTGGAGCCGATACAGCAAGATAAGGCAAAGGAACATTTAGTTCTCTCCCAGAGGCCCTCCTGTTGGGGCACAGCCAACACCCAGAAACACACCTACTGTGGTCCAAGCACCTAGCTCCAGTGAACAGAACACACCTTAATCTCCACATTCTTCCAGTGGTCAGCTCTCATATTAGACTGTAAACTTCTTGTGGTCCTGACTTTGCCTTACTCTAAGTATTTTCCACAAAGGTCTTCTTACAATGTTTTAAACTTAGTACTTAATAAATGTTTTAGATTGCATTGATTTGACAATATAAGTAGAACCCAATCAATCTGATTGTGTTGAAATTCTCTCCTGGGTCATCTTTTTGTTCTGCTACATTTTGGCTTGGAGGGTAGCAGGTCAAAATTTTTGTAATGTGAAGCCTTAGGGCTTCTTTATGAAGGCTGATTAAAATAGAAGCCAAAATAGGAAGCAGGGACTGAATTTTCTGCTTCCCGGGCTGTCACTATTTCCAGTCATTCCCAAGTTAAAATATACGGAATAAATGTAACAGTTGGGATTCCAGGATGGCATTTGACTTACCGGTACTCTATGTAGGCATATTATCAACAGCAAGAAGCTTATTTCCGGAAGGAACTCTTTTGTCTGTGTTTTGGTAGGTTACTAAGGAAAAAAGAAAATCTGTTTAACCTTGTGGAAACCTGTCTTTTGTTAGACTATTTTCTTCCAGGGGAGTTTGGTTTCTGGTCATTCCAGATAGACAGGCATGTTTGTTCCCTTTAAAGCAACAGAACAAATTACTGAAAATGTCTGACCTGCCCTCACTCTGTGCCCATGCTTCAAAGTGCCTTGGACTAAGCCTCGGGAACTTTTTTATTTTAATTTAACGTGACTGCCAACGTCACCCTTGAATGTTAGTGATACTCCAAATGGCAGAACTAGAGTGTGTAAGGTGATCTGGGCTGCTTGCTTCTTGGGGACTGCTCACTCTCCTCCTATTTTTGACTGAGTTCCCCGTGAGCCGGAGTGACATTCATCTATTTGAGGTCTGTTGGTCGGTTATTTGCCTGTGGGCCCTGGTTCGGACCCAAGAGAGCTTTTCGGAGTCCCACGGAAATGACTGCCTTTTCTAACATAAAAAAAAAAAAAAACAAACAAACAAAAAAAACAAAACCTTTAGACTTTATTAGGGAAAGACTTTGGGAGGTATTTTCTTTGGGTTCATATAAAAACTAAAAAAGCCTGGCATTAGGACAGCCCTGTATGTCTCTGCAGAGGTTGGGAGAGGGCGGAGCCAGGCTGGGATGGGTCTGGTCCGGCAGAGCAGTGCCCCCCTCCTCTGGGTGGGGGGTGGAAATGGCAGTTTTACAACCCAGACAGTAATTGAGGCTGGGATGATGATCTAGCTGCAGAGGGCACGCCTGGTATTCCGGACTGCAGGACCCAACTTCCCGATTCATCGGACCGGTCCCAAGCAATTCCAGCTGGGGGATGGGGGCTCCCTAAGACTTCATCTCCCGGGGCTTCAAAGCCCTTGATTTGCTCTTGAGATGAACCCCCTCGCTCCCACCACCCCCCGCCCCGCCTCCGGACCCAGAGTCTCCCTGTGGTTAGCCTGGAGACCAACCTGAAACCGACAGATCCGGCCTTGGCCTTGGCCGCCTTGGAGTTGGGCGGGGCTCCGGCGGGGTAACCTTTTACCTACTTTTCTGACTTGGTCACGTGACGCCCAAGCCTGGGGGAAGGGGAGGAGGGAGGCAGCCAACCAGTGCGGTGTTGAACTTGCCCTTCAAGTGCAGGCGGCCGCTGCAGCTGCCTCCGCCCAGGCTCCTACTGCTGTTGCTGCACCCACTCTCCCAACCATCCCGAGAAGGGATAGCCTTTCTTCTCGGCCTTTCGGATCACTTGATTTTTTCATTTTCTTCTTAAAAGGAAAAACTGTGCAGTCATTCAGTGGAGTGAGTCTTGGTCAAGTGAACCTGCCCCGACGTCGGCAACCCAGGATTGAGATTTCTAGCTAGCATCCCGGGGCTTAGAAATCACTGTTCACCTTAAGACCTGTCTTACAAGCTCACGAATGGCTTTCGGAAGGATGCTGCTGTTTTCTGACTTGAATGCCCACAGTCAGTCCGAGAATAGTTGTCCTTTTCATCAGCGCTGTACTATTTGCTGAATCAAAGTAGCTCACACTTTAAGATTTGCAATTATTACACCATTGGATCCTTCAAACAACCCCGGGAGGGAGGTTATCTCCAATTATCATTGTCTATTACTATCTATTACCCTTAGCTATTATGATCTCCATTTTATAGAGGAGGAAACTGAGGCATGCAACTTACATGGCTTTTCCAGGGTCTCACAGCTAGTACTCATCTGAGGTAGGATTTGAACTCAAGATTTCTGGAGATCCCTCCGTGCCACCTAGCTATGAAGAGAAGACTCTGGAGTCAGAGAACCTAGCTTCAAATCATGATTCCAAAAGGATTTCTGGGACCCCATTTCCTCATGCCCAAAATGGCCCCAGAGATCCCATTTTTAGAGGGAGATCTAAGAACTAATATTTTTCTGCTTCTGATATTTCATTCCCTCTAACAAATTTCAGTAATGGTGAAGAGTCAATATTTATTGGATGTACCTGGGGTACGAAGTGATTCATCCAAGCTGTACCTGAGTCACGTGCGCCCTTGAATCTAGATCCTGGGGAATGTCCAGCTTTGCCTTTCATTCTTTAATATTGATTAGTTTGCAGAGACTGAGCATTCGTGTGTTCTTAGGCTCAGAAATGTGGGTTGGTGTGTTTTTTTATGATAACCAGTAGGAGAGAGGTGCTGCTGTTGGAATCTGAGCCCCCAGCCCCCCCAGATGTCCAGCACACCCCGTCATCAGCCATGCTAGGAGAAGTTGGAAAATATTTTCCTAAGGATTAGCTATTAGCCACCCACGTGGCATTTGCTGCCCCAGAATACTTTTGGGAACAAGCAGATAAACCATCATTCAGAATCATCAGTTATTGAAATCTGCCACTGTGGTCTTTCTGAGGCTGAGGGAGAAGCTGGAGAAAACAGTGTCCTGGAGTTCACAGGTCAGTCTAGGAGACACCCCACCCCCCACCCATAGTCCTGAGCAACATTATTGGATAGGAATGAGTGCTTCTGGGAAGGCACTGGATCTGAGCAGGAGATTTGAGGGATTTAGATTACATGGAGGGTATGAGAGGCAGCAAAGCAACAAGCATTGACCAAGCACCTACTAAGTGCCTACACTGTGCTAGGCTCTTTACAGGTAAGACCTCATTTAGCCATGTGTTTGTCTTTTAAAAATTCTATTCTGAAGCTTAACAGCCACCAAATAAAGCAAGCTTTCTCACTTCAGTAGCAGGACTGACAAAGATTGTACAGGAAAGTGCTTGTCTCCAAGTAACGGAATAGAAAGCTCTTGGTTCAAGATTAGCACTAGGGACACCCAACATGAACGAAACATGAGTTGGTAATAAACCCCATAGCCTTGGAACTGGAGATCATAACCCAGGAAGAGGCCTTCCTCTATCATTGAGCTTTGGGGGCATGAGACCCATGACTTCAGTCTAACTTTGTCTTATACAAAAGAAACAAGAGAATATTGGGGTCTGGGGGAAGGGAGGAGAGTGGAATAATGGTGCATTTATTTGTGAGGAAATCTAGGATTGAGGGGAAGCCACAAAAAGGTGGACTGGTGCTCTGAAAATAGTGCCAACAAGACCAAAGATCAGAATGAGATACGGCCAATGAGGAGAGCTGAAGATACTGGGGCTTGGGGATTGTGTTCATAGCTAGAGGGAATAAGGTCACGGTGGGAGCAGAACCACTACCCAGGCTGGACAAGATGGTACCTGACTCCAGAAGACAGAGACCTCCCCCTTCTGTTCCTCTTCTCTCTGCCATGGAGCACAGGCTGGAAAAAACTCAGCAAGAAGTAGTTAATAGGGAGCTGAGGCCCAGAGTAAGTAAGGAGATAACCAGGTGGCACCTACCTGCCCTGGATGAGTTCAAGGTAATGGTCAGGATGAACTCCATTCCTCCTAATGAGCAAAGTGACAGATGGATTTGCCCAGTCACTCCCAGTAATTGTTTAGTCAGTAAATTGAATTAATTTAATTTAATTAGTCAGTAAATGTTTATTAGGTACCTACTATCTACCAGGCCCTTTGCTAATCACTGGTGATACCAAGAAAGGCAAAAAACATTTCCTCTCTCAATAAGCCCTAATGAGATCTACATGAGTTGGTACCACAGAGTAGATATTAATGGTTCGTTGCCCACTTGAAAGGAGGTGGAGGGGGGGAGGGCAGAGGGAGCCCCAGGGATCCATGTTGACCCTGAGTAGTTATTTCATGTTTTTATCAATGACTGAATGGAATTCTTATCAGATTTTCAGAAAACACAAAGTTGGGAGGCATAGACAGCGGTGACACAATTCAAAGCAATATTTTTGGGCTAAAACGTGAGGTTCACTCTAGTTGGATGAAATTTAATAGGAAGATTTGTGTAAAAAAAAAGTTAACTTCAGGAGATAAGAAGAGGTGGCAGATTGAATGGGAAAAAATCAAGCCAGGTTTTATTAATCTGCATATTCAATTATTAGTCTGATATGATGACCAGAAGAGTTCATGAGATCTTGGGATACCGCACAAGGTGCTCCACTCAGGGATGACCGATAGGGTGAGAGTTCCGAACCTTCTGCCTTGGCCACACAAGGTCCAGAGTCCTGGGCTCACTTGTACCTGCCACAGATTAAGAATGTTGATAGGTGGGGGAGCATCCAGGGGTTGGCAGCCAGGACCAGGAAGAACCTGGAGTCCCAGTCCTGATAGATGTTTAGCCCAAAGGAGGAGGCTGGGGGTGGAGGGCAGGTCTGTGTCTGAAAGACTGGAACACTACAAGTGGATCACATTGGTTCCACTTATCCTAGGAGGCCAGAACAGAAGGTAATGAGAGGAAGCTACAAAGGAACAGATTTGGGCTGAATCTAAGGAGAAAAGTGCTTACTGTTGGAGCTGTTCACCGTGGAATCGACTGTAGGGAGAAGTAATAGGTCTGTTGCCCCTAGCCCTGTTTGGTGCTGGGAATGCAAATACATCCCTACCCTCAAGGAATCAATCTACAATCTAAGGAGGAAACGCCCTATACAGCCTAAATAAATCCCACATCTATACAAAGCTGGGGGCCAGGAAAAGGTCTTGTGTGGGGAGTGGTTCTTGGGCTGAGCTTTGGAAGAGACTCAGGAGTGTAAGAGGCAGGGGTGAGAAGGAGGGGTGCACTTCCAGCATGAGGCACAGCCAGTGCAAAGGCTCGAAGACGGGAGATAGAGTTGAGTATGAGGAATGGCTAGTAGGTCAGTTTGGCAGGGCATTAAAATGTGTGGAATTACGTGGATGCATCAATGTTTATATTTGGCAGGGCTTTGACCACTGTCTTCCTCTGCTTCTAGCCCCAGTTGGAGCCACTAAAGCTTTGTAAGCTGAGGGCAATTCATGGTTGGAGAAGAGCTTTAAATGACTGGCTTTGGGTGGGATGCAATGGGAAGGGAGAGGTTGTGACATTAAACTAAGTGAGAGGTGAGGAGGACCTGAGCTGAGGTGCAGGGCACCAGAGTGAAGAGATCCGAACCAATATTCATCCCCTCTCTGCCACCCAAGCCACTCTGGCAGCCCAGGATCTGTGCCAAAGCTGAGGGGCATTGTGAGTGGTATTGGGTGGGGAGGAGGAAATGAAGACCAGCTCTCCAATAGGGCAGTGGGAGGCAGGCTGATTAGATGGGCCACAAGATTGAAGTTCTAGACCTTGACAAGTTTCTAGGTGGAATCCCTGAACCACTGTGCCTCAGTTTTCCCATCCGAAAATGGGGCTAGATATTTGCCCTGCCAAAAAGGGTGAAAAGAGCAGTTCAAAAGAATCTCGCTGTCAATAAGCATTTATTAAGTGTTTATCGTATACTAGGCACGGGATATAAACACAAACCACAATAAAGATAAAAGGCAAGTATAAAGTGTTTAAAAGATCTGGTCAAACACCTAGTCTGGATGAATAATGTGACTACTTACTTTCATTAGACTTTATTTCTTGAAATAAAGGGCAGGGAGAATGGAGGGTTTGCCTTGGAGTCAGGAGGACCTGGGTATCAGCAGCTTCAGACACATACTGGGCAAACTGCTTAACCCCTCAGTGCTCTCCCTTTGGACTATCAATCACAGAGAAGGAGGTTGACCTACATTGGTGGAGAGACTTTACTCTTTCAGGAGTTGCTTAGACCAGTAGTTGTCAAAGGGTAGTTCAGGTACTCTTGGGGGTTCCCAAGATTTTTAGGGGGTCCTGAGGCCAAAACTATTTTCATCCTAATACTAGGATGTTTTCCTTTCTGGTGTGGTAAATATTGGTTCATATAACCCAAGGTCAGGGCATCAGGCTTTTTTTTAAGAGGATAAAAGCATTCTGAGATGAAAACATGGGATTCAGCCCCTGGGCCTTAATGGCATCTTTTTGAATCCTTCCAGACTCTAATTTTGACCCTGGGAGTTCTTCTTCCACTGATGCAGGTCTAAATATAGGGTTTTTTAGAGTTGCTGTAGCTGTCTCAGTGAGGCTGGTACCAGTCAAGACATGAGTGAACCCAAAAGCCCAGTTTGAATGGCCTTCTAATTTGGCAGAAGCTGGGGGTGTCCTCACCCAGGGGCACACCGATTTCAAAATCTCCTCCTTCTTCCCCCTCTCCCCCAGAAGTGGGAGAAGGTGTCAGGCTTCATCCAAGATTTCTGCCTTGGGATAAGATAAATAGTTGTTAAAAACAGAGGCATTTGCCTTTGAGCAAGCCTGGTATTCATCCTTTTTAAACTGTTCTCTCAGTCTTTAAAGTAGAATCTTACAAAGTTTGAGCCAGCCCAGGACCATTTTCTCTCCCTTTTTTCTGCATGCTCAGCTCTTCAGCAAATATTAGGTTCATTACCCTGCTGGCCCTGCCTTTTGGGGTCCCCTTGCTACTCCCCAAACCCCAATCCTCCTCTTCTCTGACTCAGATGTTCAAGAGAATCTTTGACTGCAGATCTGATCAGGCCACCCCCATCTCTCAACACCTCCCAGTGTGCCTAGATTTGTCCACTAGAGAGAACCAAATCAACCCCAAATCTCACTTCCCAGAATTTTACAGAATCCTGGAGTTGAAGGAGGCCCGAGAGGCTGTCTAGTCTGGCCTGTCTGTGGACAAACTTCTCTTCCTTAATACACCTGGCAGATAGCCATCCAGCCTTTGCATTCCCCTCATTGGTCTGATGACCAATGTCCTGGTGTATTCCCCACGATATCATAGCTGGTTTTCCTGGAGAGGAAGAAGGTTTGACTGGTCACCAAGCCCCAAAGGCCCCTTGCCATCCCTCATTTGGGCATGTTTTATGCAACAAAATGAAGCTCAGCCTATGGTGTCAGGCCCTCCCACCCCCCAGACTTTGGTTGTGGATTATGATAGAAACTCAGAAAGACAGGCTGATGAATGGTGCGTGTGATGGAAGGAGCCATGGTTACCACTGAAGCAAACCGTCATGAGGTGGACAAGTCCAGCTTTGACCTTGCCAAAGAATCTTCCCAAGGCTTAAACTCTGGCAAGTGGTGTGAAAATGATATTTTGACATTCATTCTATGCAGTGAAACTAAAACTCATTCTCCAGGCATTCAGCCTGATTCAGTCTTGGCAGAGAGGAAGATAGAGGTGTCAGCTGGGACCTGTTTGGGTTTTCCCCACTTCGAGGGTTTTTGTCAACTTAATTTGAATGAACAGGTGGTGACTCAGGATCTGTCCAGTCCCAGAGGCTCCTGGCCCTGTTGCTCCCCAGACAGGGAATTCTCTTGCTTGATTCAGTTTTGGAGAAAGTGAATTGAGTGTCATGTCCTTTCTCGTGCCTGTGAATCCTCGGGGGGCATCACCTTCCCCTCAGTAGAGGCCATCTTTCTTTCAGCTATGTTGCTAGATCAGAATCAGGCAGCATCACGAAGCAAAAAATAAAACGGAAACTGGCATCTTTTGCAGTTCTTATTGACTAATGGCAATGGTGATTTGCAGCTAAATACTCATTATTGATATGTGTGCAGGGAGAGAGAAAGAGAAGGAAAGGGAGAGAAAAAGGGGAAAGAAGGGAAAGGGGAGAGAGAGGAGGAGAGAGAAGGGGAGAGAAAGAGAAAGAAGGGAAAGAGGAAAGAAAGGGAGAGGGGGAGAGAATAAGAAAGAGAGGGAGGGGAGGGAGAAAAAAGATATAGAGAGAGAAGGGAAAAGGAGAGGTGGAGAGAGAAGGGGATAAAAAGAGAGAAAAAGAGAGGGAAGGGAGAGAGGGGGGAAAGAAGGGAGGGAGAAAGAGGAGAAAGAGAGAGGAAGGGATAAAGAGGGAGGGAGGAAGAGGGAGATGAGATGGGGAGGAGGGAAGAGAAAGAAGTCTGTAGGGGTTGCTCTAAAGGACACATCAGAGCAAATGCCCCATTGTACTTAGAGACTAATGTCTCCTACTAGTAAAAGCACGAACTACTTGTTCCTTTCCCTCCAAGGTGACTGTGTGTGTTTTAATGTCTGTATGTGTGCAGGCCATCTCTCACCCTTTAGAATGTAGGTTCATTGATGGCAGAGACCATTTGACTTCTCTCTCTGTATCTTTAGTGCTTAACACATAGTAAGTCTTTCTCTTGGTAACCTTATCTTTCACAAATATAATTTCTATGCAGATGACTCACACACTCAAAATCACACACTCATATATATTCACACACAATCATACACACTGACATACACACTCACCCATGTCTACACTCACACTCATTCATACACACACATGCTTACCTACATTCACGCTCACACATCACACACACACACACACACACACGCACATGCACAGCTACATATCCAGCCCTACTCTCTCACTAGTTACAGTCTCACATCAACAATTGTCTTTTGGATATTTCCAACTGGATGTCTCAGAGACATCCTAAACCCAACATAATTATGCTAGGACTCATTCTCTTTGTCCCTAGGCGCTCTCCTGGTCCTCCCAAAGTTCCCCATTTCTACCCAAGGTGCCATCCTTCCATTCTATCATAGACTGTCTCACGCTTACTCACCCCACACATCTAGTCAGCTGCCAAATGTTTCTGTTGCTGTTCAGTCATTTTTCAGTTGTGTTCGACTCTCTGTGACCGCACTTTTTTTGGCAGAGATACTGGAGTGGTTTGCCATTTCTTTCTCCAGCTCATTTTATAAATGAGGAAACTGAGGCGGACAGGGTGAAGTGACTTGTCCAGGGTCACCCAGCTAGGAAGTGTTTGAGGCTGGATTTGAACTCAGGAAGAGGAGCCTTCCTGACTCCATCTTCCGTACCACCTGCCTCCCCACTATCTCTCTCATCTGACCCCTCCTCTCCTCCCACAGCATTCTAAGAATTCAGGCCCTTACCACCTCTCACCTAGATTATTGCACTGCCTTCTTCTTGGCTTTTCTGCCTCATTTCCCCATTCCAATCCAGCCTGGGCACTACTGTCAAAGAAATTTTCCTTGAGCAAGTTTCTGACCATGTGACTCCCCTTCTCAGTCAACTCTAGTGCCTTCCTATTGCCTCCAGAGAAAATCTAAACTCTGTTAAGCTTGTAAAGCCCATGCAGCCTGGCCCTGACCCATCTTTCTAGCATCATTGGATGGTACTCTGCCTCCTACTCTTGGAGATCTAGTCGCCCTGGTTTTCTCTCTCTTCCTCACATATTCTCTCTCTCATAAGCCTCTGGGACTTTATGCTGGCTGTCCAGATGCCTGGAGCACACTCACCCCTCACCTCCACCTCAGAGAATCCTCTTCTTAAGATACAGTTTGGTCACTATCTCAGGAACAAAGCCTTTTCTGAGCCCCACCCTCTCTCCCTAACTACCATGTCGCAAACCGCTTAGTATCTGTTCACTTTTCCTGTGTACGTTTTCCCACAACTTTGTGGTCTCCCCATTAGAATGTCAGCTCCTTCCACACAAGAGTTGTTTCATTCTTTACCCTTGGATCCCCAACCCCTAGTACAACCCAGTATGTAGTAAGTACTTAATAAATGCTTTCTTCATTGAATATTTTCCAGACCTGGTGCTTAAGTTTAAAATAGAGCTTGGAAAGTTGAATGTAAGTTCCTTGAGAGCAGGTATTGTCTTAATTTTGACTTGGTACCCCCATTTCTTAGAAGAGTACCTGGCACATAGTAGATATTTATCAATTCATTAAATATGAGCAGAGCTCAAGGGAAATCCCCTAAGTCACACTAATGCCTTCAGTTCCTACTTATTTGACTCCCATCCTGTTCATCCTGTCCCTACCCAACCACCTCCAAATACAGCATATGCTTTCCAGGTGGGATTTTTAAAAACTTTTGTTTTTGGAGATAGTCGGGGTTAAGTGACTTGCCCAGCATCACACATCTAGGAATTGTTTAAGACTGAATTTTAACTCGGGCCCTCCTGACTCCAGGGCTGGTGCTTATCCACTGCCCCACCTAGCTGTCCCCTCCAGGTTCTTTTAAAAAAATTTAACTTGCCCTGGTTCTTTCATGGGTTGAAAAGTTACTTCTGACATAGTAAAAAAAAAAAAGCCAGGGAAGGGAAGGAAAGGAAGGATGCCAAGATTGATGACATTACAGATCATGGATGATGACATTCTAGATTTAAAGTAGGAAGGGAGACTATCTGGGCCAAAGCCCTCCTTTGAACAGGCCAAGAAGCTGTGACCCGGAGAGGCTTGGAGTTGCCTTAGGGGCTGTATCTTTCTATCCAGGCAGTCAGTGGCAGGAGGGCCACATCTGTAGTTCCATGATCGGGGTTCTTTGGCTGAGCCACATGAAAGTCCTGTGTTTCTATCATGTCTCCCCAAATCTCCTACCTTCCACTATTACTCAGCTCTCTACTCTTCTTGTCCTGACACCACTCAGCAATTTTCCCTCTTACAGAGGATTTAAAGGTGAGATTCAGGAAGGTTAAGTCATTTGTTTGAGGTCACACAGTAGTAGATGTTCTTGTCCCCTTCTCTCTCCCTCTGGTAGTATTTCTACTATTGGATAACTTCCTTCCTCCCTCAAGGGTCCTGTACCCAAACAATCAGCTCCAGCACCTCCCTTGGCCATTGTCCTTTCCCATTCGGATCTCCCCTCACTCTCTCCTTATGCCTCTCGTATCCATCTTGCCATATACTGGGAGATTCTCCTTGATACCTGAGGGATGTAGTCCCTACCTGGATGGAGATGATGGGCCTGAGGACCAGCATGCCTCCCGCTATGCCCATTGCCATCTTCGAAGCCAGCTATCTGGTCCAGCAGAGCTGGTGGGTAGGAGAAACCTTTTGGATCCTGGCTGCTACCGCTGCTCTAGGTTTGAGAACTAAGGATTTTCTTGTCTTTCTTGGGCTCCTGTTTGTTCAGTCTTTGAGGTAGAAAAGCCAGCATGGCACCTCCACCCTAACTAAAGTCTTGACTTGGCTGTATCCATGGGAGCTTCTCTGAAGGGGAACCTGCTTAGGAATCCCAGAATCTGCCTCATCTGCCTAGCCAATCAAAACTCTCCCAGGAATTGTTGGGCGTCTATGTGGTTTCCCACAAAAAGGACTGTCATCTTGGAGACGTTGCCCTTTCTGGGTGATGCTGTTGCTCCTGACACTTTGCCACCCAAGAGTGAGAAAGAGCCTGCGCTGATCCATGCACATCTTCACCTCATTCATTCCTTTATGAACTGGCCAGGCAGGGAGCAGCAGCCCTGTGGCTTCCAGGGCCTAGAGGGCATGGGGATAGGATGAGTGGGGGGCCTCTAATCAGTTTAATTAAGCAGATCATGTACTCCATGGATCCTCAGACTGTTTATCTACACTACCCATTCATTCGGCTTGGAAGGGCTGGCTGGTTCCTAGCTGGCTGTTACAGGAAGCAAAATCGGCACTAGCTTAGGGTGGATTATGTAATTCAGCATATGAGTCATTTTAGGGCTCTGGCGTTGGTTGGGTTGTGTTTGTCGTTATGTGGTCTTCCTGCCAACTGTCATGAACTCAGTGGTTATTGCATAAGCAACCTCAGTTTCTGTCTGTAATCCAGTAATTCCAGTGGATGGGGATGGGGACCTCATGGACCTCTGGTCTCATTGGAAGGCCAAGTGAGGAAACTCATCCCAGTGGTGCAGGCTGGAGCCATCAATCAATCAACAAGCATGTTTTATGCATCCCTGGAAGAGCCTGCCCTTCTGTGTTAGCCTGGTGTTATTCCTGGTGCCCTTACCCCACAACCTTTCTCAGCTCACTCTATAGAGCCATGGAGGTGCAGCTCTGGCCAGGTCACTGCCCTACACAGTAAGCTCCAGTGGTCCCCTAGTGTTGCTAGAATAAAATATTATTTCATGTTCATCTCATCCTTTTAAAAATGTCCATTTGTGTGTGTGTGTGTGTGTGTGTGTGCGTGTGTGTGTGTGCGTGTGCTTTTATGTTGTACATAATTATTAGTACAATGATTCCTGATCATGGTCATAGTGAAGAAACATTCAGCACCTACTATGTGAAGTGAATGAGAATACCTACAACAAAAGACTTAATCAGGGTTAAGTCTCTTGAAATTTCTGAGCCTTGGTTTTTTTTCCTGATGCTAATCTGTACAATGGGCATAATTATATCTGCAGCACATACCTAAGGAAATTGTTCTTGGGAATCCAATAAGGCAGTGTCAGTAAAACACTTGATCAAGTGAAAGGCTTGATCTCAATGGTGGCTGTTGTTATTAGTGAGTATTAATATAATTAATGACTGAAAGTCAGCAAGTATCACCTCAAACTCATCAGAAGCATTCTCACAATAAAGCAGAGTTTACAACTTGAAGGCTGGGATCATTTAATAGCAGGAAATTAATCTGCAATAAATTACGTTAACAAGAAAAAGACAGTAAGATCATCTAATTATATGTAGAGAGAGAAGACCTTTGATTAAACAAAGAAACAAACCAGTATCCATTTGTGTTAAAACAAACCAACAAATAGGAGGGAGGGTTGGATTTAGAATCATATACCCTGAATTTGAATCATGACTGCTTGTTAATCTTTGGGCAAGTTATTTTTCCTCTCTGGACCTCAGTTTCCTCATCTGCAAAATGAAAGCATTGGCCTGGGCAGCCTCTAAGGTCCCTTCCAAGTCTCAGCTTCCATAACTTTTCCCTAAAATTTATTAATTTATTTGTTTTCATTTATAAACATTAATTTCCATAACTTTCCCCCACCCTTCCTCCTCCCTCCTCAAGATGGCATTCAATCTTAGATGGGCTCTACACATACATTCCTATTAAACACATTTTCTATGAAACATTAGTCATGTTGCATAGAAGAATTAAAACAAATGGGAGAAACCACGAGCAAAACAAAACACAATGAAACATAAGAAAATAGAAAATAGTCTGCTTCATTCTGCATTCTGACTCCACAGTTCTTTCTCTGGATGTGGATGACATTGCATCATGAGTCCTTTGGAAATGTTTTAGGTCCTTGCATTGCTGAGAAGGGCTAAGTCTATCAAAATCAATCCTCACACACTGTGCCTGTTACTGTGTATAATGTTCTCCTGGTTCTGCTCGATTCATTCCACATCAGTTCGTAGAAGTCTTTCCAGGTTTTTCTGAAGTTCTCCTATTGGTCATTTCTTATAGCACAATAGGATTCCATTACACTCATACACCACAACTTGTTCAATCATTCCCCAATGGATGGGCATCCCTTCAATTTCCAGTTCTTGGCCACCACAGAAAGAGCTGCTATAAATATTTTTGACATGTGGGACTCTTTCCAATTTCTCTTTGGAATAGAGTCCTAGAAGTGATATTGCCGAGTCAAAAGTTATGCACAGTTTTACAGCCCTTTGGGCACAGTTCCAAACTGCTCTCCAGAATGGTTGGGGCAGCTCACAGCCCCACCAACAATGAATTAGTGTTCCAACTCTCCCACATCTTCTCCAACATTTATCATTTCCTGTTTTGTCATGTTATAGGCTTCCATAATTGTGACTGGAAGAGATCCCACTCCAATACAGTAATCCCCATCCTAATCCCAGTTACTATTTCCTATTTATTCTGTATTGAACTTGCTTTGAATATATTTGTTTACATGTCTCCCAATTAGACTGTGACCTCCATGAAGGCAGGAACTGTCTTTTGACTCTTTTTGTATCTGCAGAACTTAGCACAGTGCCTAATAGGGGCTTTTAAAATGTGTATTAATTATTATTGATCATATTTAGCCAAAATCATCGAATTTATTAACACAGAAGTCATTTGTCACATCATTCTTGGTATCTTCTTTCATTTGGGAGCACAGCTCTCTAGTTGGGTGGAAGGCAGATGCTAATCTGGGTCTTGAAAGGGGAGGGATTCTATGAGGCAGTGGTAAGGATGAATGAGTGCTTTCTAGACATAGAAGACTACCTGAGTAAAGGTACAGCAATGGGAAATGAGTGTTCTGTACAATCAATAGAGAAAAGGCCCTTTTGGCTAAATCCATGGCATATTGAGGGGGGAGTTATATATCCCATGGCTGCTAAACAGAGGAGGTTCTATCTGATCCAGAGACATTCAGGAGTCATTGGAGTGTATTGAGGGGAGAATAACTTCTACTAACAGAGCCTCCCTTCTTTTTGCCCAGATTGTGCCCATACCTAGGGTAGCTTTCCTCCTCATCTTGTTTCCTTCATCTTCCCTTCTCCCAGAGACCTCTCCTGCTAGCTCCTGTTTGCTGATATGATCCTGTGCTTCCTTCCCTGTGTGTCTCCTTATCTGTAGAAGCACCATTTCCTGGGAGAATAATTATGCTTCTTAGAGCAGGGACACTTTCTGCCTCCCCAGTGGCCATCATTGTTGAGGTGCCTTCATGTTTGGGTGAGAGCCTGTTTCTTCTTCATCTGTAAAGAGGAGATGATATCTTTGGTACTTGCTGCCTCCTCCAATGAGGCAATAATGTGTAGAAAAAGCTTTTACGGTCTTAAAGCACTTTGTTGATGTCACTGTTTGTGGGAGCCTCTCATTCCATATTCTGGGCTGGAGAGTGATTGAAAGTGGCAGTTGGGGAAGTGTGTCTGTCTGTGGGATGGCTTGGAGAAGGGGAGATCATTTGACTGATTGCAGATTAGAGAAAGGCCTGAATTAACATCTAGGAGGAGGGCCAAGACAAAGGTCCAAATACAAATTAACAGGAGTTGTAGACAGAGACTGAATAGAGTGAGGGCATCAGGTCCCAGCACTGGGACCACCATGATGTCAGTCAGTGCCAATTGGGCAATGGAGAAAGTTTGGGGGAGCAAGATAGGAGGGAACCAGTAGAGTTTTTAACACCTGATTTTCAGATATTAGTGGAAAGTGTCAGTGGGCACCAGTGTTTAAGGAAGAAGCCAGAATGCGTCTGTGTGATTTCACTGGGCCAAGGAACTCCCAGATGCAGAGAATTCCTCCACCAAGGCAGATCTGCTCCTGAAGTGTGCAGGTGAAGGGCTTGGCCAGCATCACACAATCAGTATAGGTGTTTGAGGAGACCCTTGAAGTCAGATCTTTCTGGCCTTGAGGTTGACATATGTATACCATATTTCAGACATGATTATCTGTGCTTCATGAATGTCACTTGTCCATGCATGAGAGTGGAGTTCAAGGTCTGAGGGTGGGAGGGAAAAAGACTCGTGAAGGAAACAGAGATAGAGACTAGTCAAAGGATACATCCCTATAAAAACATTGGCGCAGATTGTCATGCCAAACACAAGTGAGAAAAGTCTATTCTCTACAATTCACCTTAGCAATGAGGAGAGTTTATGTTCATCCTTTGTTGCTGAAGAAAACCATGCCATCAGAGAAATAATGACATGATTTGCACTTGACTTTGTTTTGGATGAGTGAGTGCTGTGCACAGGTCACCAGCCTCACTTCTCCTCCAGAGCCATCTGAATCCAGTTACCAGATATTCATCAGGATGACTGGAGATGACCTAGGGTGCACTAGAAGACCTTGACCCCTTTAGCCCAAAGTCTTTGCAGGTATTCACTTAGGGTGAGGCAATGCCCAATCATTGAATAGGACTGTTTAAGAAATAGCCAGGGCATGGTCCCTTTAATGAGACCAAGAAAAAGAAAGACATCAGGCTGGGTAACTCAGTTCCTCCTCTCCTGTCTGCCTCCCCTCCCCTTCCTTCTCCTCTCCAAAGAAAGGTAAATTTGGATGGCCAAAAGATGGCCAATTGACTGGGTTTTACTGGCTGGTTCCTTCCCTTCCCCCTTCACCTTAAACCTACTGCATCTGAAGCTGGGACGCCCATGGGCACCTGCCTAAGGGCTCTTCTGGACCCTCCTGGCTTTAAAGTGATTATCACTAGTAATGGTTGCTGCTTTCCTCCCAGCCTGAATGAGGAGGGACTAGTAAGGAGGAAGGCCGTGTGGAGGTGTGGACTTGTCACTGGGTGCTCAACCTTGATTTTGTTAAGTTAATCAGTTGGATAGTTCATTGAGGACTAAGCATTTTTGTGGTGTTTGGAGGCAGCAGCTATTTATCTCACCAGGATATTTACCAGCCACACCTGCTATGATTGTACTTCTGTCTGCCAGTGCTACTTGGACTGTGGATGATTATCAAATAATCCACTCAAATAAGTCTAATTTAAAATACCATAATTAGCATTTCTATTTTATGCCATACAAATGTCATTATCTCATTTAATTCTTACATTGGTATCTTTGAGAGGATTCTTAAACCCATTTTGCAAATGAAGAAACTGATGCTCAGGGAGCCTTCCTCTACTCAAATAATCTTCTGTTTCCTTATTGGTGTAAATATTGGATGTCCTCAATGACGGCACATTTTCTGAGGGCAGGGAGAGTGTTTTGTTTGATCTGGCAATGTGCCTTGCATATTGTAGCCATTACTTAGTAAGTGTTTGCTGAAGAAAGTTCTGGGAAGGACCTTAGAGAGTACCTCATTCCCCATTGATTGAACCACAGTGAAGTGTCCAGCAGAAAAGTGGGTGGCAGCTGTGACCCTTAGGTAGTGGTTGACAGTGGGGATTGGGGGGAGGGGTCTGCTTTCCTTTTAATTCATCCTTCCTCACTCACCGAAAGGAAACTGAAAGTTCTTCCCCACTCCATGAACCATGAAGGCCGTTGGTTTGGTTCTGAGGAAATGAGAATACAAGAGTATGTTCTTCCCTCCCAGGGAGGCTGTCCTCTCCCTCAGATCCAGTGTGGCATATCCTGAAGAAACAGCTAAAGTCCACAAGATGGGGGCACCTAGAGAGCAGCTACATTGTAGCTAACCAGGGAATATCAGAGAGTGTCTCCTAAGGGCTGGTTCCGTCTAGCACTCCCTATGCTAGTCCTCCACATCACAGAAGAGCTCATAAACCACATAGCAGTCGGTTAAACAGTAACCCGCCATATCACATTTTATTGAAGTCGACACAGGAGTGTTTCGCAAAGTTCTTATCTTCGTGATTCCTGTCTTTATTTTCATGGCAGTATATCAGAAGGCAGGCACCTTCCCTAGGGTCATTTAAGGTAGTATACATTTATTAGAGGCAGGTGCATAGGACAGAATGCAGACACTTGGAGTCAGGGAGACCTGAGATCAAGTCCTGCCCCTGGCACTGTTGTCATCTGCCTGCACTTCATCTGTGAAGAGAGAGCCATTGGGCTAGAAGAGGCCTGAAGTTCCATGAATCCAGTCTAACAGGCAGATGCCTCATTAGGGATACAAAGAAAGAATAAATGAGATGGTTCTTGCCTTCAAGGAGTTTCCATTCTGCTGGGGATCGTAAAACATGTACCTGTATAAATATGAAGAAGATAGAGCATGTACCCATGTAAATGCAAACATATGCAAATATATCACCTGCAGATGAAAAGATGGGGTAATGGTTTGTGGAAGCCTTTTGCTAGGAGGGAGCACCTGAACTGAACCTCAGATGAAAGAATTTATTCTCTATTTCTCCTTGCAAGCCTTGCTTAGGCTTCAGATCAGTCAATAAACAATTGCTTCCTGCATCATTCTGAGTTGAGATCCATGCCCCCCCAGGGCAAAGGGCATGGGGGTTTCTACCATTATAAGGTCACAGTCAAAGAACTAGAAGATGCCTTAGTGGTGGCATGGTGGATGTGATGAGCTGAAGCTGGGTGAGGTCACTCAACCAACCTCCCCACTAATAGGCGTTTATTAAGTGTATCCTATCTGCCAAGCAAACACCAAGTTTTCAGCCTTTGGAGGATACAACACATATAAGCAGATACAAAATATATACAAGGTGATGGGGGTGGGGTAGAGCATAACTATTAGGAAGGAATGAAAAAATGTCACATGTAGAACGCTCCTGGGCTGAGCTTTGAATGAAATTAAGGTGATGGAGTGTTTTTGACGGTTGGAGATACAGCCTGTGCAAAGTCAGGGAGGCTGGAGATGGACTGTTTTATATGAAAAGCAGAATGAGAAGTATAGTTTGACAATACCTGAGGGGAAGTGGTGGATGAGAAGTCTGGTAAAGGTAAGTTGGAATGAGATAGAGGAGGACTTGGAATGCCAAAGGGAAGCAGCAGGGAGCCATCGGGGGCTTTGGAGAGGGGGTGAGACCTGAGGCAGGGAACCCACTGAGAAGCTCATTGGAGTAGGCCAGGTGAGAGGTGGCACCTATGCCAGAAGGTTGGGGCTGGGAGTGGAGATACCTAGATGCTATGGATGCAGAGGGGATGTGGGAGCAGAATCTCCCAGGCTGGGCCACTGATTGGATGGAGGCAGTGCAGGAGAGGGGTACAAGAGGTGCTTTGCCCCAGGATGGCTGCACTTGTCTTTCCCTTTCATTGTTTTCTCAAAGTCTGAATATCTCATCTGCCAGTAGGGTAGACATTTGCACTAATTAGCTTTTTCAAAATGGATCCATTTTTGTTTGGTTTTTAAGTGGTTCTTTAGAACAGTGGGAGGATTTTTATTGGACTTGGGAAGATTTCTTTGTGCCTCTCCCCTGCTATCGGGGCTGTTTGGCTTTTCCTCTTCCTCTTGATTCATCCATTATCGTTGATTTTTGCCCTACATTCCAAAGGTGTTTATGGAGAGGTGGAGGGAGGGCATTGACCTGGTGAGTACTGGCGGCTGCCAGGAAAAGCAAGAACAAACGTGATGACTATGCTGAGTATGTGTAGGGATGGTGTCTGTTTCTAAAAGGATTCATCTTGACCAGCTGTGACCCCCAGAGTAGTGGGGGGGCTCTAGATCAGCCATAGCATCTCTGAAGCTTGGTTGGTTGGTGGTCAGTGACGTGGACTGAATACCGAGGGTATCTGAGTCCCATATACTATATCTGTATTATAAAACATATGTATTATATTGTATAGATAACATGTATAATATATATCCATCATCATGGGTCTCAAATCCAGGTCTTCTTAGCTTGAAGAGTGGGTCTCCGTCTAGTGTGTCATGTCTCTCTATCAATGTTTGATGAATTTAGCTGAAGGAGGTTCAGGCTCAGAGGAAGCTCCAGATTTGGTTATGAGCCAACCCCTAGGACAATGTACACTCCTCCAGGCCAAGAACCAGCTGGGTTTTTGTCTGTTTCCTGAGGCGTTTGACATAATGCCTTGCACTGTGAGCTAATAGATGTGTGTATTCCTTCTAAAGACAAAGATCGTAACTCATCCTATGGTACGGTCACCCATGTTCTCCAATGCTCTGCCACCAGGGTTTGCCTAACATCTGCTGGAGGCCAGCCTGTGGCTGTGCTGCCGGGGAATGGATGTTACGAGAGTGGATGAGCTGTCATTTGGTTATCTAGTTATTATTTCAAATGTGAGCTCCCTAAGAGGAGAGATTGTTTCATTGTCTGTACTTGTGCGCCCAGTGCCCAGCGCAGTATCTGGCACAAAGCAGTCATTTAATAATACTTGTTGTTTGATTGGCTGATTGATTATCCTTTTTTTTTTTAGTTAAATTTATTTATTTAACTTTTTACATTCATTTTCACAAAATTTTGGGTTCCAAATTTTCTCCCC
>CM053770.1:254425385-254509983 GCA_028658325.1 Potorous gilbertii
AGTCCCATAATTTTTAAGTTGTCTCTCCTGGATCTAGTTTCCAGGTCAATTGTTTTTCCAATGAGATATTTCACATTATCTTCCATTTTGTCATTCTTTTGGTTTTGTTTTGTGATTTCTTGGTTTCTCAGAAAGTCGCTGGCCTCCATCTGTTCCATTCTAATTTTGAAAGAACTATTTTCTTCAGTGAGCTTTTGAACCTCCTTTTCCATTTGGCTAATTCTGCTTTTGAAAGCATTCTTCTCCTCATTGGCTTTTTGAACCTCTTTTGCCAATTGAGTTAGCCTATTTTTCAAGGTGTTATTTTCTTTAGCATTTTTTTGGGTCTCCTTTAGCTAGGTGTTTGTAGCAGACAACCCACGTCCCTACACTGCTCAGTGAAGTGGTTGAAGAAAAGAGACACAGGAGGTGTGAAAAGGTAGACCAATTCCGTTTATTGATCTGAGAGTTAGGATTCATATAGACAAGGTACTGCAAGTCTACATGACATTCTGCTCCTCTCCTGTCCCAGTGATTAAATCAGCCAGGGTGATTAAATCAGTCTCATAAGACTGATTTAATCAGACTGTGAGCCTAGGGGCATCTATTTTACATATCCCTTGTTTTCTGTAATTTTCTTGTTTGTCTCACAGAGACAACAACATCTGGGGGGGCATGGAGAGCCATTCTGGATGATAATGAGCATAGTCTCAAAGAACAGTTTCCCCAAAGGTCTATTCTGATCTTGTCAACTGCACTCCACCCTGGCCCTCAACAGGTGTTGACCTGCTTTTCATGCTTTCCTTGCATCTCTCTCATTTCTCTTCCCATTTTTCCTCCACCTCTCTCACTTGATTTTCAAAATCCTTTTTGAGCTCTTCCATGGCCTGAGCCCATTGAATATTTATTTTGGATGTTTGGGATACAGAAGCCTTGACTTCTATGTCTTTCCCTGATGGTAAGCATTGTTCTTCCTCATCATAAAGGAAGGGAGGAGATATCTGTTTACCAAGAAAGTAACCTTCTATGGTCTTATTTTTTTTCCCTTTCCTGGGCATTTTCCCAGCCAGTTACTTGACTTCTGAGATTCTTCTCCACCCCTGCCTTGCCTCCAGATCCGCCCAGCTAGTGCTGGAGGTCTGAGATTCAAATGCTGCTTTCCAGCCTCAGGGCTTTTGGCAGGGGTGGGGCTGCTATTCAGTGTGAGATTAAATTCAGGTGCTCAGGTCGGGGGTAGGGCTTCTATTCAGTGTGACATTAAGTTCAGCTGCTCGGGTAGGGGCAGGGCCACCACACAGGGCTCAATTCCCTCAGGGGGTTTATGTGGAGACCTTCAATAATGGATCAGAGCTCTTGCCTGCTTTGGGAGCCCCTATCTGCTACTGCCACCTCCTGAGGGGGCCTGAGTTATGGAGACACCCCGCTCCCCTCTCAGTTAGCCAAACAGGCTCTCTCATTGACTTTTGGCATTTTTGGGTGGAGGGACCTGCGTGGCTGCTGGAGATTCAGTCCCTGAAGCCTGCTCGGATCTGCTCCTCTCAGTGCCCACATGGCCAAGGCAGGGCTGGACTCTGCTCTGGGTTCGGTGCGTGACAGACCTTTGATGTCAGTTTTTCAGGGATCTCTGGAACGGAAATCTCCTCCACTCCTTTGTTGTGTGGGTTCCGCTCCTCCAGAATTTGTTGGGAGTTCTTTACAGGTATTTTATGGGCTGTGGGTTAGGATCTAGCAAGTGTGAATCTTTCTACTCCGCCATCTTGGCTCCTCCCAGATTGATTATCTTTTGTTGTTGCTCTGTGAAGGGCTCATCTTTTCTAGTCAGGCATTTCTCTGATGACTTTTAAGCTCTTTCTTTGGAATGAGTTTGCAACCTACTTATGCCCTTCTCCACTGGGTTAGCCTCAGCTGTAGGTCTCCTAAATGAGATCTGTAATTGCTTAGAAGAACCCATTTAGCCACATGGGAGAAGTTCAGTGGATGAGAATGCCTGTTGTCCAGACTGCTGTTGAACAAACCACTGAGTCCTACTGTGGGGCATGTGTCTTCAACAGACACTGACCAGTGGAGAATAAGCTACTGAGCCAGAAGAGAATGGGATCAATTGCCTTTGGGAAGCAGCTTTTCCCTGAAGCAAAGTTTCATGTTTTTAATGCCAGTATTTTTCTGGGGTTCTATGATGAAATTTCTAGAATGCTGCAGCCTTGCTCACAGTATGCATTTAATGAATATCTGAATTGAATCAGTTCCCAATGAGAATAGATTTTGGCATGCAGGGAATCCTAATGAGGTTCCTTTGATATTTCTTTTCTTTTCTTTTTTTTACTGTTTATTTATTTATTTTTGGTTTTTAACATTTATTTCCACAAAATTTTGAGTTCCAAATTTTCTCCCCAAACTATTAGATAATTATTGTGTAGAGCTAGAAAAAATAATATCAAAATTCATCTGGAAGAACAAAAGGTTCAGAATATCAAGGGAATTAATGAAAAGAAATGCTAGGGAAGGTGACCTAGCTCTATGAGATCTCAAATTGTATTATAAAGCAGCAATTATCAAAACCACTTAGTACTGGCTAAGAAACAGAAGGGTAGACCGGTGGAATAGGTTAGGTACACAAGACACAGTAGTCAGTGAATATAGCAATCTACTGTTTGATAAACCCATGGACCCCAGCTTCTGGGATAAGAACTCACTGTTTGACAAAAATTGCTGGGAAAACTGGATAACAGTATGGTGGAAACTAGACATAGACCAATGCCTGACACCATACACAAGAATAAAGTCCAAATGGGTACATGATCTAGGTATAAAGACTGATACTATAAACAAATTAGTGGAACAAGGAAGAGTATATTTATCGGATTTATGGAGAAGGAAAGAATTTTTGACTAAACAAGAGATAGAAAACATTATGAAATGAAAACTGGATAATTTTGATTACATTAAATTGAAAAGTTTTTGCACAAACAAATTTTCTCCCTATTTCTCCCCTCCCCCATCCCATAACACCTTGCATTCTGATTACTCTTTCCCTCAATATGCCCTCCCTTCTATCACACCCCTCCCTTCTCTTATCCTCATCTTTTTTCTTGTAGGGCAAGACTGATTTTTATACCGCATTACCTGTATTTCTTATTTTCAAGTTGTATGCAAAAACAACTTGCAGAAACAACTTTGAGTTCCAACTTATCTCCCTTTCTCCCTTCCCCCCATCCCCACTGAGAAGGCAAGCAACTCAATATAGGCTGTATATGCATAGTTTTGCAAAAGACTTCCATAGTAGTCATGTTGTATAAGACTAACTATATTTCCCTCCATCTTATCCTGCCCCCCATTTATTTTATTCTCTCTTTTGACCTTGTCCCTCCTCAGCAGTGTTTACTTCTAATTCCTCCCTCCTCCCATTTGCCCTCCCTTCTATCACTTGCCTACTTGTCCCCTTCTCCCCTACTTTCCTGTAGAGTAAGATAGTAAATTTTCAAATTGAGTGAATATGTTATTCCTCCTTCAGCATTCCTTAAACTATGGGTCTCAACCCTATATTGGATCCCCAGTGGAAAAAGTCTAAGAAGCCATAGAGTCTAGAATGATGGCATGACCTGAGAACTACCTTTAGGAGTTGGTCAATTAAGTTGTTAGGGTGCCCAGGGAAGGGCCTTAGGGACCATTTTCTAGTTCCTGATTCAGTTTGTCTAAAAAATATCCTGGGCAGACCTACACATGCAGACATGCACTTGAGGCTGAGAGGACATATATGGGGAGTATTTTTAAGTGTTAGTCTCTAGCTAGCCTCTTGTGCTATTAAAGGGAAATTCTTTTTAAAATCAGCACTCTTATTGGGGAAGAACATAAAAATTCAAAAATACCAGTTTTGGGGTTGGGTTTTCCCAGAATAAGTACAAGATTCCACAAATAACTGTAGTTATTTGTAACCCTTTTCTTTTCGGCAGGGTGCTGAATCAAGATGGCAGAAGCTCACCAAGCCGTAGCATTCCAGTTCACAGTTACTCCTGATGGAATTGACCTACGCCTGAGTCATGAAGCTCTGAAACAGATATACCTCTCTGGCCTCCACTCTTGGAAGAAGAAGTTCATCCGATTCAAGGTTTTTCTCATTGGGGGCCTGTTTCAATCAACGATGCTAGAGAAGAGTATTTGGGCATGAGAAAAAAGTACTTAGAGCCATAGAAGTTTGGAATTGGAGGGGCTATTATAAATCCTCCATTATCAGTGGTTTTTTCTTTCTCAGACTTAATCTTGCATTTGCTTTCCCTAGCTGTCTCCAATGCTTTTTGGAAGCTTTCTGGGAATACATCTTAAATAGTGAGCTGGTGCCACCCATCTAAAAAAATCAGTAGTAATGTCAGCACAGGACTGACTTGAAAAAACTGGAAAACATGGAATCCTTGCTTTTAAGCAAAACTCATTGTACTCAATATCCCCTTGAGGAAATAATGGACAATCAAAACTTTTTGTATAATCGGTAATCTTGAGGCAGGACTGTTCAGATCTGAGGAAATTCCATGTTAGATGGAGCCATCATTGTTGGTCGTGTGTGACATTGGAGCTTATAGACTTTGCAAATAGCCCCCATTCTCTGACTCTGTGATTTTGAAAATTACATAGATTATGATCTATGAAATATAATAGCACACATAGCCAGAATTTTAAAAAATCATATGATTATATCAATACATACTTTTGATGAAAAATGACCCTCATTTCTGTTTAAAACATCAGAGAATATAGGAATAAACAGACTTTTCCTTGATATGGCACCTTGTATCAGTCTTAAAAGGAAAATACTTATTCAAGATGATGAGATTATATGACTGCTGAAAGTTTTGCACCTGGAGGCATTAGGGGGTGAGCTTCTTGAGGGCAGGGGCTATCTTTTGTCTCTTTTTGTATCCCCAGAGCTTAGCACAGTGCCTGGCATATACACAGTAGGTGCTTGCTCAATGTTGATTGATTGCACACAGGGTACCTTCCTTTATGCCTCCAGGTAAGAGTAAGGATATCAAGAATAGACATTGAAGTTCAGGGCTTAGAGATCCCTAGGCCTTGGGAAGGAAAGAATTGACCCAAATGCAAGGACCCTGGCCACCATTTGGACCCTATTCTTGTCCATGGTTTGAACTGTCTATTGGGGCATTGTTTGTATCCGTGGGAATGAGTGTGCTAGTTTTTGATGAAAGTATTACATTAGAAAATAGAATTTGCTTTAGTTTCTGTTGACCTTTTAAAAAGCTAGAGACCTGGAGTACATCTGCTTAGTGGATTCCCAAGTAAAAATTGCATTTCCATTAAGACTTACATATAGCAAACTTTTTGAGTGCCACAAACAAGTTATTCATGGCAATAGTGTTTAATTAGCAATTTTAGTTTAATTTAGAAAGCAGGAGAAATCCAAAGACCCATTTATTTAAAAAATAAAAGTATCTATTAATTTGGCTATTTCAGATTCATCCTTCCTGTATCCTTGTTAGATGAGGAGTATATCCTATACAGATGAGGAACGTAAGCTTGAGAATTTAAAAAAAGATGACAGGTTTACACCAAGGCTTAACTCGCTGTTGGACTGCTAGTTTTAGCTTCTGCTTTTTTAGCCAAGTAAATCATTTCTCAGTGAGAATGCCTATTTAAATCCAGCAGACCAAGGAGCCAGTATGCCCAGGCTGAGAACTTTATTGGAAGTCTCTGAAGAAGGGTGGGCTCCTTTGTATCCCTGTGATGAAAGCTGATCAGGGGTGTAGATGGGGAGGGGTTCATGCTGATGGAGGGTGGGGAGGTGAGGCTAGTCCCTAACTGAATAATCAGAAAGTCACTAGCATTTTCTCTGGAAAACCTCCAGACTTTCTGGCCCTACTGACCCACGAGCCCCTCTTTTTCCTCCTGGGTTCTGTTGCCTTGGGTTCAGTGTGAGTGACCTAGTGTCCAATCAGGGGCTGGTGAAAGGTAACTCCAGGTCACCCTTGGCTCAAGATAAGCTGCTTAGAAATGCTAGGGTCGTGGGATGCCTTGAGTGAAACGGTGCTGACTGGTCTCCAAAGCTACCTCTGTGTGTTTATTTTTAGAATGGAATCATCACAGGCGTGTATCCCGCGAGCCCATCCAGCTGGCTTATTGTGGTGGTGGGAGTGATGTCAACCATGTACGCCAAAGTTGATCCTTCTTTAGGAATAATAGCAAAGATCAATCAAACTCTTGGAACAACGTAAGTGAGGATTTCATGCTTCCAATTTTCATGTGCGAATGAGTTTTACATGCTGACATTAATTCTTTTAAATCTGTAAAGATTATTAAAACCACATGGATTTTGATCTAAGATGTCCATTGTTCTCTCTGTCCTCTTGTCACTTGCTTGGTCTGACAGGGTGTGTCCAGATCCACTCCCTGCTTTCCTCTTTGGAATCAGAAGAGGCCTAATGCACCATGTGGGCTTAGGGGTCCCAGTCAGAAGAGACCTCTGTGGGAGATGCTGTTTTGAGGAGCTGGTTCCTGGAACTAAGGTTTCCTTGACATGGTAGCATCCTGTTGCAGGATTCTTAGGAACTCTGACTGCCTTGTAGCATCTTTGGGGAGGTTCCCCCCAAAACGGGTTAGGATTAGAGTCGGAGGGTTAGGGTTATTGTTTTAACTGTGTGAATTTTCAGGGTTGTCACAGGCTCTGAGAAGATGGTGATAAACATCTTTGGGCATTTTTTGGTGTATCCTGTTTTTGAGGAAATATGAGAAATGTTACCTGTATTTCTTTGTGTATACGACTTTGAAGTGAGGACAAGTTAGATAGCAAGGGACTGAGTGGGTACAGGGTTGGGGAGGATTTGGTTCTCCAATCCTCTGCCATAGTCAGACGCATTCAGTTCTGGGCACCACATTTTATAAAGGAAATAGTTAATTGAGGGGCAGCTAGGTGGTGCAGTGGATAGAGCACCAGTGCAGGAGTCAGGAGGACCTGAGTTCAAATCTCATCTCAGACACTTGACACTCAATAGGAGTGTGATGTTGGGCAAGTCACTTAACCCCAATTGCCTCATTCTGGGTCATCTCCAGTCATCCTGATGAATATCTGGTCACTGGATTCAGATGACTCTGGAGGAGAAGTGAGGCTGGTGACCTGAACAGCCCTCCCTCACTCAAAACAAAGGCAAGTGCAAGTCATGTCATTATTTCTCTGATGGCGTGGTCTTCTTTGGCAACGAAGGACAAACACATACACAGTTAATCGGGAGAGTAGTCAGAGGGTCACAACCAGCATAATGGATAATCAGAAATCAGCAATCCAATCAGCAGTCAATGGCCTAAAGACACTTTTTCCAATGCCATGTGAAATTCTGGTGAATGAGTCTAGGGTGTGATGGCTATCTTCAGGTATTTAAAAAGTTTTCAAAATTTATTGTCTGACGATCCTGAGTGCAAAACTGGAAGCTGCTGAGGGCAGATTTAGGCTTAACATTCTGCTGCCAGATTTGGGCATACAGTTGGAGTTGTCATTATAGAAAACGTTGGGTGGGGGGTGGTGAAGGGGGGTAATTAGGAACCTGCTGCACCTGGTCTCAGAATTCATGATGCAAGCAGACTCAGAAATCAGGAAAGATCAGGAGACAAAGGAAGTGTGATGAGTTGGTTTCACAAGCTGCAAAGATTTAGAAGGTAGAGATAGGTAACCAAAGTCACCCTGAACAGATGAGCCTAATTGATGAACTGTCTTTTCCCATGATGAAGTATGCTTAGTTTTTCAGGGTAGCTTAGTTTTGGGTACAAGGTAATTTCTCTTGAGTATCAAATAACACATTGCAGGTTCTTATTTCATTTCTTATCCTTATTGAATATTCTTGTGCAATTTGAATTGCTCCTTGTTGATATTTAAATTGCTTCCTCCTGGCTACCCAAGAGACTCTTTCATTGCCTGTGAAGCTCTGAGACTTTACAACATCATTTCCGGTGAAATTAACTTGGGATTCCTTCCTGTTCCCATGCTGTGCATTATCTTGAATTGTGCTCTGGTCTCTGTTTCCAGTACTTACAAGAAGTTTTATTTTGTTTGATTTCATGATATGTGGTATTTGGACTCTCTTATCATATTTTTCTTGAAGATGAATAATTCTCAGATCATCTGATGGAATTTTGTCCTCTAGATTTGTTGGTTTGGTTTGTAGAGCTCTGAAGCCTTCTAGTTTTGAAATTTAAAAAATGTTTACCCTCTTCTGCCATCTCTGCTTTTTTCCATTTTTTCTGTTGGCTTATTTCTCCAGCCATTTCGTAGCTTTCCTTTAAAGCTGTGTGTGGGGGTGAGGGCTTCTGTCTTGTCTTCAGCCTTTTTCCCTCAATGTTCTTCTCTTTCGTTTCATGTCCTTCATATCCTTGAGGGAGAGTAGGAGAGCTCAACTTAGGTAGGACTGCCGGTTCTGCCATCTTGACAGAAGACTCCCAGTGAGATCAAAGACCCAGGGTTTAATCCTTCCCACTAGAAGAGACCAGAGGAATCTCCTAGGCCCTGCTATTTAGCCAATAACTCAGAGAAGGGGCACCAGGGGTCACAATGGAATGGGAATCCCTGGAGGCAGGTATTTTGCATTCTGACCTTACCTCCCATGTGCAATGGCCAAATGTAAGACTATTAGCTGTCCCCACTCAGGACCACTCAGTTTAGGTCCATGGTAGGGAGTGGAACCTGGATGGAGCCAGAATGACTGAAGATGGAGGTGCTGAGCTATCTCATTGTTCATGACTCCCTTTCTTATTCTCTTCCATGTGCCCAACTGACTTTCCTCATACAGAACATTCTCTAGTCTCTGTGTCTTTGGACTGGCTATACCTGATGCCTGAAAAACACGTTTCCCATGTCCATCTTTTCATAGAATCTCTTCTTTCAAGAGGCAGCTCAGGTCCTTCCCAACTGCTCCATGACTACTAACCACCCCCCCCCCCCCAATTAACTTGTCTTTAACTGCTTTCCATGTGTATTCTCTATGGGATTATTTAGGTCCTTATTTCTTTCCCTGCAAAGTAAACATGACTGCATTTGTTTTAGTAGCACATAGTAGACACTCTAAGGCTTTTTGAGTTACTGCTGCATGTTAACATTTATAAACATAGTAAGGTTTTAGCCAGAGTATGTTTGGTTGTTTATTTCCTAGTTGACTCTGTTGTCAGACTCAAAGTTGGGTATATGGAGTAGAGACACATGCAGACACAAGGTCACATATGTAAGGGATGTTGTGTGCTTTAAATCAGTGGTGTCAACTCATAGAGAGATGGGGGCCACTAAAATGCCCACAGGGATCCCCTAAGTCCACAAGTTGACTTACAATACCATATATTAACTTTGTCTATGTTTCATTGTATGTTTACTCTTTTTTGTTAAATATTTACCAGTTACGTTTTAATCTAGCTCCCACATGACTTAGAAGTGTTGTGGATTGTCCACAGGTGATGTGCTTGATGTGTCTTCTTTAAATAATCTAAGCTAAGAGGTAGGGAGGGATTTTCCAGGATGCCCAGTTCATTTAGAAGTGAATGTCAGACATTTAGAGAGCGCTCTGTAGTGACCAGACTGAGCTAAAGTGGAAGTTCCTTTTAAGAGTAGACTTAATTTGGCCTCAAACAGGAAGTGAAGGTGAGCAGACTCAGAGACCTCCTGACATGAACTGACTCTGGCACCCAAGTGATGGGCATCTCCCAGCCCTTGAACATCAGTATGCATGCGAAAGGGGGTTTTCAGATAGAAGAAGACAGAAGATCCCTGTGCCCTGCAGAAGGCCTCTGGAGACATGGAGACATGCCTGTTGTGAGCCTGGGGGACCCCCATTAGCTGAGTCTCCTCATCCACAACAAAGGCTGTACTGCAACATCCTAGAAAGGAATTAGAAATTTCCTAAGTCTTGGATGGCCCTGCTACATGAGGCCCTATATTAAGAGGGTGTAGGCCAGTGTTCCCTGGCCCCAAGTGGGACTCACACAGTCAAGCCAGTAACTCCACTGGTGACTCAGCCTTAAGGAATAAGGTTGCTTTCCCCTCATATCCCTTCCTGAAGTTGCTGGAGGTTTCCAGCTGAAGGTATGTGGATTCAGTCATCTGTTGCTTGTTCTCATTGGTAATCAGCCTTTTCCATGGAGCTCATGAAAAGTTTAATCTGAACTGTACCTTTTCTAATGTTGTCTTGTAAGATTGAGACTAAATGGAAATGATCGCTTCATTGAAAGCGTTTTATAATCTGAGTATTTAGGAGATTTGTGCATTCCTCCTTTCCACTACTAGAAGTTGGGTTTTTTGTGTTTCCAGTTTAGAAATGCCAGGACCACAGCCTGGCTGCAAGGACCACTTCTGGAGCAGCCTTCCTGAAGAGGGTCTCTTCAAGTCCTTGCCTTCGTGACAGTAGTGGGTGGGTGTCAGCATGGGGCTGTGGGCAGAATGGCACCATCACCCAGGGAGAAGAGATCAGAGAAGCTGTTTAGGCTAAGTCAGCCCTGAACCACAATCCACTGACAGTGATCTTCCAGCTGTTGCATGAATCCCAGGCCAGGGAGACTTCTGCAGCCCTCTGCAGCCCCTTCTACTTGGGCGAGGCTCTCATAGTTAGGGTGCTTTCTCCTGCAGGGGTGAGGAACCTGCGGCCTCAAGGTCACCTGTGGTCTTCTAGGTCCTTGGGTGAGTCCAAGTCTTACAGAATAAATGCTTTTGTTAAGGGGATTTGTTCTGTGAAGTTTGGATTCAGTCAAAGGGCTGCACTAGAGGACCACATGGAACCTTCAGTCTATAGGAACATTCAGTTTGCCTCTTGGCAACTTCTATTTATTACAGTTAGCTATACGACAAGTAGAGACAAAACAGGTCTCTTTCCATTTCCACATAATAGCTCTGCAGAAAGTGGAAGAAGGCTATCATTGACTATAGCCAGTCAGTCATTAAGCACTCATTAGCTGTTAGTGGCAAACACCCACTCGTGGTTCTCAAGAGCCCACATTCTGAAGGGCTAGAACAATGTGATGGTGACCTGGGAGGGATATACAAGATCCAGACTGGGTGGATGGAGGTAATCTCAGAGAGGGAGGGGCAGAGCAGGGCAGGCGAGGGAGGGCCTCCTGCAGAAGATGGGACGTGGACCAAGTTGAGGGTAGCAAAGAGGAGAGGAGGGGAAAGCATTCCAGGTATGGGGACAAAAAAGGCAAAGATAGATAGAAAGATAGAGCCCTGAGTTTGAGGAACCAAAAGCAAGGCAGAGCCACTGACCCTGCCAGGAGCAGAGTGTGAGAGGACTGGAAAGGAAGGAGGATCAGGTAGGGAAGGTCTTTCACTGCCCAACAAAGGCCTTGATACTTGGTCCTGGAGGTACAGTAGGTGATGCTGGGCAGCAGGGAGGAAAGGATATGGTCAAACCTGCACTTTAGGAAACTTCAGTGGTTGGATGGGGGATGGATTGGAGTGGGGAAGACACTTGAGGGAGGGAGATCAATTAGAAAACCATTGCAGGGATCTAGGCAAGAGATAATGAGGGCTGGTGAGTGTGGAAACATGGCGTGATGTTTCAACAACAGATTCAAAAATGACACCAAGGTTATGAGTCTGAATGCCTGGGGCAGGACAGTGGTGCCTTCAACAATAATAAAGAAATTTGAAAGGAGGGAGGGTTTGGAGGGAAAAATAATGAGCTCTATTTTGGACATGTTGAGTTTGAGATGCCATCCATCCATCCATTCATCCATCCATCTGTCTATGTATCTATGTATCTGTCTGTCAATCTGTCCATTTGTCTGTCTATCTATGTATCTCTCTGTCTGTCTATCTATCTATCCATCCATCTATATCTGGTATCATCAGTGTGGAGATAAGTGAAACTATTGAAATCCATGAAAACTGTGGAATAGTGGAGAAAGATAAGAGGAGCCAACAGAGAATACTGAGAAATAATCAGGCAGGTAACATCAGAACCAAGAGAGCAGTGTCATGAAATCCTAGAGAAGAGGGTGATTGAAAGAGCCAGGTGCTAGAGAAAAGTCAAGAAGCATGAAGACCGAGCAAAGACATTGAACTTGGTGATTAGGAAACCATTGGTCACTTTGAAGAAAGCAATTTCAGTTGAATAATGAGACTGGAAGCCAGACTGCAGAGAATTACCAAGAGAATGAAAAAATTTAAAAAAAGAGAGTGAGAGGAAAGGAAATGGAATCACCTTTGGCAGGCAAGTTTCTCAAGGTGTTTTAGCCACCAAAGAGAGGACAGGGGGTGTCTGTCCCACAGCTGACCATCTTGGACCCAAGAATAACAAGGTAGGTTCTCAAAGGTCAGCTCATTTGCCTTGCGTCTGCCCCCCATTAGCCATTCTTTTTTTCTTCCTCATCCCCAAGACTCTTCTTCGTGGAGAAAACGGAAACCAAAGATGACTTGGCATCTCTGCCTTCTTTGAGTCATCAATCATATTCTCGTTGCCCCACGGTAACAGAGCAGATCCTCCTTTGAACCTGGGCTTGCCAAACATCCTGGCTGGAAGGACTCTTCCAGGGTATTCCTTGCTCCTCCTCACAGCCATGACTCCAACCTGACCTTATATGAACCCTGAGCCGTTTTGTATTCACGCTCAGGTCCCAGCCCTAGCATCCATCTTTGGTTACCTGTCTTATTTAGATCTCAGCTGGTAGACAAGTTTCTTGTCAATTCACATTGGTGTCTTCAGACAACACCTACTTTCCCTCTTCATTAGAATTGTTTCACTTTGTATATTCAGAATATCATCAGTCATTCTAGACTGACTTCCTTCATAGAATTTCAGGCCATAGATCTTGTCTGTCTTCTTGTTGAACTGTGAAATCAGATCTTCCCAAAGTCAAGACCCACCTGAGACTAGAGAGCTGACTTTTCTTTTCCTTTACTCTGTGCTAGGATTTATAATAGTCACTTTTCCTTTCTTGTGGGAAGGTTGCCTTTTATCAGAGACCATACTTCTAATGGATCTCTTATCATAAAACTTCTCTGTCTCTCTAAGAAATACTTAATATGCTGTTTTGTTTCTGTAGCTTATTCCTCCCAGTTGTGCAATACGAGAACCCCAAAATGAAGATTTACCAATATATATTCTAGAAAAACAAACCCAGATGTTTTGTCTTTATACTGGTATGGGAAAAAAATGAAAAAAAATTTAGGTAAATGAAACTTAAGGTTTGATTCTGATAGACTATTAAGGACTTGAGTTTTGAAGTAGTTATTTCCATTAGAGAAGAGTATTTCTTGTTTGAAATTTAATCCCCAAATTTTGGAAAGCTTTTGTTTTTGCACAAATCTTTCATGTTATTTATGTGATGATGTAGGTGAAAATTATGAACCACACTTGTATATTTTAAAATTAATTTGAAAAATATTGATGTGTTTAGAATAGGTTAAATTGCTAAACCATTTATCTACAATGGAGAACTACAAAGCATGTTACTTAAACCTAATTGGGAAACTCCACCGTCAGTAAAAAGATTGCATTTCTGTGGCAATTGAATATGCTCATTTTTCATAATTCACTTTATAGATAAAGGGACATTCCCACAAAAATGGAAGAGAAAATGGCATCAAGGCCCAATGATACCCTAGTTCCATCTCTCCAATGACTCTGTTTGAGAGAACGCCTTTCAGTCACACTCATAGAAAACAAAGATTAGATGTGCTCAAGAGGTGTGGTCAATGAAAGCCATTGGGGTGAGCAGCATTTTCCCCTGGTGGCTATGCCCCTGTCTTCCATTGAGGCTTTATAAAGCTTTCAGGGACACTAAATTATGCCTTTGAAGACACTTTGTTAGTCTGACAAAAGTGAAGATTGGCAAGCTTTGGATTAAAACGTCATCATCAGCTTGGAAAGAATTTATTTCTGTTGGATGGAAAAAATTACAGAGGCCCAACCCCCCACTTGCTTCCCCATAGGGGACAGCGTTGCTGCTCTTTCTTAGCCCTTCTCCCTATTTCTGGAGGGATGTTCTTTGCCTTGGAGACCAAGAAGACTTCTTTTCTTTGGGTACTGAAGTATCCACAGTGCCCTACTGCCTGTAGGCTAATGTAGAATTTTCCTCTCCTCTCTGCTTTGCAGGGGCTCCATGTCCAACCAGACCAAGAACATTGTCAGCGGCATCCTCTTTGGCACAGGACTATGGGTCACCCTCATCATGACCATGCGGTACTCCCTAAAGATGCTTCTCTCCTACCATGGCTGGATGTTTGCCGAGTACGGAAAAATGAGCCGAACAACTAAAATTTGGATGGTAATGATGCTTGGCTGTGATGGCACCATCACACTGAGGGTTGAGAGGCAGGTCTTTCAAAGCAGTGGCTTCTGTGGAGCCCTCTGTCCCATTTCTTTCCTTTTCCTGTTTCAATATCATTGCCTTTCCTCTGTCACAACCTATCCCAACTGGTCACAGACTCATTCTCTGAGGATCAAGTTGTCTGCGTGCATGAATTAGCCCTTCTTTTCTCCCTTTCAGCTGGCTTCTTCATTCTTCCTGAAATTTTTAAAACTCAAAACATGAACTAAACAGTTTCTTTTCAGTAATGAAATCCCAAGAACGAGAACGGTACTGGTTTTGAAGAATATTGTGAGTGTCAGGCATGCACGTGCATATGCACACACTAGGCAGGGTCAGTTAATGATAATGACAGCAATGACTAGCTTTTATAGAGCTCTCCAGTGCACGCATCTCATTTGTCACAGGTGTTCGTGTTATTCTCACTTTACAGATGGGGAAACTGAGACTGAGGAAAGTGAAGAGACTTATACAGGGTCACACAGAGGCAGAGTTCTAACTCGTATCTTCCTAGCTTCAAGTTTAGTCATGGCATCCCCTCGTCCTTAGTGATGGCATCATCTTAGGGTTACTATTAACCATGACATGATGTGATTTTTCTTTAACAGCCAATGTAGAGACCTTGGGGAAGGAGGTTCACAGCTCAGCTACTGGAGAGAGCAGGAGGGCTAGGTGGAGTGGGGACAGAGAATGGGTAAAGTAGGAGTCAAGAGGTGTTTAAAGGGTAATTTACAAGGTCCAAGTGGCTGCTTTCTGAAAGCTCTAACAAATGGGACTGACCTTTGGAGACCAGGAAACAAATATTTAAAGAAAAAATTAAAATACTTGAGTACTTAATTGTTTGATTTTTTTTTCCTTTTAAAAATCTAGGCTACAATTCAAATATATTGTGGTTTATAGGTAAAGTAAGGTTTACATATATACTGTGGACCAAATAAACACTGGTTTTGCTTTATAAAAAGCGAGGCTATGGAAAGGGAGACTTCTGCTTCTGTATTAAAGCCTAGTAGAGGCCTGCCTCGTATGTGGATGTACCCCCAAGCCTTTACTGCCCCCTGGTGGGAGTGGAAGTATCAGACCCTGACAAGGTGAGAAAGCTTCCACTGGGACCTGACCTGCTATCCTTTATAGTGATGAAAAGTCAGTCAGTTGTGTGGGGCACTGGACCTGGAGTCAAGAAGACCTGAGCTCAAATTTGACTTCAGATACTTCCCTAGGCAAGCTCCTTAACTTGTTTACCTCAGTTTCCCCATCTGTAAATAGTAATAACACCTACTTCCCAAGGTGGTTGTGATGATCCAGTGTGACCCTATAGTGCCTGGCACATAGTAGATCCTTTGTACATGCTTCTTTCCCTTGCTTCTTCCATCTCAGGGGAGCCAGTCACACTCACAGCTCCAGGAGAGCTTACTTAAATTAAGGGCTCCAGAAGACCCGTTATCATGTAACCATTAATCCAGTCCAATAAACTTTTATTAAATGCCTGCTGTGTATGGGCACTATGCTAAGTCCTTGGAATAGAATTAATTTTCTAAAAAACCTCAGAGAGCTTATAATCTAATGGAAGGAATCACAAAGACATGTACTGATCTGTCAAGGGGGCCTGGCTAGCTGCTGTTTTTAGAGGGATGGGGAGATAGGAGGGGGCTCATGGGTCAGCTAAGTTCAGCTCCTATGCAGGGCATGAAGCCCCTTCCTCCACCCCCTCAAGGTGTGATGGGCACCAGCCTAGTCAGCATCCCTTTCGCTTGTCCTCAGTGCATTCACAGAACGAATGACCCCTTTCATCCACCTGTAGGCCATCCTTTCCCCCGAGGGTTCTTTATAATTCCATGCATTTAGAAAAATCAGGATGAAAACACTGGTAATGAAGCTAGCAAAGATAACGAGCCATCAGGATAAAATTGATTAAAACCTCAGTCTGGGCTCTCCTTTTTATTTAAATTAAAAGAGATATCTTCTAAAAAAAACTAACTATTTTGTATACAGTGCTTTGGGAGTAACTTCAATGCATTCTCATATATTTTATCAGAGAGATCTCACATTGGAGGTAGGGTTTCTATATATAGGCCAAAACCAGATTTCCATTGGTTTCTATTCTTTTTTACCTTAGGAGAGAGAAACCAATCAGGGATCCAGAACAAAGGGCAGGAGGGTTGGTGTCCAATACCCGAATGGGCCAGCCAGGTTTTTCCTTGCAATCACCCTCAAGTAATGAGGCAGCATGATGATGTGATTTTTGGTGTCAAATCCTGCCTGAGGCCCTGAGCAGGTCATTGAACTTGCCTGGAAGTCTATTTCCCCACCTGTAAAATGAGGGGGCTGGCCTGTGCTGGGCCTTTCTAGCTCCAAATTTGTGCTGTGCCCATTTCTAGGAAGGGAATGGTGTGGCTAGATTATCTCATGGAAAATACATTGGCTTTCTTGTCCTTCTCAAACTGATTGTTTTCCCAAAACATTCCCTTATTTCAGTTCAAATGATGCTTGGGCTCCTCACGGTGGCAGGGGGAAGCTTGGTTTTTCAGAAGAAAAAAGAACTGCCCTAAATAACCCTCACCTAAGTAACTGAGAAGAGATGAGACTTATTTTGTTTTCAAAAGTAGATTTTTATTGATATCTTTTATCTTTAACATCACATAAATTTCCTTCCGTATCTCTTCTCTTTCCTTCTCCCTTAAAAAAAGAGGAAGAAATCAGCAGAACTGAGCAATCTATTAAAAAAAATTGCCATTCTGTGCAGTCTGCATGCCCATGGACTGCCTCAACCCCTACCATCCTCCACCGAGAAGTGACAGAGAATTACCAGAAGCATAGAATTCTGATCCTACTAGAATTAGAGCTGTTGTGTAGCTCTTGTTTTTCCATAATCTCATTTTAAAACCTATTTGTTCATTTTGCACACACTTATTAGGCACCTATGGTATGCCAAGTACTTGATGATAATTCACTTTTCTTGGATTTCAGGGAATGGTGAAGATTTTCTCAGGTCGTAAGCCAATGTTGTACAGTTTTCAGACGTCCTTGCCCCGCCTGCCTGTGCCAGCTGTCAAAGACACTGTCAACAGGGTAGGTTTCTAATGTAATGGCGTTCTCCACATTCTAGTGCTTTCATTCACTTGATTTTTTTGTTGGGGTTTGAAGTGAGGCATTGAATGTCAACCCAGTGCTTAGAATGCAGGCATCATCTCTCTGCACCATTGCTGGGATAGTCACAGTGGCCGAGGGGCCGATAGATTGCTTGCCAGATTGTCTCAGGACTAAAGCTGACACTATTTCTGGAGGAGTGATTACTTGGAGGCCAGTGATGTAGAGATGAACATGCACAGAAATCCCTTCCTTCACTGTCCAGCCCCTCCAGGCCAGCCCTAGGTGGGAGGAGAGACTTGACAAGACAGTCTCGATTTCAGGTGCTGCTGCCACCTTTCACAAGTACCATCTTACAGGGGGCAGAGGAGAGAGTCCATTTGGAGTGGCTGGGATCCAGATATTAAGAGGAGATGAGGCTACTTCTGTGCTTTCCTCAGAGAGGGGATGACTGTACTAGGAGGTATCTCTTACTCATCCCTCACATGGTCAGAGAATAAAACATCTCTGATTTAAACCACCTCTGAGGGTGTTGTTACAAAGGTAAACCAACCAGTCCAATCTTGCAAAAGAATTAAGCACAGTCTTTCCTGAGGGATTTGGGAGACAAAGGTTGGTCCAGAACCCTGACTTTGTGGGTGTGGGGATCTTCAGGTGTGGAAATTCCCCTTCTAGTGGATACAGATTGGCGGCTTGTCGATATAAAATCTTAGAAATTTATGACCCTGTGAAGTTAAGGAAATGGAGACTCTGTGAGATCGGAGGCCTTGCCCATTTTGCTGATGGGTGGCAGAGAGAAACCTTGAACCCAGGTCTCCCTGAATTGAAGGCTGCTGGGAATTGCTAAGGCATAAATAAACTTTGACTTCCCCTTCCATCATCTTCCCCAATCTTGATTTTCTTTTTGCTTTGTTTAATTAAATCTAGTATCTGGAATCAGTTCAACCTCTTCTGGATAAAGAAGACTTTAAGAGAATGAAGGGTCTTGCTGAAGACTTTTCCGTGAATCTTGGTCCAAGACTGCAGTGGTATCTGAAACTGAAATCTTGGTGGGCCACAAACTATGTGAGTGTATGATGTAGGCTGGCAGTGCATCTTCCTGACTTGTCATCATCCCTAGTCCCTCTCTCTGGTGTTTGACAGTGATTGGATTTTCTAGTGAATGACAAGAGCTGGTCCCTGCCCTCTGTCAGTCAGCATGAACTAATAAGGCACCTACTATATGCCAGACTAGGAGCTAAGTGCCAGGCACCTGCTATATGCCAGGCTGGGGGCTAAGTTCTGGGAACCAACGTAAAGCATGAAACAATCCCTGGGAGTCATAAGACCCTAAGAGCTAATGAGGTTCCTAGGGGGAGGGTAGACAGAAGAGGGCCTGGGACAGAAGCTTGGGGACACCCATAGTGGAAGGTATGATGTGGATGATGAGCTTGCAAAGGAACTGGGGAAAGGACAATCAGACAAACAGGAGGAGAACTAAGGAGAAGTGGTACCAACTCCAGAGGATCCAGGAGAAGCGGCCATCCCCTGGGTCAAATGCAGCAGGGAGAGGGAGGATGGGATTTAGCAGCGAAGAGATCCTTGGTCACTTTGGAGAGAGAGTCAAGGGCTTGGGGCAATAACTGGGAACTATACCCTCAAGAACTTTGCTTAGGAAATCTCAGGGATGGGACAGGAGGGCAAGGTGCCTGGAAAGGAGAGCTGGTGACTTCCCAAGCACTTGGAGTATGTGTAAAACCAGGAGAAATCCCTGATGAATGTTGAGTAGGACTCCTTGATAAGCCAGGAAACCTGACTCGATGGCTGGGCACCATCTGCCAGTTCACCCGTAGGACGATGGTGCCCCATATCTAAGCCCTGGCTAGGTGGAGGAGGAATTGGGGCTATCTGTCCAACGGATCCCATTTCCAAAATGTTCACATCATAGTATAGTTGGATTGCACGTCCATTTTCGCTCTGCCCAGCCCAGCCTTCCTGACTCCTGGAGATGGCTGGTATGCTCCTGTTAAGAATGTTATGCTTGTCTCTTTTGTATCTCCCATTTAGGTAAGTGACTGGTGGGAAGAGTATGTCTACCTTAGAGGACGAGGCCCCATTATGGTGAACAGTAATTATTATGCCATGGTGAGTCTGTGGGTTGGACAGAATCTGGTCACTTGTTCTTGATGGTTGGGACAAATTCTTCCCAGCCATCATCAGACTGAGCTCTGTGTGATGGGCCCTATGGGGTAGGAGAACTCCTGAGGAGCCCGAATGACCTGACCCTGCCTCTCGGGCACCAGACTCCTTGGGAGGCAGCCACTGCCTTCCCAAGGACTCTGTGTCCTGCAAGGACAAACTGGTTTGGAAGCTTGATGCTTGCTAACTCTGCCCAGCCCTGGCCTGGGACCAAGAAGTGCATCAACTCAGGGCCCGTCTACCCTGCAGCCACCAAGGTGCAGTTTCCTGTCAGATCAGGGAGTTGGCATGCCCTTGATGTCTCTGTGGATAGAAGGTATCTGGACAGTGAGAAAAGCTGTCAGAAAGCTTTTCTGACCCCTCAGAAAGAGGACAGCCATTTTTTGTAAGGGGCTCAATCTGCTCTCACACTCTCATGGTCAGGTCCCTCTTTAGAAGCCAGCAGACACGGGGGATGGAGGGAAAGCCTCATCCAGGGTACTTCTGTAAGAGGCAGCTCCCTCACAGGTGCAGGAAACCCCTTGCCTACTTCAAGTCCCATAGACTGGCCAGAGTCACGTGGCCAATGTGGGTCAGAGGAGACTTTGGCCTGCCAAGTTTTGACTGGCAATGGCATAGCCTAGCCCAAAGGCACCTAAACTACAGCATCACTGTTACAGATTAACAGATTGGCTTGATTAGTCATGTGACCACACCTGGCCTTGGTTCAGTATTTACAAATGGATTTGGCCCAGAGGCAAGAAGGGCTTGCACAGGGTGGCACAGATCTGTCCTTGGTTGCAGGCTTTTAGGGGCTCCTGGTTTCTTTGAAGTTGGCATCCTGAGTTCATGTTCTTTAGCTCCTGTGACAAACCACAGGCCTTCCATTTGTGGGACTGGAGAAGGCCAAATTCCTCTCTGAGCTGAGCTGAAAAGATCTTTCTGTTTGCTTGTAAATGTGAGACTTGGGTCTATAACAGGGAAGGACTTTGAGAAGGACCCCTTTGGAGTCTTGGGACAGTGGCTCTTGAGTCCTCTGTCCTAGGGGTGGTTGATTACAAATCAGCCTGATCTGAGTGCCTGACAGGCAGGTTCAGAATCCAAGGGTAGAGCAGGCATGTTTTTAAGGGACTATTCTCTGAAAAGAATGAGGAGAGAAACAAAGATGGCGGCTCAGAAGGATGATCAGCCCTAGGGCTGGTGAGTGTGGAATGAGGCTGCAAACTGCCTGGCCTAACCTTCCTTCCTTCACCTCTCTCTGTGTCTGCCCTAACTTCCCTTCCCCTCCCAGGCCAGCCAGTCCCACCCAGGGTGGGTCATTGCAGCCCCAGGACTGAACTGGAGGAGCCCAGGGTAGACATCTCACCCAGTTCTTCTCCTGTACTGGGCCATCCTGGGAAGCGGGCAGTGTTCCCTGACTGGGAGAAGACCCCAGGGTCTTTTCCCAAGGCTCCATATTCCTTCTATCCTTCTGTCTCTCAACTCTCCCCACCCCGCCCTGATGAAACACATATGGAGCTCCCATGCATCAGGGCCCCTGTAGTATGGCCTGAAGCAACTATACTTGGGGGAGGTCCGTGGCACAGAGGGAGAGGCTCAGATCACAATTCCAGGGCAGGGAAGTGGAGACTTATTTGATTTCTTTCTGTCTTGTCTGTCTCTGCTCTTAGTTCCCTCATTTGCATTTCTTTAATTTGACCCTAGTCTTACATACATATGAACTTTAGCTAGGAAGGGATCTTTAACTTATAATACAGAAACCATCGCTCCTCTGAGATGTGAACAAAGGTTTCATAAATGAGTAGGGCAATGACAATGGCTGTGACATCTTTGAAAATTTAAGATTGCTCTCCCTCCAGTCGCCAGTGATTGAATAGACAAGTATAAAGAAATGAGGTTCGTTTCTGCATGGGACAGCGTATCTTAGCAGAGCTGAAGTGATGCATTTGAAGGCATTTTCTGTGTCTTCTTCATCTTCTCTCCAAATCTAATCCCAGTCTCCCCGAGAACTTATGTCTGACGTTTTCTCTTGTTCTCTGTCCATGTCCCACACCCTTCTTAGGATTTATTATACGTTCTGCCAACTAACATTCAGGCAGCTAGGGCGGGCAACGGCATCCACTCCATCCTGCTGTACCGGAGGAAGCTGGATCGAGAGGAAATCAAACCTGTAAGTAAATCTAAGTCGAGCCCAAGGCCCCACCCTTGGATGCAGCTTTCATTAAGGGAAAGTGTTGGCTTTGGAAGGGCATTGCTCAAGCCAAGTAGTGACCACTTTCTGTGAACAACTGAAAGCTTACATGGTTAATTATTAGTTTACTTTAGAGTTGGTTTAAAGAAAACCAGGAGAATAGGATGTATTCTGGAGGAAATGGCTGAATGGAAAACTGGATAGCACATCTTCAGGCCAGTTTAAATAAATACCCTGCTGGAACATGGCACGAAATTGTTTTCTTTCTGTAAAAGTGCCGGGAAAAAATGGAGCCAGATCACGTTGTCAGTTCAGGTGATGCCATGATGTTGTGCTAATCTTGGGATGTGCTATAATGGAGAGAAAGGAGCAGTGATGGGAAAGAAGTCCAGCGATTGCTTGCTTTTTTCTTTAAAAAGTTATCTGAAACATCCATTTGTGATACAGATTCTTCTGTTGGGGTCCACTGTGCCCCTCTGCTCAGCCCAGTGGGAACGGATGTTTAATACTTCTCGAATCCCAGGAGAGGAAACAGGTGAGTCACATCTGGGAGGTGTGGCTTCTGGGGGGCTCAAAGCTCCCCTGGCCATGTCTTGACCTAAACAGGCCTTAACTTGTATCATACATAGGTGATGTCAGTGTGTCTCCCCTGGAAACTCCATCTGCTTCCAGGACTTTTTAGGCATTTTCAGTCTAGTTGTGCTGACCAGATCTGTTTGGTGAAGGGTTGGTTTGTCTTCTGTCTTCTCAGCGTGGTTGATCTGATCTGACCTCTGGCCCACGTGGTCAGGACACCCAGTTTGGCCACGACTTTGCCATGTGATCTAGGACACGTCTCTTCACCTTAGATTCTGATTCCTCACTTTCTTTCTGAGAGGGGGCCTTTTAGCTCTAACAGTGAATGCTACTGTAATCGTAACATCCTAAGGCTTCCTTGACCTGCAGAGCCTCCGTCCTTCACTTTCCCCCAGTCAGCCAGCAATGGCGGGTCCCTATCAGCATGTTGGCTGCGACTGTAGCGGAAAGCAGGGTGTCCGCAATATTGTTAATCTGTATCGTTTGATGATATAATTTATTACCACTATCGTGCTAATCCCTCTGTCTTTGCATTTATCTGAAAGGAACAGTCCTTTTTGTAACTGGGCATTGATTTCTTCCATTTTCCCATCATGTTTGTGTCTGAATCTCTCCTTTCCCTCTCCCCTGCTCTGGGCCCAGAGCCCAGAGGCCCACTAAGCCAGAGCTCAGCAAAGGAAGAGGAAAAGTCGAAGTTTAGCAGAGGTCACTAGCCAGGACCCCTGGTGTAGCAGCAAAGGCCACAGGCCACCCCTCCCCCATCCCTAGCTCTTCCTTCTGTCTGGAATCTATGAACCCAAGTGTTGCAAGGGACTGGGAGCCACCAAGTGCCCTCAGTGCCAGGGCACAGATTCTTCTGGTGGCTATCCATGAGGTCTCTTTTGGAAAAACCCAAGTAACAAGGAGCTCACTACCCTGAATTTGGGGGCTGGAAAGTTCTTGTCTTGAGTGGAAACTTGGCTTGTGGTGGGCATTCCTCTGGCAGTGTTGCAGACCTGGAACAGCTTGAAATGATGACGTTACCTCCTGTCCATTCCTTTCCAAGCCCTTCCCTCACAGCATCCCAGGGAATTAGTGAGGCAGGAGGCCACTGTCCTCATTTGAACCTCAGAGAGGACAGGAGATTTGACCAGCATCATACAGTACTGTCAGAATTCCAACTGAGGTCTCTTGACTCCAAATCCAGGGCCCTTTCCACCATACAACCTCATCTCATGGAGAAAGGACTAGAAAATGGTCCCCTCCACCCCCCACCACCATCAGGCCTGGAGGAAAGCCTTGTTAGAGAGGATGGCAACCCAGCTACTACCTTCTTCCTGCTGATCCATTATGTGAAGGAAGGATGGAGACAGGGATTGACCCTGTACTTTCACTGGCACAGGGAACTTGTAAGTGTGCAAGCTCACCTACCAATTCAGGTAGCCTTGGTGCCAGGAGCCCTGAGGAATGAGGGCATTTGCCAGAGCTGGTATATGTTCAAGGCAGCATTGTAACCTGGACCTGGCTGGTGCTCTGTCCACTGTGCCATGTTGATGGGCATGCTATGGGGGACATGGAAAGGACCTGGTTCTCATCCCATCCTTGCTGGCTGTTTCCCAGGGCAAGCTGTTTGTTCTCTCAGGGCCTGTTTCCTCAGCTGTAAAATGAGGCTAAGAGCACCTTGAAGCCCCTCCTTTACAGGACTGTGGTGAGGAATGTCCTGGGAGAGAAGACTGTCCATGCTTTGCAGACATTAGTGAATTGTTCGCTCAGTTCAGTTCAGAATTGATGAGTTCAGAATTCAGACAAGGCTCCAGCTTTCATCCCTTGGTTACATACATATGTGTACACACAACTCACAATCCCCAAGGCCTTCTGCCCTTTTAAGTTGATCTAGAATTCATCCCCACTTCTAGATACTGCTTTGCTATGAATGGTTTTAAACTATTTGCTTTCCAATGGGAAGAGAAGGTTTGTAGTAGCTGGCATTTCATTGAGGAACACCAGCAGTCAACTTCTGCTGTTTTCCAGAACTGATAAGTATGCATTTTTCAGTGAAGATCATCCTTTTTTTTAATGATACCCTCCCCCCACCCTCTCATGCTCCCTTCAGATACCATCCAGCACATGAAGGACAGTAAGCACATTGTGGTGTACCACCAAGGACGCTACTTCAAAGTCTGGCTCTATCACGACGGCAGGTTGTTGAAACCTCGGGAAATTGAGCAACAGATTCAGAGAATTCTCGATGACCCTTCGACACCTCAGGCCGGGGAAGAGAAGTTGGCTGCCCTCACAGCTGGTGAAAGGTGGGTGCTTGACCACAGCCTACGCCTGGCTTCTCTTTCTAAAACTGCTGTGACTTGGTCTCCACCGAAAGCCTGCTCGGCCACTCTCCTTCGAGGCCTCCAGGTTGCTGTCTATAAAAGGGAAGGGTCCAGCTAGCCAGTCTCTAAATCTCTTTCCAGGCAGAGATGTTCTGTGAGTCCCCCTGTGATTTGGTGGGTGCAGGGCAGAATTCACAATGCTGGGATGAGGAGCTGCATTCTGCTCTGGGTCAACCTTGGCACTGAGGCGTGTCCTTGCTTACAAGGACGGTGGAGGACAATAGGGTAGAAGCCTGCCTCCTGCCCTGGAAAAAGTCAAATGTTCTTCACAGATGGATGGAAAAAAGGTCAGGCCAGTCCAGCCTCTGTGCGTGTGAAGGACATGCTGACAAATGTATTGTGCTCCAGGTAAAAGCCCATAGCAGCTCCAGCCTCCTCTCAGCCACAGTGTGTCCTCTGTCCTCCGATCCTGGGCCACCCTCGAACTGCTGAAGCCGTTTTCTTTCATTCAGAAGCACAGCAATGAGCTCCCTCTTTATGACCCAGATGCACCTCTGCATTCTGGTCTTTATCCTTCATGTAAAGGGGTGGCCCCTGGCAGCCCACTCTCTGAGGCCAATATCTGCTTCCTCGCACTCTGAGGAGAGGCATCGTTGAGTGATGTCTGTCTGTCTGTCTGAGGCCAAGGTCTGCCTCCCTCCTTAAGAGGGCATCTGAGCCAAGTCTGACGTGCAGTTCTGAGGCAGCAGTTGCTTGTGAGCATTTGATGAGCTGTGGAACTGTAGGAGCACCCCAGAATGCAGTCTTTAGTGATTCGCATATGAAGAATTGGGAGCTCCTAGACCCTTGGGAGGTATGGACAACAGGACTGCCCACTGAGTGTGGGATAGAGAAGAGACGCTAAGCTGGGCTTGTTCATGGGTGAGAGCCAGCTGCTGAACTAAGAAAAGCAAGGTGATAGGCTGCTCATGGTCTCTGTAACATCACTTGTTGCCAGGTAAATTGGCAGCCCAGAGGCCAGAGTGCTCTCTACTGACACCTGTTGTTGAGAAGAGGAATAGGGAGCAGGAAGAATGAATTCTGTTCTCATTTATCGTTGGCTGAGCCGAAAAGAGAGGGAAACATGGAGAATGTTTGTCTGCATTGTCACCTGTTGCTGATAAGTGATAGAGAAGAAAAAAGAAAAGAATAGTCCTGCAAAGGACTAGTTGGAGAGGTTTTTATCAGCCTGCGGATCAGTCGTTCACTGACTTTTCCTTCAAGAGTAAAATGCTACTTTAGCTGAATGCATCAGCTAAGGCTGAAGGTGGAAGTGATGGATCTTACAGCTGCTGTCAAGGATCCAGTCCTGCTTGGAAGTAGAGAATCGGAGAAGCTGACCAGGGGGTCAACTAGCCTGAGTCAGACTAGAGCAGTGATAGTTGAGCACAGATTGCCTCGGTTCAGCTGTGAAAGCATCTGTTTGAGACAGGAACTTTTCTGGATAGTCCCCAAGACTGAAAAAGGACACCAACCTCTGCAGTTCTAGGGTTCTGAGTTGCCTTGGCTATATGTGTTCCCTATGTATGGGTGCTTTCCTGGTCTAAGACTTTAGACTGCCCATTCTCCCCATTGCATTGGAAGAAATTGTAATCAAGGTTTATGGGTGTAATGCTATGTAAATATACTGTGTTTACTTTGCGTTTCCAGTAAATGTTTTGGTTAAGATTAATTGAATATTAGTGACCGCTTTGTTCATGGGAAATATACTGGCAGGGACTTATGAGCTTTACTGTTGAGAATCCTCACCCGCACATTATCCCTGGGACCCTGAGTTAGAGTAGTAGGCATATGGTTGCCCTCCAGGGAAACATGCTGACCTGCAAAGTGGGTATAAATGAGGTGACCGAGTCAGCCTCCCCTGGGTACCACCCCTCAGCTACACTAATATCATAAGGCTTATTTTCTGTCTTTCCTTCCTAAATGACTCATGAGCTTCTATAGAGCAGTATCTGTATCGCTGAAGATTCTTTGGGGCCTCAGTGCTATGCAGAGAGGAGGTGCTTGGGAATTTATGAATATTATTAGACCCGATGGTCGTACACCACTCTGCTCTTTGGCCATAAGGGTGGAGAGAAAGTTCAGCACCTAGTGACTGAAGAATATCAGTAAAGCAGCGGCTTATAAAAATGCATGGGGTTCAAGCCAAGTGCATGTTCATGGTTGGGGTGAGCATTTGACTCCCACCTGTAGCCCCAAGAAAGCAATGAGTAGTGCAAAGGGTGCCTATAGTCAAGGGACTTTTTAAGCCCTTTACCTCAAGTGGTTCTGCGATTTTACTGATGTGGGACTCCCACAAGCCATAACCTTCTCATACTGTCCCATCTTGTTCTTGTCATGCAGCCCCAAGCCTGCTCTCAGGCCCTCAGCATTTCCTGGGCAGGGCTGCAGCCTGCAGGCTTGTCCACTTGTTAACCATTGCTCTGCCCTATGCCATGCCCAACTTCTTTTCTCATTCTGTGTCTCCCTCTGAGGAGATCCTCTGTGTCACCTGGAGGAGACGATTGTCCACGGGTTATATGCTACAGTCTCTCTGCCCCTGCACCCATGTCTCCGTGCATTCCCTGGTGACGAAGTGATGGGATTTGTAGCCAGATCGATAGGTTTTAGCTCCGGGGAGAAGCTTGGAGTCTCTGAAAGTGCTAACAGTTTCCCTGATTAAATTTCACTGACCCTTTTCCTCCCCTTTGGTTTGGGGCCCAGTTCACTGTCCATCTGCAGGATAGGAGGGCCATCTAGAGAGCAGCTCTGCAGACTGCCTGACCCCATCTTGATGAGTTCTGCATCTCCTTGACTTTTCCCGTATGGGGTCAATTCAGGGGCTCAGTGTGATCACCCCAGTAGCAACTGCAAACAGGAACATCTAAGAGCCCTCCTACTTGCAAGGCAGTACCCCTTTCCTATTCGCACATGTAGAGAAAACTCAAACAGTCACAGTCCTCCCATATTCAGCATTTACTGAGGGTGCTGGTGCCCTGAGGAGGGTTCCTTTGAGTCACTGTAGCCAGGATGTTTGATGTGAGCCGTTGTTGTCTGGGTGACTGGGGATGGCTATCAACTCGCCTCCTAAGCCACTCCTAGTCTGCTCAGTCTCACTGCCCTTGGTCTGGGAATGCCCATTTTATTTATCTGGATACTTATCAAATATATGATCACAACAAGGATAAGTAAAAACTGAGGATCAGAGGAAGCGAGTGGCCTGGGCAGTGAAGGCTTCTAGGCTTTTGACCTTGGCCCATGTTTATTAATGAGTCAGCAAGCATTTATCAAGCACTCCAGGCATGCTGGGCACCAGTGATACTAGTGCAAAGACTAAAACAGCCCGTCTTGACAGGGAACCAACCTCTTAACAGAAAACAGCCAGGACACAGACCAGGGAGATGCAAAGATTACATATAGATACCTGCACACCAAGTTTTGGGGAGGGTCAGGGAAGGCTTCATGCAGAACGTGATGCCTGGGCTGCATCTTCAAAGAAGGAAGGTCTCTAAGAGGTGAAAGTGAAGAGAGCAGGCATTCCAGGCCTGAGAAGGGGTAGAAGATGCAGCGCTGGAGGTTAGGAGAGTCTGGCTGGATCCCAGAGTACAGAGGCCAGAGTAATGTCCACTGATGCTGAAAAGATGGACTGGGGCCAGCTTGAGCATTTCTATTGAGGGCATTGGAGCTGCTTAAGTGAGAGGGGTGATGTGGTCATAGATGTACTCAAGGAAACAGATTTGGCAGCTGGCAGGTAGTGGTGTGTGGGACAGCCTGGAGTGAGGAGAGAGTCAGGCAGGGATTGTTGGAGTTATCTAGGCCAGAGGTGATGGGACCTGAATGAGGCAAGGTGGGAGCTGTAGGGGAGGAGAGAAGGAGTCAGATGGGAGAGATACTGGGAAAGTAGAAAAGGCAAGATCCGGCAGGTGTTTGAATCTATGGAGGAGGGGACCCTGAGGTGCTGCAGGTAAGGCTGAGATTGGAACCAGAGACAACAATTCAGAAGGACAGTGCTGCCCTTGGCAGAAACAGGGAAATCTGGAAGAGGAAAGAAGAACAAAATGTCATCATTGGGAACCCCCACAGTTATGGGGTAGAACACAAACGATGAGCCTATAAGGGAAGCCAAGGCAGTATCAGGCAGGTCAGGCAAGGAGAGAGGCTCCAGGGGGACAGCAGGGTCAAAGGCAGCCTCGGAGTGGAAGAGGAAGACTAAGAAAAGTCGTTGGGTTTGGATGTTTTCTTTTGGATGTTGGTGAGGTCAGAAGATTGATTGCAAAGGGCCCAGGAGTGAGAGGAGGGGAAACAGATGGTACAAACAGAAAGGGAAGAGAGAGACCATCGATTGGGTGGTGGCGGGTCTTGGAAGGCTCTTTAAAGGTGGAAGAAGGTTGGAAATATTTGGAGGTAATAGGGAAGGAATAGTTGATAAAGTTGATATGGCTGAACATATGAAGGGGGTCTCCCCTTCACAACCCCCTAAAGGAAGATTCAGTCTGCTGGAGAAGATGGGAGGAAGTAGGAGGGTCTAGTGCCTAGACCAGAGTTGACTCTGGCAAGAAGATCCACCTCTTTGTCAGAGACGAGGGGAAAGGAGGAAAGAATAGGAGATGTCGAGGTGTCTTTAGATCCACCTCAGCACTGAAATTGCTTAGAGGCAGCTAGATAGCATAGCATAACACAGGGTGGGGAATCTGTGGCCTTGAGGTCCCCACCTCTGGCATAATAGATAGAATCCTGGACATGGAGCCCAGAAGATCCAAGTTCAAATTCTGCCTCATATCCCTGGACCTCAGTGTCTTTATCTATTAAATATACATAATAGTAACATCTATTTCTTAGGTTGCTACTTTGGGTTTTTTTAACATTAAAAATGTTTTAAATAATGTTTAATTTTTCTCCAATCACATATAAAGACAATTTTTATATTCATTTCAAAAAATTTTGAGTTTTAAATTTTCTCTCTCCTTTTCCTCATTTCCCCTGAGACAGTAAGTAATTTCCTATGGGTCATACATGTGCAATCACGCAAAATGTTTGTGAAAGAAGACATAGACCCAAAGTAAAAAAAAAAATTTAAGTGAAAAAAGTCTGCTTTGATGTGCATCCAGACTCCCTTGGTAGTGCCTTTCATCAGGAGTCCTTTGGGATTTCCCAGGTTGTTGTGCAGACCACACGAGGGGATGCTCAGGCACTTTACCAGCCTCAAAGTGCTCTGGAGATGGGGGGTTATTGTTTACCACCCCTGCTGTTGTTTTCATTAATGTTTTCTCTTTTCCTCCTGGGTTTGGTGTGAGATTCCTATAGAAACATTTAAGAATATTTTCCCTGGTCGCTGAAGAGATAATAGGAAATGCAGTGACTACCGCCTTGATATTTGCCTCTGATGACTCTGTGTGTGTGTGTATCTGGTTTTTGCTGCAGAGTGCCTTGGGCCATGGCTCGCCAGACCTATTTTTCCAGAGGAAAGAACAAGCAGTCTCTTGATGCCATTGAGAAAGCGGCATTCATCGTAACATTGGATGACACCGAGCAGGGCTATAACAAAAAGGACCCAGTCACCTCCATGGATAGTTACGCCAAGTCTCTGCTGCACGGCAAATGTTACGACAGGTATGGTGCTGGCCTGCCCAGAGATGCTGGGCAGTCCATGCTTTGATCTCTGAGAAAGCTTCCTGGCCAATGGGAAAAACCAGTGTCAATTATCTAGGTGAGTGAGAGGCTGCCAGAATTTAAAAGAAACAAGTAGGAGATACAGAAGGCTCAGCATTCCAGCCATTTTTATACCTCTCTCTTCAAATTTGTTTCAGAAAACTCTCCTTGATCCTGTTCAGGGTTCTGGTTTTGTTGGGACAGGGAGCTCTTCCTGCTGGGGCAGAGTATCCATATCTGATGTAGGAGATCAGTCTTGGGGCAGAGGGGGCTGGGAGGCTTGAAGTATAGAGTCACAGAAGTAGCTTTAGAGGTGGTATTTGAACTCACACCTTCCTGATTCTAAACCTAGCATTTCATTAAGAATTTCATGCTGTCTTATATTAAAAAAAATAAAATTAGTCTGAACAAAATGGTTATTTTCTCCCCTCCCTACATTTCTATTACACAATAGACCACATGGTTCTTACACAGGAAACAAAACCGCTAAGCCTTTTGGCTAAGGTCGAAGGAAAGGCTCTAGGCCCTAGGACTTCATGTAACATAACCACAGTGAACGGTCTACTGGATGTGGAGTAAGGAATGCCTGAGCTTCTCAAATCCAGCCTCTGACACTTACTTAGCACGTGACTCTGAGCAAGTCACTTATTCTCTGTGCCTCAGTTTCCCCATCTGTGAAACGAGCATGACCTGCCTCCCTTCCCCACGGGTTGTTGGCTGAGGCTCCAATGAGGTTATGTATACAAATTGCCCTTTGTATGGAATAAGATACTGTAGATAAAAGCCTTGTATATTTTTATCTTAACAAGGGCCGTGGTGATTTTCCTCTAGCAAATCAGAGTAATTAATAGAGCTGTGAATTAGATAAATCGAAAGGAGCCGCAACTCCTCCTGCCTTCCCTGCTTTTGTTCTCCCAGCTGCCCAAGCTCAAAGCCTGGCAAATTGGCACCAGAATTTGCTTTACTTGCTCTAGGTTACCCATTCACATAGAATCCAGACTCCACCTCCCTACCTGATACATTCCTTGAATGCTCCTTGTGGGAGCACCTACTCTGCGTCAGGCACTGCTGGAAATGAACATACCCCACCCAAAGCCAGATGTTAGAGAGAAGGCTGCTCTATAAATCTGCTGAAACAAACCCACTGAGAGAGACAGACAGAGGAGAGAGAGAGAGAGAGAGAGAGAGAGAGAGAGAGAGAAGGGAGAGGAGGGGGAGGGAGAGAGAGAGAGAGAGAGAGAGAGAGAGAGAGAGAGAGAGAGAGAGAGAGAGAGGAAATAGAGAGGGGGGAGGGAGAGAGAGAGGGATAGAGAGAGAGACTGACTGAGCTCCCTCCGCTGACAAAACCGCAGGGGCTACAAGACTGTAAGGGAGCCCTGACCTCAGTGGGGATTCTGTTCTCTGTGTGAGTCTTGTCCCTGCCTCCACAGAGGGTCCCACCCACTACCCTGGAGGCAGCATACTCAGGCAGTGACAATTATTGATGACCAATCAGTCAGCGCATTTATTAAGAGTCTACTATGTGCCGGACACTCTGCTGGGGGTTTTGGGGGGTACTAAGGTGGAAAGAAACAATCCCGCCCCCGGTTCCTATCTGCTACTCTTATGTAACTAAGTGCATACCAAGCAGAAGGGGAACCATCAGTCAGCCCACCTTTTAGGAAGGTCCTTTGGCAGCTGAGGCAGGGATAGATTAGAGAGAGCCTGGGGCCGGGGACCATCCAGAAAGTGATCGCAGTGGTCAGGGGAGTGGTGAGATGAGAGGAGCTGGGGAGTCAGTGACTTCAAGGGAGAGAAGGGGCCCTGCTGTGGGTGATTTGGCATCTAGCTGGCCAGGTTGAGGAGGGGAGGATGATGCTGAAACTCAGGTGACAAGGAGGGTGGGGGTGCCTGCTACCGAAATAGCACCATTAGGAAGAGGGATGGATTTGGGGGAGAGAGGAATGAGTCTCATTTTGTCAAAGGACTGCAGAGCCAGAAGGGAACTTCCAAGTCCCCTCAGACTGTCCTAGAGTCACACAATTAGTGTCAGAGGCGAGATCAGCACCCAGGTGGTCCTGCCTCTAAGTATACTACTCTGGACATCATGCCTCACTGCCTGTTTGTTTCAACATATTCCAAGCATATTGAGTCTAATCCATTTGTGCAAAATCCAGTTTGAAACATCTATTTGTCCAGGACATAGTTGGTGTTGCCAGTCTAGGACTCGGGAGAAAGGTCTGGGCTACACAGATGGACAGGGGAGTCTCCTGCACAGAGCTGAGACTCTAGTTCATAGGAGCACATGGGGTCTCCAAGAGAGGGAGGATAGAACTGACCTGGGCTGTCCGGTTTTGGTTTTCTCGAGGGGAAACAAATTGGCTTTCTTTGGCTTTCAGGTGGTTTGACAAAACGTTCACGTTCATCGTCTTCAAGAATGGTAAAATGGGCCTGAATGCAGAACATTCTTGGGCAGATGCCCCTATAGTCGCTCATCTCTGGGAGGTAAGAGGCTATAGTTTAAGGGTGAAAAAGGAATTATTATTTTTCTGTAAAGTCCAAGTTCAAGTGACAGGAAAGTTAAAGGGAAAATATTTCATTAGTGCCCATACAACTAACAAGCCATCCCCGCAAGTGATCCATGGGTGACCCACTCATTTTTGTTTCTGCCCTTTCCCGCTTCTGTGAACATTTTTGAATATATTGGTTTTTTCTTGCCTTTTAAAAAAAATTCCTTTGACATCTATGCCCAGTAGTGGTATCAAACACACAAAGTCAAATTCAGGCCTTGGAGATTTAGTTCTAACTTGTTTTCCAGGATGGGTCACAGCCCCTCCAGCAGTGCCTTCACATGCCTGTTTTCTCAAATGTTCTCTCACAATAACATTTTTTTCTCTTTTGCTCTCTTTTTTGTGTGAGATAGAACCACAGAGTTATTTTAATTTGCATTTCTCTTACTGTCAGTAATCAGAAGAACTTTTTCATGCAGTGGTCAATAGCTCAAATGTCTTTGTCCTCTCCTCATACTCAGGCCATCACTGCTGTACTGGCTGCAAGCTCTCCTCCTTTCCCCATCTTGACTCCTGGGTGAAGCAGTCCAACTATCCTTTGGCCCCAGACTTTCCCTGCCAAGCCCCAACTTTGAATTACTCCCATCATCCTCTGCTTTCACTCCTATTCACATCCTGCTGAACGTAACTGGAGAAAATCACAAAATTGTGAACTGGATCCACCTAATCTCAGTTGGGCTTCTCACTGAAGCAAAATGATACTTTTCTACTTCCCTAATTAACTCACTCTCCAAAACTGTTCTTCCCTCCTCAAGCCTCCAATGGCTCCTCCACCCCACCACCTTCCCGCTCTCTTAGTTAAGAAACATCTTATATTTCACTGAAAAAATTTGAGGCCATTTTCTGTGAGCTCTCTCTTTTCCCCTCTTGCTCATCTATCTTACATCTTCCTCTCTCTCTCCTCCTTTCCTGGGTCACACAAAGAGGAAACCATTCTCTTTTCTGAAGCAAATCTCTCTCCATGTACGTGTGACCCCATTCCATCTCATCTCCTCTGGCGCACTGCCTCCTCTGTCAGCTTACTAACCTTCACTCTTTCCCAGTCTACTGACTGCATCCCTGCCTAGAAAGGCACCCACATACAAGACAGATCTTCATGTGTTAAACCCTTCCTTGGTCTAGCCATCCCCACTAGCCATAGTGCGACATCTCTTGTTGATAACTCCTTGAGAAAGTGGTCTACAGTTGGGGACTTCCACTTCCTTTCCTCTCTTCTCTTTCTTGACTCTCTACAATCTTCATCCTACTGAAACTGCTCTCTGCAAAGTGACCAGTGACCCCTTGATGGCCAAATCTGATCTTCACCCCTTTAACCTTTTCTGTGACCTTTGACACTACAGATCACCCTCTTCTCCTGAAGACTCTAGGTTTTGGTGACCTTGCTTTTTCCCACTTCTCCTCTCTCTGTCTCTCTCTCTCTCTGTTTCTCTCTCATCACTCCTCAGACTCTGTTGAGCTAAGTTTTGAAGGAAACAAGCTTCTAAGAAGTAGAAGTAAGGAGGGAATGTATTCTAGGCATGGGTAATGGCCGTGGGAGGTGGGAAATGGAGTGATGTGTGAAAAACAGCAAGAACACCAGTTTGACTTCCCATTTCTCTCGCCCCTGCTCCCTTCTCTCCACTCTCACCTTGTATTTCCTCCTCTTTGCTGAACTATACTGATTTTTTGACCCTCTAATTAGTTTCATTTAGACATGTAGGGGTTTGTGATTGATTTAAAAATACTCTCTACTTATCATTCTTTTTAAGAGAACATTTTAAGATTTGGAATTTGTCTACATTGTATGAGCATTTTTTTGTGTCTCTCCTTAAACAGGCAGATTTTTACTTAAATCCCTGGAGAGTCTCTTAATACCATCAACTATAAAATTCTTTCTGTCTTTAAACAAATACCCACATGGTTTCACTCTTTGCAGTATGTGATGGCTACAGACAGCTTCCAGCTCGGCTACACAGAAGATGGTCACTGCAAGGGAGACACCAATCCCAACATTCCATTCCCCACGAGACTCCAGTGGGACATTCCAGAAGAAGTGAGTGTGGTGGGAGTGTGATGAGCTCTTAGTCACGGGAAAGGAGGTTAAGTCAAGACCTGGGAGAGACTCCAGTAACTTTCCCGCCTCCCATTCTGTGCTTAGCATGCCCTAGAAGAAAAGCTGCGTCTTCCACTGGAGCTTAGTGCCTATTTCTTATAGTCTTTGCCTTAGTATCTTGGATAAAGTAGTGGGCAAGTGTACCAGCTAATATGTATGTAGACATCCCCTGGGAAATAAGGACGGAAGAGAAGAAGGCATTTAAGCACTTCCTGTGTACTCAGCTGAGACTGTAGTTACCCAAAGAATAATGACGTTCAAGGTAACATAGTGGTTGGGCATTTGTCTTTGAGATATGCTTTATGCTCATCACTTATCTGACCCTTTAGTGTGAAGAGTTAGAAAGTTCATTTTTTTTACCATAATTAAAGGTAATCAGGTTGGCAAAACATCCAAATGATGAGTAGATTCAAGGACCTCTTGCTCTATAGCCACAATGAGATATAGCATTACTTAAAAGAGATCTGATTAATAACCCAAACAGCAAAAACAAGATGGATAAAAAATCCCTCTTGTCTAAACCATACCATTCAGTTGGGTGGTCAGTCCATTGAATCAATTTCAATGTCTGGAAAAGGCCTTGCCAGCGGAGGAAGAGGATAGAGTAGACCTGGATAACTCTTTTCAGTAACTCCAAGTTGCTCCCCGCTACAAATCTTGTCCCGGTGCTGCTGTGGAGTTTTAATCTCAGAACACTGCAGTCTCTAAAAAATCATGCTTGCTGAGAGTGCAAAGGGAATTGGAGACATGCGTGGAGGTCTAAGGTGGCTGCAGCTCACTTCCAGTGATAATCACCTATATAGAAGCTGCAGTGTGGGGTATCATGGTGGCCATGTGTAACTGGAGAAGGAGATGGGTCAGTTATGTGGTGAGGGAGGAAGAACAGAGGAGTCACAGGGTCCTTGGCCTCACCTGCACAGTAGGTGGCTTTTGTGTGGGCTGAGGATTGGGATGAAGTGTCCCTGTGTGACTGAGAGCATGGATCCCCAGGAGGGTTGTTGTATGAATGGATCTCCCAAGGATCTCGTTTCAGTTGGAAGTTTCTATTGTACTGTACAACAGAGGAGGAAACCATAAGTCTTTGTCACAGCTTCTGCTCAGATTCCCCTTTCAGGAGCGAGGCTTTTCTGTATGGTGAACCCCAACAGGGGGGTCTGTGAAAACCAAGCTGGGGCTCATGGTGACAGGTGTATCATAACAGCCTGTTGAGGGGTCAAAGTTCTTGACCATCTTGACTCTGCTACTTTCCCATTGTCCACTGGAAATAAACTTTGGCTCTCCTTATGGGAAACTTCTTGATAAGGTATCTTAACCTCTTTCTCTTAGTGTCAAGATATCATCGAGAGATCTCTGAGCCTCGCCTGCACTCTGGCCAATGACGTGGATTTTCACTCCTTTCCATTTGACACTTTTGGTAAAGGGTTAATCAAGAAAAGTAGAACCAGCCCAGATGCCTTCGTACAGCTGGCCCTGCAGCTGGCCCATTACAAGGTGAGACCCAGAGCCCTGCTCCCTCCTGTTCCTCATCCCAGGCTGGGACAGTGATGTAACAGGGAAGAAACACTCCAGGTGGGATGCGAGTGTTGGGTGAGGGCAGAGTCTGTAGGCCTTGGCATACACTCCTCTGTTTGAACTTACCCATGTTGAGCTATGAAATGGATGGTGGCAGGGGGGAGGGCACACATGAGAGAGACAGACAGACAGACAGATAGTCAGGGTAGGGAGTGATAGAAACTGGGACTTCTGGTTTTCCTTTTAGGCAAACCTGAACTCGGGAGAAGAAGAACCTGGGAGACACATAAGCAAAGCTAGCCCTCATTTGAGACAATTTTACTAGACTTAGAGGCCTCCCTTCCTTCCTCTCTCCCTTTTTCCCTCCCTCCCTCCCTTCCTCCCTTCCTTCCTTCCTTCCTCTCTCCCTGCTTCCCTCCCTCCCTCCCTTCCTGCCTTCCTTCCTGCCTTCTATCCATCTATCCATCTCATCCAGTCTGGAAGCCCAGAGGCCCTCACAGGCCCAGTCCCACTACTGATCAGCACGGAAGCTTCCTGCTTCATTTCCTCCCAGGGCAGCCAGGTGGCCCTCTGCGTCCATGGGCTCACTGAGCTAGTGCCAGACTGACTGCAGACCCTGACCAGTTCAAACCCTAGCTTCTGAGCTCAACCAAGCCACTAGCCTACCCCTTCCCAGTAGCTGGGCTTACAGGCATGTATCACCATGCCCAGTGATAACATTTCTTCCCTCTAGGGAAGAAAGGCTTATTATCTTCTCTAAATGTGCGCATCCCAAGAAGCAGTATGCTGATGAGCAAGCTGGCCACTTCAGTAAATGGGTATAAGACTTCTTGTGAAGGGGGCTGACTGGGCCAGCCACACTCACCTTCTAGTTCCCACCTTGCCATCCTCTAGGGGCAACAATTAAAGTCTATTTGCTCAGGATAATACCTGTGTTTTCATTGAAGAATTATTTCTTAAATTTCCCATTTCAAAATAGTTTACATTTCTATCCTGATAAATGTTTGTATAAAAATTGGCCTGTGGGTAGTTTTTAAAAGTCTGTATCCCTGGGTTGCCTATCAACACATGACTTTGAAGAGCTGTCACATTTGAGAAGGACTAGCTTTGTGCTGCCTAGTCCCAGATGGAGGAACCAGGGACAGTGGGCAGGAGTTGGGTGTCAAGAGAACATCCTGGGAGTAAGAGCCATGCCTGGGCAGAGTGGGTTCCCTTGGGTGGTGATGGGGTCCCCCAGACTGGTTGGACTCCTGCCTCCAAGGTCCGGTCCTGTCCCAAGAGTCCACCATCATTGTTGGATGTGTTTTCTTTGGCTGAGGCTAGAACCAGACCTGTGATTCTCTTCAGCAGACCCTGCCTGTCCCAGGGAGAATCTGCAGGTGGCTGATGGTTTGTTGCCTGGGCTCGGGCCTCAGATTTCCAGGTCTCCATGGATTCGGGCCAGGAGGCTGTTTGCTTTGATGCAGCTCGGTAGAAGTTGGTGATGCCGGGCTGCCTGCCCGTGGTTGCCTGTCTGCTCGGTGCCCGCAGTGAGGTCTGGGCACATCAGGTCAGGCAGCAGCTTGAGCAGTAACGTGAGTCGGCCCTTTGGCGCAGCCTCAGCTTCAATGGCGTCTGTTTACTAATCTGCAGTCCATGCTCCCAGGTCCAAGCGAGCGGGGTTTTAGATCATCCTTTTTCAGACTGGATTTGAATGCATGGCAAGTCTGGTTTGTGTCTGCATCTGGGCTCTGCACTGAAAATCTGGCCTGTGAAAATGCTGGCATCCTTTGTTTCCAAGTTAGGTTTTAAAGGTGCCCAAGTGTTCAGTTTGGCTTCTCAAGTCCCATTCCAGATGCTCCTTTTCCCTCCTTACTCGGGTGGTTTGTAGAGTGACATTTTTGATGGTGATGATTGGAGAAAGGTCTTTGGATATGGCACTGAGCACCCTTCCTGATCCTCCCCTGACACCAGGTCACTGGGTCCCTGGGGAGAATAAGATAGGTACACCCTCCACCTCCCCCACCCCAACAAGTTCAGTTCATGGGGAGGGGGTGGTAAAAGAATCCTCTTTTAAGTTAGTTTTCCTTGTGATGGACCCATTGGGCGGGTTTGATTGTGATGATAGCTGGAGGTTTAGGACCAGAAATCTGATCAGCCTTCCTATGCCAGGCCTCTCTTAGGTCTCCTTGGGAATGGAAGCCCTCACCTACTTTCCCCCCACCCCAGTGAAAATCCATCATGGAAGCCCTGGAACTTGGAAAAGGGCTCACTCTCCAGGAGACTGTCCCCCCAGGCCTGAGAGAAGGTCTCTGACATTCTAGGGAGACTGGGCATGATTTACTGCATGTTGGCACTGGTTTTAGGGTGCTTCCCACCATAGGAGAGTGAGATTAGCCTTGGCGAATGGAGCATAGAAACATTTGAGAGCCCTTGTATCCAGTTAAAAAGCCCCTGGAAAGTGATGCCAGCCTTCTTCCTCCACAACCTTTGGGTCATCTTTTTCCAACTGGGATGACGAATGTTGGTGTCTACTTGCCCATTCCACTCCCTGGCAGGGGTATAAGGGACATCCAAGGCTCCAATGCATCCTTCAAAGCTGGTCAGAGGATCTGAGATGAGGCCTCCAGCCTCTTACCCCCCGACTTGAGTCCTTCTGCCTTTCAGCCTGGGGTCCAAGCATCCTCTGCCCGGGAGATCTCTGCAGGGGGGTCTAGGTTCTTGGACAGAGTTGTCCTTATCAGCCTGATGAAGAGTAAGGCATGAGGGTTGTTTTTACCTGGCCCCCAAGGCAGGAGTTTCCACACCTGAAGTAGTGACTCTTAACTGTGATAGCCTCCCTTTTCCTTTCTGCCCCCTTGACCCGCTCAAGGCTAAACTAGCCTCACTTCGTTGGCAGCACGGGTGCCCTTTACTCAAGCACTCTAGCCATGCCATCTGGAGCTTGTTGGGAAACCAGGGGTCCCATGCTCACTTATGCCCTCTTGGCACTCAGTAGAGGGGTCATTATTCTAAAACATGGGGCAAGAAAACCCTGAGCTGACCTGGTTCTGGCCTTGAAGTCAGAAGACTGGGGCGCATGTCCTCATTTCAATACACACTTCTCTAGTCATGTGACAAGCCTTCTTGGTGACCCAAAAGCTCTCTGGGCCTCTTTGTCTCACAACATCTGCTGATCAGCAGGGGCAGAGAGACTTCCCCCAGGGTCCCTCTGTCAGTTAAGTCCCAGGCCCAAATAAAGCAAAGAATATTTTCTCTCCGGAACTTCCATACAGAGTTGTAAGAAAACCATGTGTGTCACATAGGTGTAATCTGCTCTCAGGAGACAAAGGGACAGTGATGAACATATGTGTCTGTCTTCTACCCGTCCTTGGGCCACCATAGGTTTGCATGCTAAGGATCCTCCCCATCTTTTCATGCATTCATACTGCTCATAGGAGATCTCCCTTCCCTGGCCCTTCTTGCTTCCACACAAGCACTGGTCAGTGTGTTCAGTCAGGAGAGGCCTCCCTGGAAACTCTGGGCCCCCAGAGGCTGAGCTCACCCAGCCCAGGGAAGAACACACATGCACACACATGTGTAATATATTCACATTAGATGGATATTCTAAGCCCATGGGTGGAAAGCTTAGGGTTCATCGCTACCCTTTCTAAAAGAATTAATGCAAATGAAGTGGTATTCATATGTGGGGTGTCTTTTCCTTGCTAGGACAAGGGCAAATTTTGCTTAACATATGAGGCTTCCATGACCCGCCTCTTCCGAGAAGGACGAACAGAGACCGTCCGTTCCTGCACTGCTGAGTCTTGCAACTTTGTGCTCACCATGGTGGACCCCACACAACCGGTGAGTGGACAGAATGCCTGAACATGCTCCTAGGCACTTCCCTTCAGTTCACCACGACTTACTCCCTCCAAGGTTCTCAGCCATCTGTCCCCTGTACTTCCTTGGATAGAAGGGGGCGCCACAAACGTGTTGTCCTTCATTGGTTCCATGTTGATGCTCTAGACTGTGACGGCCTACATCTGCCTGCTGGACCAGTACAGGCAGAAGAGGCCTGCGGGGTGGTGCGCCTCTGGAGAATGGGCAGCCCCTGAGGAGAAGGGGACAGCATGAGGGCTGACTGGCGCGCAGAGCCAGATTAGACCCACAGGGGCACCTGCTCACTGAGGATGCCCAGCGAGATGGTGCCACTCCGTCCACAAGTCAGAGAAGGAGCCATTACTCATGTGGGCCTTGGTCAGTGACCTGCAGAGCCAATGGACAGGATACTCCTTAAAGTTCCTTTCCGTCCAGTGATTTCTATATATATCTGGGTTCCAATAAATTTTGTTTTTAATCAAATATAAACATAACTAAAAACAGCATTTTAATTAGAAATATTCCATTATTGGCTAAACCAAGTTTACTTATAGCCTGTGACAAAGATGAGTGCGGGTGATGGTGCTGAGAAACTAGAGAATTCAATCATCTGAATGGATGTGCCAGGTCCATGCTGGGCCCTGGGGATATATGAACAAATATAAAACAGCCCTTGACCTCACAGACCTTCCATTCCATTGGACACATGGAGGGAAATGCTGACTAGAGGAGATAGGAACTGGACCAGTGATTTCCTGGTTCAGGGAAACTCTCTCTGCTTATGGAGGTTGGCACCTTCTCTGAAACTGTCCTAACAAGGTGCCTAGGGAGGGCACGGGGTTTGCCCAGGGTTGTATAGCTAGTGTGCCAGAACTTCCTACATTAAGGCCCCCTCACTATCCACTATACCACACTGCCTCTCAAATTAAAATATATCTCAAGAAATTTTGTGAAAGAGGATACAGGTCTAATATGGAGGGCAGTTTCCCAAAGAATTATTTACTATATAATTCTACTACCACCTTAATGATCAGTGTGGCCATACAAAGGCTTAGCTGACCCTCTCCATGGTCAGGGTAAGAGTAGAGGTGAGCCTTGAGAAGGCCTCCATCAGAAGCAGAAGGAGGAGGACACATGGACCATGGACCATTTGGTGCCTTGTCTCATAAAGATGGAGCCATGGGGAGCATGTACTTTAGGTGAACACTAAAGGGGCTTCCTCTGCTGACTCAGTTAAAAACTCTCCACTCCTTCGTCTGGGACCAGCCAGGTCAGTTCTCTGTGTGAGGAATTATCCCACCCTCTGCCTCCCTCAGGTAACAGTGCATCCTTGGCCTTATGCAGGAAATTGTTACAGTTTTCGATTTCAGCATATGCTCTGTTGCTGAAGTGCTTTCCAAGTCTGGTCATCTCTACAGCCCAATGAGATATTAGAGCAGGACTTTTGCAGAGCGCTGAGTACATCATAACAGTTCATATTTCTTAAAATCTCAGTATTTGTTCTAACAAAATAGGCAATGGGAAAAAATAATCATCTCATTTCCGTAGGACAATCTCTACTATGTCAGTCCATCGATCACCAGTGGGGGCCCATTATTTTGGATCCTGCTCACTAACTTGTCCAGCAGCCTTAGAAAACAGTTTACACACTGTACTTTGGAACAACCACACATGCATCATCGTTTTTTTTTCCTCTTTTTCTTTGTGATTTAGGTTGAAAAAAAACTCAAGTTATTCAAAGTTGCAGCTGATAAACACCAACACATGTACCGTCTTGCCATGACTGGTGCTGGCGTTGACCGCCATCTTTTTTGCCTTTATGTGGTCTCCAAATATCTCGCTGTTGATTCTCCTTTCCTGAAGGAAGTAAGTCATTTTGGCAGAGCTATTTGACTTATCTAGGTCAGCTAAACCAAACCCCACCTTTGGCATCCAAAGGGTTAATGGACAAGCATTTATTAAATACCAGAAGGTACGAGGCTCTGTGCTAAGCACCTGGGATACAGAGGCAAAAACAAAACAGCCCCTCCCCTCCAAGAGTTTTATTCTAACATGAAAAGGCCAGAATTTAGGATTAGGGATCTTAATAAAAATGAAAAATATGACCCAGAATTCTAGTGTACTAAAGTTCCTTGTAAGTGATCAGAAAGGTGCCTGTTCTGACAAAATACAAGAGTGAATGCCTGGTTACATTTGTGTGGGGTAATTAAATACTACTGTGCTGATCAGTTCCAACAGAAAGGTGATTAAAGTTTCCTGGGTAGAATCTTCAGAGGATAGATGAGGTCAGGAACCTCTAGGATGTCTCCAAGTTTATATTCTTGTAGGATTCAGATTTTTGTCAATATCCTCAAAATAAATGCCTTATGTGCATCCAGTCTGTTCTCACCCAGTTCTCCAACACCACTACTAAGAGCTTACAGTTATACTGGCCGGCCTCAGTTGTCCTGGGGACCGGATCGATGTCCTGTCTTTTGTTTATGGCCTATGTGATTTCTAGCAAATCCCTTCCCCTCTTAAGGACCCCATTTTTTCTTATCAGTTAGATATGGGGTGGGAAGAGGGGAAGGCAGACAGTAATCCCCAAGGTCTTCTTTCAGTCTTACATCACACACAGTCCTTGGGATGGGGGTGGGAGAACATCACAGCTGAGAGCATCATGGGACTGTCATACAGTTGTGTTACGTGAAGATGAGCATTTCCTGGGAGCAGTGTTAGCCCTCTGTGTCTAAAAGAAGGCCAAGAGACAAAACACTCCTCTACCTTTTAATTGTCACTCCCCACCCCCAGTTTTGCTCTGCCCCTACCCCCAAAGTTCTCCATGTATTATATTAGGTAGAGGTGGAGGGAAGTGTCATTGTACATCCCTAAATTCTATCCAACCTCTGCTCTAAAGGTTTTATCTGATCCATGGAGATTGTCAACTAGTCAGACACCTCAACAGCAGGTAGAACTCTTTGATCTAGACAGAAATCCACAATACGTGTCCAGTGGAGGCGGCTTTGGACCGGTAAGTAAAATATTTTGTTGCTATTCAGTCATGTCTGATTCTTTATGACCCCATTTAGGGTTTTCTTTCTCCAAAGATGCTGGAGGGGTTTGCCATCTCCTTCCCCAGCTCATTTTACTGATGAGGAAACTGAGGCAAACAGGATTAATTGATTTACTCAGGGTCACACAGCTAGTAAGTGTCTGAGGCTGGATCTGAACTCCAATCCTCCTGACTCCACGTCCAGTGCTCTACCCACTGCACCACCTGGTAAAATGTGCCAAGTATTCTGAAGGAGCGTCAGATCCACCAACAGAATGTAATGCCTTTGTTGCTGAGTGATCTTGTTACCACACACACACACACACGCCCCCACACCCAGATCTATTTACTTCACCATCTTTAAGCAGATTCCTGATTTTATGCCTCTTTCCTTTAGGTTGCTGATGACGGTTATGGGGTATCCTATATTTTAGTAGGGGAAAACCTCATCAATTTCCATGTGTCCTCCAAGTTCTCCAGCCCCGAGACTGTAAGTGTGAAGATTGTCCCTCCCTTTGCTGGGATACATGCTGCCTTCTTGGCTTTGTTTTTAAAAGTGTGCCTTTTCTTACATGTCTGATATCTTACTTCAATTATATACTGTTGCTAGTGAACTGTGCATTTATTAAACTCCTAATCTGCATAAAGGGCTGCAAAGACAAAAAGAAGGGAACCTTTGCCTTCAGTAATTAATTCAGTCGTTATTGGTAGCAAAACCTTAGAGTGGGTCTACACTGACATGTTAAACTTGGGATTCATGTTGTGGGAATGTCTCCAAGTTGGAAACCACCTCAAAAATGGATGAGATTCTTTTGGGCCCTTTAGCAACCAAGTCCCATTTGATGGAGTCCAAGATGAAGATGTGGGATATTCTGTACTCAAAATAATCCATTTCTCTTAGCTACAAACACTAGAGAATTAGTATGCTTAGAAGGTAGGGTTCCCTAAGGGCCACCGACAAAAGGCTATTTGTAGATGATGACCCAGCGTCAATAAAGATTTACTAAGTCCTGGGGAATGGGCTAGAGGAGAGAGTCCCAGTTCAGTGTGGGCAGCCTCAGGCACCAGCAGCCCCTGCCATTGTTAGGAAGGGACTCACCTTTGATGAAACCTTTCAAGGGTCACTGTTTCAGACTTTGCCTTGCCTGTAAAGAGAGAAGAATATACCTTTGCGCGGGGGATTTGGGTGGGCATGGGGGGGGGGTGAGTATCAAAGAGCTGGCTACTGCCTCTAAGCTGTCATTTTACTGACCACTTGATTTTGGGGGGTGAATGAGTGGGTGGCGCCTAATTCCAAGGATTTCAGAATAAAGTCCATTTTGGGAAACCATTGATGTGGCAAGTTTTCACCTTCTGTTTTGTTCTCCATTAATATTCAAGGATTCTCATCGGTTTGGCGCTCACCTGAGGCAAGCCATGATAGACATCATCACCTTGTTTGGATTACATGTCAACGCCAAAAAGTAGTTCCAGTTGTGCTCATCGTGGAGGAAATGGAACTCTTCTGAGAAACCAAATAAGAATAGACGTTGAATTCCCTTTTGTAGTCCAAGGTCAGAAGTTGCTCTTTTCCAGAGAGGATTTTGTCCTTAAGTTTTGTTGTTGTTGTTGTTTAGAAAGAGAAGAGGGAGGGAGAGCAGAGTATAAGAAGAAGTGCAATTTTGCTACTTCTAGGAATGTTCTAATGATGTGAATGCTTGATCTTCCCCCTAAAGTCTTTGTCCTGTTTAAATTGAATAAATGAAGGGATTGAGGCATTATCAAATTAATGTAAGTAGAGGAATTTTGATGTAATATATATGTTGGGAGCAGAAATATGTTTCCTCAACTGTGACTGTATATCTGGTACTTAAGGGCATTTAACTCCTGTTATCAGAACAGTTATGTATGCATTATAGATTTTTGAAATTGTGTAGATTGGAAGTGTAACCAATGGACAGATCCATTTCATGCACTAATCAAGAATGGGACAGCTCTTTGGAGCAAGCTTTTGTCACAATCGATAGCTTGGTTACTTACACTGCCCAAAAGAATAACTGCCCCCTATTTGCTTCATCTCTAGTTTTATTGATATGGGAATAAACTTTGAGTGTATTTATAACCCCAGTGCCTTAACAATGGAAGGTCCTAAACACTAGAAAAGTCTTACATAGATTGTATTATAACTGTAAAGTCCATTGCTGAATTGTGGGATTACAAATTCCATTTTCTCATCTTTTTGTTTTTTCCCCTTGGGCTTAGTTCTGGAATGAGCCACCCTTTACAGGCAGGCACATGTGTCTGGTTTTCTCCTCACACAGAGTCTAGCTTCTTTGTGGCAGGGAGAGAGGCCACATAAGCTTTCCCTGTTCAGTATCCCCTCCTCCCAAAGATGGGAATGTGGCATTGGCTAGAGAAGCAGAGCAGCCAGGCGCTACTCTGTAGGAGCAAATGTAACATGGTGGCTGATGTAAGAGAGAGGATGATGGGAAGGGAAGGAAGAAAAGCAGAGTGCAGGGCTTCCAAATGATTGAGAATAGAGCCTCTTCATCCCAGCAGGATCATTTTTTGGACCTTAAAATGATAAGAAGAGAAGGGCGAGGCAGGGAAAGAGGGGAGGTGGGAGAAGAGGGAGGGGGGAAGAGGGAGGGAGAGAGAGAGAGAACCGAAGAAGAAACATGGAACAGAAGAAAAATGCTAATCTGTCTCATTCCCAACGGAAGACAGTACCAGGGCAGGGTGCTGGATGACTGTAGTTTTAAAAGGACCTAGAAGCCTATGAGTGCTGGGATAGAGCTGACTTCATGAGGAAGGGGCTGACTGGTTTTTGTTTGAAAGGCACTGAATCCTCTCTGGTCTTTATGAGAGTTAAAGGCTCATGGAACTCAATGACCACTACCACTAGGCTGCACTGACAGGGTTCATTTTCTTCCAATGGTGTGTTTAATTTGGTATCTCATCTCCTAGCCCTGCTTGGGTTTGCCTCTGTGGAGAGGTTTGCACTCCAGTGATACACAGAAAGGGCTAAGCATCTGGAGCCCACGAAAGGCACCTATTGAAGAGCAGTGTGGATTTTGCATATGTATATATTGTACTACAGGCATCCCACTCAAATGGGCTAAAGAATTTTTTTTAAGTAAAAATAAAAGAATTGGGTTTAGTATCTAGATAAAAAAAATCATGGGAAAAAGCCCATACTGCAGGGGACCAGTGGCACATTAAATGAGACCACTCTAAGAACCCTCCAGCCATTCCTTCTGGGCTGCAGAAATCATGCACTATTTATATTGACCACTGACCAATCTGTATTAGAATAGCACTTCAATTTGTATTAGCTTGTAGATGAGATTTTATTATTAAAGGTAGTGTTTGGGCTTGACTCTCAGGTTTTAAATGTTTCAAACGTAATTGTAGTTCATTGGAGCAGTTATCAATGCAACTTTACTTTTATCTTTAAAAGAATGTCAATATAATTGGCACAGAGTCAGTTTTTATTGTACATGTTGAAAGGGGCAGTAAGAGTGTTATGTATTTAATTTTTATTTAGAAGAGATCCAGATTCTTAATGGAAAGATAGTTTGTATTCATTACTATCTTGGAATGTCCATTGCATGTAAATAGAATATGCTCTTTGGGATGTAAATCTTGGAAATGCTACATGAACGTAGGCTCTCATTAATAAAGAAATTAACCTCAGTCTTCAATAGTACTATTTGTTTGGCGCGTTTTCTCAGGGGAGTGATGTGGATTCCAAACATGACATCATCGCACGAGTCCCAGACTCAGACTTCCTGGCAATCTCCACCACACTCGGGTGACAACAAGAACCAAAACTGAAGTAGGGAAAAGGCTCCTGAAAAGTACAACTAGTGACCATGGACAGAAAGTGAATACCCCTCAATGCAGGATACTCCACAACGGCACTTTCTATGGTAGCAGAACATCCTGAACAAATCAGGAAACAACTGAACAAATTGTGGTCATAGGATCATAGATGTAGCATTGATATAACTTAAGCCATCATCTTGTCCAGCTGACTAGAAATGGACATTATTGACCAAGAAGAAGTCAAAGAGCAGGAATTTGAAGCTAGGACTTTTGGCTCCAAATGGGTTATTTCAGTTGTATCTGTTTCTTCATGACTCCATCTGGGGTTTTCTTGGCAAAGATACTGGAGTGATTTGCCATTTCCTTCTCCAACTCCTTTTCCCAATGAGGGTTAAATAACTTCCCCAGCATCACACTGTTAGGAAGTGTCTGAGGCTGGATTTGAACTCAGGTCCTTCTGACTCCAGGTCCACCATTCTATCTATTCGAGCCAAAATTTGGCTTGAAATCCATTACGTTGTTTACCGTATTATGGATGTCATGGAAAATTGCAGTACATTTGAAATGAAACAAAAACTTATTTCAGAAAAACATGAGAATTCTATGAACTGATTTGAAAAGAACAGAACCAGGGGTAAGATACCTGTACAACACATTGCACAACCATCCTACTACGTACCTACAATTGTGTTCCTGAAAACCCTAAAGGGCTGCTGACTCCACATCAATTGCAATGCCCAGTCTTGGTCCCAAAGAGTAAATATGAGGAACAGCTATTAGGCTGGCTTTGTGCATTAAGGGAAATAATGATGACATTCTGGAAAGGTAGATGGGAACCATGGTGTATAAGACTAGGAAAGAGTGCTGCATTTGGAGTCGGAGGAGCTGAGTTCAAATGCCAGCTCTGACACTCGGGAGACGACTCATCCTCCTTGGACTTCATCAAGAGAGCTTTTCTCATCTCTTGTCCCAATACGGGGGTCTTTCTCTCCACTCTCCTCCTCCTGGACCTCTTGGTGGCCTTTGACACCATCCATTGCGTCCTATGCGCTCTGCCTCTCGGCTCCTCCGCAGTCGGTCCTTCTCTCTCCAAGGCTCCCTTAGCTGCCACGCCCCCTTCAGTTTCCATGGATCGTCCCTGGGAGGGGACACGAGCCTTCCTTCTCCTCCCACCCCACCTAGGCTGTGGCTCCCCGCAGCTCGGCCACCTCCCTGCCCACCACGTGCCTCTCGAAGCCTGGCTCTTCTCCCCGGGCCGGACCCGGCTCTAGTCTAGCCGTGCTTTCTCCCGGGGCCGCGGACCGTCCATGCCCGGCGCGCAGCCCGCTCTTCCGGGCGCCCAGCCCGGTTTCGCCTTGGTCTCCCCAGTCCTGGCACCGGCCCTGGTCCGTCACAAGGCCGGGGAGTCCGGGAGAGCCCTGGCCGCGAGGGGTCCGCAAGGGTCCGCAGCCCTTTCTGACGGCGCCCGGGAGGCCTCCGGGGGGCAGCCTGGTGCTGGGGCCCAGCCCCTCCTTGGGCCGATGGGGAAACTGAGTCCCGGGAGGGGGAGGGGCCTGCCCCGAGCCCCGCAGCGGCTGTGGGAGCCCTCCCGCTTCCTCCGACGCGCAGGAGGGGGTCGTGGTCGGGAGCGACCTTGGAGCGCAAGGATGCCCCCCTCGTCTGGGGGGCGGGGCGGGCCTGGCGGCTGCCAACGGTCTTCGCGCTCTCCACGAGCGCGCGCGGGGGCGGTTGGAGCGGACGCGCCCGCGCCCGGGGTCACGCGCACAGGGCGGCGTGCACGCGCCGGGCTCGCTCCCTCGGGCTCGCTCCCTCGGCCTCGTCCCGGTGCTTCGCCCTAGGCGGCTGCTCCGCGGTGGGTGCCCCGAGCCCCTCCCCCCCAAACCCCATCGAAGCCCCCGCCTGGGCCGAGGGGCCGCCCCTGCCCCCGCCTAGCTGGGGACCCCGGACAGGTCACACGGCGGAGGGCGCTTCCACACTGGGAGGACCCGAAGTCCATGAAGGCCCCGCTGCCCCTCCCCACAGAGGTCTGGGCCTGTGGTCACGGAGGGGGAGGGGAGGAGACGGGGAAGGACCGCGGGCAGGTCCGGCGTCCTCCCACTGGAGATTTCTGGTCTGGCTAAAGGAGGGGCAGAAAACACCCCCCAGCCCCCAATCCTGAGGCGAGCGGGCGGGGGGCCGAGAATCACAGGCTCCTCGCTTTTACAGAGGAGGATACTGAGGCCCAGAGAAGGGAGGACATTCCCTCCAAACGGTGTCAGAGGCTTGTCCCGGAGGCTTTGCCTCACCCCTCCCAGGGTCCTCAGGCCCTTCAACCCCAATTCTGCATCTCTGGGGAGGTGAGAGGCAGCCCGGCCTGGGGCCGGACCTCGGACTCCCTGAGTCACTGACCTGGGCAAGCCTCATCTGTAACATAAGAGGGTTGGACCAGAAGCCTTCTGCAGCCCCTTGATTCTCTCCATCCATGACCCTAATGAAGGCCCCGGGCTCCCCCGGGGAATGTATGATCTGATCTGGGCACCCTCACGTTGGGAGGGCTTCTTCTAAAAGAGAGGTTGGCCGCAGGCTGCCTGGCCCTGGAGGCAGAACTAAATGCTGAGGGACTGTCTAAAACATGGCGGGAATGTTGCCTACAGTATCTCATCTCAGCCCAGCAATACAACAGTGCAAGGCAGCTGCTGCACGCACCCATTTTACAGAGGAGGAATCTGCTCTGGGGTTAATGTCACAAGTGGAGCTGAACCCAGGTCACTCCATCCAAGCTATGCAAGCCTATCCAATAGGCGTTTCCCTTCCCTGAGAAGGCCAGATAAGCAGCCTGTTAGAAAAGGATCCTGCTCGCTTTGGTATGGAAGAGTAGGACTCATTGACTCCAGAAGTCCCCTCTCTATCACTCAGGCGCTCTGGGCCTCAGTTTCCATCTGTAAAACAAGGGGCTTGGATTCGATGACCTCTGCACATCCCTGTCCTGCATTTTAAACAAATGGATGTGGAATGGGGTGGAGGTGGGGAGAAGTTATTTAGGCCCATTTGAAAGACTTTCATGTATTTATTTGTTTTCTAGATGAAAGGATTGCTGGGAAGAAAACTGCTTTTGGAAAAAGAAAACTGTAGAGATGAGCAGTTTAAGATTTCTTCTGTAGATCTGGAAGACCAGCCTCTACTTGGTGGGATTTCAAGCGCAGAAGATGAGATTGTGACAGAGATTTTTAGCCAAGACAGTCAATTCATTTCTGAAAACATTAACCTGAAAAGCGCCGTGATTAGTAAGCATGATGATGATGACGACTTCCACCCCTTTAAAGATGCCTACTTCACTTCGGCTGACGCCCAGGAGACGCTGCTGCCCTCCTTCAACGCCCCTCTCAACGCAGATTGCAGCAGTAAAGTGAAGGTGGAGCGTCTGGTCGAGGAGGGTAATGAGGAACAGATTCTTGAAGACTATTCGGGTCTGCCTGAGCTCAACCCATTGGAAGATACCATGCTGCTCTCCCCATCCCAGCTGCAGCCACATGCCTATAACATCCACGTCTTGTCTTCTTTAAGGACTCAGCACAGGAACCCGGCCGGTGTCCTGCCCCTGGGAGCCTGGGCAGCCCGGGAAGGAGCAGCTCATCATAACGTCCGAGTGATTCCAGTAAGGCCCCTCCCTCTTTCCCATGTAGGATATACCTAGGTGATCCTCATCCAGGCCTCTGAGGGGAAGGCTCCTTACTGGATGCCATGGCCCCTGGTGACCCACAGCATTCCGTTTTGTAGGGTGACTGGTGCCCATCAGGTGAATCCAGAGTGGCTAATCCAACGAAGTCCTGTTCATAGCTAATGTGAGGGGATGTGGGTGGGAACACAAATGACTGTGACCTCGCTGTTATTACCGGCTTGAACTCAGGGCTTTGTACGTAACTGCTTAGGTGCTATGCTCCAGTAAGGTGGGAGGGCTTAGCCCCTCTTTGTAAGAAGAGCCTACAGTTAACTTTACAGCGGTCGTTCTACATCCTCAGCCTCCACATTGGAGGGCTGTCACGGCTGGGGGTCAGGCTGCCTGCTAACCCTGAAGTTTATGGTGATTAATCTCTTGACCTTGACCTCATTAGCTCACACTCACCAGCTAAGCTAATTTCCCCTGACGCAGATGACTCTTGATCCCTTAAAGCAAGTGGGAAGTCTGAGAGAAAGGGCTGAATACTCTGCTGACAAGCATACTCCTTTTCTGCTAGCCTGCTAATGTCATTAATAATTATTAGTGTAACTGATAATTCTGTCTACAGTTTCACCTCTGAAAACACTGTGTCTCCATGATCTCACTTGAGCATCCTGGCAATCCTGTGAGCTCATCTGAAGTGAATTGGAGATCATTCAGGCAAAGGTGAACAGAAGTCCTCTAGTAAGTAGGGGCAGCTTTGGTGGGGGTCACAGCGCCATAGACCAAGCCCAGAGAGCGTGGTCTGAGGTAGCATCCTCTAACAGACTTCTGCTGAGATGCTCCTTCTGGTGTGGAAGCCATCCTGTGTCCTTGAGCTGGGAAGGAAAGGTTTGAGGGGCTCAGACAGTCTCTCAGTCTCCTCCCCAGAAGGTTGCTTGCCCATTCTCTCTGTTTCTCCTTTGTCTCAGTCTCTGTCTTCTTGTTGTACCCCCCCCCCACCTCTCCCAGAATATAGTTTCAGTCAACAAAGATGTTCATTGCTTACAAGTGAAAACAGTGTTGCCAAATCATGGCTTTGACCTGAGACTTCACATTGGACTTTACTGGCTCCAAGTTAGTGCTTGGAAAATCAGATTTCAGGGACAGCCTATAATTAACAGGGTGTCCCAGAAGTCTTAGTGCAACTTGACACTTTAAAAGCTTACCACTGAACCAAGACTTTTGGGACACCCTTTATAGAAGGACAAGAAAGAGATGCTGTGTGGCAGGGGAGGAGGGGAGAGGGTAGAAGAATCATTGACTTTCTATAGACAAAGAAAGGAATCTGAGGCAGTTTGGATCTTGTCCTTCCTAATTACCTCCATCCAGACTCTCCATTGAAAGGCCAAATAATTTCAGGAGCTATCAATATCACTCAGCCAAGTTGGCCACCATGTTCTTGGTTAATGAGCAGTCATGTTCGACTGGGTGGGGAGAGAGTAAACAGCTCTAATTATCCAGAAAACCCATTAATTATGGTCCTCTTTAACCTTTTATTATGCCCCGATTTCCTTGACGGCTAGCATTAGTATTCATGAATAAATCTGATCATATGACTCCAGACATATGTAGACATTTTCAGAGCCTGTTTCCTACAAGTTACAGATGGACAGGACATTGGAGCCTCTTTGTGAAGAACGGCCCCTCCCCTGGACATCACCACTGTTGTCATCTAGCATGCACATGAACACCACCAATGCCTAACCTTTCACTCTCCTCTGAGGAAGTCCGTCTGCTGTTCAGATCACGCTAATCATTAGAAGTGGAGCTTAGCTTTTCCTAACATTTCAGTCCATTGATCTCAGTTTCTGTCCTCCAAAGTCAAGCCAAGAAAACGCCAACTCTGTAGCTCTTGGACAACTGTCGCCCCTCTAGATTGATCCTTCAGCAGCTTCTTCTGGGACCTCCTCAGGAGTTCCCTCACAGCCTGGCCTTCAGGGCCAATTGGAGGAAATCCTGGGCATCATGCCCTCCCTCTCCTCAGCCTCCAAGGAAGTTTGTCCTCCATGTCCCCCCCCTCCTTGGGATTAATCGAAGTCTCCTGGATTTGGGAGATGAGGAATCCTCAGAAATGCAGAGGATGTTATCGGGAGTATTTTTTACCTTTCCCTTTCAGACTTGACTTTGGGGTGCTCTAGGAGAGGTCCCTGATCCTCTAAACCTTTCCTGATGCTGCGGGGAAGCGATTCTGGAGCCCAGAGTTCTCAGCCCCACATGTCTCAAGTTGTAAGAAGGGGCATCTTTGCTCAGGAGGAGATCAACTTTGCTACCTTCTCTCTTATTCACCTTGGGGATTTCTAGGCATAGAATAGCCTGCGGCACAGGGCAGCCTGGCATTGTTGGCTACCATCCAGTGGAATTCTCCAGATTGCCGACATCCCTCCTAGTGGTTCCGTTGTGTCCAACTCTTAAGCTCTCTCATTCTGAGTACCAGCCCGCAGGCCCCCTTTGAGCGTTAGACCATCAGGTCACTCTGATGATTTGTTTTGCCCTTGGAGTCTTTAGACACTAAAAGCTTTCTCTTAGGATGTACTCCATGCCTCAGTCCTCCCATTTGGTACCTGGCAGTAGCACTTGAGGGGGCTGGCAGCGAAGATTCTGCTGTTTAATCTTTGTTGATTTTTAAAGCAGCATCTGACTTGGGAGAGCCTGGTGTCTGGGGCTGAGGGGAGGGCTTTTATATATACCAGGATACTAGGAGCACTGACCAATATTAGGGAGGCAAGTCCTCATAAAATCCAAATCTAAAATTCCCTGTAGGAAGTGATGCCCTCCAAATCCCAGCTCTTTACTTTGCCTTTGACATGGTGATGATTAAATTCTGCCCCAGGATATTGCAGGGCATTTTCTTGGGGACCCACAGTCACCCAGGAGATACAATCCACATAGGAAAAAGGAAGTGGATGAATTAAAGAATACCCACTGTCCTGGCTGTAGCACACAGTTGGGTGGCAGTGCACTGGATTAGCACAAAAGGGTATGTGTCTTGGAGAGTCCTTGGAAGTCCTTCCTTTCAAGGAGGGAAGGGAGGGAAACAGAAGGAAAGAAGGAGAGAGGGAAGGGGAAAAGAAGGGAGGGAGGGAAAAGGAAGGAAGGAAAGGAGAAAGGGCAAAGAAAAAGAAAGAAAGAAAGAAAGAAAGAAGAGAAAAGAAAAGAAAAGAAAGAAAAGAAAAGGGAAGGAAAGAAGTCATTAAGCAGCACTTGGATCCCAAGGTTTGAGAATGCCTACCCAAAAACCATCTTTTCTTAGCATCAATATTCTCAGCAGTGCTGATACATAGCTGCAATTAATGGAACACAAAGATCCTGGAAGAAAGAATCCTAGGCAGGGGAAGATGCGTGGTGAGTGTGGAGAGACTGCATATTTCCAGTGATGATGACAAAGGGGTGTGTGACCTAAACCGAAGGTGTACTGGCTATATAGCCAGGTCCCCTGCTGCCCAGAACCAGTGAATGATTTAAAGCAAGAGTATCAAATGCCAATAGAAAGAGGGCTGATGACATACATGATGATCCCCACTGACCACATACTGACTTAGTTTTAAAATGTAATGTCTATGTTTCAGTGGGAGTATTGTAAGCTGCAGCCATGGGCCTTGTGTTTAAAGGAAGGTTTCTGGTGTATTGGGCAAATCCTCACTTCTGGGAGGACCTGAATAAGAAGATGAACAGGAAGGGTGGGACTATGTATGTCTCTGCTCGTGGAAAAACGCTATCGGCATTAGAAGAGACAAGTCTGAGTCAGCAAAGGCAGGATCGGCATTTATCACCATGACACAGCATTTTGTATTATTTAGCTCCATTGCTCAACCTGTGACAGACTTTGTGGGTCTTGGATCAGTGGTCCACCCAATAGTGTTACTATCCCCTAACTCTTTATCACTCATAGGTTTGATAAGCAAACTATCTGTGACTTCATCTACCTCATTGACCCATGTTGGCTAGCACAGGGTCCAACCCAGAGGTCAGCAGCACACCACCAGTGACCTGGGTGACCATCATTCCATTAATTATGGTTGTCTGGTACAGCTCACTCTGCCAGCTCTGTGAGCACCATCCTCCAGCCCCTCTTTGCCCATGTTGCCCATGAAAAATTCCATAGGGAGAGACTCTACAAAATGCTTAGTTGAAACTTAAATATCATGTCTTCAGCACAATGTTTTGCAAATAACTGCTTAATATATATACCTGTTGACTTGAATTGAAGTTGATGACAGTCTACAGCAGTCTGTTAACCTACCAGGCTAGTCACCATATTGCAATAAGGAAATTAGTTTAGTCTGTCACGACTTTTTCTTAACAAATGCAGAATTGCCTCAGAGGGATCATAACTTTCCTTCCTAAGTCCCCAGTTTGAATTTTATGTCTTGTAGTTCATATGAGGGACTCAGTCTCAGTGAAAAATACCTCATCTCTCGCTGTTTGCTTTAACTGGCAAATGACTGTCTTTTGCAAGAAACAGATATGGAGTCCTAATCAATAAATTTTATCGCTAATCCCTGCTGTGTACATTTCACTGCTAATAGTATCTTCATCAAAGGGCTGACATTTTCTTTGCTTGGACTCCTCCTACAACAAAGCAGACCGAGCTTCCTCAGGAAATGATCGGATAGGGCCTGAAGTTTTGAAGTCAGATGTTAGCACGCACCTGCCCTGCTTCCGAGGCTTGGCTCTGCCCAGCCCATCCTGACCTCTTAGCACCAAAGAGCTCCAGGAAGAACTTTGGTACCATTCTGGTGATGCCACTACTGCAACTGTAGGGAGGCCGACATACCTACATCATGCAGAGACGTTTTAATAGCTAATTTATTATAGGCCTGGAGCATAGATGGACAGCCAGGTGGCATCATGGTGCTTAGAGCACCAGACCTGGAGTAAGAAATACTCATCTTCATGAGTTCAAATCCTGCTTCAGACATTTCCTAGTTGTGTGACCCTGGGCAAGTCACTTAACCCCCTTTGCTTTGGTTTCCTCATGTATAAAATGAGCTGGAGAAGGAAATGGCAAATCCTTCCAGTATCTCTGCCAAGAAAACCCCAAATGGGATCACAGAGAGTTGGACACCACTAAAAAGACTGAACAACATGATGGAGCATAGATAGGAGGTTTTAGTTACAAGGCATGTTGGATACAACGGAATTCTGCAGAGAGAAGAACAGATAGGAGAAGGGGAAGATTTGTGTCAGGTAAAAAACCCAGTCACTAAACACAAGATAAAACTGGAATTTGCAGGCTGACCACTCAGACTGGAGCTATATACCTGGTTACTTGATGTGCTCATCTTAAGTAAGTGATAAAGCTGATAACAAAGTAATAAAGTTACTCACCAGTTAATCACTACAGCTGAAATCAGATGTCAGTCAAATTCTGCAAGTTCCAGCTAGTCTTGTAACTGACTGTCTTAAAGAAACAATGGTCATAAAACTATTCAGAAAAATTCTCTTATCACATCATCTTCTGAACATATGCCTAAGACTTGCTCTCTGCTGGCAAAGTGTTTGAGAATCCAGGGTCTTCTGTACCTCAGGGTGAGATAGTCATTTGTCCATCCATCTGACTGTCCTTCCATCAGTCTGTCTGTCCATCAATCTGTCCTTTCATCCGTCTATCTGTACATCTATCTGTCCTTCCATCCTTCTGTCCATCCATCTATCTGTCTCTGTAGAGAAATATCCATGATTGATATATTCCTTTCATTATAAACTTAAGTGTTTGCTCTCTGCCTCATAGCCAGCTTTCATTTTGACACTTTGCTTTTTAAGGCAAACTATTTTCTGTAAGTGATTCCACTTGGGTCACACAAGAGAATCTGAGGCAGCTTTTATTTCAGACACACATCTGGTCAGTTGAAGGGGCCAGCAGTGGGTGGATGTGGTAGATGCTTCTGCCCCTCCCCCAACAACAGAATATGGGGTTTATTTGAATCGAAGGAGCTTTGCAGCCTTTTGCTGGGCATGCAACTGCCTATGAGACTGATAACAATGAAACATGGATGGTTGATCAACAGATTTATTAAGTAACTATCATTTAGGGGCCCTTTCTGGCTTCCACTTTCCAGGGAAGGTTGTTTTTCCCATGTTACAGGGGGTTTTTAACCTGGAGTCTGTGAATTCTTAAAAAATAAATATCTCAATCACTGTATTTCAGTGGAGTTTGTTTCCTTTGTACTCCTACATGTTTTATGCATTTAACAAATGTGATTCTGAGATGGGTCCATGGGTTTTGCCCATAGTGAAGGTAAAGAACCTTAGCATGTCAGCTCCTGGAAGAAAGCAACTCGTGTTTGAATCTCCAGCACTTGGCATGATGCTTAGCACATGGTAAACATTCACATATTCATCTCTGTGCTGGGTGATGTGACTTTTACTGAATGTCAATGAGCATAAGAATAGACTCCTCCCCTCAACTGGTTCATGGTGTAGTTGGAGAGGAGAAGAAGTGGTTTCCTTGGTAACAGCCACAAGCCTAGCAGTTTTTATTGGGCCACACAGCCCTTTCTCTTTGTTATTATGCCACAGTACTTATTATCGGATTACAGGCAATGGCTTTGAATTGGACTTGAGCCTCAAATGAACCTTCTAAGCATGATTAGAGAGTGGGGGAGAGGTCCATTCCAGGAAGCTCTAATGACCTCTCTGTATGATGGGAACAGGTTGTGCTAGTCTGACCTCCGTAAAGATGGAAGGTCAGAGGGGCCTATGGATTCTTACTACATTACAGCTCATTCCATGATACCAGTGCTATCTGTTAGACAAGGATGTGACAACTCTTATCTGACATGTTCTACCCCACCCCTTCCCTCAGGAAAGTAAGATCCGTACTAGAACCTCCAGCCAGAGACAACGGTCACTTAGGTTAAGGACCACGTTTGCTTAATGAGTATTGTATTTCATAGAGGTGGAGTTGGGATTTTCAGGCCTTCGTAACTGTCAAGGTCAAGGCCGAAAACTCAGGTTCTGATGTGACTTTGCCTTTCTTAGGTGGAGATAAGGGAAGCAGTTGGTGCCATTACCACTACCAACCAGGAGGAGGCAGTTTTTCAGAATGCACATGCCCAGGAGAGCTGCTGCAAGTTCCCACCCTCACAGGAACCCATGGAGAACTCCAGCTGTTCACATAAGAAAGAATCTAACCCAATGGTAAGGAATGCCATCGTGAGTCCACAGAAGTCACATTGGCAAAATCTGTGAAATTTTGTCATAGAATCACACATGAATTCATTGCCGGAGTTTGCTGTTTGCCTTTCCCTGGGGTCTGCTCTCTGGCTTAACTGGCATTCCTCCTTAGTCCTAGGAATGCAGGGCTTTATTCTAATCTATCAGTGCTTTGGTTGAACTTAGGTGATCTCCAGGGGGATCATTTTTGTGGGATTCTGGACTGTGAGTGATATGAGGTACTTAGCCTGAAGGATCATGAGGCTGGACCGTGGGCCCAGGAGCAATCTTGGGAGTATTTTCTGAAGTGAGCCAGGTGGCCATGAAGCAACTACAGTCAGAGGGTGGGAAAAGAAAACTTTCTTGTATGGTGGGAGCCAAGGGAAGGGGGAGCCCAGATGACACCCAGATCCAAGCCAAAGATTATCTTTCCTATGCTGGCTCTGTGCTAAGGGAAGGAAACTGGCACTTAACAAAGTACCTACCATGTGCCTGCACTGTATACTAAGCACTTTACAAACTGCTCATTTGATCCTCACAAGAACCCCATGAAGCAGGTGCTATTTCTATCCCCATTTTATAAGAGAGGAAACTGAGGCAGGCAGAGGTTAAATAACTTGTTCAGGTCACACAGCTAAGGAGTATCTGAGACTGGACTGGAACTCAGGAAGATGAGTCTTTTCCACCTCCAGGGCTGCTGCTGTATTCCCTGTGGCTACATCTAGCTATTCAATGAAGTGAAGTCTTATTTTTCCCTAAAGAGAACTCAGTCATCCACAGGTTTCCAAACTCTCTGCACTTTCCTCACACCTCAGGTACAGGAAAGAGCAAGTGGGGGTTTACTGGGCTTCCACTCCAGAGAGCAGATTACACAGGTAGAAGCAGAGAACGGAGTTTATCCTGAGGCTCCAAATTCTCAGAGATTTAAGGCATACTGTAAGGTTGTTTTTTTGTTTTTTTTTTTTTTACTCATATCATTGTAATTACCCTTTTAAAATGTGGTGTGATTTTTTTTTTTAATTTTAGGTGATATGTCAGCTTAAAGGGGGCACACAAATGCTGTGCATCAACAATTCCGGAACGAGAGAACTCAAAGCCGTCCACTTGGTTCCCCAGTATCAAGAACAAAATAATTACCTACAGCCAGGTACAAAGTCAATGAAGAAATAGTGTCTTGTTTATCTTATGTCTGTACATTGGGGTGAGTAAATGTGATTGACTGTAGGGAGGGAGAGATGGGATCATGGTGGTTGGGTGGTAGTTCACCTGGGAGACTCAGAAAGCAGTGATTACTGATGACAAAGACGAGAAAGCTCTCCTTTGCCTTCCCCCAGGATAACTGATGCCTTTTGGATCGAGACAGCTTCTCTGTCTCTTGGTGTCTAGTCTTCATTGTGGGTCAGAAGAACTTAGAAATTGGATTAGCAAATAGAATATTCATAGGTGGGTCTAACCCGTTCAGTTTGGTAAAAGCTAACTAGAAATGGGAATGCAGTCACTGAAAACTGGTTCTAGGCTATGAAATTCTATTCTTAATTCTATACTATCTATACTAGAAGCTGTTTTTAAGAATTCTACCAAGCCCAGATCCCTCTTAAGAGGCCCTTCCTGGCTTCAGAGGCACAAGGATAAGTGACAGTGGAGAGCTTCTGTTGTTCGTGATGATGACCTGCAGAATCATGAGAAACTGATTGTGGTTCCTGAGTGATCAGAGATAAGATATAGCACAATTCCAGTGCTCGGTGTTAGGTCACCACATGGCAGTGACCTAAGCAGGGAACAGAGCACTTATGAGACTGACCGCCGTCTCCCTTGGCCTTAACTGACTGAGTTTATCTGTTTGTCAGTAGTTGAATAGGCTGCTTTGGCCCCAGAATAGTCCCATCCCCTCTAGCCCAACATCTCCATCCCTCCCAACAAGGACAGCAGCATCTGCTTAGAAGAGATGTTGAAGGAATGCCCAGGCATCTTTTCATCAGCTCCCTGGGCTCCTGCTTCAGGCATCCATAACCCAATACTGCAGGGCAGTGATGCAGCCTGTGCTTGGGAAGGGCCATTCCTCCATCTTTCTGGCTCCTTGAGATTTGCTGACCAACCCCAACCAGCATCCATCCCCTGGAGTCATAGGGGCAGAAGCTGTGGAATTCATTTTTGTTGGGCATTTGAGCATTACACAACCAAGGCCCATAGGGCATCATTATATGGGAAATATGCCCCATTTAATGAGCCCTGGGATCCAACAATGATTTAATACAGGAGATGGGAGAAGTTAGGGATTAGACAAGGGAAGGAGAAAGGAGGGGGATTTTTCTGTGAGTGCTCGGACTGGGGATGCCTCATGGGAGTTCCAGGGCAGCTGTTCACCGATCCAGTCAGAAATCTGTTGCCTCAGGAAGTTTTCAAGGCAAAGAAAACATAAGAGGATTGACAAGTAGAAGATGAATTTATATGCTCTAAATTAATTTAAATTCTATTTTCCTTACAGATGTGCCTAAACCTTTGACTACCTTAGTTGGAAGATTTCTGCCGGTACCTGCTAAATTAAATCTTATCACTCAACAAGTGAGTCATTGTTTAATTTTTTTTTTAAAGCCAAGCACTGCTGTCTCTTTAAATCCAGACTATTGCCATCAAAATAATTTGAATTTTGGAGGGTTCATCCTCTATTTTCAGTCAGCAAGCATTTATTAAGTGTTTACTATGTGTTAAATATCATGGAAAATACAATAAGACATGAAGTGGCCTTTTAAAGACCTTACAATTGGACTAAAACTAATGTGGATGACACTGAGTGAAAAAGCTTTGTTAGATGGTGTAAGAAAACCTTCCAATCCTGTAGGAGTTCAAATAATGAACCAATGAATATTATTCATAAAAGGAGGAAAACCAAGCCTCGGGGAAGGAGGAAAAGGAGGAGGTGTTTGAGTTTGGTCTTGGATGGATGGGTGGGATGTGGACACTAGAAGAGGGCAGTAGGTGAAGCCAGGTGGTGTTGGTAGGTCTTTAGAAAAGGTGTCGTTTGTATGTAATAGGGATTAATTGCCATTTGCTCCCCATGCCAGGCCACCAGAGAAGTGGCCCTGAGGTGGGAGAAAATGGGGTTCTGACCTCCTGGATGTGTATGATCATAAATCAGTCTTATCTGTAAAATGGGGTTGATGGAAATCCACTGCTGACTTCTCAGGGTAGTTAGGAAAGTCTTTCGTAAGCCTCAGGCCACTTTTAAAATAGAAACCAAGTGTATCACTGAGCCTTGGGTCTGATTCTCCTTGGAGACCACACAGAACTCAGGTGTGTAAGGGCCATTTGGTGAAGGTCTGGGTAACAGATTCTTCTACAAAAACATGTATTTATTTTCTAAAAAGGCAAAGCTTCAGATTAGGACAATGTCAAGGACATAGCCCTGGTGCCTGGTGTCCTGGAATCAGTTATTCTGATGGGCTCCACCAGGCAATGCAATCCAAAAGCTGGTTTGTTGGCTTTTTAAAAAAATAGAAATGACCAGTTGTTGGACCAGCTGAGTTGGTTGGGCCAGCTGTATTTGGGCAGTGTAAGGATCTCCTCAGCCCATCAGGGAACGATGTGTTCTTAAGTGACTGCCGAGGGAAAATGCGGGTCCCAGAGATGGAAATGAAAATGCTTTTAGCTCAACACTAAAGAGGGAAGATGTGTGTATGTCCATTGACTGGGTTGTGAGAGAGTGAACTTCCTGGAGTAACCCCTGCCTGAGAACGTGGTAGAAGTGAGGCTTACTTGGAGAGACAAACTTCACTCGGTCATTACTCCCATCTCAAAGATTCTGTGATCCTCTGACGCTGTCTGGGACCTCCTACTGGCTGACTGCCACTGGATAATATCCCCTTTGGTGGAGTCATCTGACCCCCTAAGGTCTGCAAGAAGGTTTTCTTTGGCCTTCTTTCATTATAGCCCCAGGGTAGAGGGCAGAGGTGGGAAAGAAACCTTATAAAAGCTCACACTGAAAAGTAAAAGGAAGGCTAGATCCCTTTGTATAGTGGAGATGACTAAGTCAGAGACTTGCTAGTAAGTGTCAGAGGCTGAATTTGAACTTGCATCTTCTTTTTAAAAATTCAATTTTATTTTATTTTCAGTTCCAAATTCTCTCACCCATTGTGGAGGCAAGAAAAACAAAACTCATTATAAATATGTATAGTCATACAAAAAAAAATATTCCTGTATTAACCCTGTCTGAGAGAGAGAGAGCACACTTTTCATCATGAATCCTTTGGAACCATCATGTTGATCAGAGTAGCCAAGTCCCTTAATATTGCCATTTCTATATAAATTGTTCTCCTGGTTTGGCTCACCTCACTTTGCATCAGCTCAAACAAGTCTTTCCAGTTTTTTCTGAAACCATATCCTTTGAGCATATATCAAGAGGGAAATGCTTTTTCTTGTAAATTTTACTCAGTACCTCACATTTCTTAGAAATGAGACCTTGATCAGAGAAACATGATGCAAAAATTCTTCCCCCCTACCAGTTTCCTACTTTCCTTCTAGTTTTAGCTACATTGGTTTTGTTTGTGCAAAAACTTTATAATTTTATGTAATAAAAAATCATCCGTTTTTCCTCCCTAATTGTAGTCATGATCTGTTCCCCATCCTAGAAGACAGATAATTTCTTCCACGTTCCTCCATTTGCTACCACCTTTCATGTCTGAATCACGTACTTGTTTGAGGTTCTTTTGGTGTGCAGTGTGAGATACTGGTCCATACTTAGTTTCTGTCAGGCTGCTTTCCAGCTTTGCCAACACTTTTTCTTTAAGAGTGAGTCGTTGCTCCATTAGCTGGGACCTTTGGGCTCACCAGACACTGGATTGTTGTGCTCATGTGCCTTCTTGTTCCACTGAGCGATCCAGCGGAGGATTGGATTGTTCTGATGGTCACCGCCTTGTTTGTGTAGTCTGAGATCTGCTTCTTGTAGATTCTTTCCTGCCCTTTTTTAATTAATTCTCTTAGTATTCTTGACTTTTTGTTCCTCCGGATAAAGTTTTATTATTTTTTTCTAGCCCTCTAAAAGAAAGCCTTTGGTAGTTTGATATGACACTGAGTAAGTCAATTAATTTAGATACTATTGTCATTTTAATGATATTCACCCTGCCCTCCAATTATTAGGATATGTCTAAATTTGTTTGAAGGGTGTTTTGTAATTGTGTTCATATAATTCCTGTTTGTGTCTTGACAGGTAAGACTCCCAAGTATTTTTACACTGTCTGTAGCTATTTTAAATGCAATTTCTTTTTCTATCTCTTCCTGCTGGGTTTTGTTGATAATATACAGAAATGTGGATAACTTCTGGGGGGTTATTTTATATGCTGTAAATTTGCTAAGTTGTTCGTTGTTTCCATTTTTTTAAAGTTGACTCTCTAGGCTTCTTGAAGTAAACCATCTTATAATCTGCAAAAAGTGATAGCTTTGTTTTCTCTTTGCCTGTATTTATTCCTCCGATTTATTACTGCTTTACTTACTATAGCTTACTGCTATAGCTAGCATTTTTAGTGCAATATCGAATAGCTATGGTGATAATGAATATCATTGCTTCACCCCTGATCTTTTTAGAAAGGCTTGTAGCTTATCCTCCTTACAGATAATACTTGGTCTTGATTTTGGATAGATACTACTTATTTTAAGGAAAGCTCCATTTACCTCTTTGCTTTCTAGTATTTTTTTACAGAAATGGGTGTTATATTTTGTCGAAAGCTTTTTCTATTGAAATAATCCAGTGATTTGGTTGTTTTTGTTATCAATAGAGTCAATTTATGCTTATGGTTTTCCTAATATTAAACAAACCATAATTCCTGGTATAAATCCCAGCTGGTCATAGTGTAGGATCTTTGTAACATATTATTGTAATCTCCTTACTAGTATTTGATTTTAAAATTTTTGCATCAGTATTAATTGGGAAATTGGCCTATAGTTTTCTTTTTCTGTTTCCCGCTTTAAATGTCAAGACCATATTTGTGTTGGAAGAAATTTGGTAGGACTGTTTTATCTATTTTTAAGTGGTTTATGTAGTATGAGAAGTGTTCTTTAAATGTTTAGTAGAATTTACTTGTGAATCCATATGATCTTTAGAGACTTTTTCCTTTGGAAGTTCATTTATAACTTGTTCAGTTTCTTTTTCTAAGATAGGGATATTTAAGTAATCTATTTTCTGTTATGATAATCTGGGCAATTTATTTTTGTAAATATTTATCCATTTTATTTACAATGTCATTGGCATTTAAGTTGGGCAGAATTGCTCCTAATAATTGTTTTGATTTCTTTTTCATTGACTGTGAATTTACATTTTTTATTTTGAATGTTGATAATTTGATTTTCTTCTTTCTCTATTAAAAATCAAATATTGAAATCAAATTATTTTTGCTTTTGTTTTGCCTGAAATCGTAATTTCCATCTCTGCCTTTTTTACTTTAACTGAAGCATAATTCTGCTCCAGTCTGTTATTTTAACTCCATGTGTATATTTTTATTTCATATGGGTTCTTTGTAAACATTCTGTTATTCTAGTTTTTAAACCATTCTGCTAGCTACTTCTATTTTATGAGTGAGATCATCCCATTCACATTCACAGTTATGATTGCCAACTTTGTATTTTTCTCCATATTTTTCCTTCTCTTTTTTCCCTGTCCCTTCTTTGAGTGTTACTGACCACTGTCTTCCTTGATCTGCACTCCCATCTTATTTTTCATTCCTTTTTCCCTTAACCCCTTTCCCTCCTTCTTCCCTGTTGGTAAAATGAATTTCTATACCTAGGTATATATGTATTTTTGCCTTCTTTAACCAGTTCAGATGAGAGTGAGGCCAAGTGTTAACTTCTCCATTTCCCCCTCCATCACATAAAATCTTTCTTGTTCACCTCATTTATGTACAATAAATTCCCCACTCTTCCTCTTCCCTCCTTCCTCTTCTCCACCTTTCCATTCTTCTTTTGGGAACATCCATAGACAATAGAATCACATCCAGACCCTCTGCTAATTGGACTCCCTCTAAGACTTCTGGTGATAATAAAGTTCTCAGAGATTCCATGTTTCCTCTCCCCATATATAAAAATGTGAATAGTTTAACTTTGTTCAGTCACTTATGATTTCTCAGTCATGTTTATCTTTGTATGCTTTTCTTGAGTCTTGTGTTTTAAAGTCAAACTTCTTACTCACTTTTGGTTTTTAAGGATGCTTGGAAGTCCCCTGCTTAATTCAAGGTTCATTTTTTCCACCGTAGGATTAAACTCAGCTTTGTTAGGTGACTTATTCTTGGTTGTAAGCCTTCTGGAAGCTCATATTCCAAACCCTTCCTTTCCATAAAATACTGGCTCCTAAATCTTGTGTGATTCTGTGGCTTTTCAGTATTTAAATTCTTTCTTTCTGACTGCTTGCAATGCTTTTTGCTTCAGCTGTGGATTTGGACTCTTAATATTTCTGGGAATTTTTGTTTTGGATTTTCTTTCAGAAAGTGATTATTGGGTTCATTCATTTCTCCTAAGATGTCTGGGCAGTTTTCATTTATGATTTTTTAAAATATGATGGCTAGGCTCTTTCTTGTTCATGGCCTTCAGGTAGCCCAACGATTCTCAAATTATCTCACCTTGATCTGTTTCCTGTCTCTATTGTTTTTCCTGTACTTTACAATTTCTTCTATTTTTTCAATCTTTTGACTTTGTTTTATTATTTCTTAATGTTTCATGGGGACTTAGCTTCCACTTGACTAGTTCTAATATTTATGCAGTTATTTTCTTCAGTAAGATTCTGTATCTCTTTTTCCAAGTTGTTAATTCTCTTTTCATTACTCTCTTCCACAGCCCCCATTTGGTTTTTTTAATCATTTTTGGCTCTTTAAAAATCTCTTTCGTGAACTCTTCTGGAAATTCTTGTTGGACTTGTGTCCAATCTTCATTTTTCTTTGAGGTTTTGCTTGTTGGTGTTTTCAAGCCATTGTCTTTTTCTGTGTTTGAGTCTAAAGTTTCACTGTCACCATGGAAACTCTTTATGTTCAAGATTTTTTTTTCTTCTCATTCTTCCAGCCTATTTCTTGACATTGAACTTTGTGTTCTTGTTGGGCTTGGCTCACCTTGGGGGGTGGGAGAGCACAGCAGAGTTTCTGGCCTGACTTTTTATGTCTTCTTGCTGCTTTCATAACTCATTCTGGCAACCTTCAGGTTTTCAATACTCCCAAAGTTGTGTGATCCAAGGTATCTGTTTGTTGCCCTCATGGTCTATAAGTTCCTGACTCAGGTAAAAATGGCAGTTGGGGATCACCTCAGAATTTTCCCAGTCAGTGACCTGTCATTTGAAGACTTTTATTTTCATTGGTCAACCTTTACCCTTGCCCAGTTCTTGAACGCCATTCTCATTCTCCAAGACTTTGAGAGATCACCACCAATGGCTCACCAGCCAGTTGACCAGTTCCTCACGTATCCTGGGCTTGCTACTGATGACGGGAGCTTGTTGTGGGCAGGTACCTGCTGTCTTCCTGTCCCCTGACTTTGCTTGACTTCTGACTCCAAAATGGCCTTTTAATTTGGCTCTTGACCTAAGAAGGTCATTCTTCTTAGCAGAAAAAAGATGGAAGCAAAGTTCAAGTTGTTTTGTCCTTTCTCCACCTGCTCCCATCATCATCCCACCTGTCCCCAAGGAGCAGCAAGCAGTCTTCTCCCTTCTTCGATGCTCCTTTTTTTCAGTATGAGAGGAAGCAGGGCTCAATGGAGAGAGAGCTGACTGTGAGGTTGGGAATCCTAAGCCCCGGACATGCATGCGCTGTGGGGCCCTGGCCAAATCTCCTAAGTTTGTCAGTACTTTGGACAGCTCTCTGAGGCTTGGGTGCCTTGGAGATGCTCACCTACATTGTAGAAGGAGCTTCCTCAAGTGGGAGTTTGGTCTCCCAGCGAAATCCTAGATCCAATGCCCATCCCTCACCTTTTCCTCACTGGCGTCAGTTCCTTCTGGGTTCTAGTGCTTGGGATGCTCTTCTAGGACTGTGCCACACCATAATGGCTATCACCTGCACCAGCCCTTTCTCTCACTTTCCTTTGCAAACACGTCCAGTAGAATTCATTCTGTTGTGTCTTCAGACAGGTGTTCTTGAGGATGGAGCTTTGCATCCATTCTAGACTGATCCCTCTGGGGAATTTTAAGCCATGGGATCCTTCCTCTGAACCCCTGAACCTGCTTCTCCAAAGTTGAGGGGGCGTGTCCACCTCTTCTGGCTTTCCTCTCCTCCGTAACACATAGTGGTCACTTCCCCCCAGAGTTCATGTCACTTTCATACCAGTAACTAGCTGTTCCCCAGTGGATGAAAATCAGGCTTAGAAAAGCAGTCTGCGCATTGCTCCCTCCACCTTTTTATATCCAGAGAAAAAGGATGTCCCCCATGTCGTTATTTATATTGTTTCTCCAAAGAAGAGGAGGCAGATTTCAGAGTTCCTACTTTTGTTATTAACACAAAAATAAATTGAGTGGAAAACGTCTCTTTGGAATTTGGGGAAAGTCTCAATAAGCAAAGGTAAATTAGCATATTAAAATGGACCTTCCAGCAAATTGTCATCACTATCAAACACTTACCTCTGGGTCTTTTGTCATATTAAAACAAAGGAAATAAATGGCTTCTCACTAAGACAAGACTTTGGTTGCTTTGTCTCAAATAAAAGTAGAGGTGTTTGGATTGCACTCACTGTTGCTGATTCATTTTTTTTTTCTTGTGAAAAATCATTGACTGAAGCTTTTCTATAATTTCCTGCTGAGAGATACTACTGCAGTATGTGATGTCAGGCCCCATGAGGGCACTCAGGTAGTCTTGATAGACGGGGAAATTGGGGAGAGCACAGAAGAGGTAAAAGAAAAATAAAGAGTTTAAGAATATCTTTTGGGCTTATGTAAACACTTCTTAAATACACCCAGATTTAATTATTGATGTTTATGAAGAAAAGGGCTCACGTGGATAACAAAAACCAACAAATAAATCAAAGGCTAGCTTTAGCTAATATTTCTTAATTGTGCTTCCCAAATTCTTTGATCTGAGCTACTCATTAAAAAAAAAAAAAAGAATGTCAATTTTACTTCATTCTCTCCTTGGGTACTGGCTGTTTGAGGATCTAATGAACCATGTAATGGCGGAAGAAGAAGTAAAGAAAAAACTGGCTAACTTTTCCCTGAACGTGGGGGAATTAAATGAAAGTGTTTGTTGTATTGGAAAAAAAAGTTCTGTTTTAAAAAGTCTTGCCAATGTAGAGGTTTAGATATAAAAGACTTCTCAAAATGCTAAGAATTATACATTTTTTGGACTATTTTGTGGAGTAAATTTCCATCTATTCCTTTCCTATCAGGGTCACAGCCAAAGCATTAAGTAAATGTGCTGTGTGTATGGGGGAGGGGGGGCAGACAGTTGATTTAATTCTATCTGAAATAGATTGTGATATTTTCCATAAACAGATGATGCTTCTGTACTCATTTTTCTTGAGGTTCAAATAATTGAATACATTGCATATGTTGTCTCACAACTATTGGTTCAAACCCAAACCTGAGTTGTTTTTAGACCAACAGCCCAGGTCACCTATCCTGGTGCTGAGTACAGCAGAATCATCCCAATGTGTAGAAAAGAGTCCCATGGAGTCTTAAAGGAAACCAAATTATTATTAAGGAAGAGAGTGACCACATACACTTGCAGAAAAATGAATACTTTTCATGCAGAGGCTCACTGATTGGCATTCCTTAAAAGTCAACATTTTAATCTTTAAAATTCTTGCCTTTCATTTTGAACAGCTTGATAATGGCACCTTATCATCTGTAGTTAATGGAACTACCTTTCCTTCAGGATCAAATCTTCAAGGGCCAGGAAAAATAACATTAGCTGGGTAAGGATTTTAAAAAATAGAAAATTATTTTAATATAATAGTATGTAATTTATCTTTGTGACAGTATAAAATGTACTTTGTAGTAGAGCCTTTGAGACTTGACCCCCAAATTGTCTTTGCATTAAAAGAGGCTGCCCTCCAATTACTTACACATGGGCATTTGTGGTCACAGAGGGGGATGGGTGTGACCTGCATTGGTTCCATACTAATTATCAGTCATTGTCATTATCTTGTGAGTTTGTGCTGTTTGTAGTGGTTCTGGTTTTGGGTTTATTTTAGCTTCATTGAGCCCCTCTGTTTTTTATTGCTTATTAATGCACTTAATTGGCATCTGTCTCTCCTTGTCCACAAACAGTCCTGATTCTTTCAGGATGCCATCAGAATGCCTTTTCTGCATTCTTAGGATCACCCACTATCTGGTAACTGACAGGCTATATTATTGTTAGCTATCATATAACTGTGACAATCTCTTGTCATGTGTAGATAAGGTTCGTAGATGTCACTAATAAAACTAAACCTGAAGCCAACTGGAGTTTGTGGCAAGTCCTAGTTCAAATGTGCCCTCCCCACCTGCAGGCCTGTCATTTCCCTGGGGCAGTGGAGCTGGAGGCTAAGCGTTCTCCATAAGCAAACATCCTGCTCTGTTCTAATGGCCCAGGGCATGAAAGGGGGTGCTGGGCAAAGTGGTAAAGTATGATCACAGTTTCCTCAGGATTCTGATGTCTCTGTCCTAAGAGGTATCTGCGCCTGGGGCATTGGTAAGTTTAAGGAGAAGTGTTTTTAGATGCAGATGTCAGACACAGTTCAAGTGATTCTTCCTACTGAGTGACTACTGAGACCATGGAATTTAATGACAAGATTTGGGACTGTTCTCTCGCTTTAGCTGATGCAGCTCAGCAGAATGACCTTTTTAATTTTGCTTAGTTGGCTGATGACCTTCTGTTAGAGAATGAGCCCCCATCAGTGGTTGTCTTGCTGCGTGCTGTGGGTGGGAAATGGGCTGAACACAGTGGTCCCAGTACCCACACAAATGGTGAAAGCAATGGAGAACTGGTGTGTCTGAGCCCCCAACGATGGTTTGGATATTATAAAGAAAGGCAGCATGGAGGCGCTTTTCTGCTCCTCCTATTCCATCTGACAATGCCTCTGTCCTCTCAAAATGAGTCCGGCTGACTGCCACGCTCGGGTGAGTGTTATGAGTGGTGCGTTTCTCACCTACTTGTGGTGACACAGACACAGTTGTCATCACAGCTTCGAAGTGTTTGGGTTGAATGTAAACCTGCGTCACATTTTATTTTGTCAATTCTTGTGTCTCGTCTTTACAGTAACTGTGCAGATCGCAGGAAGTTTGGAGCTATGTGATATAGACTCTTTTGCTTTTTGCTTTTGCTGTAGATAATTGCTTGGCTTTGAGATTGTTTACACTGAAATAGTCCTGGTAACGTTGTCTCCCTTATGTCTACAATGCTGCTGATATACTGGACTCCCATAGTTGTCATTTCCCCACGATTGTGGCCAGGGTTTGTAATTGGGAAGCTGACTCAGGAAGCTGTTCAAGGATAAGTTAATTCTGTTTAAATTTTCACCCATATGTTTGATTTAGTGTATTCATTTGCCTCTTGAATAAGTTATATTCATGGAGATCCTTCTGTGACCCCCAAGCTGGCCCTGGAAGCCAGACTAGTCAGGAGGACCTTTGAAGAGCAATCTCAGCCCAATCTGATTCACAAGTGTTTGATCTAAAAAGTGGCTTAGAAGCAGGTGAGCTCAGGCCCAGAACAATGACCTGGTCTAACTTTATTTAGAGAGAAGGAATGAGGGTGGTGGCTAATGAGGCAGCCCTCTACTTCTCACCATGATAGCCATCTTCTGTCTTATCTTGTTAGTGAACATTTCACATCCCAGCCAGCCACAATGGCTGAACACCCTCTGATTACTTGCCAGACACTGAATTCCGACACGTTTTGCTTCTTACATGTGATAATGTATGTTGCTAGTTTGGAGTCAACTTCTTTGAAAATATTTTTTCTTAAAATCATAGACAGCTTTTATTGTAGATGGGACCCTAGTTGTAATTCTGACCAGAAATTTGACTTTGTGTGCAGTGAGTGTTCAAATTCCCTCTGACCTCCCAGATTCCCTAGTGTCTATCCATTAGTAGTCAATTACCGTTAGATTCCCAAAACCCGGGGATTCCTCCAAATCTAAGCATTGCTGATGATGAGGGTTCAGTCAACAAACATTTGTTGAGAGTCCACTGTGAACTGGGCCCTGGGGATAGAGCCCCTGCCCCGCTTCAAGGAATTCTCATTCTGATGGGGGAAGGGAGGAGGTATGGCACATTAAATAGATGTGTAAATACAGAATAAATCCAAAGTAGTGTGGGCTGGAGCAGACTACTAATTGTCAGAATCAGGAGGCAGCTGTTGAACTGAACCTTAAAGAAAGCCCCAGAAACTGGGGCAGAGAACGGAGGCAGGGAGACAGGAAAAGGGATGCTTATGGGCTGGATTGGCTGGGATGCAGATCATGTGACATCAGCCTGGAGATGGGTCACAGGTGGGTTGAGAAGGACTTTAATTGACAAACAAGAGTTTTTATTTTGTCCTGTAGGCAATAGGGAACCACGATTGTCTCTTGGGCAGGGAAGTGGCATGCTCAGACCTGGGTATAATAGGAATAGCACTTGTTTGGGTATGGGGGGATGGACAGGAGAAGAAAGAGCCTGCAGGGAGCAGGGGACCAGTGAGAAGGCTCCTACAGTAGTTATCGAGGAGAGCCATTGAGAAGTCAGAGTTAGGATCATAGAGTTACATGGGGCCAGATGAGGAAACTGACTGAGAGCAGTTAAGTGACTTGCCTAGGGTCACTCTAGTATTAAGTAGATGGGGCAGGATTTGAACTGAGGTCTTCCTGACTCCCAAATTGAGCTAGGGCAGTGTCTGTGGGAAGAGGAGAGAATAGAGCAGAAAGGCAAGACATGTGGCAAAGGTAGATTTACCAAGACTTGGTGATTGATTGGATGTGGGAGTGGGAGTCACAGGATAGAGCTGTTTGAGATTATGAACTTGAGTAGAAGGATGCCCGTGGTAGAAACAAGGCAGTGAGAAGGGATGGTTCTATTGGATGCCCAGAGCTCCTGTGAGGCTTATGGGTAATGTAGATGGGATGTCCAGCAGGCCACTGGTGATCTGGAGAGAGAAGTCTGAATACCTAAGGAGACTGGGAAGCCCTCTGTTTGGAGGGTGAGAAGCCCAGCCTGGGCTTGACGCTCGTCCAGTAGATTTTGTTAAACCAGTGTGGGAGGAATCCATTTTCATTCCGTTCATCAACAAGCATTTATGAAGTGCCTTCTAAGTGCCTGATATTGTGTTGGCCACTGGAGGTACAAAGACAAAAAAGAAATGGCCGCTGGTTTCAGGAAGGCTGACTTCTCCCAAGGGCATGTTTGCTGTAGATAATACCCTTGTACTATTCATTCTGTTTGATTTGTTTAAATTTTTTAAAGTTTTATAGATGCCTTTTGTTTCTGCATTGTAGTCGTTTCTGCAAATAACCCATCATCCAGTTCAGTCCTTCCTCCCTTGCTATAAATAAACAGTTGAGCAAAGACCTCCAAAGAATGTCCATAGCTGAAGATGTCTGTCCCATTCTGCCCTGGTTATCCCCCACCCCTCTGCTGGGGTGGGCACCTTTCATTGTCCCTTCTTGTTCTCAGTTCATTTAGTTGGTGCCTGGTTTCCTCCAAGGATTATACTTCCCTTCCCATTTCTCTGAACTCCCATATTCCGAATTTCTTACCATTGATATATTGGGGGACTGGGCTCTGTCTCCAACAAGAGTGAGGCTGTGGATATTTTGGTAGGTGTGGGGACTTTATTTCTGTCTTTTAACTCCTTAGGAGCACATGCAGAGCAGTGGGATGGGTGGGGAGGCTGCTGGCACCAGCAGGGCCAGATCCATGGGTCCTATTCCTTGCATAATTCCCAACTGGTCTGCAACAAAGAAGGAACAGATCCCTATTCCACCAAGAGCGTGAGGCCCTGACAGGTGAACTCCATGCCTGGCCAACCGTCTACCTTCTTCATCGGTTCTTCCTCCCAGGATTCCCCTCCATACACTTGTTGCATTAGTTTCCTCTCCTCATTTCCCTTCATGTTCTTGTGCTCACCTTGGTGCCTTGGGCTCGTTGCCCCACCTGACATGGCATTCCTTCCCCCACATAAGTCTGTGTTTCCATCCAGACTCTCTCCAGGCCAAAGAATGACCCTATTTTATAGGCCTCAAACACTTGATGCTGGCTGCCTTGGGTTGTTCTTCTGTTGATCGTGGGCATTGACCCTGGCCACATCTCCTCTTCCCTAGCTCTAAGCTCGGTGTTGTGAGTGAGTGACAATCATTTAATAAATTGCTATGGATTTGACTTGGTGATACTGTAGATATCCACTGGACTTACTTCCCTCTTCTCAAGGTTCTACCATCATATGGGCCTGAGCAGGAAAACAAAGTACTCCGTTCTATTCTTCCTAAAAGGGAAAAAAAATCATGATTCCTTCATTTAGGGACTGCAGGGTCACTGCATCCCAGAGATGTGCGGAAAACCTTCCCAGGAGCCAGGTTGGGGAATAACCAAGAGAAGGCAGCAACTGCAGGCCTCACACAGGTGCACAGAATTCAGAACAGGCACCCTGTAAAGCAGAGCCGCTGGAGACGCTGGCCCCAGCACCCCCTGAGCAACTCTCCACCTCTCAAGGGCACTCATCTTTCTGGCTAAGGGCTGGTCGGTGCTTAAGGATCCTTACCCGGGAGACCAGAGCACCATTACCTTCCTGTACATAAGTGAAAGAAATGAACCAAGCAAATATGAAATAACTCATTGATGTAAACTTCTGGGCCATGATTTTGAATGGAGGAGGCCTCTTCTGGAGTGCTGCCCCGTGGGAAAAGATTAGCATTAAACAGTAGCTAACAGTCCTGCTTGGAAACTGGGGATGTGGCTGTTGGCCGGAAGGTAACAGCTAAGGAGGCAAAGGCAGATTGAATTGGGTAGAAGCCAAGCCATCAGCTAATCCGAGGATACAGAAGTGTAACTGCTGTGAATCAAGAACTTGGGATCTTGTGTCTTGGACCTGTTGAGTGGCATTCTGGTGAAGACGGTGTGATCCTTCTTAGAAGAAGACTTCTAAGATTACCAAGGAAACCAATTATGTTTGAAATAAAGATGTACTCTTCCCATCCAAGTTCAAGTTCACAGACCCCAGAGATTTGAAAGACCCCCATTAAGAGAAGTGAATCAAAAGAGGGGCACATGAGTGCCCTTGTAATGAAAATAGAAAGACATAGCTAGTCCCCCTCTCCACAGGGGACTGACTTTCAACAAGAGTGGAGTGTTAGGTTGTTAATGAGCATGGAAATAATTCCATTGGTCTCATAGATAGATGGGAAATCATATAATAATCATATAATAACTGAGGAACCTGGCGCCCCAGCTTGGAAGCATCTGAAACATCAGCCTACTGGAAATCATGTATTTACAGGGTCATATTTTTACAAAGTGATGCCTTTATCTTCGATACGAACAAACACACACTCCACTATCATTTCATTTTAGTCAATATTTATTAAGCACCTATTGTGTACAAGGCCCTTGGCTAGGAGGTGTATATACAAAAACATGTCCAACATTCACAGCTTCTACATTTTGTTTTTGCTTAGTAAACATCTCTTCTCTCCTTTTTGATTGCTATTGAGTGTTGAACACCTGAGTTCAAGATTTGCAGATAAAGATATGAAGCAATCGCCCATACTTGAGTGTGACTCAGTTCTGGATGCCCTTTCTCTCAGGTTCCCTTCAGTCTCTGGACCAGGGATGGGCATAGGCCCACTCCTTCTCACAGGCACTTCCACATTCCCTATTCCCTCTGAGACTCAGCAATGTCTTATCCTTCCAGACTCTCTCTCCCTTCTCAGGGTGTCAGTCTCTGGCTGGTCAACTTCCTCTCTCCTCCCATTCCTGCCTTTCTACATGCTGAGACCCCCTCAAACTCTCTGGCAGTTTCTCAGAGGGAGCCCCAAAGTCCTCACTGCCAGCTCTCAAATGTTCTATCCCCGTTATCCAGAACAGTGACATTCCCCTGTCTGACCATAGTCCGCTCTCCTTCCGCCGCTTTCATATGCCATCCATGGTCACATGGCCTTCTGTCCTTCTACCCTACCTGCTTTCCCAGGTGTGTGCCCCTCCCTTCAGCATCTCCACCATGTCATTAACCAGTTCATCTTTACATTGGCCTGCACTTGTGGCCCCCTTGCTTTTCTCTGCCCCGCCCTTTCCAGTCCTCAGCCCAGAATTGCTCTGACCATCGACTTCCCTGGGAGGTCACAGCTCCTCACAGGTGGGACTCCTGCCCCACACCACCCCCACTCCTCCTCCTGTCCTGCCCCAGGTCTCTTCCAGACCTCCTCAAGGGGCATCCCTTTCGGAAATTGCCTCAACTCATATTCTCCAGAGTAACCTGAGGTCCGTCTTTCACTCCACAGTTCTTCACCTTGTGTCCCCTGCGTGCCACCCCCACTCTTTTCTTCTTTGCCCCAACTTCAGACTGTCCAGCGAGGCACTTTATCCAACCCCTTCCTTGTTGGCTTTCAGTAACTCTCTCATTTAGGTATCTCCTTATCCACTAGCTCCTTCCAGTCTGCCACCAACGTGCCCAGATCCCACCAGCCTCCTGGAGCCCACTCTTTTTCTTGGGCAAACTACACTTTTTCCCCTTCCCTTCAGTCTGGTCACTTGCAATCTTTGATCTCTTAATTTCCAGATCCAGTGGACATGTCTCAGTCCTTACCCTTCATGACTTCTTTATGACCTCCTGGTTTTCCTCTTACTCATCTAACCAGGTCTTTTTGGTCCCTTTGTAGAATCATAATTCATTTTCTATCCCTTTTGTTGGGGTCAATCCCAGGACACTATCTGCTTCCTTCCCTCCATCTCTCTCCCCCTCCCTCTGTCCCTTCCTTCCTCCTTTCATTCCATCCCTTTCTCTTTTTTCCACTTTTACTTTCTCCTTCCCCTTTTCTGTCTCTGTCACTCTGTCTCTGTTTCTAATCTGTTCCAATGAAATAAATTATCATCTTTACTGCGAATGACCCCAATCTACATCTTGAGCCTTCATCTCTCTCCTAAGCTGCAGATCCACCTCACCAACTGTGTGATGTCTCCTCCTAGAAGTCCTCTAGGCTTCTCAAACTCAACATTTCCAAGTTAGAGCTCATCACCTTTGGATTGCCCTTATTATCTTTTGGTTTTCCATCACACCCATATCTGAATGGATCCCTCAGCGCCCTTTCTCCAGTCTCCTTCAACAAAGAATACTAACCAACTCATATGCAGAGTCTGACTGTGGATAGTCTGTCCTCCACAGTAGTCCCCCTCTGCAAAGAAGGCAGGCAGGTGTATTTTCTCATCTCTTCTCTGGGGCCGTGCTTGGTCATTAGAATTAGAAGGACTCATTGTCTTTGGCCCTAAACCTTCTCTTCCTAATTTACCTGTTTTTTGGAGGCTACCACCCATCCAGTTATTTGTCCTTCTTCCTCTCACCCCTCCCCCCATACACCAATGGGTCCCCAAGTCTTGTCAGTTCTTTATCAACATTTCTCCCCCTTCTCTATAGGTGCCCTCACTCGGGTGCAGGCTCTCATTGCCTCCCGCCTTTATTACTGCGGTTGGTGAGTCTGCTTCCTTCTCCTTGTCCCCATTCTGGTCCATTCTCGCTCAGCTACCAGTGACATTCCTAGAGGACAGGACTCATCATGCCACTCCCTTACTTAGGAAGCTCCAATGGCTCCTTATTACTTCCAGGGTAAAAATGGCATTCATTACTAGGCTTCAGCCTGTCCTTCCACACATATTCTCCCTTACAAGTGCAACCCTGCAGCCAAACACCTCCATGATATTTCCTCTTCATAACATTTCATGTTCTGCCTTTGCACAGACAGTTTTCCCAAGCCCACCCCGACCATACCTGGAATGCTCTTCCTCCCTCAACTCTTAGTTCCTTCTTGTGTTGTCTCCTGTAGGAAGTCATCCTGATAGTGCCAGAAATTACTGCTTACACCTCCCCCTCCAAATTACTTTGTTTAGTTTGAATTTACTTATTTGCATACAAATTGTTTCTACCAATAGTAATATAAGCTCTCTGAGGATAGAAAGTGTTTCTTTTTTTATCTTTGTGTGCCCAGCACCTAGTGCAGTGTCAGGAACACATTAGGTGCTTCATAAATGCTTGTTAAATTTACCTGAAGATGACTCCTTGACTGACCTGATGAAAATCCACAATGATCAAATTATAGAGTGCATACAATAGACTTTATTCGTATGGGTCATATTAGAAGTACAAATCAATGGCATAAAATAATTGTTTTATTAACTTTTTTCAATTTAAACTTTCAACTTATTTGGTCTCCAGAGAACCACAAAAGAGGATTTTTATTACCCTAGAACATAAAATGAATACAGAAATGTCTGGGCACCTAGAATAGAGGTGTAAACAAAAGCAGTTGATGGCATTAATTTATGAATGCTTCCTTCAAAAGGGGAGCAGAGTCACCCACTGGCCACAACACTGACTTTTCAACCCACTCTTTCCATCACTATGTTTTTAGATCGCTCCCATTCTCCTTTTCCATGATCAGACACCTACCAATAACTTTAATCACTGGTGTCGTGAATTTCCATATTGGTTACCACAAGTACAAAACACCAGAAGCTTAATGACTTCTCTTTTTTTTAAAAGGCTAACTATCTGAATACATTTTCTTTTTTAATCCTTGTAGAGTAACTCTTAGTTCATGGGACTCAAAGTCTAAAAAGCCATGTAACTGTACCAAGTCCCAGTGTCTGAAATTGTAAGTAATCAAAAATCCTTCATTATTAAATATGAAATAAGGTTGTTTAGAAATCATAAATGGAGAAAAGTCCAGACCATGCCAGATTGGCAAGGAGTATACATGTGGCTATGTTTGGCAGTGGGGCTGATGTGCCCAGGGGGCCTTGAATCGAGACACACTCGGGTGTGAACACACCTTTGACTTTGTCACTTGATGCACGGATGGAATCACCTGCATCTCAGGGGAGGAACCTTCCTCTGCCTTTCGTTTGCATTCGCAATGAGCATTAACCCGTCACATATGATGAACTGGATGTTAGCACATGGCTTGGAAACTTTTGTGGCATGGTTTACTATAAGCATGGACTTTCTTAGAAAACTAGTGGGCATTTTTGCCTTGCCCACCTCGAGCTACCAGCTTTGGAGTCTGGGTAAGCAGAGAGGTAGAACAATATGCCTACACACAGATATTGACCAGAAGGAGAGAGAAACAGAAATAGGAAGTGCTCCTGGAATACTGCTGTAAACAGTGCTACACCACGCGGGACTTGTTTCTGTTGCCGGCCCGGCCCAGCCCAGCCCTGCCTGTCCTGTCCTGCCCTCAGCTCTTCCAGGTGCAGCCTCCTGTCTTTAGCTTGGGACTGAAAGGCCCCAATGGCTAGCAACCCTAACCGTGTCTCTATGTACTTTTTCCCTTGCAGAGCTCCTTGAGGAGTCAAAGGGGGCTGCTTGGTGCAACGGTGGGGCATGGGTGGGAAGAGAGCAAGAGAACAAGGGATGTTGGATGGGGCCAAAAGTGAATTGACTGTCTTTATTTTCCTAAATTCCAAAGCCCATGAGGCATTGCTAACTAAGCTTTTACTAGTGGAAAATGGAACTAGCAACAAGTAATGCTGGAATATAGGACTGAAGATAAGTAGCTATTTTAAGCCATTGATAACACAGCCTTTGTGAATGCAGGATGTATCCCTTCATGGAGAGAATGAAAAGTTTGGAGCCACGAAAAGAGTGGGACATGTCAAGGAAAGTCAGCCAGTGGTTCATGGGGCTTCTCCCTGGGGGAGAGGAAAGTCTAGGAGGACCAGTTGGTCTGTTTATGGAATCCAGGGGAACTATCCAAGGGCAGCGGGATACCCTGTGTGGGGTTTTGGGCCTGGGGTCACAGGGAAGACAGTAAGAGGGAATTTACCAGTGGGGAATGGGTCAAGGTAAACACTCCTAGGGACTTACCTTTTTTTCTGATTTCTCCTTCTTCTGTCCCCTACAAGCAGAGCTCTTGCATGGGGCAGCAGCAGGTCTCCATGTAGAACACACTTGCTCTGCTTTATAAGGAATTTCTATTGAATGTAGGTGGAGGCAAGAATGGTTACTATTGACTGTCTTGTACCAAATGTAGATATTTTTAATTTATAAAAAATGATTTGTGTGTTTCAAATAAACTATATAAGTTTAATAAAATAACAGTTAAAACTTAAAAGGAAAAAAAATTGAAGAAAGAATCATTTATTCCCAATACCCATCAGGCCAGCATCAAAATGCAAGTTTTGCACTGTCCTTCCTTTAGGTTTTTCCAAGTTTTTAAATATTGGTGTTTCCAGGTGAAAGGTTATGGGAATATCTAATGTAAAATTCACTTTCAGAATAGGAAGCTATCATTTTCATTTGGGCAACAGCAAATTCATTGCAATTCAGCAGACATGTATTAAGCACCTATGGTGTGCAAGGAATTCTGCTTTGTTTCTATGCCTTCAAGGATCTTACAGTCTAATGAGGTGAGAATCCCTGAGTTCGAAGAAAGTGTCTCCCAATCCTTTGATAAGTGAACATCTCTAAAAAAGAGGGGCATCGCACTTTTGGGACAATCCTGAGATACACAGGCTATTTGGGGGGCATTTGTATTCATGACTTGTCACTATTTGGGTGCACATTTTGATTGTAACATAGAAAAAAATGAATTCTACAATGAAGTCACTTTACAGTAACTCTAGGCTGAATGTAAGCGTTTTAGATAAACCTCACCTGTCCCTTATTTGCAGGATATGGGTGCTTTAGGTAATAGATTGCTGTAGTGTAGTTAGAATAGCCATATGTTACAATTTCATGTTATTCTTGTTTTTGCCACAAATCAGGAGCAAGGTCTTCCTCCAGTATTCCCTGTTAGAAATTGGAAAAATCTCCAAAAGAGTCTCTTTCTTGAGCCTTTTGATCTCTGGGGTGATTTAGCATGGACGTTGCTGGATGAACTTGCTTTGAACTGGTCAGCCTCCTGTTCCTGGTTAGGGATTTTCTTCAGAACCATATTGAAGTGTGAGGTGGTCATTTCTGAATCAGGTGGGGTTCTGAACCATTGGGGGAAGGGGTCCAGAATCCTGGATCCCACTGGTGGCAGTCTGGTGAAGTAGAATCAATAGGAAAACCAATTATATTGAAACAGCAGCAAGGTCACAGGCCCCTGACCTACAGGGATTGGGACCATCCTGAATGGATACACACTAACAGAGGTGTAATGTCCTTTCCCAAATGTTTATTGTCATTTTTAACAGAGAAGTTTTGTGGAAAATCAGCCATAAGATATAATAGTAAAGATAGTAGGATTTCAGAGTAAAAAAAAAGTGCCATAAGAGAAAGTAATCTTCACCCTCTGTAGATTATTTATTCCTTCTCTTCCTTGCCTTGGATTGAAGGGAGATAGTATGTCAGGTGGTGTTGAACTGGCCCCAGGTGGGAGAATCATCTGCCTCCTCATCTGTAGACTGAGAGGGTTGGACAGGGATGGCCTCTGAGGGCCCCCAAGGTTCCCCAGCTCTGGGTCAAGGAGCCTATGAGTGGAGTCCTTCAAATCTGGCATGTTTTAAAGACAGATGGAAACTAATAAGCCTGGATCTGAGAAAAGAGTGTACCCATTGCTATGACCATTGTCATAGCGTTGTCATAGGTTTTATTCGTCGCTTGCAGTAAGATATAGGTGGCCTTACAAATTTGCAGATGATGTTGAGTTGAGAGGGAGATCTGATACTGGATGACAGGGTCCAGATCAAGAAAGCCTGGTACATGGTAACTTCTTAATCTAACACGTTAGTTGACTGACTGGTACAGGCAGAAAGTGTTAATAGAATTCAGAGCCAAGCAGGATTCTGTGTGTTGTATGTTCTATCACATGTCATAGCATCATACATGACCGTGTGATTAGGGTATCGGCAAGTCTAATTGAGGTTGCTGTGAGCTATGCTTGGCTTCATCTTTCATACTATCCTTGTGGAAGTGATGGGGACAATGTGGGCCAGACCACAGAAGATGGTAAAGTGAGGATTGCTTTCTGGGGGACCTTTGGCCTCTGGCTTGAAGTAAGGCTAGAACTGCCCCACGATTGCCTAGGCTGCATGGGCCTGAAGGTGGGGATGGGAACCCCCTCAAAGGAGGGCTCTGAGCACAGGCTGGACACCATTCAGCAGAGATATTGTCCAAGGGATGATGAGTCGGGCTAAAGGAGGCCTCTTCCCATGATGAGATTCTGTGATTCTTAAATCAATGTGAAATAAGTATGCAATCATCCAGCCTACAAGAGCTCATTAAGCACCTGCTGTATACTAGGCACTAACGGCCCCTGCTTTTCAGGATTGTACAGTTTTTTGCAGGGATGGATAATGTTAACAGGCTGAGAAATTAAGGTACATGCAGAATAAATACATGGTGAGGGGAACAAGGGTGACTCTGGAGCCTTGAAAAAGAGATAGAGGTGAGGAGGGAAAATATGCCAGGTCTGGACACTTTTTGAGCAGGGATTTGACATGGTCAGATGGGTACTTTAGGAGAATCTAACAATTTGGCACCTAGCTCTGGAGACTGGGGCCTCGATTGAAAAGGCAGGGAGCCCAAGCCCTACAGAACCTGGCCTGGGCCAGGGGCAGTGCAGGGGATTGAGCATTCCATGAACCAGTAACTTGGTAACTGACTGGATAGAGGAGGTGAGTGAGAGAGTGGGAGTCAAGATCTCTTCGAGGCTAGGAGCTAGGGGGCCACCTCCTATCACAGTCCCTTGTACAGAACACTACACAGCCTGATCATTTCATTGGATCTTCATAACCCTTGGACATGTGACATGGTTTTAATTTTACAGTTTGAGAAACTGATATCACAAAAGGAATTGTGGCCGAGCTGGGGACAAGAGCCCAAGTCCAATGCCCTAAGAACAGGAAGTGACACTTTCATGAAAGTTGTGGGTCTCTTGGGTCTTCTCTGCCTTCTGTACTCCTGGGGGTTCTATGGTTCCCTAAAGCCTTCCTCAAACCACTCAGCCGGTAAGGAAAGGTCTCCTTCCTACCGGTCTGAAATGCTGTGATTATGGGGCCACAGGGTGCAGGGTCTCCCTGGGCCTTTGAGGAGCATGCTAAAGAGCCAGGTGTGAGGCTCTCATCTGTCTGAGAGGGACATGCCGTCCGTCCTTGGGCCTCTCTCCTCTCTAACGCACAAGAGAATCACAGGGGCAGAATGGCTGGGTTGGCATTCTGCTAGAATAGTATCATTCGGCATGTAGAAAGTTACTCATGTCTGCCATAGCTCTCTCCTGTATAACTGACACAGGAGAGTTCAGGGGCACGATTGATCTCCCTCTTCATGGACTCAGCACAGGATTTAGCTGTCAGCTCAGAAGATGCCCACGTGGGGAGCATGGTGGGAAGGGACTGGCAGTCGCCTGTTAGGTGACCCCTGAAGGTACTCCCCGCAGTGGGCGGGTAAGAGCCTGGGACATTGATGAATAGAGGGTGGTTCTATCGGAAAGGCAGCAGGTGTAATCTGAACAGGAAAAGGACAGGAAAAGTTTCCTTCCATCACGCTGTGGCTAAGAGATTCAGCCTCGGCCTTAGTCCTGGACTGAGTCTGGACGCTGCCCCGGGCTCCCGTCCCACCCTGAGTCAGACTGGCCGTGAGGTACTAGCGAAGGTGGCTGTCCTGGTTCCAGGGAGCTCCCAGAGCCCAAGCCCCTCTGCGCTGGTAGAGGTGCATTGCTGGGCGTTCCCTACCCTGCTGACACCCCAAGGCAAGCCGCCCAAACAGCCCCTCCTGGGTGTCCCTGGCTCGGGGTCGCTGCACGCCCGGCCGTGCTCAGTACTGTTGGATGCCCGGCCACACCTTAGCTCGGGTGGCAGAGGCAGCGAGGGTCGCTCCCAGGAGACTTGGGGCTCGTGTCGCTCGCCCTCCCGCGCAGTCTGGGCATTTCTGGATCAGAAACGAACAGACTCTAGATGTACTCCCGGCTCCCGAAGGGGCGCTGTGCGGGTTGGGGCCGCAGTGATCTTCACCTCCGTTTTCTTTTCAGGTACTGTGATTGTTTTGCCAATGGAGACTTTTGCAACAACTGCAACTGCAATAACTGTTACAACAACTTACGGCACGAAATCGAGCGGTTTAAAGCCATTAAGGTAAAGAGCCCCAGCATCGCGAGCCCTGGGCTGTGCGCCCTCGAGCTCCCTGGCGCTGGCCTGGAGGGACTCCGGGCTCCAAGGCTGCGGCTGGGACGAGGCGCGCCCAGAGGCAGCCTGGCTGCCCTCCTCACCGACATCCCCCTAAGTGAGAGGAGGGTGGCCCCCCAGAGGCTTCCTGGTCCGAGATGGGAAGGGAGCGAGGCAGGCGGAGCTGTCCCAGAGGGCGCTTCTATGAGGTGTGGGTGTCCTCCCCAGTCCCAGAGAGCTTGGACGTTTAGATGCAGGCGTCCGCTTCTGCAGGCTCAAAAAAGGGATCAGAGGAGAAAGGAGGGAGACGTAAGATTAGGCTTAAAAGCCACCTACGTGCCCTGATGGAAGATAGAGAGCTAGATTTGGAAGTCAGGGATACCTGGGTTCAAATCCTGCACTGGACATGGAGGAGATTTGTGACCCCAAGTGAGTCACTGAACTCTCAACCTCAATTTCCTCATCTGTTAAATGAGCACCTGCTTCTCAGGGTTGTTGAGGATCAAATTAGATAATATAGAGCTTTGCACACCTTAGAATCGTATGTAGACGCTCTTAGAGGTGCTGGGTGGCACAGTGGATAGAATGCAATGCCTGAAGTCAGGAAGTCTCATCTTCCTGAGTTCAAATCTGGCCTCAGACACTTACTAGCTGTGTGACCCTGGGCAGATCACTTCACCCTGTTTGCCTCAGTTCCCTCATCTGTAAAGTGAACTGGAGAAAGAAATGGAAAATCATTCTGGTATCTGTGCCAAGAAAGCCCCAGATGGAATCCCAAAGGGTCAGACAGGGGAGATGCTATCATCATCATGATCATTCTCCAGAAAGGTGTTCATTGGTAAAATCAGGGGCTTGGGCCTCTCAGCCCCTCCTTACCTGGGTCCTTGGTCTCCCATTCCCATAGAGAAGGAAGAAGGGTCACAGGCCCAGAAACCCAAAGGCAGTACCTCTGCTGACAAAGGACTATAAGGCACCATTCCTTGCACTGTAGGGAGGACAGTAAGGAGGAGCCCCAGGTTCACTGAGACTCAGAGAGGCAGGTGACTTACCCACATAGCTAGACAAGGGTAGAGTAAATTAGGAACCTATTACATTTCTACCTAGCTTCTGAAAATAAAGTTCTCATTATGTGAAAAAGAAAATGACATGTGTTGGCATGGTTTGTGATTGTTATGGTCATTTCAACTAATTGAATTGCCAATTTGGACAGTGGAGAAATCAGTTCTTAATATGGCTGAAAATACCATCCAAATTCTACCGTGGCCAGTTGGCTAGAAAGAGAGCCAGGTAACCAGTTTTCCACCTCCTATGTGTAAACTCCAACCATCAGGGCAAAATTACTTTTTAGAAATGTAGCAGCAAAGGAAACTGGTTCCAATTCAAAACTGAAGAAAATGATAAAGTAATATTCTGTCATAGTTACCAGGGTTATTTGCTGACTGTTTGCTAGGAATGTGTTGCAGGTAAGGGTCAGCATGCCTTGTGTCTATATATATAT
>CM053770.1:254510483-254630350 GCA_028658325.1 Potorous gilbertii
TATATATATATATATATATATATATATATATATATATATATATAGGCACATTTATTCCTGAAATGTATTATTTAATAATACACACCAAAATTTTGGGGAAATTTTTCATATGCCTCTTCCTTCTCTTTCACAGGCCTGTCTTGATAGAAATCCAGAAGCCTTCCAACCCAAAATTGGGAAAGGAAAATTGGGGGACATTAAACCTCGACATAACAAAGGATGTAATTGTAAGAGGTCAGGCTGTCTTAAGAATTACTGTGAGTGCTATGAGGTGAGTCACTAACATCTCCTGCCTTTTCCAAAAACTTTCACTTTTTCTGACTCAAATAATCCGGTTTGCCCTTTTTTTTAAAAAAAGAAAGCTATCACTAATTTCCGACTACAACGTATAAAAGGCTACTAGATTATATTTGTTTCTCAAAAGAAATTTGAATTTTTAGAAGCCAGTCAGCAAACATTTACTGCTATATCTACTATTAAGTAAATTCAACTTACTAGTAAGGTATCTCCCAAGTACTGAGGATACAAAGAAAAGTGAACAAAAGATGACTGTGCCCTTGAACACTAACAGTCTAGACAGCTAACACTATGAAGTGCTCTAAGATTCTCTGTGTTAATTCACCTCAGCCTGACAACAAACAACCAGGTGCAGGAGATGCTATTAGTGTAGGAAATGGAAGCTAAGAGAGAGCAAATGACTGGCCCAGGGTCACACAACTAGTAAGTGTCTGAGGTAGGATTTGAACTCATGTCTTCCTGTCCAAGTCCTCCACTCTGTCCACCACACTGTCTGGCTGCCTTAAATAGTTTGTCTCTCACTTACTAGACTGCCCTTCTGAAGAATGCCTGTATACAGCAGTGCAGAGACTGAGGGTCCAGAGGGAACACTGGGTACCTCCAGCAGTGTAAGAATGATATTCAGGGAGCGCCCCCTCCCCTTACTGCAGTGCCACTTCTGGGCCTAAGGGACCACAGCTCTTGCCATGGGCACACTGTCAGCCTTAATTGGAGCCCTTTTTGTCTTTTGGTGACACCAGGGACATGATGAGTTGGCCTTTTGTGGATTCCAAGGTCCTGAGTTATTCTGAGGAGTCCCCTCTGCAGAGGTGCTGGTTCCTTCAGAAACCAAAGATCGCCTTCTGTGGATTCCCCTCACCTTGTTTAGGACTATTCCACAATGAAAATCCCCTGCAGTGAAAGTATGTTAATAGAGAGTATTATGGTAATGTTAATTAACATTAGTATGTAAATAGAGATTTCCTTGGTCTGCTTTCATTCAAAGCTCTGTGCCCTGGGGCGGTGCTCCGATGCCCCCCTGGCATGGAGCTTTGGTTGAAGATAGCTCTTAACATATTGTCACCTCCAAAATGAGAAGGTGCCAGGTGGCTTCTTCATGGGCAGTTGAGGACCAAGCTGTGGGTTGAGGACTTTACTGGCAGGAGAGTAGAACCGAGGACCACCAGTCTTCTCTAGTTCCTTCCCTCTTCCTCCTCCCTGTCTTCTACCTCCTGCCATGTCAGAGAAAAGGAAACCTCTCTAAAAGGAGACCTTCACCTAAAGAAGGGGATTTTCCTTTATTTGGCATCTTGTGTGCAGGAGAGACCTGTGAACATTGTGCATAGGCTATTCCAGCCTTCCTAATGAGTCTGGACCCCAGGGTGGTGAGAGATGGTCTGTTGGAGACCTGAGCTGCAGAGGAAAGTCTAAGGACTCCCAGCCTTTGAGAAGATGGCAACAGAGAAGGTCAAAGATGAATGGCGCTGCTCCCACAGAGACCATCTTGACAATGCCCTCTCTTCTTCTTGGGGTCCCCAATGACTGGCATTAAGCATGTGCCAAATTCTGATCAAAATTTTAAAAATGATCATGAACAGGAAACATTATCAACAACCATCATCATTATCAATGCCTAATTAATCTCTACCTTTCTCTTATAAAGGTAAAAATAAATTTCATTTATAACTTTATAAATAAATGTATTTATAAGGTGGAATTTGGCTGTGGGATTGCACCCCAAGTAGTGGATGTCATGAATAAATGACATTTGCCACATCTCCTTGGTTCATAGGCAGAGAATAAAGCAGGGGCTGTCGCTGTGAGGAAGGGATCAGCTAGGAACTTTTGATGGTTCTCCCAAGTGCCCCCTTGGCAAAGGCCACCACCTCGTCAGTGGGCTGGGATTTCTAGAAGCAGGACAAACAACCCCTTCTCTCACTTTACTTGAGACTTGGCCAATTTGTTGGTGCAAACACATACCTAAAAACACCACATGCAGATGCACTTGCACACCCACTCATCTGTGGTCACTTCACTGTCAGGAGTTGCATCTTGATGCCATTAATGCAGGCTCTGGAGAATGAAAAGAAACATCTTCTCACACAGAGGAGAACATGATTCTACTTCGCTGCTCCATTCCCTTTCTTGCCTCTTCCTGGTCCATTCCCATCTTCTGCCTTTTTATGTGGAAACCAGCAGATTTTCTGTGGAACCAGAAGAGAGTTCTCTTCCTTGATCACTTTTCTTCTTGCACATTTCACCCACCAATTCAAGGTTCAAAATGGAGCTGATCAGTTTTAAATAAGGTTTGTTGCCTTTTTTTTTTTTATCTATGGAGCTCTTTCTACACATTGTAAGCACTAAGTGATTTCTCAATTGAATTTTTTTTAATCAAAGCATTTCTGTTGCCAGGCCAAAATTATGTGTTCTTCCATTTGCAAATGTATTGGTTGCAAAAATTATGAAGAAAGCCCGGAACGAAAAACTCTCCTGAACATGTCCAACTATATGGAGATTGGAGGGGCTGAAGGCGGCCATCTTTTTTCACCATCCAAGTTTGCAGTGTTGCCAAAATTCAGGAAGGACAGGTAGGTGACTTTACAATACAGGAAAATGGTCAAGAGAAAACACAAATAAGATGTGAACGGCAAGAAGAAATCTGTACCTAGCAAGATATGTTTGTTAGGTCTTTGCACATGTTACTGATGGTGGCCAAGGCAGGGCTCAGGGCATCGGTTTATTTGGAGACAATGGGGGTTAGGTACTCGCTCAGAATCACACAGCCAATAGGTATCTGAGGTTGGATTTGAACTCAGGTCCTCTTGATTGCAGGTCTGGTGCTGTATCCACTAGGCCACCTAGCTGCCCCTCAGGCATCTGTTTTGACTGAGGTTCTAGTGGATTGTAAGCTAATGTGTGTCCATGGTAGAACATGGCAGCCCCTAAAAAACAAATTTGGTCTTGGGCTGCACACTATTCAGGACCAAGGAGGTCAGAGGCCAAGTGCTTAGACCATTTCTGGAGTGTTTTATTTCTGGGGCCACAAAGGACGTTTAAGGAGGATATTGGTCATCTGAAGAAGAGTTCAAAGGAGGCAGCCAGGACTAAGGAAGAGCCTGGAGGCCAGGTCACAGGAGGATCAGTCGGGGGAACGAGGTAGGTTTGACTGAGAAGGCTTGAAGGGACTTGAGAGCTGCCCATCTGGTGTTGATGCCTGTCATGCCACCACATCCACCCAAACCGGCACGAGGGCCTGCTCTGCCAACACCCTCCCTCCCTGTGTTTGTCCATCCCTTCCTGAAGACTTCAGGGAAGGCCTGGAGGGGCCCCAACCTCCCCAGACACCAGTGCTCCACTTAGGCATAATGCTCACAGAAAGTAACTTTTCCTTATTTCAGGTCCAAACATGCCTTTCTCATCCTGGCTGTGCCCTCTGGGTGCAGGCAGATCACCTCCAGCCCCTGTCCTCAGCCTCTGCTCTGCTGCCTCTGAGCTGTCTCTTCCCCTGGAGGAATGTCCCCAGATCCCTCAGCTGATCCTTGTCTAGAAAAACCCCTGTTCTCACCACTGGGGCTGCCCTCTGATGAATGCTGTCCTGCTCAGTATTGTCCTTTGAAGAATGTGGTGCCCAGAACATGGCAGACATCTTGTCACTGGAATCACTTGGCAGATGCAGCTCAATGCAACACGTATTTCTTGAGCACCTACTGTGTGCCAGGCACCCTGCTTGGTGTGGGCAGAAAAATGAAGCAGTTCCTGCTCAGGGAGCTAATATTCTGTTGACTTAGAGTTGCTAGAGGCAGAAGAATGAAGGTTTTATCTGGCCAGTTTTACCCAGACGGAGCCACGAAATGCCCCTTCACAGTCTGTGTGATGAATTGCATTCCCATAATGCTTCGTTGAGAGCAGCTTCCCCCTCCCCCTTTAACCATGTTTGCAGATTTTGGTCTGTTTCACTTTTCTATTTTTCCAAGTGGTGCTTGGCTGCGTCACCATAATAGACCCACTTAAGCTTCTCAAGAAAGTCGTGCAGGTTTTTGCTTAATCTTTTGCTGGGCACAAGAGTTGTGGCAAATCTGTGGTTGGGCCTGAGGATAGAAATAATAATGCCATTTCTATAGCACTTACTGTGTTCCAGGCGCTGTTAAGTGACTTAAAATCATTAATTCATGTGACCCTACGAGGTGGCTGCTGTCACTTTTTACAGATGGGAAGTTCAGTGACTTGCCCGGGTTCACACATGTAGTAAGGATCTGAGGCTGAATGTGAACATCTTCCTGACTCCAGGCCCAGCTTTTTATCCACTGGGGCACATGGCCTTCCCAGTGTTAATGTCAAGTCTGTGAGTGGAAGTCAATGTAGTCCTCCCTGTCCCTGACCTGGACCCCAGCTAAACTGTAGCAGGCTTTGTCTGGATTCTGAGCCCCATCACCTCCTCCATTCTGTGATTCAGCGTGTTCTTGGACCCTGAACTGAGGCATGCATGGCATGTGGATGTCTCATTGTGGGTGATCCTGGGCTTCAAATAAGTGAGGAAGATGCTTGTCTTAAGCCAACTTGCAAAGGGTAGGTCTGTTGTCTGGGGACCAACTGAACTTAGCTTAGGGACCAACTACATCCCATAGAGACTATCTTGTAAGATGTGGGTGGGTAGGGATTGGGCAGTTGTGATAGCAGAGTAACAGCTCCAGAATTGCCAATGGTTTTGTTTGTTTTGAGGTTTTTAGCTCTGGCATAGACTTTACTAAAGACCTCAGGTCAAAGGTGACTAACCTGGTTGTACCAACCTTTCTCTGCAATAGGTCCTGATTAAACAATAAAGATGCATTTAGCCCGAGGGAACTTTAATGCCTCTGACTCTCTAGGGGCAAAGTATTTGGCCTGAAAACTATGCCAAGGATGCTTAGAACCTGCCAGGGTCAGGGTCAGGAAACCCACAGATTTATTTTCTGTAGTGAGATCCTTTATGGGGTCTCACTAGTCATATGGTGCTGGCTCAGGAGCCCCAGAGCAAGCCTTGACTCACTTGCCATATGACAGTTGGTAGGACTCATGAATTCAAACTATGTGTTGAATATAGATTGGATTTTTGAAGCAGCAGCTCTTGGAGTGTTACTCTTGTAACCTCTTTGTCTCCTACAGACAACCTTATACGTGCATCTCCTGGGAAGTGGTGGAAGCGGCCTGCGCCTGTCTGCTGGCCCAAGGGGAAGAGGCCGAGAAGGAGCACTACTCAGAGTGCTTGGCAGAGCAGATGATCCTCGAGGAGTTCGGGAGGTGTTTATCCCAGATTCTTCACACAGAATTCAAATCCAAAGGGTTGAAAGTTGACTAGACTGGGAGGCCTATGGAATGCATGCGGAGGTCTCTCCCATGACAATGTTCAGAATGGAATTTGTGTCTTGGTATTTGTAGGAAATATGCTGGCAAGGTCTAATTCAGATTGTCCCCTGGAGCATGAAGGGCGGTATCACCTTCTGCATCCATGAGTGTAAGAAATCTATTCATTGAGTCTCTGGAGGAGAGAGCAGCAGCTGAATATCTCTTGAACAAATGTCTCCATAATGCTATTATCTGGGGCGGGGGGTGGGGATTGTGGATTCCTGAAATCCAGGATGGCTCTTTGGATTGGGAAGTCACCAGGTAGAAGTTTGGCAAATAGTGGGTTGGCCTTGAACGAAAAAAGTCAAGATTGACTCCAATTCTCCCAATCTGAGCCTCTCCAGAGAATTCCCTTACAGACAGACACTGCCCAGCCTGGACAACCTTAGGTCATGGTCTTCTCTTTGGAAATTCTTTGGAGGTGCATTTCCTACCTGGGCAGTTGTGCTACTACTAAAATTGCTGGAGAATTGTCAGCCTCCCCTGAGAATATCCATAGTATAGGTGGTCCCCCTCCCTCTCTCCCCTCCCTGCCCTCTGCTGATTCATTCTAAGGGTTTAAATAAGCAGTGTATGTAGTAGCAGCTGCAGCCTCTTTGTCCTCTGGGACTTGTTCTAAGACTTGAAAATCTGACCCTTGGTGAGTTTCTCTTGAATTGTGGAAAACACCCCTTTTCCCATGAACCTCTGTGTTGTTGGTGCTGCATGGTATTATCATTATTATTCCTTATTAAACCTACATAAAAGATGTGGCCCCACATTGACTGCAGACAGACTCCATTAGCATTGGGTCTCCTAACAGCCACCAAGTGTTGGAAAGGTCCCAAACATCCTCATAGTGAAACAGGCTAATATCACATAGTGAACCACTCCCCTCTTTCAGTGAGTGGTGCTTAGTGACAGCAGCTGCTGCTAGAATGGTATGTTTGCTCAATAAAGTGACAGACTGTTGGGGAGAGCCTGGTTAAGTGAGTGACATTCACAACCCACTATTCCTAGAGACACAGAAACAGATGAACTGGTCATTACAGGAAGGGCTGGCTCTTTGTTCTATGGCATATCCTAACCCTCCATCAGAGAGAAGTGCAAAGAGATACTCCTTAAAGGGAAACAGGAAACTCTTAGTCCTTTCCCTACTCCAATCCTCATATAATGTTTGGGGGACTGGAATCTTTAGAAGGTAGATGAGGGCGAGTGGATGAGCCCAAATTCGCTGAGCAGGGGGGAGGGGCCCAGGCACATCCTCTGCATTTATTGACTGAAGAAAAGGACCACTTTGACCACAGCATAGGACCATGTGTGGTATGATGGTGGGAGAAGAGAAGGACACAGCTCTGAAGAAAGCCTTTAGCTCAACAAACAGAAATCCCTTGCAACCTTGGCCAGGAAGGAAGAGGAGGAACATTGAAGACTAGGCCAGGTTAGAGTATAGGGATTCCTCCAGGTATGAGCCCCCCAGGGCGGGGATTTCTCAGAGAGCTTGGGGACTGCATCCTCTGCCCCCTGCTGAGCTGCACCCAGGGAACAGTGGTTGTGATGCCAGCTGCAGTCAGGCATCCCTCAACCAAAGCTGGAAAATCTGGGAAGATCTAAGAGCTAGCTATTTTCCCCTGCCTCAGGGAGGGCACCCTCCTACCAGACCACTCTAGAAAGAGAGAACCTGACTGAATCAATACGAGGGAAGAGCCAGCCATGTACCAGCTTACTTTAAAATTAAATATGAGATTAAAATCTCTAAATACAAATATGTATGAAATACTACAGTAATGACCAAAATTAATATCGAGGATAACTACAAACTATACAATTACACTTCACTTTATTTTCAATGGGGAAAACTGCTAGTTTTATTTAAAACTAAAAACATCATGCCTTTATTTCATGCTATTGTCAGGCATCTTTCTCACTAGCCACCAAAAAGCACAGGTGATGTAAACCCATGACCTGGAATTGTGAAGAGGATGAGACCCCCATTTAGACAATATGGTCCAGCCACCCTAGTCTGGTTCCTCTCCAGAACTGGACAGGATATTAGGAACCACTACCATGCTGACAAGCTTCTCCAGCTCTCCCTTTCTGGGCAAACATCTCACTCATTCTTGGCAGGAGACTGAGACTGGCCATCTTTGGCAGCTCTGGCCTGTTCTTTCAATCCTCATTTAGGCCTTCAGTTCTCCTGACTGCCTTGGGTGTTCAGGGAGGTAAAATGGGCTGCCTTGAGCATGTGTGATCTGTACATCTGGGCATGAAGTTTGGGGTCCAGGCCATCCTTCCCAATGTACATTCTTGTAATCATCTCTGCATTTAGTTTTACTTAACCAGATGAGCCCCAATATCTCAGTCCTAAAGAAGGAGCCAAGAAGGGGCTATAGGCACTAGTATCATGTGCTTCCCAGGAAGGCTCCCTGCTGACTCATCCTCCTCTCTGAGTGGGTTGGGTCCATGCAAAGCCCAAAGTGCAGACCTTGCTCCTTTCCTTTCCTCATTCCTCATTTCCTTTCCCTGCAAAGGAAATGAGGCTTAATCCACTGTGGGCAAAGTACAAAGAGTGGAGCAGGGTCAGATGGGAGGGGTGGGGATGGGCAGAGCAGAGCTGCTGTGCTCCCAGGACCCTGGGCTGGCATATCTGCATGGATATTTCTCAGTTCCCCTTTGATAGACCATAGCAGAGGGTCAGAGCTGACCAAGACATCCCCAGACTAGGGGCTTTTGGGGGGAGGAGTCAGCAGCCAGTGTGATTTGCTTTCATGAAAAAGAGAAATTGAGGTGGTTGTCTGAATTGCGAAAATTGTCCATGCTCCTGGTCATAGCAAACTGGCCTCTGCTATCCTTCGAATCTCGAGGCTCTTTCTTTGTGGGTTTAACCATGTAGCTGCCATTATTTACTAACTTGGTAAAAGTACCAATTTACTGATAGCTAATTGAAATGGTTTTTTCCTTCATTAGTTCTTGTTATTTTTGAATATATTATTTTAAATAAGCAAAATTATTATCTGGGCTACCCCTCAATATAATAAAGTAAAACAAGACAGTTTTCTTTCTTAGTGCATCAGTTGCTAGTATAAATTACCTAGGATTGAATGCTCAGGTGCTCTTGATTTGGGCAATATTTAACACCTAGTAGGTCTGTAATCTACACCTTAGACTTAACTATGATTCAAATTATTTATTGCTAGAGAAAATTATATCTATTGATAAATAAATGTTTATTTTACAATTTTAAGTATTGTGTTTTTAGTATCAAATACTAAATATTTGAATTCTCTTATTAAACATTTCTACTAGGCTGTGAGGCTAATTAGCTTGATGTTTGGTAAATCCTTATTTAGTTTAGGTTTCTGTGGAATCAAAAACCTTTGGGAGTGGGCATCTAGTCTTGTCAGTGACTGAAAGCTTTCTTTTCTTCTAACTCCTAACCAGCTGGACAGATGTTGGGCCTTCCCAAGGCCTTTTCTTCCCTTTGTTATATGAAGAACATTTTGCAAACTATTTGATGTCACATTTCCAAGACTCTGAAATCCCTTTTGTATTTCCAGTTCCTAAGAGCACAGAAGGGCATCAAACATGACAAAAAACCCAAACACCTAATTTTGGAATAAAACGAGCTTGTGTTGTGTGCCCTGTACCCCATTTCATTATTTACTTATTTAGATATTTATTTGCATCCTTAGAATGATGAGATTCTGCTAAGGCTCTAATCTCATGCAGGAGCACATAGGTAACAGCACTCTGCAAGAGGGTCACAATGAATTACCTAAGAGACATTTCTTTTATTCCAGTTGTAACCAAAGGCAGCGATGGGGTGTATTCCAGATTGTGTCTAGAGAGTTGTCTCTAGTAAGACATGTTCAGTTACTAACCACATTCAAATGAACCAGGCATTCCACCCACAAGGATGGCTGCTCACAAATCCTCATACTCTTGTGTAATTTGCTTGCTTTCCAAAGCATGCTCTATATACAAGTGTTGATTTGGCATTAAATAATAATCCTGAGTAAAGCTGGATGTCTCTCTAAGGTAACACAAGAGAGACCACAAGTCACTGTCACCCAAGATAACTAAATGTGCTGAAATTCTCTAACACAAAACAGAAAATATTTATGATGTAACCTCACTAATAGTTATACTACTATAATCTCACAAATTCTTGTATCATTGCCTAATTATTCTGATGCCATCATGAGATATTAAAGGACCTTATCTTATACGGGGTAACAGGAAGATGATAAGGGGAAATCCATATCCACTTAGTTGTTTAGGATTATGGAAAGGGTTAGAAATCTAGGCTGAATAGCTCAGACCTTACAACCTTCATCTTTCTAGTAGCTCGGATGTGCTCCAGTCTTGGTCTGTTACATGAAGATAAATTATTACATTCATCTCTTCTCCTGATCGCCGGCCATGATTATAGTAATTTGCCATAAAAGGAAAATAGGAACATACCTGTAGCAAAGGGAAAATGTTCTCCTAACTTGATGTCATTTCCAGGCTAGAATCATATGGACAGTCAATTCACTTGAGAAAATGTCATAGCTAGACTTAGAATCAGCCAGGTGGGAAACTTGCCATTCAAGAGGAAATGTCATACTGGGGAAACTGGGTCAGGAGAATAGTACATCAGCCCATGCCAAAAGTCATTTTCCCAAATTTCGTCAGGAGACAGAACTCTACCTACAGCTCACAGATGCCAGCACCGGAGGGTTACCAGCATTATGGATCATCAACTCAATGGCATTTCTTGGTAATCAGACCTGGAATCAGACTCAGAATAATATTCATTATTGTCCCATAAGATTTTACCCTGGATAGCAAGTGTTAGAGACGCACTTGACACATAAAAAAGTATCAAGAAAAATTTATTAAAATGGAGTTCAGAGAAGGCAGGGCCCTCTGCGTTCATTCCCTTGAATGAACAGATAGTTTCCAGGAAGGCAACAGGAAGACTACAACACGTTCAGAATAATGGAAGCTTCTTCTACTGTTCCAAATTTTGGACCCACCGTCCCCTGGTCATGGGACTTCCTGTTCTCTCTGATAGGCTTTCCCTCAAACAATTCATCAAGCCTGTGCACAAGTTTCTGACCTTTACCTGACTAGGTTAGGTCGTAACTGTGGAAACAGAACTTGTTTCCCACAGCAAGTTTCACTAATCGTATTTAGGGATGGATAGAAAATACTCTCATGTTAAAATAAATTTGCTAGCAAATAACATCAGGTCTTCTAAAAAAAAATCAGATTTTACTTTGCATTCCTTTCTACTAGCATTTCTCCTCAAAAACAACTTATGATGTAAAAAGGCAGTCATTATACTCTGATAAAGTAATAACATTCTGTAAGTTCACAAAGACAGTGATAGCTGTAAACCTTCACATTGAAAAATGTATCTTTTATTATTTTTTAATTTTTTTAAACTTTATTTATTTTTAGTTTTCAACATCCATTTCCACAAGATTTTGAGTTCCAAATTTTCTCATCTCTCCCTTCTCCTACCCCAAAACACCATGCATTCTGATTACCCCTTCCCCCAATCTGCCCTCCCTTCTCTCACACCCCTCCCTTCCCTTATCCCCATCTTCTCTCTTTTCTTGTAGGACAAGATAGATTTCAATGCCCCATTATCTATATTTCTTATTTCCCAGTTGCATGCAAAAACAGTTCTCAACAGTCATTCCTAGGTGAGCTCCAAATTCTCTCTCTTCCTCCATCCTATCCCCACTGAGAAGACAAGCAAGGCCATGCATGTGTAGTCATATAAGACTTCCATAATAGTCATGCTGTGAAAGACTAACTACATTTCCCTCCATCCTATCCTGCCCCCTATTTATTCTATTTTCTCTTTTGACTTTGTCCCTCCCCCAAAAAGCGTTTACTTCTAATTACTCCCTCCTCCAATTTGCCCTCCCTTCTATCATCTTCACACACACACCTTACTTATTCCTTTCTCCACTACTTTCCTGTAGTGTAAGATTTTCCTACCAAATTGAGCATGCATGTTATTCCCACCTTAAGCCAAATGTGATGAGAGTAAACTTCACTTTTTCCCTCCCATCTTCTCCCCTTTTACCCTTCATTGAAAAAACTTTTTTGCCTCTTTTATGAGAGGTAATTTGCCCCATTCCATTTCTCTCTTTCTCTTCCCAAAATATTACTCTTTCATCCCTTAATTTTATTTTTTTTTAGATATCATACCTTCTGATTTAACTTACCTTGTGCCCTCTGTCTGTGTGTATATAATCCCTCCAACTATCCAAATGCTGAGAAAAGTTTCAAGAGTTACAAATATTATATGTAGGAATGTAAACAGTTCAACTTCAGTAAGTCCTTTATAATTTCTCTTTCCTGTGTATCTTTTCATACTTCTCTTGATTCTTGTGTTTGAAAGTCAAATTTTCTGTTCAGCTCTGAGCTTTTCCTCAAGAATGCTTGAAAGTCCTCTATTTCATTGAATGACTGTTTTTTTGCCATAAAGTATTATACTCAGTTTTATTGAGTAGGTGAGTGTTAGTTTTAATCCTAGTTCTTTTGACTTCTGGAATATCATATTCCAAGCCCTTCAATTTCTTAGTGTACAAGCTGCTAGGTCTTGTGTTATCCTGATTCCATTTCCACAATACTCAAATTGTTTCTTTCTGGCTGCTTGAAATATTTTCTCTTTGACGTGGGAACTCTGGAATTTGGCTACAATATTCCTAGGAGTTTCTCTTTTCAGATCTCTTTAAGGAGGTGATCAGTGGATTCCTTCAATATTTATTTTACCCTCTGGTTCTAGAACATCAGTTCAGTTTTCCTTGATAATTTCGTGAAAGATGATGTTGTAGACTCTTTTTTTATCATGGTTTTCAGGTAGTCCCATAATTTTTAAATTATCTCTCTCGGATCTCTTTTCCAGGTCAGTTATTTTTCCAGTGAGATATTTCACATTGTCTTCTATTTTTTCATTCTTTTGGTTTTGTTTTATAATATCTCGGTTTCTCATAAAGTCATTAGCTTTCTTCCGCTCCATTCTAATTTTTAAAGCTTTTCTTCAGTGACTTTTGAAGCTCCTTTTTTATTTGACTAATTCTGCTCTTTACAGCATTCTTCTCCTCATTGGCTTTTTGGACCTCTTTTGCCATTTGGGTTAGTCTATTTTTAAAGGTGTTATTTTCTTCAGCATTTTTGGGGTCTCCTTTAGCAAGCTGTTGCCTTGCTTTTCATGATTTTCTTGCATGACTCTAATTTCTCTTTCAAATTTTTCCTCTACCTCTTTTACTTGATTTTCAAAATCCTTTTTGAGTTCTTCTATGACCTGAGACCACTGCATATTTTTTTTGGAGGTTTTAGATGTGGAAGCCTTGACTTTTATGTCTTCCTCTGACAGTATGCATTGTTCTTCCTCATCTGAAAGAATGGAAGAAAATACCTGTTCACCAAGAAATTAACCTTATATGGTCTTATTTTTTTCCCTTTGTTGGGCATTTTCCTAGCCAGTTACTTGACTTTTGAGTCCTTTGTCAAGTGGAGGGTATATTCTAGGGACCTGTAAGTTCTCAGTTCCTTCAAGGTGGCACAATCAAGGGAGAGGAATTTCCTCCTCTCCTGGTTTGTGATCTGGTCTGGGAGCAACCACAAGCTTTTCTGCCCAGGATCAGCAAGTAAGGTTCTCTCTCCACAACTGCCTCCAGCTCCACCAGCCAGTGCTCCTCCTCACCCCAGGACTGCCACTCAAGGCTGAGACCCAAATCAGCTGTTCAATTCCCCCAGGGTCTTTAGGCCAAGAGCTCCTAAAATGGATGCTGTGCCACAGTGGCTGCTGCTGCCCTGGGGTTGAGACTGCAGCTGAAACCTGCTCCCTTCTCACTCAGGTGAAAGAACTTTCTCACTGACCTTTGAATCTGCCTTTGGCGTTTGTGGGTTGAGAAATTTGGGAACCACAGCTGCTACGTGTGATTCTGTGCCCTGAAGCCTGCTCTAGTCTTGTCTATGCTGTTCTGTGTTGGGCTGTGCTCTGTGGACTGCACTCTGTGCTGAGTCTGGTGCAATAGACCTTTCTTGTTGACCTTCCAGGCTGCCTTGGGCTGGAAATCTCTTTCACTCTGTCGTTTTGTGGCTTCTGCTGCTCTGGAATTTGTTTAGAGTCATTTTTTACAGGTATTTTATGGGAGGAGAACTATAGTCTTTCTACTCTGTCATCTTGGCTTCACCATCCCAGATGTCTATCTCTTATCCAACCCTTAAAGCAAAAATAAATCCTTAAGATGGAAGTTTATTAAGACTAAGTTGATTAACTACTACATCTGTATCCAAAAGAGACAAGCAAAAAGGAAAAGGACCTATATGTACAAAAATATTTATAGCAGCTCCTTTCTAAGGTTAAGAATTAGAAATTGAGGGGATGCCCATCAATTGGAAAGTGGCTAAACAAATTGTGGTTGGTGAGTATGATGGAATACTGTTGTATTATAGGAAATGATGAGCCGGATGCTCTTAGAGAAACGTGGAAAGACTTATGAGCTGATGCAAAGTGAAATGTACTGTGTACAAAGTTAACAGCAATAGTTTGTAAGATGATCAGCTGTGAATGACATAGCTTTTCTCAGCAATACAACGATCCAAGACAACCCTGAAGGACTTATGATGAAACATGCTATCCATCTTCAGACAAAGAACTGATGGTGTCTAAATGCATATTGAAGTATACTTTTTTTTTTTACTTTATTTTTCTTGAGGGGATTTTTGATCTGTTTTCTTTCACAACATGACTTTGTGGAAATGTTTTGCATGACTACACATTTTATAGCCTATATCAAATTGCTTGCCTTCTCAATAGGGTGGGCAGACTGAGGAAGGAAAAAGGGAAAGAACATGGACCTTGGAGTTCTAAAAATGAATGTTTAAAATTGTTTTTGCGTGTAATTGTTTACATGTTTTTAGGTGTAACGTGTTTTTACGTTACATGTAACATGTTTTTACGAGAAAAATAAAATAATAAATAAATAAAATTTTAAAATAAAAGATACTTTTTAAAAAGGGCTGTTGGTTAACATGTAACTTCAGTACAGACCACTCCATCGATGACTTCATAATTCTCAATAAACAGTCCTATATAGTGAACACATTCCTAATTATGAGTCTCCTCTCATCAAGAAGTATTGACAGTACAGGAGGGGATTCAGTTTTATAAATGGGTAGCCAAAAAAACTTTACTATAGGCAAACAGGAAATTACTGTTTCTTAAATGACGGTACTTCAGAATTTTAAATGTTTTCAAACATTTTCTTTTTAACAGTTCAACTCATAATCTAGCAATAATCAGATTAGAAAAGAAGTTGCATTCCTAACACAATATCTGCCCAATACCAGAAACAATATTATGGATTTAAAATATGAAAGAAAAACCAATTTCCAGTCAGGTGACCCCAATTTGGTCAAATGCTTCTCCAAATGACCTTATTCAGAAAGTAACTGTGAGCAAATTTAAGTGGAACTTAGACAAACTGATCCATTTTAACTAGCTGTGAATAGCTCTTTTCACCTCTGTAGCCTTCAGAATGAAGTATTCATTAGGAAAATTGGCCTGTAATTTTTTTTCTCTGTTTTGATTCTTTCTGGTTTAGAGGTCAGCACCATATTTATATCATAAAAAAAATTGGTAGTACTCCTTCTTCGCATATTTTCCCAAATAGTTTATATAGTATTGGAATTCGGTGTTCTTTAAATGTTTGATAGAACTCACTTGTAAATCCATCTGATCCTGGAGATTTTTTCTTAGGGAGTTCATTGATGACTTGTTCAATTTCTTTTTCTGAAATGGGGTTGTTTAGGTATTTTATTTCCCCTTCTGTTTATCTGGGCAATTTATATTTTTGTAAATATTAACCCATTTCACTAAGATTATCGTATCTATTGGTATGCATTTGGGCACAATACCTCCTATTATTGTTTTAATTTCCTCTTCATTAGTGGTAAATTCACCATTTTCATTTTTGATACAGGCAATTTTGTTTTCTTATTTCTTTTTTAAAATCATTAACAAAGATTTATCTATTTTTATTGTTTTTTTAAATCAGCTCTTTTATTTATTAGTTTAGTAGTTTTCTTCGTTTCAATTTTATTAATCTCTCCTTTGCTTTTCAGAATTTCTAATTTGGTTTTTAATTGGGGATTTTTAATTTATTCTTTTTCTAGCTTTTTTTTAGTTGCATGCCCAATTCATTGATCTCTTCTTTCCCTATTTTATTCATGTAAACATTTAGAGATTCTTCTTCTAAGAACCACTTTTGCTGCATCCCATGAGTTTTGGTATGTTGTCTCATTACTGTCATTCTCTTGGATGAAGTTATTGTTTCTGTGATTTGTTGTCTCACCCAATCATTCTGTAGGATTAGATTATTTAGTTTCCAAGTAATTTTTAATCTCTCTTTCCATGAGCCTTTATTACATGCAATGTTTATCACATCATGATATCAAAAGGATGCATTTAATATTTCTGCCTTTCTGCAATGCATTGTGAGGTTTTTGTGCCCTAATAGGTGATCAAGTTTTGTGTAGATGGAGAGCACTTTTTTCTACAATTTTTGGCACCATGGCCTTTTTGGCACAGTGAAAGCACTCATATGGAACTTGAGATGAAGACCTTATTGGCCATATTGCTTGTGTCAGGTCCCCTGAGACAGCAAGGAGGAAAGTTCCAGAGACTCAGGTTGAGATTTCCTGGACTGAAATGAAGCCTAATTCAATTCTTGTTCCACTTTTCCTTTGTCCTGTCTTCCTTTTCCTCATCAAAAGTGTATAAAGCAATATCTCTGATGGACTCCACTAGGGTATCAATTATAGAAATGTTCTTGTATTTCTGGGAGAGCTGAACAAAGTGGGTGCAGAAAATAGAAGCCTCTCTTGGAGGAACAATAGCTGAGTCTTTTACATAGCCTAGTGTCAAAATGATCCAGATCTTGTTGCACTGTAATGGTAGCAGCAGCAGTAGTAATGTAACCTAAAAGTGCTATCTAGTAATAGATACTATAGATACTAACAGTAGCAGCAGCAGTACTGGTTCCCCAGCTGGAGGTCTTGTTCAGTTCTAGGAGCCACAGGTTGTCAAAGACAATGATCAGCCAGAGGGCAGCCAGCGTAGTGAAGAGCCTGGAGTTCACGCTGTACGAGGACTGGCCAAAGAGACAGGAGATGTTTAGCTTGGAAAAAAAAAAAAAGAAATCTAAGGAGTTGAGATGAAGAGGTGGAGGAAGGTCATCATTCTGGAGCATTTGAAATGATAGCATTTTAAAAGTGTTCTTTTTGATGCCAGAAAGCAGAAGTTGGAACAATGGGTGGGAGGGGTAGGGGAGGAGAGAATTGCAAAGAGGAATTGAGGCAGGAAGTCAGACAAATGTCCTGCCAGAGACAGCAGTCCCAGAGTGCAATAGACAGGAGAGAAATGGAGAATTCCAGCTCCTGGGAGATCTTCAGGCAGAGGCTGGATGACCTCTAGTCAGGCATGGCCTAGTGGGGATTCTTTGGGGGAGGAGTTGGTCAGGATGTTTCTGAGGTGCCTTCCAGTTCTGAGAGTCTCAATGGTCCTGGTTGCTTACAGTCTACTTAGTGCCCTGCCCTCTTTCTGCAGGACCTCAGAATCATGACCAGCACTGCTACCCTTTTCTGAGACTTCTGCCTCAAAAGCTTCTTTTCTTGTGAAGAAAGACCTCTCTTTCTTTAAACAACACACTAACAACAAACATGGTCTTAAGTTCAATCTGTTAAATGTTCAGATACAGCTCTTGATTTTCCCAGTTATAAAACAGTTCCCATGAACATCTAAAGACCATTTACTCTGAAGATTATTTCTTTTTGTCTTTGGACTATGTTGTGAACTTCTCTTATTTACAGAAGTGAATTTATTATTCTAATTATGTTGATCAGGTTAATATTAAAATGAAGTTGCATTCTTGTGTGCTATATCTTTCCATGGGAGAACAAAGTGTCCCAGAACTATTTGAAATAGCAAAAAATGCATTTGACACAGAAATAGGAGGCATCTACATTTTAAAACACGATTATAGAGGAATGAGGCAATCAAAGTCAATTGCTGTTTTTTTTTATTTTATCACATAAAGTAAAATATTTGTGAAAGCATAATGTTGAATTCTAACATCACATCAGCAGGGGCAGAAGAGGAAGGAAGAGTTTACTATATGTTAAGTTTGTAGATTACTGCAAACCACTATACTCTGAACTCCATTCTGTCAAAGCCCTCTGTAAAGTTTGACCTTAGAGCACACAATCACAGACAAAAAAACCAAACACATTCTCTCAGGATTGATTTATTTCTTCTGATGAGATTGCAGACGGCAGGTTATCAAGGGCCCCAGCTTCTGAAAGAGTCCACAGAAAGCACTGTTTCAGTGACATTAAAGGACACAGAGGTCAGAGTAGGGTTAGTCCTGGGGTGCTTGGCTACCTTTATGAATTACTTTGTCGTAGGAAACTCACAGCAAATCATTCACTGTCTTCTCTAGGCATGAACTTAAATGCAAATAACACAGGGTCTGAAATCTTAGCATTTCTTAACCTTCCAAGTCATTAATTTTAGAGAGCACTAAACATGTCTATTTCTACCTTGCTAATTCTTGCTGCAGTCACCTGGGCATCATGGACAAAAAGCACAGGGGGTGAAAAACCACTATTGGGTTACAATCTGTATTAATGGGAGGAATTCCGGCATAGGTGAGAGCATATATCCTTTGACTACTGAAGTGTCCCCTACATTCAGAACCTGCACCTGCTGATGGCTACTTTTCCTATCGTAGGAGTGAGTTACCAACCCTTTCACTCTTAAAGGTTTTTCCAAAGGGCTTGAGTCATGATAGAATCAGACAAAAGAAACTTCAGCACCTAAATTCCCAGGTTTCAGGTGAGCCTCAGTTTTCTCCCAATTCCTTTGCTTTCCACTTTACCAAGATATTTATGGTAAATAAAACAGCAGAGGATTTGTAATATTTCAGTGCCAGGTACCTCTGCCTATTCTCTGAAGCAGTTGCTGATCTAGAAATAAACACTTAAACCAGGGAAGCTTAAGATGGCTCTTTAATCCAAGAATTAGCCATAAAAAGGAATGAATGAACACAAGTATAATTTCTCGATTTTCATGGTCCAACAAATAGTGTTGTGATGTGCTCCCAGACCGTAAAGGAGATAAATGTCCATGCAGAATTCATTAATTTTCTTGTAATTAATGGATATTTAATTTCTAGTTATGTGCCTGTACATGTACATAATGTGTATTTATTTGCATGCACATATAAAGTGTGAAGTATGACTACAAAGCAATGAGTCCAAGTTCATGTGTAACAATTCATCAGAATTAATGAGGTTTTCCTTCATAATTCAATTTTCTCCTTCAATATGATACTGTACATGAGCCATCACTTGAATAAACTTGTGGGAAGTCTAAGGTAAATATATGACAAAATAACATGGGGTACTTTCATTAACTCTAGAAGTATTAACTTATTAAAGACTGAGTGCCTACAGAGGACTCAGCTAAAAGTAACCAAAGAGAAAGCCTTTGCTCAACTACAGGAGACAGTAAAAATGCCAACCAGACCCTCCATCCCTTTCCTATGCAACATCCCCATGCAAGCCCTAAGTGACTGACTCCTGAGGAGGGGGAGTTTTCCCATGGGAAAAAAGGCAGGTTTGGAATCTCAGACTTTCCTTGACTCTCTTATCTTGATTGATTGGCCAACACTTATTGATAGATTTTAAACAGTTGATTTAGGAGGGTCATGGTTCTAACTCTATTGACTTTTTTTTAAATTGTCAAATTTCAACATCTGTGTAAATTCTGGGCATGAGAAAACGATAGTATTCATTGTTTTCTCAGCAACTCTCCAGAGGAGTCCAGCATTCTAAACAGTTGAGGAATGTAAAACAAACTAGAAAATGCTTTTACATACCTTTGAGATGCAAGTATGTCAGAAACTCAAGTACTGTACGCACAATGTTGTCATCAGCCATGGGTCTTGCAAAGTTTCCTAGAAAGCATAAGTTGTGAATCTATACAACATGGTATGTTGAAGTACAAGCGGACTTCAGAGATCATTTTGTCCCACTCTCCAATTAAGGAAACTGAGGCCCATAGAAACTCAATGACTTGCCCAAAGTCATAGGAGTATGAATTGGCACAGCTGGTATTTGAAGCCAGGGCCTCTGATTTCCATCACATATCCCTACATCTTGGCCTCTCTTGTTTTTCTGCTTGGCCCTAGAAGGCAGAACTAGAGGAAATGGGTTGAAATAAGAGAGATGCATGTTTCAGCTCAACAGAAGGAGTACCTTCCTAACAGTGAGGGCTGCCCAAGATGGGCTGACTCCTTTGGTAGGCAGTAGACTCTCTCTCCTTAGAGGTCTCCAGGCAGAGCCTGGCTGACAGGCCCCTTGTTGGGGATGGTCCCAGAACAGATCCTTGACCAAGTACAGAGTGAACATAGTCTCTGCCACTAAGTAGCATATGATCTTGTGGGGTAAAATAAATTATGCAACAAATAACTACTGGAGAAACTATGACAAGTACAAGAATAGCCAAGAAGGGGTAAGGCCAAAAGGAAGAGATCTTTTTCTGTCAAGGTACTCATGGTGGGCAATATTTCAGCAGGTGGAGAGGGAAAGAGAATGGGCAAAGATGTGGAGAAAGGAAGTACAATGGAAATATGAAGACTGCCTGGGAGTCCAGTTTGTTGAAGATAGAATCCCTGTAAGGAAATAGTAGAAGAGGAGCTGGGAGTATAGATGAGATTAGATTGTGGTGGACATTGAATCAGGATTGTGCATTTGAATTTGATTCTTCAAACAGTAAGAAACCACAGGGGTGTAACATGATCAGGACAGGGCCTTGTAAGGATTAATCTGGTCATGATTTGCATGGTAAGTTGGATAGTGAGACTCGAGACCTGGTGAGAAAGATCTTGTGATGACCTCAGAAGGAGGTGATATGAACATGAACTGGTGTGATAGGGAGGAAATGGGAGATGCACTAGGAAGGAAGGGAGGATTCTGAAGACTCAGGGGACATGTGGACAGACTAAGGGGAGAGAAGAGTCCAATCGGTCTGGGAGATTTCTTTAGTCATGAAGGCCACAAGGAGCATATTGGCCACCTCTCTGGCTCTGGGGCATTTCAAAGCTGGCTCAGTGGTTGTTTAGGAATGTTTTCCACCATGCCTGCCACTTTAAAACCAAGTCTGGGCTAACTTCAGTCCCCTGCTTTAAATGTGTTGCCTGGAGAGCTCCCTTCAAAAAGACTCTTAGTGCTTGTCATGGATGTCGGGATCAGCAGCGATTTTCTGAAGATGCTTTTTAAACCCTTCCCTAATTCCTTTTAAATTTGGACTTCAAAATGACTCCCACTCCCAGTCGTGCTTCTGAGTGTCTTAATATGTCCATTCCTAGGTTTCCTCTTCTATAAAATGGAGGAAAAAGGATTCACTGACAGCATTTGGCAGTAGTTGTGAAAGGTTCCCATTGGTGTGTACATATAAATGGAGCAGCAGAGGGAGACCTCCTAGAAGCCAAAGCACCAGATCCTCGGCTCTGGGTTCTGCCCTTTCTGGGGGTAATGAAAATGAGTTACAGGAAGAAAGGACTTGAGGGAAATGTCTGCAGCAGATAAGAAAGTAGCATGGTCGTGTCCATGTCCTTACCTGGCTTCATGCCATCTTCAACCTGGAGCTCCCGTTTGCCAGCAAGACCATGCTTGTCATTCAATGATCTGTGGTTATCAACTGCATCTATTGAGTCAAGCAAAGAGGGAAAGAGTTTGGAGCCTCTTCCTCGAGCTGGGCCAATGGGGTTGTATTGAATTCCTGGGCCAGGGGTCAGCATTCCAAAGAAACAAGGACGAACAACATCAAGTTAAGAACTGTTGACTGAGGCTCCATGTAGTAGAGACTCGAGCCACTCTTTTGACATCAACCAGCCTTCCCAACCCAACAAGAGAGCTGAAGATAACTCACAGTCTGAACAGTCTGGTCACTGGGGGAGAGGAGGGAGAAGTGGCAGGGGAAGAAGGGGTAGCCAGTTTTCAGCTGTCCCCATTGCTGATCCCTTCATACAGACCATAAGTGGAAATTATCTTTATTTAGGATTTGAGACTCAAGATGGTTGGAAGCTAGGTACTCCCAACAAGGGCTCTCAGGACACCTCCATTTGCTCCAACATAGAATCACCCTGAGCTGCAGGTTCCGGCATAAGGGATTTCCTGAATGGATCCCTCATGGGGTTGTTGAGATGCCACCAGTTTCACTATGACTCTAGATGAAGTTATTGCTGGGAAGGAGGAATTACTTTTGCTGCTTTTCTTGCTCTTTGGATATTCTTAGAAATTTTTTTCCCCCTTCATAGTGGCAAAAGCACAAGAAAATCCCCCTGGAGTTATAGAGGAGAGAAAAATGTCCCATAGGACAGAGGAACCACCTCTCTCCCATCTCTGTAAATAAGCTCCCTTGAGAATATCCCTTTCTAGGTCAATTTCCCCAGCCTCTGCTACACAGTCATTTATTTATTCCACAAACATTTATTAAATGCTTGCTATAACCCTGACACTCACCCTTATTTTGTCTTTATAAAAAGGAAACAGCCTCTGGCTATGGGGAGATAACATATACACAGAGAAGCAAATACAGAATGCACACAATGTGACTACAGAGTGATTTGATGGGTAGACATGAGAAACTGGGGGCATTAAGAAAAGCCCCCTGAAGGAGGTCCCCCCCCCAGCTCAGTCTGGTTACAAAACTCAAAGGTGAGGGGGAAGTGCATTCCAGGAAGGGGCTGGAGAAGGACAGCCTATGCCAAGGCTCCTCAGGCTAAAATCCGAGGGGGGTTCTGAGATCTGTCAATCCATTTCCTTCTATCTGTGCCTTTGTAGACCATTAGCTCTCTGAGGCTTGACTCTGGCTGTTAAAATAACAGGGCAACGATGGGGATGAGGAGATGCTTACCGTGATGAAGTCCTTTGCTGACTGGGTTCCTGAAGGGGTGGGGGTCATGGAAGCTACCTGTTACCTCTCGATAACTGGAGCCTTTAACAACTAGATCACTGGCTGTCTAGGAATGTTTTCAATGCCACAAGAAATCCACCATGCCTGACATTTTAAAACAAATTCTGGTCTAACTCCTATCATCTGCTTCAAGTGGGATGCATGGAAAACACTCTTCAAAAATACTCTTTTCTTTTCTAGGGTTCTAATCTAGGGGTTTGTGTGCTTACTGAGATACTTCAGAAACCCCATAAACCAATGATACAGTCAAAAAGCCTGGAAGACTGAGTCAGACCTGGCTTCTTGCCCCAGCAATGACACTAATTAGCTTTAAGATCCTGAGCATAATCCTGGGTGCCTCTGTTTCCTCATTTGTAAAAGGCCAAGGTTAGACAAGGTGAACCGTAAGAACCCTTCCAAAGCCGAGGTTCTGTGATTCTTTGTGTCAAATACACCAGGATATACAAGCATCCTGAGGATCACAGACTGCAGCTACCAGATCCCAGAAGCTTCATGCCTCTCTCCATTTGGATTGGTTGAAACAATTCATCCTCCCAAAAAGAGGAATTTGACCCAGCAGAGTCGCTAAGAAGTCAAAAGTGCCATGTTCCTGGGTGAGGTCATCTGTATGGACAATTCTATAAGAACCTTGCCTCCAAGTCTACATTCTTACTCTAACAAAGGCAACTCATATTATGCCCTGTTCCCCCTCCTGGGGAACCTGAAAGAGCATTTCCAGTCTGGAAAGAAAGTTTCTTATTCAGGTTGGAGATACTTAACTAGAGGGTTGAATGCTAATCTCCCCAAAAGAATGATGAGTTACAAAGGGAGCAGGGACTTGGCTTTATGGGTAGGAGTGAGAAAGTCCAAGATAGTGCTTCAATAATGCAGAGATAGTGCTCAGCTCTCCCCTCCCTTTCCTCTCCAGTATAGCTAAGTGCTCTCTTCGGACCTATTGATTAAAACTTAAAGGTAATTCACAGGTGAGTAATTCTCCACCACCACACCTCCCGGCTCAACTGAATCAACCTAATTTTATCCATATTCCCCTGGATTCGTTTAGAGGTTTGGTATTCTGTAGACGAAGTCTTCATTTATCCCAGGAAGAATCTTTTTGTTCAGATTCACTTATCTTTATCTATCCCAGTCTACACATTTTAATACATTCCAACAGTGAATAATTGACTACACATCCCTTTATAAAGGGAAGGATTTAGAAACATGAAAATTTCAAGTTAGAAATCTAACCCCTTCAATATATAGATGAAGAAACTGAGTCCTAAAGAAGGAAAGAAATTTGCCTCAGATAGCCAGTTAAGTCAAGCTTGAAAGATTCAACATTTGTCTTATTTACCTTGGAGGAGAAAATAAATGTCTCTTTCACTTACGTGGACCAAGGAGATACCCAGCACTGTTCAAGGTCCAACCTCTCTTCTCCTTGGCCTTAACCAAAGGGAGAAAGAACAGTTAGATAGCTGGATTTTTAAAAATCTGCTATAGGTTCTAGCTTAAGGGAAAAAGTGCCCATTATGGAACCTCTTTTGGTATGATCTAACTTGACATGAGCTGACACTTAGCTCTATTTTAAGTAACCTTGGATTTAATGAAGGAATATACATAGCCCAGGTAACTTTTACACTGTAGAACAAAGCCCAGTATCTTTCAGGATGTCAGAGAAATAGTTTATAAATGAGTGTGTGGCATGAGCCACAGGGAACCAGATTCTCCTGAGGTCATCTGCAAACTGGGGTGATTTAAGTAATTTTGGAAACTGCATTAGCTCATTGAGACTCAGGTGCCCTGGGTCTCAATGACTCCATGATTCCTTTCCTACAATCTTATCTCTGATACAGTATTATGTACAGGTGATTCAGCTGCACCTCATTTTAAATGCAAAAATTCAGATTCTACTGGGAGTACTGACAATGACACAAATTATCACGTAAATTCAATTACCACAAAAAGTATTCATTGTCCAAAATATTTCTCTTTGGAGTTCCTGTAATAAAACTCTTTCACTGAATTTTCAGTGATTCTATTTGTATTATATTTGTACACAACTTTACAGGTATCTTCTAGTGGCCTGCAGAGTGACCTGTATGCAAACAGCAAGTGTTGTTTGTTAACAATTGCTCAGGCTGATCCCTGAAACCTCCTCGAGCTTAAAGCTATTGGGATCATTAGGTTTAGGATTAGAATTGATTGTACAGATCCAGGTCTACCTGTAAGTCATTAAATGTTTGCTTCCAACATGGTAGAATTGAACCCAAGGAGATGTGGATACCCTGGGAGAATCAATCAGTCCCTTGCCCCAAAGCCCAGGTACTCCCTGCTTGGCCTTAAGCCACCTCCTCCAAATCTTCCTTTCCAACACTTCCCTAGGGTCTCCCCCTTTAGGTGATATTGCCCACAGGAGTACAGAGCACCTGGGGATTTGCATGCCTTCTTTTGCTATGATGGAGGGACGTATGGAGAGACTTTTTTTCCTAGCTCAAAGCTGAGAATTTTTTCTGTGCAGTGCCAGCTATATATAAGATAATGTTTCCACTATTCCCTGAGATAATAGTGGAAGTTTGCTCCCATCCCCCTCCCCACCATAAAGATCAGTTGGGATTCGGATGTACTTACAGACAACACGAGTCCCAGGGTCTCTGACAGGGTGGCACAGAGGATGAGGGAGGCAAAGAGGAGGCTTCGGGTGCACCTCTGCATCTGAAAGGCCAAGACAGGGCAGCGGTGGAAGGTAGGGAGAGGTAGAGGGACTGGCTGCCTCAGGCTCCCCCCACCCTACCCCAAGAGGGAAGAAGGAAAGCAGGAAGAGGACCATGAGACCTTAGAGTTCTGGCAGAAAGGGACCTTAGAGGCATCTACTTCAGCTCTTTTTGTAGCCGAGGATTAGAGATTAGAAAGTGGTTTCTGGGGGCCAGTATTGGTGCCTTTCTCTGTATGCCCGGTGCTTAGCACATACACAGTGCCTGGCACGTGATGAGCAAACAGAGGCTTCCAAACACTCCTCCCACCCCCAGCCTCAGGGAATCTGACTCCGGGCTGTTCCTCACGCAGGACCCACAATTGCTGCCCAGGCCTCTCCTCTGACTGCCCCAGTCATCAAAGGGTCGCCTCTTCTCTGCCTCTAGGCTTCTCTGAGGTCTCTACTAAAATCTCACCTCACACAGGAAGCCTTTCTTGAGTCCCTCTTAACGCCAGGCTTTCTCTTGGTTCTATTTTTCCAATTTGTCTGTCCCTCCCACAGTCTAAGGACTGTGAGCTCCTTCGGAGCTGGGACAGCCTTTCCTCTCTGTATCCCAGTGCTTGACATAGTTCACATGTTTGTTGACAGAAATTCAGGGACTTACCCAAACTCACACCCCACCCAGTTTCAAAGCTTTAGAATCTGCCCCAAACTCAGATGGAGAATAGGAAAACCACTGACATCAGCCACTGAGGGTCAGTTGCCACCCAACTGCCTGCCTGCACGCAGGGGCTGCTGCCAAGCTGTCCGTTCCATGAACACAAGGGCTGCAAGCGCTTATTCCAGGACCAGTCTGAGGAAGGACCTTTTACCAGACAGAAATGGAGAAAGCTACCCCTTCCCCAGATCTTAACCTCGTGTGTGTCTCGGACCCTTTGAACAGTCTAGAGAAGCCTGTGGACTCTTCTCAGAACCATGTCTAAATTATTGAAGGAAATGACGAGGTGTCCGTTAGAGATGAGTAAAGATAAATTTCTCATTTGTTTCTCACTCGCCAAGTTCCTAGACCCCCGACATCTGTCCACATCTTAGTATCTCGTTAAGAACCCGTGTCTAGACTCCGCGGAGGCTGTCTGCTCCTCTGAGCCCCAGGACTGGTGTCTTGAGCTGAGCTGGGACGCTTGCTCCACTCAGTCCTCAGTGCCAATCTCAGGGGGATGGCACGCCTTGGAAATTCCTGGCGCTAGGAAGGTGGAGATGCTCTGAGTTCTCCAACCACCTGCACCTGACGCCCGCCCAGAGCCAGGGTTTAAAAGGCTGTGCGAAGACTTACCCGAAATCCTAATCAAGGTCACGGCTAACTATCCCCCCAGGCCGGGCCAGATGCTGCCCCTACCTTGAGCTGGTGCACTAGCCTGGAGAGGAGAGGACCGGCGAGGCTTCGGGACTGTGGACTGCGGGCTCGGATCGCTCGGACTCTCACTGCATGTTTCGGATGTCGGCTGGAGGGCGAAAGCTGGCAGGACTGACGAGTCGGCAGGGGTGGTGGTGGGCTGGGGCGGCTAAGGACAGGTGGCTGTCCCTCTCGCCTCCGTCCTCCCTTCCCACTGAGTTCTGGCTACTTATGGGGCGGCGCGGGGGAGCCGAGAAGTGACTACGTCACCGGCCCGCCTGGCCCGAGGGGGATAATTGCCCCTTAGGCGGGCCAGCTACATTAGCGAAGGACACAAATTACTGTCATTCAATTAGAGGCTTTGAGAAAAAGCTCAGGGAGCCACGCTGCCCTCCGGGGGAGGTGACGGGAGTGGAAAGGACTGAGGAGGGGGGCCCGGAGATAAGAGCGGGCCGTGGAGCAATTATCTCACATTACCTGCCGTCGCCCCCGCCTCCCGGGAAGGCAGCTGGCGGGGACGTGAGAGGAGAGAAGCGACTCCGTACCCCCACCCAATCTAGAACCCAAGAAGAAAGCATTAACTGTTCCCACCTCCCACCCTACAGGCACCCCAGCCTTCCCAGGAGGGGGCCTTGACTACCAGAGCTCGCCTCTCTTGTGAACCTGCAACTTTTTTGGGTCTGGGAAGCAAGCAGGGAGCCAGGAGCTGACCAAGGAGCCTTTGGTTTGGGGAGGCTGGGAGAAGGCCCAAGGGAAGGCAGGGGAGAGCCAAGCCCCTTCTGTTTGTCCCACCTGCGCTGCTCCTACAATGGCAGGCTGGCCTCTTCCTTGGAGTTCTTACCCCAGGAGATGATCCGAGGACCCTCTCTAGTCACTCCTCAGTTGTGAGCCTCAGTTTCCGCCTCCGTAAATTGGAGCAGTTGGACTGGCTGATATCTGAGGTCCCTTCCAGCTGCAGGACTGGGTTACAGTTAGGTCGAAGCTAAAGCCAAGGTCAGCCTTCCCTCAGGATTTTATCTTCCCACTAGACTGTAACGGGCCCATTTCCCACGTCTATATTGTTAGACTTGTTCTCATTTATTCCTCAGAACAAACTCGAGTCCCGAGAGTGCAGGGATTATTTGTGGTCCATGTGCACATGAGGAAACTGAGGCTCGGGTAGGTTGAATGAATGACTGGCCCAGGATCCTTCGCATAGCCTGGACCAGGTCTGAGGAACTCCTAGGGGTTAGAGCTCTGCTCCCTCCTTGGTGGATTCTCTCAGTGTGTCTCTAAGGGCTGGAAAACTGGGCTTAGGTGGGTGCTCAGCAAACCCAGGCTGATGGATGATGTTCCAGCGGCAAGCAAAGGAGGACCGCTTCCCTTCAAAGGCAGCAAGAGCCTTGAGGAAGAGCAGGGAGGGACTGGACCAGAGCTGCTAAGGAGGAGCTTCCTCCAGTTCCACACTTATGATCCTATGATCCTGAGTCTATGTTTCCAAACTATTTGTAAAATGTGAGAGTTGGAGGTCCCCTCCAGCTTTTAATCTCTGTGTGATTGTAACAAATGATCCTTCAACATTTCTGGGTTCTGTGGTTTCCCCACCATCACTCATGAAGGAGAAAGGAATCTTTTAAGTGCTGGCCTCCAGGCAGTCCAGAAGAGTTCCACCCTAGTGGGGCTGACCTTTGGACAGCAGCCACAGTGCCCTCAGTCTCTGAGCTTGGCTGGAGGGGGCTGCCTGTTCAGTTGTGCTCCTTTTTTGTGACCTCATTTGGGGTTTTCTTGACAGAGATACTGGACTGGTTTGCCATTTCCTTCTCAAGTTCATTTTACAGATGAGGAAACTGAGGCAAACACAGTGAAGTGACTTGCCCAGGGTCACACAGTTAGTAAGTGTTCATGTCTGAGGCTAGATTTGAACCCACAAAGATGAGTCTTCCTGACATCCAGTACTCTATACACAGTACTATATATAGGTCACATAAAAGTCCCTCCATGACTCTAAGGCAGATGAGAGGCTCATCATGGTACTTCATTACATTTCTCCTCTCTGGTTATGTGCTTGAGTCGATCAGACCACGTTGGTCAGTTTCTCTCAGAGACAGAGGTCACTCATGTCCTCAATTTTTCTGTCAAAAAAGCTCTTAGCCAGTTTTTAACAGAGGAAATGATAAACCTGAATTCTCAAATTGCCTATGAAAATAGTCTTAAAACCAGTTTGTTTTCATTGTTTGGTTAAGTGATCAGTTGTTAGTACCAGGTTGGCCTCCCCCTCTTTCTACTCCTCTTGTTCCACTAAAAGGAACTTTGGGATCATTTGTCTGAAAAAGACATTTCTATTAAGCAGGAGGTTTGGTGGTGCCCCTACCTTGAATGGTATTTCAATCTCATTTGGAGAGCTTCTATCAAAGATAATGAGGCTCATTCTGGCTTGAGACCAAAAAGTACTTACCTTGGGACCCTGAAACTTAATGGGATTTGAGTCCATTTACATGGAAGCTTGGAGGTACTCCCATGTGCCCTGAGATATCCAGCATCCTACAGAGAAGCACAGGTAGCCCAAAGTTAGCCTATTTCTGTAGCCTCGAGCCATCTAGCTCTCTCCCAAGGCTTTCACTCACTCCCTCACTCTTTCAATCACTCACTTATTCATTCATTCACTCATTCATTCATTCAGTAATTCACTCATTCATTCTTCCACAAACATTTAAAAATATTTTGTTGAAGTCTTTTGTCCTTACTTCATACTCACTTTGCTTCTCCCTCCCCATTCCAATCCAGCTCAAACCCTTCCTTAAATAAGAATTTATTAATCATCTAGCATAGTATAAAGATGATTGTTCTCTTAAGGGAATGAATTATTTGGGGAAGACTCAGGACCCTGCACAAAGATATAAAGGACTGCAATCTGAATCAGTGGAAGTAGTGACCCACCAGGGATATCTTTCAATCTGTTTGATTAGTGCAAATATCTGTGCTAAATGTTTAGATGAAGACAATTAAAGACACATCTCTGCCCTCAGTTATCATTGACCTCTGGGAAGAGAACACATAGAAAAGGGGACCAAAAGCACTAGAGACCACTCCTCCACTTTGGCCACTTTGCTGTTGGATTGGGAGTTGGTTTTGGTTGGAGAATCAGTATGAGAGACTACACAATGGCTTGAGACCCTCCAGGAACAGAGGACTATACTGATATAGCACTGATATAGGAATAGATTCCCCTGTCTTGACTGGTGATGGGAAGCTGGAAGTGCTCAGAAGGACTGAGAAAGCCATAACCTTCAGGAGGACCTGAGTTCAAATTTGAACAAGTCACTTAACTTCAGTTTCCTCAACTGTAAAATGGAGCTAATAACTGTGCTACCTTCTATGGATTGTTGTGAGGATAAAATTGAATATTTGTAAAGCACTTAGGCCAGACCCTTAAGGATTCCTTGTTCCCCTCCCTTCTCCTTCCTGTGGTTGGTCAACAAGTCCATCAGGATGGAACTGGCAGGAAAGGTTTGTGAAGAAGGTAGATGGTTGCTTCCTAGGGCCAGAAATCTGTGATGACCTTGTTAGAGAGTGTGGGTGATGCTCAGTTGTTCTCTGAATATGTATCATGGCAGCTAGAATCTACACCTAGAATACTGCCTTTAGTTTGGATTTCTGTGACACCTTTGGGGAGACAGAGGAGAGCTGGACAAGATGTAGAGAATAGGAATGAGTGTTCTTCTGCCCTAGCCATCTCCCAGGAAATGTCTCTGAAATGTGCCAGAGAAGTGTGAGCCACAGTAGGAGCCATCCCACAGACCAGAAGCCATCTACACTATCCCCCAAAAGTGACAGTCATATGGCCTTTGCTTGAAGACCTACAGCAATGGGGAACTCACTCCCTCTTAAGGGAGAGGGTGGACAAAAAGACTCCCAATGCCCTTTCCAGCACTGAATCAGCCTGTGATTCTATGGCTGCCGGATGGCCTCATCTAGCCAGGCTCTCACTGAGAATTTGGACATACAAGGCAGATTCTGAAGGTCAGGTTGGGAAGAAGGTTGAGATTTGGGATGCACCAAGCTCAGCTTTCACTGCAGATCCCTGGGCCAAGGTAATTCCAGAAAATGTGAGGTGTGTGTTTGGGAGGGGGGGTACTGTTCTTCCCTCTGGGGTGTTCACCAGGGGAGGGCATAACCTTCACAGGGAAGAGTCTGCTGGGGGGAGAAGGAAGCAGGCAGCCCGCTCCCCCCCCCCACACACGCACGCATGAACACCTTAACACTCTAGAGCAAAACCCTGATTCCTGACCCACTCCTACAGATCTGGTGGAAAAGAGTCCACAAAGGGCTGAGGGCTCATTAAAATGGAGTGGGGAGGGGTAGTGGGCCCATATATCTATCACCTCCAGTAATGAAAGTCCATTTGCAACAAGGAGCAAATGAAACTCATTTTTCTTTTGAAAATGCCTCCATTACAGTACATTACACGTCTTGGCCAAAATTCTCTCTTCTCATTTCTGCCCATGCTCCCAGGTCAATTAGATCACTCTGGCCATGTTTTCCCAGAACTCACTTAGCCATCCATATCTTCCTTCAAGGCTGGCTGTGGCCTGAGAGCCGCCTTGGTGGGATCTGGGGGATGAGCTCACCCAGAACCCAATGGTGACGCCAATGTGCTGCTGGTACGCCGAGGCTGAGTCACTCAGGCTTGGGCCAGTGAAACATCTTGAGGTTAGCATAGCTTGATGAATCAGTGGGCTGATTCAGGAAGTCCCTTGGCTTTGGGAAAGATCAAGTCCAGTTTAAATACTGATACTAACAACTCCTATCTTGCTAGGTTTACCAACAACATTGTGAATGAGTACGCCAAGGGTTCCCATTTTTCAGATGCATAAACTGAAGCTGTCACAATACTTCAAAGTGTGAGAATGAGGGTTAGAATCCAATCCAGACTTCGGGCAGCAGTCTTCTCCAATGGACCAGGGGCAACTTGAAATGATTTCACAAAATCTCTCTGGTTTGTGCCCTCACTTAGTGAAATCCAGGAAATATCCAAGCCGCCTGGTTTGGGTCTCTTCAAAAGGACCCTTAGTTCACCTATAGGCTAGCAAGACATTAAGTATGACCAACTTTATTGAACACTCCACAAAAACAATAACTCAAACTAAAGACTTCAGCAGAGTATCAAGTAACTATACCTCCCAGTATGTCCCATGCTATCTATAGACCAATACAGTCCACAAGACTCACAATTCCAGCAAAAATGAGTCTGAATTTGTCCTGAATGCACATGATTACCTGATACACCATTTACTAGCAAGAACAAGATCCATAGGTTTTCTACTTCCCTCCTCCTTTTGTCCTGTTGCGGGGCTTTTGGGTACACAAGATTCCTTATAGCCCAAGTATGGCTGCATAGACTTTTCTCTGGGCCCAGGGGCAGCTCAGTATCTCTTCTTATGGTCTTAAACTTGAGTCTCCTTACATTTCTTCTGAAAGCACTGTTCAGAACCATAATCATTTTTTTTATGCCACCATCTATGAAGAACAGTAGTAACTATAACAGCAGAGGTTCAATTGGGCAGAGGGGAACAAGAAATGTGGACTCCCAAAAGCCATTGAGGAGAGGTCACCCAGTCAGGATATCATAGATACAAGTAGTGAGAGTTGGAGACTTCTTAGCAAGGGCTACTGAAGTAGGTCCCAGTGAGAGAAGGATAACAATTTATTCATGGGTTTGCATATCTGATGAGAGCAATGGAGAGGTCTGCTGTCCTTTCAGAGCAGGGATCCAGGATGGATCCATGGGACCTTAGGCTAGGAGCCAGTAGGTACCTAAGAGGTGCTAATCCAATTTCCTCATTTGACATATGAAGAAAGGATTCAGATTGATGAAACTTCCCAAACTGATGCTGACTCTTTCTGGTGCTTCACATGAGCATATGGGGCCATTGCAAAGTCAAGAAACTGATGAACTTGGGGCCATGGGCACTGGGGAGGGAATGGTCATGTTTCTGACATTGACTGAAGGCAAAGACTTCAGAAGAGAAAAATAGATCATGGAAGTTACATGTTCTAAAGCATAAATCCAAGGTCATTTTTGGCCCTACATTGATTTAATTTTCCCAATTTAAAAAAATGTTAATAAAAGCAGAGGTAGTGTGGATACCCAGCTGTCTGTGAAGCCAGGAAGAATTAGATTCAAGGTGTCCTTTTGACACATACTGGCTCTGTGATCTTGGACAAGAGACCTAACCACTCTGTACTCCAAATGACTTTAGAACAGGTGCTGTTATCAACCCCCTGAGGATGCCTCTATTTCAACAGAGTTTCAATAGGGCACTTACTAACCGATGAATTTTCCAACTAACTTGGTTCCTGGCAAAGAGTATCTATGGACCTATTGTTAGAGGTGGCTTCAGGAAGCCTCTAAATGGGGAATGTGGAAACCCTAAGAGACACCAGCTCTCTACCTTTCTCCTTTGGTCCCAGCTTGGTTAGCAATCAGCAGGAAGGAGGTACCTCCCTTGGACTGGTGGCATGGGGAAGCATGGTATGGCATAGCAGATACAACACTAACTTTCAAGTCAATGGACCTGGGTGCAAATCTTAACTCTACTGCTATGACCTGTGTGACCCAGACAATGAGGCATGAGAGCAGAAAGAAAGGAAAGGATGTATTGATATTGATTGAAAATGAGAATAAGATCAAGCCCCAAAGTCCCACAAGACATCATTCATTGGTAGTGATTGGAGATCACAAGATCTAGAGTTGGGTGGGGCTGATAGGGTGGGCCCCAGGGAAGGGGAAACCATGGTCAGCCATGATGGACCAAACATACATCCAGCTTTTTGGAGGGGATCCTTTAGGCAACACTCAACTGGAAACATGACTTGAATGTGAAGCAGGACCCAGCCTCCTCCTTTTCTTCCTGCCCTAGAGACTCTTGTGAGTGACCCAAAAGCCAAAGGGAAATAGTCACGTTAAATCCAATTAAGAAAAATGTTGAGACAGTGGTCAAGAAGGCTCCCATGAAGGAAGACTTTGTCCAGAGCTTTTAATGCCTTGTGGATACCAGGGCAGCCCTTGGGTCCCCTTTAGGGACAAACCCACCTCCACTTCCCAACATCTAGGTCCTTTCTATTCCTGTTTATGCTGTCTTAGGCACAAGTCATCATTAGTGATGGACCACAGCCAACTCTTTTCTACTGTGTATCTTCTCATCACCTTTTGGGTCAAAATTGCAGGTGACTGAAAGGGAAAATATGGATGTTAATTAGATAACTAGGATGGTTAATGAAGTGGACAATATGATTTCTGCCTTATGTTTCTGGCTTTCTTTTTAGTATACTCCAGGACTCTGGACTTTCTCTACAATCCTTCTCTCCCCAGTATCTCTATCTCTTTCTACCTCTCTCTTATTTCTCAGAACCATTTGGTGGATTGAATTTCCTGTTAGAGTGTAAGGTCCTTCAGAGCAGGGACTGGATTTCTTCTGATTTCGATGTGTACTCCCTGCACTTACACACAGTAAATACTTCATAAATAACTATTGACTTCATTTGCCATGGGAATGGGATCCTCAAAGTTGATAGGAATCCTCCAGTGGGCCCACCACATTCAAGAGCATGGGAAGGCACTGATGTGCTTCTCACTTTTATACAATCATCCAAATTCCCTCTTAGGACTCCCACACCTAGCACAACCTTTTCAAAGGATTTTGCCCCAAATACTCTTTTCCCATCCATCTATGATGCTTCCTCTTTGCTGAGATCCTGGATGTCCTAGAGCACACCTCCCATCTCCCAGTTTCTCCCAGGTCTGCTGTCTAGACACCAGCCAGCCTTGAGCTGGACACTCCCCCATCTTCTATTTTGATGGGTAAGGAGGGGATGGCTGGGATGGAAAGGAAGTCTCCTTTTCTGCTTGCATCTCCTTTTGCATCACTTAGCTTATTCGATCCTTGAAACAGCCCTGTAGGGTGGGCAGGACATGTGCTGTCTGTTTCACTGATAAGAAAGAGAGAGGGGGGGGGGGGAGAGAGAGAGAGAGAGAGAGAGAGAGAGAGAGAGAGAGAGAAACAGAGAGAGAGAAACAGAGAGAGAGAAAGAAACAGAGAGAGATAAAGAGACAGAGTTGGAGAGAGAGTTAGAGAGGGACAGAGAGGGGAGAGAGAAAGAGAGGGAGGGAGAGAGACAGAGACAGAGACAGAGAGAGAAAGGGGAGAGAGGGAGAAGTGTATTTCTCAAGATCACAAAGCTAATTAGGGACAGTCCTAGCAGTAGAATCCAGGTCTCCACTGTTCTCCAAAACAGACAAACTTTTAGCCTTGTGTTAGTCATTAGTCAGTCAGTGATTGGCAGATGCCCTCGGGACTGTGGGCCTGATATTCCCAGCATTCCAGCTGCTGTGGGGCATCCCCAACACTGGAAGGTGGACCTGACTCACCAGCTTAGAGGAAAGCTCTGGGCTGGGTCTCACTTTTTCTGTCTTGTCTACAAAGACCATGCATTCAATTAAACATTTATTAAGCACTTCCTTTGTGCCAGGCATTGTGCTATGTGCTGAGTAACAAAGGAATACAAAAATAGCCCATTCCTTCAAGAAGCTAATGGGAAAAACAGTATGTGTATATGTACATGTATATACAATGTACACATAGATGAGTATGGATCCATCTATATATTACATGTACACATAGATTTATGTATATACAAGATACATATCAAATAAATCTAAAGGCACATTGGAGGGGCATTAGTTGTGAAGTGGGTGGGGGTGGGGCAGGGAGGGAATGGGAAGACGTGCTGTAGAAGGTGGCCTTGGAGCTGAGGATGAAAAGAACCTGGGCATTCTAAGGGTCAGGGGAGGAGGGAGAGAGGAATCCTTCCATTCAATCTCACTTCCATCCCTTTGCTCATGGCTGGTTTTCCTGTCTTCTCCCTCTTTTTCCCCATCTAAACCCTTCTCATCCTTTACAATTCCCTCCATGTCTCATCTCCACCAGGAAGGCCCCCATGATCGCTCCAGCCCACATTGAGAACTTTCATCTCTCAACCTCCCATCTTTGAGGTAGTACTTGGAAATTTCATACTTCTGGATGCGGGAAGACAAGTTCAGATTCCTGCCCTCCAAGTGCTTCCATTTGAGTTAAGGCACACAATGAGTAATCAGGATGGGCTAATTTTCTGCTGGCAAAGCAGCGTTTATGAAAGCCCTGGTGTGATGACAAACCAAAAGGTCAGAGACCCTGTTGTGTTTTTAAAATAAAGCACAGATCTGGCAGTAAATGGACCTTGATTGAGAGTAAATCAGTTTGGCAAATCCTTAGCAATGATGGGATTTTTCCACCCAATGATGCATTGACATCGGAATAAATCTCAACCCTAGGAAAAAAATTAAATTCTCAAGCCCTATTATTATATTTGAAGAGTCAGACCAAGTTGCCGGAGGAAGGACATTGCCAATTAACATTACCAGGGACATTCTTCTTCGAGGATTACTGCCTCTGCTCCAGCCTCTGAACCCAACATCTGTCCCACCTAAGCACAACAGGATAATCAATGATACCATGGAAACTCATGAAATCTGCCTGGTTGGTGATCATCTCTGTGAATTCAGAACCAGAAGAAAGAATTATTCCATCACAGAATCCTTCCGTGTAAGAGGTGAAGGGGTCTTTAGAGGCTATCTAGTCCAATGCCCTCATTTTGGAGTGAGGAAACTGAGGCACACAGGAGAAGTAACCAGGTAACACAACTCATTAGCAGAGAATCAGGACTCAAACGTTCTTCTCCCATAGGCAACTCTTCACTCTGTTCTCATGTTTGGATAGGCATAAAGGTCTGCCTTATGGAGGAATTATTCAGAGGATTTAAATGGAGAGTAAAGGGACTGTATATATATATAATATTAATCCCTTGCATATGTTTGAAGCTCTGTGGTGCAGAAAGCACTTCCACATCTCTAGTCATCCTCATAGAAATTCTGTATGGATAGTCAGGACGGTGACACTCATTCCATGTTGCAGATGTACAATGAGGGTATTATACAAAACAACCTCACAGGGAATTTTTCTAGTAGACTAGGTCTTTCATAGCAAAGCAAGAACCTAAAAAATTCCCAATGGACTTTTGAAGCAAAATGCCTTCCACATCCAGAGAAAGAACTATGAAATTGAATGGCAGAATGAAGCAGACCATTTATTTTTGTATTATACTTGTTTTGTTTAATGGTTTCTCCCATTGATTTTAATTCTTCTATTCAACATGACTATGGTGAAAATGTACTTAATAGGAACACATGTGTAGAACCTAAATAAGATGGCACACTGTCTCAGGGAGGGAATGGGGAGGGAAAAAAATCTAAGATATTGTAGAACACTGAAAACAAAATAATTTTAACAAAACTAAAATAACCTTGCAGGTCCCTCCCACCTCTAAATCTATGTTCACATGATTCCATTAGAAGAAACGTGTCCACACATACAAAAGAAAGGACAAGGTAACTTGGAAAGGGATACACTGGCCCTGAAGAGATGGGAAAGGCTTATGAGGAGAAGGTGGGGCTGAGCTAAACTTTGAAAGACTCAAGATTCTAAGGAAAAGAAGAGGCGGAAGGCAGGACGTCATTCTGAGAAAACTGAGCAATCCAGTATGGTCAGAGCGTCAGGTGCATGATGGGGGAGTCACTGGAGATCTTGATGAAAAAAAAACAGGCCCTTTTGTTTGGGTCCAGTTTCATCAGGAAAATACACAAAATGGAAACTTGATGGGACTGAATGGGAAAATAAAATGTAAGGAGGGAAACAAGCATTCATTAAGTGTTTACTGTATACCAGGCACTGTGCTAGGCATGAGGGGTGGGGAAAGGGGGGAAGGGATCACCCACTGAGCAAAAAGAAAAACAGACCCCGTCCTCAGAGAACTTAGCCTCTAAAGTGAGAGACAATAAAGGGAGCCGAAAGGGGAGGTGATTCTGAAGTCCAGAAGTGAGGAGAGGGGCCAGGAGAAGCAGAGGAAAACTTTGGGATTCAACAGATGCAGTTTGGGAAAGAAATCTAGCTTAGAAATTAGATGATTCATGAGTTCACAGACCTCCAAATTACGAAGCTGCCAGAGGCTGTCTTGAAGTGGAAAAGATACTGGGCTTCAGACATGGAAGATGAGGTCTAGGCCAGGCCCTGCTTCAGGCTTGCTGGGTAGTTTTGGCTAAGACTTCTCCCCTCTCTGGGTCTCAGTCTCCTCTTTGGTAGAATGGGAGTTCTGAGTTTCAGTACTCTGGGACTCAGTGAGGAAAGATGAGAAACAAAAGAGCCGAACTTCAGATGTCAGAAGATGGGCCAGACTTAATTTTGTGTGGCTCCTACTGGAGGGCTGACCCAGGAACAAATGAATGGAAGTTTCAGAGAGACAGATTTGGACTCAATATGGAGAGTGTTTTTCCTTAAGACAATGGGACCCTATCACTGGAGTGTATTGGATCTTGGACCTCGGAGGCCATCACATCTAATGGGCTCATTTTACAGACAAGAAAACTGAGGCCCCCAGATGTTCAAAGACTTGTCCAGCGTGACACAGCTGGAGAGAATCTAAGACAGAATTTGAACTGAGATCTTTCTGATTCCAGCCACTTCTGTCTCAAGGTAGATGCTGATTCAGCCTGTGAGGGACACTGTGGAGAAGTTCTTGGTCCTGAGTTGGAGCTTGAATGAGGTGACCTAGATGGCCCTTTCTAGCTCTTGTTACCAGACTCTGCCCTTCCCACCCCCCCCCCCGCCGGGAGATAGGTGCTATTAAGATTATCCCCATTTACAGAAGGGGAAACTGAGGCTTGAGTTAAGTAACTTGCCCAGGGTCACACAGCTAGTAAGGTTCTACCTCATGCCCATCAGATTAGCCGAGATGATAAAAGAGGAAAATGACAAATATTGGAGGGACTTGGACAGGTCCTACCATTCTGGACAGCACCACCTAAATGGCCAAACTGCGCACGCCCTTTGAGGCAGCAGGGCCATTACCAAGCCTGTACCACAAAGAGATCAAAGAAAGTGGCAAAGGATCCATAAACCCAAACATGTTTATGAAAGCTCCTTTTGTAGTGGCCACAAAATGACCATGAAGGGGGTGTCCTCCTCGTGGTGAATGACTATGTAGTAGCCATGATATGGGAATGGCAAGGGATGTTATTGTTTTGATATAAGAAATTATGAAATAGATAGTTCAGTTTCAGAGGAAACGGAAGATTTTTAATGAACTGAACCAGAGAGAAGTGATCAGAACCAGGAGAAAATTTATACGATGACAAGAACATAGAGAAAAACAACTTACTTAGAACTCTGACCAAAGGATTGAATCTGGGAAGCGAGACCCACTTTCTGCCAGAGGGGCTTCAAATTCAGAAAGAGGCATAGCTAACATGGGAGTGAGTGGTGCTGGACCAGACATATTTTGCTTGTTTTTTGCATCTTTGAATATTTTATTATAATATTAAAATTGTATATATTATAAAAATAAATATTTTATTGTTTTTAATTGACAATATATGTGATGAGTTTTTTTCTAGTTCATTGAGGGAGAGATAATAAATGCATGTAAAAATAAAGAGAAAAGTAATTATTTCTTTTTAAAATAAAAGGGTTCAGAGAGAGAGCAATAGGTACCTGTGCAATAGGGAAAGGTCACCATTGAGACGTGGAAAGGGATGGAGAAATGGGGCTGAGGAGGGAGCTCTAGGGAGAAACTCTCTCCACTTTTCACCTTAGTGGAAACCAAGAGCCTCCACCATCACCTTCTGAATCCAAACATCTGTAGCGTCAGAGGCATCAGGATGGAGTGGACAGAGAAACAGCCTTGGAATGGAGAAGATGCAAGCTGGAGTTCCATCTCTGACACCTCCTGGTAAATCATAGTTTCTCAGCCCTGGGCAGTTCTTTAAGACTAGCATGCAGCCCATTTGTGGAGGGGGCTCGCTCACTGGCCTGGACACCCCTCCTTGCTAAAAACAAAGCAAAAAGCATGCAAGGACCCTGCAAAGCCCTGGGGGATAAATGACAAAATAAAACCCATAGCCCCCATTTCCCCTGCCTGAAACCAAAATCAAGAATTTTCTTAAAAATCAAGCAAGACCTCACATCTTCTGAGACTGAGTTTTCCTTGGCCAGCTTGACAGTGACATTTCCATAGTTTCTTTGTCTGTTCAGCTGAGAGTAAACCAGGTTTCCTCTCCCCCAGGGGACCTGTGCCCTGTTCCCTTTTCCTCCTAGGAGAAGATTGGCAGACTATTCCCGATGCCCAGGAGCCATGAGGGTGACAGGACCTGGAATTCATGGAAGACCTGCGGCCACCCTCCTCAGATCACCAGGAGCTCCACATGCTCCAGCAGTTTTGGAGAGGTCTCAATTAAAGACAGATTTCATCTTATCTGTTTTCAATGAACTGATTCAATTTCACTGTCCAATTTTCCTCAAGTGTCACAGTAATGAAGGTCTATTAGTTTAATAAATGGAATCTCCTGATTCATTGAGAACATTCCATAAAGGCTTGTGAAATTCCCATTCAAAGATTACACATGCTGTGTTTGTATTCCTATTGCAACATACCTCCAGCCTTTCCTACTCATCTTACATGGATGTATCCATTTTGTACGTATCATCATTATTCTCAGCAAGCATTCATTAAGTGCCTACTGTGTGCCAGATAAAAGATTAAGTGCTGAGGAGGTGTCATTTTCATCATTGTTCAGTTATTGTATTGTATTGTATATCACTTTTTGTGATATATTTGGGGTTGTCTTAGCAACAATACTGGAATGATTTGCATTTTACAGAAACTGAGGCAAACAAAAATAAGTGACTTGCCCAAGTCATCCAACTGAGTGTCTTGAGGTCAGATTTGAACTTGTGAAGATAAGCCTTCCTGACTGACTCCAGACCCAGTATTCCATGCACTATGGCGCCACCTGGCTGCCCTCTGGGGATTCAAAGAAAGGGACAATTATGATCTCTGGTGGCAAAGAGCTCCCCACATTCTAATAGGGGAGATGTCTGGCAATAACGATTTTGGGGACTGATTGATAGATTTCATCTCATCACAGTGACATGATGTTGGTAACGTGGACTCAGTGGGTCATTTCTGCTAAGAGAGTCCAAAGGACTCAGCCTTGTTTCACCCTCATGGGACGAGGAAAGAAGGATAAATGGAAGATTGAATGGATGAATGAAAGGCTTCCAATGTCCATGCTGAGCACTGGGGTACAAGTGGAAGCAGGAAGGATAATTGCTGTTCTCAGGGAGGGCGGACTGAGCCCAAGGTCTAAGCTCTGACTGAAGGGCTCCCTTTCCAGGTAGCCATAGGTAGTAGCCAGCAACAATCTGTTCAGCAAGGGAGATTGTCACCAACCCAGCATGAGGGACAAGGACAGAGTGTGACCGCCTCCCTTGGGGGCACCCCCCAAAAACTGACTTTTTGGAGAAAAGGGAAGCAGAAAGTGGGCTTCGTCAGCCAAAGTCAAACGTCCCCTTTTCTGTTACATTCCTGGACATAGCCCAGATAGATGGAAGCAAAGAAGGAAGGGGAGGCTATGAGGAGCGAGGCCTGGCCTCATGGGCGTCTTGTTTTGTATAGATTTGCAGGTCTCTGAAGCTGAGATGCAGCAAAGTATGCATCAATTCTCTGTTGCCTGTGCTAATTTTGTCCTAATAATTAACACCAAGAAAACACAGGTGTTCCACATCATCCATATGTGGAGCCATCAGTTACAACAAGTGGGGAAGTTTTGAATGCTGTGGATAAGTACACTACTTTCCAGGGATGTACACATTGACAATGAGGTTGATGCACACATTGCCAGAGCTAGTTCAGTGTTTGGGAGGCTCTGAAGAAAAGTATGGGAGAGAAGAGGTGTTAGACTTACTACCAAACTGAAGGTCTACGGAGCCATTGTGCTGACCTCATTGCTGTATGCTTGTGAAACATAGATAGTCTACCAGAACCATGCCAGGAAACTGAATCATTTCCACCTGAACTGTCTCAGGAAGATTCTGAGGATCACTTGGCAGGCAAGTATTCAAACTTTATTTCAGAGAGTGCAACTGCAATAGACTGGCCATGTTGTTCAAATGCAAAATGTACACTTGCCAAAAATACTATTTTATGTAGAACTTGCATGGGGCAGGCGATCACATGGTGGTCAGAAGAAACAATACAAGGACACTCTCAAGGTCTCTCTCAAGAACTTTGGATTTGACTGTGTAACATGGGAGACACTGGCACAGGACCACTCTTCATGGCGTGACCACATCAGAAAAGGTGCTGTGCTCTATGAGCAAAGCAGAATTGAGACAGCACAAAGTAAGTGTAGGATGCACAGATTTGGAGTATCCACCCCAAATATTCACATGGACTATCTGTGCCCAACCTGTGGTAGAGCATTCCGAGCTTGTATTGGTCTGATCAGTCACAGTTGGAGACACTGAAATCTCACTGTACAATGGTGATGTCATTTTGGTCCTCTTCAAGAACAAGGACACCAACCAACCATAACCATAGATTTGCAGGGGAGGCTGCCTACTTCATGATATGGTTAAAGGCTAATTCTCTCCCCTTTCTTAATTCAATTTTCTATCCTTCATCTCTCTAAGACGTGAAGCAGTCACTGGCTGGGAATCTGTAGCAGATCCCCAACCCCATCTTTGAGTCCAACAGTTCTATGCACCAGGCACCTGTGCCTGCCCTTAGGGAGCTTATATTTTACTGAGAGTAGAGGTGTGTGGCCAGTAGGCAATGGTGGGCACCTTCAGGTTGGCAAAATACTTTACATATCCCTGGAAATTTACCTATCACCTGGGAGTAGGTGCTATTATAAACACTGTCATTTTACAGAGGAAACATTTTACACAGGACTTTTAGGACACTTGCTCCAGCTAGATGAAAGAAACTCACTGGATTGGATGTTCTCAGACCTCAGTTAGACCCGACCACCAGTGTGACCTTGCTATCATCTCCATCCTAAGGTTGACTCAGGTGTATCTCTCAGCTCCTTCCTGCCAGTGTCCTACATTTCCATCTGATGATGGACCTGACAGTCACTAGTCATTCTACCCTCTCCGATGCAATGACCCATCAACACTCCCCCATTTCTCTGCATCATCAGAGATGTGTCATGGAACTATCATCCCCTGAGTAATGGGATGAGTTTTATTTTTAAGAAGAAAAAAATGCTATCTCAAATTGTATTCAAATACCACACACATGCAAAATCAACTTGGAAAATGTTTTTGCAAGTTTCAAAGCTCAGGTCCCAAATTGAATTTTGCTTCTATTAAAATAACATAAAACTGGTTAAAAACAAAAAATGATGGTCCTGCAGAGTTGAGATATTGCATGAATAAATCTGGAGTCATCCATGCCCTCCTCTTTGCATTGATTGTCCAGACAGTTAATGTAGAAAAATGCTTTTTTATTACAGGAATTCTAGCCTGTCAAGAAATTCAGAAGGGCGCTGTGACCCTACAGAGTTGAATAGTGTTGTCCTAAGTTCTCCCAGCCCCCCTGCTGGGTCATCACGATTGAAAGGTACTTAATTGAGTACAGTCATTTCTATTGACACCTTCCCTAGCTCAGTCTCCCCATCTCTACCTCTTTCTTCTGTCTTGGAGAATGACAGACTGAAAACTGGCTCTCAGAGACACCAAAGACTCACCAGACTCAGGCTAGTCCAATGAGTAGCATTAAGTATTTTTCTAGGGGCAATTTGAACCTTTTTTTGTATCCCCAGGCTTAGCCCAGGCTTTGGCACACAGTAGGTACTTAATAAATGTCTAATGACCAATTGATTAGAGTATGAATGTGGCCAGTCACCCTCACCCCAGTTTGGTCCCTGCCTGGGGAACTTGACCCTCTTTATTTTTTAAAATATATTTTATTCATTTCATTAAATATTTCTCAATTCCATTAGAAATTTAACTTTCATTTTTTACAAATCTGAGTTCCAGATTCTCTCCCTTTCTTCTAGAAATGATGTCAATTACACCTATGAAGTCATACCAAATATATTTCCACACTAGCCATATGTTACAAAAGAAAACACAAGAAAAATAAAGGGAAAAAAAGTCTGTTTCCATCCACACGTAGCTCCTCAGCTCTCTGGTATTTTTCATCCTGAGTCCTCTGGAGCTGATAGTGACCCTCCAGGAATGGGGATGGAATCACAGACTCCAGAAGTCTGGGCAGTAGGCCCCATCAGCCTTTGGAGTTTAAAACCATAACAGAGTTTGTCTGATCTTTTCCAGAACCTGTCCTGTGACCAGACCTGGCTATCATTGAACTTCTTTACCATTAAAAGGTAGAAACGAAGAGGGTGGAGGGAGGGAGGGCTTCTCAGAGCATCCCTGGGGAGTCAGCAGGGCACAGGAGAGAGAGTGCTGGCTCTGGGAGTCAGAGGACCTGGGCTCAAATCTTGCTTTGCCATTTACCACCATGTGACCTCTGACTTTTGAACGAGAGGGGGTGCTCTAGATTATCAGACTGTGTGGTCTTGGGGGAGCATCTGGCCTCTCTGAGTCTGTGCTTTGAAGGGATGAGACATGGGGACCTCTGCAGTCCCTTCCAGCTGGAAAGGTCTTCCCCTAAAGCCCCCTGGCCCTGCCATTCTGATTCTTTCCATGGATGCAGGAAGTGGTCCAGATCGACTCACAGAGCAGGTACTCGTCTACCCTGGCTCAGTACAGTGCCGGGCACCTAGGGACTCCATGAGGCTCATGACCAGCCTGTCTGCCCACTATCTCCTGCCCAGGTCTGCCTCCACTCTGACTGTCTGGGCATACCACTGCTGGTGCCAACTCTTGTCCCAAAAGAACATTTCAGAAGAGATATAAAGGAAGCTTTACTGGTCAAACAATCAACACTATTTATTAACTTCCTGCTCAGTGCCAGGGGTGCAAAAAGAGGTAGCAGACAGTCCCTGCCCTTAAAGAGCTTACAAACTAGTGGGGAGAGTCCGTGCAAACACATACGTACAAACAAGTTAGAGATGAGTTCAAACGGAATCGTTAACAGAAGGGAAATTCTGGTATGAAGAGGAGCTGAGGAAGGCTTTCGTGGGACATGGGATTTTAGTCAGCCCATAAAGGAGGGGCCTCAAGGCCACATGTGGCCCTCTAGGTCCTCTAGTGTGTCTGTTGCCGACCTACCCCGGGGGAGCCCTGCTCTGTGCTCCCTAGGCATGTCTAGACCAGGCGCTGGGAGTGCTGGTCCAGAGGGAGGACCACTCTTATTTTAAGACCTGTCACTCTAACAGGGGAGATCACAAGAATACTTACAGGTTTGAAAGGTGAATGGGTGGGGGTGGTCCTACTTCTAGGGACGTCTGGAGTGTGATCTGACTGGAAGGATCTGTCCCTTCCTGAATTAACCAAAGCTGCCAGCAGACAGGTGGTCATCCCACTGCTGAACTTTGGGTCAAGCCCTCTGGGCCCCTTTAACCCCAAGTAGTTGGGAGGTTGTTGAGGCTGCTTCAGTCAGACATGCTCTGGGGTGCTCCTCCCCCACCCCGCCCCTCTCCCCTTATCCCCTCTTGGGTCCAGGTAGGAGAGGAATGGGAGGGCTTCTGCCCCACCCCATTTCCCAGCCTGTAAACCCTCCCTCTGTGTCCCAGGCAGAAGAGGAGAGGAGAGGAAGGAAAGGGAGGAGAGGGAAGAGGAAGTCCCTGGGGTGGGAGTGGCTACTTCTGGGAGGGGGACAAACATCCCATCCTCCCTAGCTGAATCACATCCAAATGTTTCATGACTTCTTTCCCCTTCCTGCATACTGGCTAGTGGGTGAGTGTCTGCCATGCCGGAGATGCTAATATCTCCCCCTCCTAGACCTCAGCGATGAGTTTCATCACTGGTGAGTCACTGAGCTGTCTCTGGTGCAACCAGGAAGGCTGCTTTCATTTTCTCCTGAGAAATATGATTTGATTGGAGCTATGCCACTCTGGATAAAGATGTTTTCTCAGAACTTGCCTCTCCACTTTCCCAAGGGCTTGCAGAATTGGTGGGCTACGTTCCAGACCCAAGGCTCTATCCATTGTGACACCACCAGCTACCCTATCAGGCCCTGCCCAAATCCCAGACCAGAACCCACAGGGAGGAGAAGGCCAGGGGAGCTGTAGGCAAAGAACCAGGAGGTAGCTTTGCCTGAGAGTGCTCACTTCGTTTCAGAAACATCCTGATGCATCCTTGCACCTGGTCAGGATCATGGGCCTGCACAGAGATTTGGAGCTCTCAGAGGCTGTACGTGAGGAACACACAATGTTTTTTTGCTTTTCAGCATTTTGTCTGGTGCCTGGTCTACAATAGTCACTTAATAAATTTTTATTGACTTGACAGAGTAGATGCTTAATAAATGCTTGTTGATCAATTAATAGAAGGATTTGTGTACCCAGAGACCTATCAATCAACAAGCATTTATTAAACACCTGCACTGCGATAGGTCCCAGGGGAAGCAGGCTGGCTACACTGGGAAACCACAGCCTCAGGGTACTTGGAAAATTGAGTTCCATGGAGAGCTGGTTGTTCAGTTAGTGATTAGGGTTAGGGTTATGTTAGTGTATAGCTCACTAGTGTGAGGGCAGGAGAAAGGGCCTGCCTGGTCTCTGAGCATCTTTCCTTAAGGTTAGTTCTTCATCGATGGTCTAATGATTCCAAGTGCTCTGCAGGTATCAGAAGGATATGGTGGCTGTGGTTTTCCAGCCATCTTGTGAGACTTCATTGTGGTCTGGCAGTGCCTTGGGCTTCCAGACTGAACCAGTGGAGTGTGAGTTCAATTCTGCCAAGATGGAAATGCTTTGGGCAGAGGTTCAGTGATTGTCCATGTTGTTGAGTAGGTCTGGGAACCTGCCGAGTTGAGAGCAGTCTCATCATTGATTTGGCCAGAGGGGGATGAATTCTTCCACCACAACAATCTCATTGATTGTTAAGGTGTAAAGGGGTTGCAATCTGTGACAGCAGAGAACCCACACCCACCTGTGAAGAATATCATGGGTCCTTGAAGAGTTAAAGTTTCAGTGTAGATGATGTGGTTCCAGGTCCAGGTAGGAGGGAAGGGAAGGGAAGAAGGAAGCATGCATATAGCTCCTATGATGGGCCAGGGGTTGTGTTAAGCATTTTACGAATATCTCATTTGGTACGAACATGAGCATCTTGGATGCTGATTGGCAGCTGGATAGCAGAGACAAAGATTTTCCCACACAACCCTGGCTGAGCCCAGTTCAGGTGGGATCTGTTGGCACCATGCCCACTCTGCCAGGTGTTATCTGTCATCTGTCGCATGAGTGAAAGATCAGAGCGAGGGAGAGGGCATCTAACTCCTTCTGTCCCCCCACCCCTTTTCAGGGACTACGTTGATGCTTTCCCTGATTGGAATGAACCCACTGACTTTGTTTCATCGTGCTCTGCACAGGACAAATTTCGGAGTCCTGTCCAAGTCCTGTCTAATTCAAATCTTCGGGAATGTGTTTCTGGCTGAAGCTCCACATTTCTGGGTCCTTCCTTCCTGCATGCCCCCCACCCAACTAGAATCCCCCCTTTCATTCCCTCTACCTGAGCAAATCCTCCTCATCCTTAAAAGCCTAGCCACACTCTCCTTTTGGCCTTTCCATGAGTGACCTCTCTCCCAGACTACTGACAATTTGCCCCGCACAACTAAGTCTACCCTAGGGATGTGGGTGTCGACCTTGTCTCCAATCCTACCAAATGAGATGAGAGTGTAAGTTCCTAGAAACAGAGCCCATGGCCTCTACTTCCTAGAACCAGCCCCAAAGCAATATCTGAACAGGAAGAAACTCTAGAGATGAACTAATCCCACCTCACCCAACCCCCTTTTTTGAGACAAGGGGGTTAGGTGACTTGCCCAGGGTTATACAGCGAGTAGGGGCCTGAGGTCAGATTTTAATTCAGGTCTTCCTGATTCCAGAGCCAGTGTTTCATGCACTGCACCACCCAGCTGTCCCATTCCACCTTTACTTTTCACAGATGGAGAAAATGAGGTTCAGAGCTGGGGAGCGTCTAACCCTAGGTCACTCAAGTAGTCAAACAAAAGAATCTCTCTCTGTCTCTCTGTCTGTCTGTCCATCCATCCATCCGTCTCTCTCTCTCCCTCCCTCCCTTCCTCTCTCTCTCTCTCTCTCTCTCTCTCTCTCCCTTCCTTCCTCCCTTTCTCCCTCCTTCTCTCTCTGTTCTTCCTACTTTTCCTCCCTCTCCCCATTCCCCTGGGGACCTCATTCATTCTCCCCTCCATTTGCTACCTAAATTTGATGACAGATGTTTCTCTCTCTGATTTCACCCCTATCTTAACTTCCTAAACCACAGGACCCCTGAGTCCAGATCCAGCATTCTTAACTGTACTGTGAGATGGGTTTGGGGATGTGAGAGTACCACATAAATACACAAACCCTGTGGAGAGATGATGCTGTAACCTCACTCTCCCATATCGAGGCCTGCTACCGTCTCCCTCAAGGTTCTAGGGGCATCCCCAAAGTATCAGGTGTCTTTCTCCAATACTGTTGGCTCCAGCTGCCATTCTGGTATGTTCTCCCCACTGTTAACTACCATAATTAATGTCCCAGTACCATTTAACCAGTTGACATCAACTCGCTTTTACAAACATCCATTGCTACTGACACTTTGGAATTGTGGGACACTTTTGAAGCATAAGACACTTTTGAGAGTCCCTTGGACATCAAAGAGATCAAATCAGTCAATACTTAAAGAAATTAATTCAGCCTGTTCACTGGAAGGTCGAATTCTGAAGCTGAATACTTTGGTCACATAATGAGAAGAAGGAAAAGACCCTGATGCTGGGAAAAGATTGAAAACTGAAGGCAAAAGGAAAAGGTGATGGCAGAGGATGAAATGGATGGATAGTGTCATGGAAGCAATGAACATGAGCCTGTACAGACAGAGAGACAAAGGAAGACGGAAGGGTGTGGTGCACTGTGGTCCCTGGAGTCACAAAGGCATCCAGAACAATGACATAGCTTTTTACAAAGAGATGCTTGCTGAGAAGATGGGGCCCGAACAGAACTCCAAAACTTTCCCCACCCAGCCTTTGAGGACACACTCTCCCCTGGGGGGGTGGGGAAGGAGACAGCATAACTCATCGTCTACAGAGCATTCATCTTACTAAATTTGCTTCCAAACATGTTTTAATTGCTAGAGGAATTAGCATTTCAGCTCCCACAGGGAACGTATTCCTTAAAGCAGTGAGTCTGGGCTGAATGGCTGCTAACCCCGCCAAGGATTCTGCTCCTGCCTCTCCTGGCAGCTCACTGGGCTGATCTTGTGGAGCTCACTCGGTCTTCACGATGTTGTCCCTATCTCAGACAGGAATAAGAGCAGCGTCACATGTTCATGGGCAACATGGCACCTCCTCACTTGAACCCAACCATCAAGAAAAAGCCAGACCAAGGGCCATGCTCAGGCTCACTAATGCTTTGAGAGTACCCATCAGTTATGGCTTCATAGCCAATCAAAGAGGCTCTTCTGCACCATGGAGTCAGTTGTAGAATGTCTGCCTGGGTTTCTCAGGACTGAACTTCTTGGCCAGTCCCCCACTACACTAGGTCCATAGATGAAGAGATGAAATGTGTCTTACAGCATCTAATTCAACCCTTTCCTTTTACAGATAAGGAATGAGGCCCAGAGAGGTGCAATCATTTGGCCAAATCACGTTGTAAATGGCAGACCTGGAATTTGAACTCAGCTCCTCTAACACCAAATCTAGAGTCTTTTCCATGACTGATCATCAGGGAAAAAATTTTATTAGGGCAGCCTGGGTTGAGTCATTGCCAGATGGGCAAACAGCTATCATAACAGAGTGCTAAGCCCTATCTATTAGTCTTATGACCTTGAGACCATTCCTTTTCCTCTGTGAGCCTCAGTTTCCTTCACAGCTAAATGAGAAATCCCACTGAAGTGACTTAGAATTTTGTGAATTGAGATCCAATGAATTGAGAGGGGCTGAGTTGAATTGCATGATAGAACCACATTAAAACAGACCCAGACGCATCACTGAAATATTGCCTTAGGGGTGACTAATCATGGATTCCTAACATTATTGGAAAATGATTCTACTGATGTGGGTTTTTGTCTGGGCATTTTTTCTTTTGGACTGTTTTCCCTTTGATGTGCTCCGAGAGTGGGGGAGGCTACAGGATCACAGGGCCAGAGGAGACCCCTCCCGCAGCCACCTAGGGCCCCTCCTGAGCTGACCATTCATTTGCATTCGTCTACCAAATTGCCCAGGATTACTCCTCTTCGTGTTTCGTTTATTTCCTTCTGATTTCGGCCAGATTTGCACTTCAATTACGACAGAAAACTTACAGGCTCCATTTTCTCAAATTTAATTTAGGTTATTAAGTTATTTCTGCTTTATAAAAAACCTTAAATATGCCTGCCAGGCTTCTCCCTTAATTGAATAACAGATATCTGACGAATTTTGCTGGATAAAAAAATTACCCTGGAAACATTATGGAGAGACTTAAGTGAGCCTCTTCCCTCTAACTTGATAAATACTTTCTCAGCAGGAAAAGATCATGAGATCATAGGTCTACAGCTGGAAGGGATCTTGGACATCATTTAGTCTGACCCCTTCATTTACAGAAGAGGAAACTGAGGCCCAGAGAAGGGAAGGCATTTGCCCAGGATCAGTGACAAACAAAACTTCTCTCTGCAGTTTGGAGTAGAATGAGCAGGGGTTCTGTATAAATCTAGTTCACTAGAGTTGAAAGGGACATGGGAATGGAGGGGGCAATTCAAGACAAAGTCCTTCTTTGACAGATGAGGAAACAGAGGTTCAGGAAATGAAAAGATTTGCCCAGGGTTACATATAATACAGCTAATAAGTGATATGGACAGTACTTGAATTCAGGTGATCTGACACCAAGTCTGTCAGTACTGGGACTGAGAGACAGAGACAAAGAAAATCATGAAAAACCAGATTCAGATCGAATTTATGACATTTATTAGTCATATGACCTTGGACAAATCACTTACTGAGTCTCAGTTGAACTAAATGACTTGAAAGTCTCTTCTAGCTGTAAGACCTTAGAACCCACTCCAAGACCCAAGTACAATACTTTTCAATAATGTTATAACTACACCAGGACCAACCTCCATCATAATACAGCACTAACACCATTGGGTTGTTCACTATGTACAATAGGATTCCATTAAATGCAACTTAATCTATCCCAGCCAGGCCTTTGTCATCACAATGCCCCAGATTCTGAGTGGTTCCCTGGGCTTTTAGGAGCCAACACTCCCCTCCCACTCCCACTTCTTAGTGGAGCCCGCCACACTCCTCAATCTCTTATCTGCCCACTTCCTAACTGAGCCTCAGTCAAGAAAGTTTCCAGTCCTCCAGGGATTCTCACCCAAAGCCTCTGACATATCCTCAAGTGATTGATACCCATAGTCTTCCTCTCAACACATTGACACCACACAGACTCACAGTGCCACTGTTTACTTATACACTCACATTAACGAGTCTTTCCCTGTGGTTCATATATTCTCATACACTCACATTCCACTGAGAATCAAGGTTGTCCTTCCCCTCAGGGACCACCTTCCAATTGCCCACCCATCTATTACTTGTGTCAAGAGAATATCCTAACACCCCTCTATAGGTTAGGGGGTAAAGAGCAATTATGGGTGTCCTTGGAAAGTCGTGTTCTCAACTTTCCACATCCTTCATTTCCAGTGTAATTGCTTAACATAAAATTTTCCTTTGAATGGCATGACCTCTGGTGCTGGATGAGACCAAAGCAATTTTTAAAGAAAAATATGTTAGATTTCTCATCTCCAAAGCCCCCTCTCAATTCTGCCCACAGTGGGCTGAAATGGAGAAGGCATTGGGGATGGAGTCAGAAACACCTGAGTTCAAATCCCACCTCAGACACTTAATGGTTGTTTGACCCTGGGCAGGTCCATCACCTAAATCTCTTTTATGCCTCAGTTTTCTCTGATGTAAAATGAGGCAGTCTCTTCCAACTCTAAATCGAATCCTATTTCATTTTCTCCCTCTTCCACTTTTTTCTTAAACTGGCAACAGCCTCAGAATGGTTTGAAAGGGGAGTCTTCAGAATGAGAGCCCCCACCTAAGGAAGCAGATTGACAACTCATCCACACCCATGCAGAGCTTTGTGGGGCCCCCCAGAGCTCAGACCCTCCTCCAGTTGGCTTTACTTTATTTTTTTAATATAATTTATTTATTTTTCACTTCTCAACATTCACTTCCACAAGAATTTGAATTCAAAATTTTCTCCCCATCTCTCCCCACTCCCACCTTGGGACAGCATGCACCTCATCTACCCCTTCCTCCAGTCTGTCCTCCCTTCTATTACCTACCCTTCTTCCATCCCCCTTCCCCTCTATTTTTCTATTGGGTAAAATAGATTTCCATACTCCATTGCCTGTATATCTTAATTTCTAGTTACATGTTAAAACAAATTTTAACATTCATTATTAAAGTTTTGAATTCCATATTGTCTCCCATCCTAATTGAGAAAACATGCAATTACATATAGGTCATACATGTACAACAATGCAAAGCACTTCCATAATAATTATGTTGTAAAAGACTGACCACATCTCCCACTGTCCTATCTTGCCCTCCATTTATTCCATTCTCTCCCTTGACCTGTCCTCTTACAATAGTGTTTGCTTCTGATTATCCCTTTCCTCAATTTGCTGTCTGTTCTATTATCTTCCCTCTCCTATCCCCTCCCCCCTTGCCTTCCTGCAGGGTAAAATAGATTTCCATATCCAATTGAGTGTGTGTTATTCCCTCCTTAAGCCAAATTTCATGAGAGTAAGGCTCACTTATTTCCTTTTATTTTCCCCCTCTTCCCCTCCATTGTAAAAGCTCTTTCTTCCCTCTTTTATATGAGATGATTTGCTACATTTGCTACATTCTACCTCTCCCTTTCTCTTACTCCAAGTACATTCCATTCAACAGTAAATTTTATTTTTTTTAGGTATTCTCCTTTCATATTTAGCTCACCCTGCGCCCTCTGTCTATGTGTGTATGTGCGAATGTGTGTATCTCTCTATATATACATGGAGAGATACACACACACACACACACACACACACACACACATATATATATATATATATATATATATATATATATATATATATATATATATACACATCCATATATACATGCACAGATATACCCATAGGTATGTATACCTACACATACACAATATACACATACATACCCATACACACCTACATATATATATATATGCTTGCATGTATGTATGCACATACACATTATATATATATATGTATATGTATATTCTAACTACCCTAATACTGAAGAAGGTCTTATGAGTTACAAATTCCATGTAGGAATATAAAGAGTTCAACTTTAATGAGTTCCTTAAGGCTTCTCTTTCCTGTTTACCTTTTCATGTTTCTCTTGATTCTTGTATTCAAAAGTCAAATTTTCTATTCAGCTCTCGTCTTTTCAATAATAATGCTTGGAAGTCCTCTATTTCATTGAAATTCCATTTTTTTCCCTGAAGTATTATACACAGTTGGGTAGATGATTCTTGGTTTTAATCCTATCTCCTTTGATCTCTGGAATATCATATTCCAAACCCTTCCATCCCTTAGTGTAGAAGCTGCTAAATCCTGCGTTATCCTGATTGTATTTCCACAATACTTGAATTGTTTCTTTCTGGCTGCTTGTAATAATTTCTCCTTGTCCTGAGAACTCTGGAATTTGGCTACAATATTCCTAGGAGTTTCCTTTTGGGATCTCTTTAAGGAGGTGATTGGTGAATTCTTTCCACTTCTATTTTACCCTCTGGGTCTAGAATATCAGAGTAATTTTCCTTGATAATTTCTTGGAAGATGATGTGTAAGCTCTTTTTTCGATCATGGTTTTCAGGCAGACCAATAATTTTTAAATTATCTCTCCTGGATCTATTTTCCAGGTCAGTTGTTTGTCCAATGAGATAGTTCACATTGTCTTCTACTCTTTATTCTTTTGGTTTTGTTTTGTAATTTCTTGGTTTCTCCTAAAGTCATTAGCTTCCATCTGCTTCATTCTAATTTTTAAAGAACTATTTTCTTCAGTTAGCTTTTGAACCTCCTTTCCCATGTGGCCAATTCTGCTTTTTAAAGCGTTCTTCTCCTCATTGACTTTTTGAAGCTCTTGTGCCATTTGGGTTAGTCTATTTTTAAAGGTGTTATTTTCTTCAGCATTTCTTGGGGGTCTCCTTTAGCAAGCTGTTGACTCACGTTTCATGATTTCTTGCATTGCTCTCATTTCTCTTCCCAATTTTTCCTCCACCTTTCTTACTTGATTTTCAAAATCTTTTTTGAGCTCTTTCATGGCCTGAGACCATTGCATATTTTTTTGAGCCTCTGGATGTAGAAGCCTTGACTTTGATGTCTTCCTCTGGTGGTATGCTTTGTTCTTCCTCATCCAAAAGATGGAAGAAAATATCTTTTCACCAAGAAAGTAATCTTCTATGGTCTTTTTTTCCTTTTGGGGGGCATTTGCCCAGCCAGTTACTTGACTTTTGAGTCCTTTGTCAAGTGGAGGTTATACTCTAGGGACTTGTAAGTTCTCAGCTCCTCCAAGGTGACACAATAAAGGAAGAGGAATTTGCTCCTCTCTTGGCCTGTGCTCTGGTCTGTGAGCAACCACAAGTACTCTTTTCTGCCCTGGAACTGCAAGTATGGTTCCCTATCCACAGCCTCCACCAACTGTGCCACATCAGTGCTCCTCCTCACCCAGGACTGCCATTCAAAACTGAGACCCAGATCAGCTGCTCAATTCCCCCAAGGTCTTTATGCCAAGGGCTCCAAAAGATGCTGTCACAGTGGTTGCCACCACCCTGGGGCTGGGGCTGGGGTCTGGGGCAGAAAGTGTTACTGACCTTTGAAGCTGTTTGTGGGCTGAGAAATCTAGGAACTTCAGCTGCTACCTGTGATTGCATGCCATGAAGCCTCCTCCAGTCCTGTCTGTGCCATGTGGCCCAGACTGAGCTGCTCTCTGCCCTGATCCTGGTGTGATAGAACCTTCCTGTCAGCCTTCCAGCTTGTCTTAGTCTGAAAATGTTTCATTCTGTCATTTTGTGGCTTCTTCTGCTCTAGAATTTGTTTAGAGTAGTTTTTACAGGTATTTTATGGGTTATGGGGTAAGAGCTACAGCAGGACCGTCCTTCTACTCTGCCATCTTTGGCTTTACTTAATTTACAAAAGGCTTTCTTCTCTTAGCCAAGAGGATGTGGGGGAGAGGGGAGGGGTGGCAACACAGAAGTTCATAAAAATGAAGGAATTTGCCCAGAGTTGCAGAGCACCAGCCTCCTCTAGATCTTCCAAGTCCAAGAATTGGTGTCTTCTCTGGAAGGGGGAGCTTCCCTGGTCAGTCTGATGTGGTCACTGACACCCATCTTTGTACCTTTTGGCTTCTTCATGACATTTCTTTATATCCTCAGCCCTTACTTAGCACAGAGCCTGGTAACTAGGAGGTGCTTAATAAATGCTTATTCACTGAATGACTCCTCATGCTTCTCTCCAGACATCATGAGGGCTTGCCCTTGTTAAAAAGATAAAGGTCAACTTCTATTGAGTCTTGTGCACTTTGGGTGACTGTCCAAACTGAGACATTTAAATAGGTACTGTCCTTTATCCCCCCAAATTCCATTAATATCCCCATATGAATTAAGTTCCTACCAAAACCTCCCACTGCTTTGGTCCTTCAGGGCCGCTGGGCCCCCAAGCCTCCAACAGTAGACATGGCCATGGCTCCTGTCCTCATGGTGCTCTGTTCAGCCCAGAGAAGGATGTGGGCATGGGGTGACTCTGTTCCCAGTAGGAGTGTGTGTGTGTGTGTGTGTGTGTGTAAGCAGAGACATAAGGACCCACAGGACCCACCTACCCCAGTCCCCTCTCCTGGCACCCAGAGAGGATAATAAGACCCTATAATCATCCTTATCAAGCACTCCCAGGGGGAAGCAGATAATAGCCACATTTCTGCTGAAATTATTGGCCATTTGAGTACATTGGAGCACATGCAGTAATCACAGCTGTTTCTGAACACAAAATAATAATGTTCTCTTGGAAGGCGGCATGTCTGTGTTCATAGTTGGACCTTGTTTGCTTTATTCTTTGTAGTAGAAATGTGAGCTCCCTTGTCTGATATAGCCTGCCTCTGAACCCCAAAACCCTCCCCAGCTTTGGGAAATTGTGACCTAACAAAACAGGCCAGAGACTTTGTGGCATTCTCTTGGAACGCCTGTTAATGAGAAGAAGGACAAATGAGGCCTGCCAGCTCACCCAGCCACATTTGCATCTTTATCTGTTCACTCGTCTCTCAGCTCCTCACTTGGGATGTTAAGGGAAACTGATGGATTTCTGAAATCTCCAACATTTAAATGTTAATCTGTTTTGCAATTCATTAGTTAAAGTGATCCATTTATTTAAATTTGGCTAAGTGCCACTTAAGATTTGAGACTTATTTGATTTTATTAAAAGATGATAGACAGAGACAGACAGACAGACAGATAGATAGATAGATAGATAGATAGATAGATAGATAAAGTACATCTGCTAGGATTCAGCATCTCTCTGAGAAGACTCACATCAGTCAGTCCCTCATGAGGCTCACAGCATCTGAAGTTGTTCAGGAATGGCTTGATTCCAAGTGTCCCCATTTCCTTTTGCCTTCTCTTCTCTCAGAGCAGTTTGGGGCTTGGTGACTCCAGGCACAACTCAATCAGGTCAGGTCTCCCACACAGACTGACTGGACAGCAGATCCCCAAGGGGCAGAACAAAGAGAATTATCACCAACATTTTAATAGTACAAAGTGCTTTACATCACCCATTTCATTTGAGCTTCAAGATAACACTTGGAGGGTGCTGCTATTAGAACGGTCTCCATTTTGCACAGTATCAAGCATACAATTGGTGCTTAATAAATTCGATTTATCAGCTGACTTAAACGGAGGCTTAGGGAGGATGTGACACAGGAGAAAAGATCTAAGACTGAAAGGGACCATACACAATCCAACCCCCTCATTTTACAGATTTGGAAACTGAGGCATTCACTAGAGAAGTGGAGGGATTTGTCCAGTCACTCAGCTAAGTAAATGTCAGGGGCAAGTTTTGATCCAGGGTTTTCCTGACTCAATCCACCACAGTATGTCACCTGTCATGATTAACGATGTAATTAATAATACCCAACCACTCAAGGGCAGAAGACCTCCCCAAGAACCTGCCCTCCCTTGATCTCCAGTCAGTAGGCCAGTGACTGGATCCTAGTTCTGAGGTCAACCTTTAGCCAGGGAAGATACTCATATCCATCCAACTGGCTGCAGCCTAGCCATAAGAAGACTGAAAAGCCCTTCCTCTTTTTTCATCCTCACGCAGACCTTGGGGGAAATAGAACTGCGTGCAAATAAAAAGAAACACGTTCTCAGTAGCCAGGGGAGCTCTCCGTTGACCTCTCTAGGAGGGGAGTGGGAGGTGTGCTTGCAGGTGTTCACTCTTAATGGCTAGCAGGCCTCTTATCTCCAGGTGCATTTCCCTAGGAGATGACCATTAAGAGCTTCCCAGAGCCTCCAGGCTCATTATCCACTCCGTTCCTCCTGGGGATAATGGGGACAATTACCTCCACACCCCAGAAAGAAAGTCCAGCTTCCCAGTACTGGGAAGTGGATGAGCCTTTTAAAGCAAGGAAGGGCTGAAAAGGTTCTGTATTTCCTTTATTTCTGGATACCCAAGCCTTAGCTATGTTTTGTAAAGCTTCAGACATGAGCAGGTATCCACAGAAGGGGCTAGAAGCTTGGGTAGTTGGAGAGTTCCTTCCTTCCTTCCTTCCTTCCTTCCTTCCTTCCTTCCTTCCTTCCTTCCTTCCTTCCTATCAGGATTCCACTAAGTGGTCACCATCTTCCCCTGAGTCTCTGGTTTTCATAAAGCTAGAGAAGGCTGACCAGGTAGGAAGTACAGTCTACTCCAGGGCCTCTATTTGATTTCTTTGGAGATCTTTGGGCTGGGAGGATCTCCCTGGGAGAGACAGACAGAGCTGAATTGACAGAAGGGAGCTGTCTAGCAAGAAATATGACTGCCCTGGGTCTGCAGGCATACAGTGGGAGAAGGTGGGGAGGGTGAAGGGAAATTCCATCCTCTGATTTACGGGTCTGACGCTGAGAGTGAACAACCCTTCCATTCTGTGCCTTTTAATTGTCGGGGCACTGGGGCAGCCAGATTCTTCCCCTTTAGACTCAAGAATCTAGGAAAGAAAGAACTCCCATCGGTTGCAGGTAAAAGTCTATTTGAAGGACTGTCCAATTAAGGAGGGATTGGACTTAAGGGAGAGAGACAGATCCAGGAGCTTCAGAGAGGAAAATTTAAGACTGATATCAGGAAAAATAGTGCTAACAATTAGAGTTGCCCAAAAGGGGAATGGCAGATTCTCCCTCCTTGGAGAGCTTCTCAAGGAGTATGGATAATATACTTGTTGACTATATCATAGTAAGAATTCTTTTGATGGGTTGGAGTAAATCACCAATGAAAAGCCCTTTCTAACTCTCATATTCTGTAATAAAAATCAAAAGGAGAGCTTTGCGTGTGTATACTTAACTATTTAAAAGAAAAGCAAGGTATTATCACAAGACCAGACTGTCCAAAACACTGTAATAAGATGAAATATAAGTAGGACAAATGGAAAATCTTACAATTGAGTTAAAAAAAATCAATTTTCCAAGTACAAGATTAAGAGAGACTGGTTAGACAGTACTATGTCAGAAAAACACCCAGGGGATTTTTCCCTGTGAGTCAGCAGGGTGATGGCTTCATTAAGGGAGGCACAGAGCTCAGGAAGAAAGAGGTAGTTGTCCCTTGATCCTCAGCCCTTTTGGGCTCCCATTAGGAGTACCACGCATCGTGCTGGGCTCCATACTTGAGGACAAACATAGATATACTGGAGAGTATTTCGAGGAGGAGGGACACCGGAATGGTGAAGGACCTAAGACAACAACACTTGAGGATTACTAAGGATGGTTAGCCTGGAGAAGAGAAATGTTTGTGAGGATGTCATACTAGCTGTCTTCAAGTAAGAAAGACTGTCCTTGGAAGAGGGATTAGTCTAGCTCTGCTTGGCCAAGAAGACATAATGAGAAAGAGTGGGTGGGGTAGTTTAAAAAAGGGCAAATTTAGACAATTTCTGGGGAAAAAAATCCTAACCATTAGAGCTATCCAAGAATGGAAAGGTCTGTCTTCCTCTGACTGAAAGTCATCAATGACAGGCAACCTTCTATGGTTAGAAGGTTAGACTCAGAAGAAGAAGATGGGTTCGAATCCTGCCTCAGACATTTACTGGTTTATGCAAGTCACTTAGCTACTCTCAGACTCACTCTATTCCTAATTTGTAAAATTGAGTGGATTAGACTCATTATTAGTGGCCTCAGAAGTCCCTTTCAGCTCTGAAACTACAACCCTGTGATCCAGAGAGAGATACTTAACCTTGTTAAATATGCTGAAGAGGGATCCTGATTCAGTTTCAACTTGATGGCTGCTGAGGTCCCCTCATGACCCTGAGATTTTGTGGTGCTGTGAGAAGACACAGACCCTGTCATCAAAGAGCAAGGTTGGGAGCCATGGGAGGAAGTCAACAACTGCATGCAGATAACCATCGCACATAGCAGATTCTGCTTCTGTCTGAAAGGAAGGTATGATCACAGGAAATGCTCAGAGAGCTCCCAGGAAGAAAGAATCATCTCTTGCTTTGGAGTGAAAGGGAGAGTGATGGGATCATGGTAGGAGGGATTGAGTAGCAGGTTTGCCTCTGTGGAGGCAAAAGGAGAGAGGGACTTGGGTCTTCTTTCTTTTGATGTAACTCCGTCTTGGAAATAGCCCTCCATTTCATCCATAGACAGGAGGGACAGATTCCTCACTTCTCCTTGTACTTTAAAACCTAATGCTAATATAATGTAACGAGGCTAATGTAACAGGTGGTCCTTATTTTACTCCAGACCCTTTTTGTGTGTCCTTGACCCCATGGTCAGTCTGGGGGAGGTCTAGGGACTCTTTTCTAGGATCATGTTTTTAAATATGATTAATAAATCATACACACATGTGTGTATATATATTATATATATGTTTAATATACTGGTTTACAAAGGAAACCAATCATACTAAAATAATAAAAATATTGAAAAAAGTTAACAAAAATTGTTTTTTAAACCAAGTTGACTGACTCCAGATTAAGAATCCCTGGTAGATGATGATAAAATTCTGTAGATTAGCCCATCTACAAGGTCAATGTGAATAGAAACTATCCATTATCCCTAAGGGAAATATACATCTCCTTCAAACCCTAAAAATGGTGACCTGGGGAGTGGGCAACTTTCTTAATGCAGTCTTTCATGGCCACAGCTGTCACTTGGCCCTCTACAAGTAAGACATTGACTTTTTTTTTAGACATGAAGCTTTAAAAAGTTCCAGGTTTTAGAAACACTTGAGGAGCATCTCATGCTGCTTACTGGCCCTTGGGCAGGGGAATCCAAGGACTCACCCACATGTTCCTTCACAGTTGATTGAGAAAACTCTTAAAACCACTTGCAGGCCTTCTCAACCTCACCTTGGCTGATTTCCAAACTGGTTTTGGGCCACAGAACTTTTCTAGCTCTGGTGCTCATTAGTGGAAGTCCTGACTTTTATGTCATTGGGCTTCCTTGGATATAGGATCTAGGTGGGAGTAGTCTGGGAGCCATGGGTATAGAAAAACTCTATAGGAGAAAGCAAGCACCCCCCCCCATTCAGTCAGACAACTTGCATTTATTAAATACCTACTGTGTGCTAAACACTGGAAATACACGGAAAGGCAAAATGGAAACAAAAAAATAAACAAAAACACCCTCCAACCCAGTCCCTGTTCTCAAAGAATTCAATCTAATGGGGGATGCAACATGACAACAATTAGGTACAAACAGTATACATAGAAGATAAATTGGAAATAATTGACAAGGAAAAGGTACTAGCACTCTGGAGGGTTAGGAAAGGCTTCTTGTAGAAGATAGGATTTTATCTAAAATCTGAAGAAAGTCAGAGAGACCAGGAAGTGAGGAGGAACGAGAGCCAAAAATAGAGCATCCTCGATGCCAGTGCCTTGGGGAAAAACTGTGAATTCACATCACCAAACGAGGGTGAGCTATATCTTTGAATCCTGAAAGAAGGGGCAGATGGGCCTCTTGAGGCCACCAGTGTCTCTGGAGGACAGGAACTGTACCACAGAATTAGAGTGACTGTGAACCATTAAAAAATAATTGGAATAGTATGGCCCCACCCCCCAAGATACATGCATGTTGTTGTTCAGTCACATCTGACTCTTGGTGACCTCATGGACCATATAGCATCCCTGGACATTCTATCCTCCACTATCTCCTGAAGTCTGTCCAAGCTCATGTTGATTGCTTCCATGACACTATTTATCCATCTCATCCTCTGCTATCCCCTTCTCCTTTTAGGCCTTCCATATTTCCCAATATCAGGGTCCCAATGAGTCCTGTCTTCGCAGTATGTGGTTGCAGCATTTAAGCTTCAGCTTCAGTATCTGTCTTTTCAGGAAATCCCTGAGGCTGGGGAGCAGTATTTGAATCTCAGACCCCAAGCACTAGCTGGGCGAATCTAGGCGGGGTGGAGAGGAATCTCAGAAGTCAAGTAACTGGCTGGGAAAATGCCCAGAAAAGGGGAAAAAAAATAAGACCATAGAAGGTAACTTTCTTGGTGAAGAGATGTTTCCTCCTTTCCTTTCTGATGAGGAAGAACAATACTTACCATCAGGTAAAGACATAGAAGTCAAGGCCTCTATATCCCAAACATCTGAAATAGATATCCAATGAGCTCATGCCATGGAAGAGCTCAAAAAGAAATACTAGATCAGTAGAAGCCACAGAACAACAAAGTGAAAGAGATTTCCAGCCCAAGGTAGCCTGGAAGGCTGACAGGAAAGGTCGATTGCATAGGGCATGGAGCAGAGCCCAGGTCAGCCCTGGCTGCTAGGCAATGGCAGGAACAGGACCAGAACATGCCTTGAGGGCGGAATCCGTAGCAGCAGCAGTGGTTCTCAGATCCCTCAAACCATAAGATCCAAAGAAAGCTTCAAAGGTCAGTGAGAAAGTTGTTTCATCTGGGAAAGGGAATGCAGTCTGGCCCCACCAGCAGCAGCCATTGCAGTGTAGTGTGCATTTTTGGAGCCCTCCACCTAAAGCCCCTGGGGAAACTGAGCAGCTGATCTGAATCTCAGCCTGAGCCTGGTTCTGGGGTGACGAGGAGGAGGACTGGTGGCGCTTGAGGCAGCTGTGGAGAGAGAATTCTACTAATGACAGATTCTGGGCAGAAAAATTTTGATTACTCCCAGACCAGCTGCAGGCCAGGAGAGGAAGAAATTCCTCTCCCATGATTGTGCCACCTTGGAGGAACTGAGAATTTACAGGTCCCCAGAGTACACCCTCCTCTTGACAAAGGACTCAAAAGTCAAGTAAATGGCTGAGAAAATGCCCAAAAAATGGAAAAAATTTAAGACTATAGAAGATTACTTTCTTGGTGAAGAGATATTTTCTTCCATCCTTTCAGATGAGGAAGAACTATGCATACTGTCAGAGGAAGACACAAAAGTCAAGGCTTCTGCATCCAATACATCCAAAATAAATATGCAATGGTCTCAGACCATGGAAGAACTCAAAAAGGATTTTGAAAATCAAGTAAGAGAGGTGGAGGAAAAATTGGGAAGAGAAATGAGAGTGATGCAAGAAAATCATGAAAAGCAAGTCAACAGTTTGCTAAAAAGAAACCCAAAAAAATGCTCAAGAAAATAACACCTTTAAAAATGGGCTAATTCAATTGTCAGAAGAGGTCCAAAAAGCCAATGAGGAGAAGAATGCTTTAAGAAGCAGAATTAGCCAAATGGGAAAGGAGGTTCAAAAGCTCACTGAAGAAAATAGTTCTTTAAAAATTAGAGTGAAGCAGATGGAAGCTAATGACTTCATGAGAAACCAAAAAATTACAAAACAAAACCAAAAGAATGAAAAAATAGAAAATAATGTGAAATAGTTCATTGGAAAAACAACTGACCTAGAAAAGAGATCAAGGAGAGACAATTTAAAAATTATGGGACTACCTGAAAACCATGATCAAAAAAAGAGCCTAGACATCATCTTTCATGAAATTATCAAGGAAAACTGCCCTGATATTCTAGAACCAGAGGGTAAAATAAATATTGAAGGAATCCACTGATCACCTCCTTAAAGAGATCTGAAAAGAGAAACTTCTAGGAATATTATAGCCAAATTCCAGAGTTCCCAGGTCAAGGAGAAAATATGGCCAGTAGTTAGAAAGAAACAATTCAAGTATTGTGGAAATACAATCAGGATAACACAGGATTTAGTAGCTTCTACACTAAGGGACCAAAGGGCTTGGAATATGATATTCCAAAAGTCAAAGACTTAAAACCAAGAATCACCTACCCAGCAAAACTGAGTACAATACTTCAGGGGAAAAATGGTCATTCAATGAAATAGAGGACTTTCAAGCATTCTTGATGAAAAATATAGAACTGAATAGAAAATTTGACGTTCAAATACAAGAATCCAGAGAAGCACGAAAAGGTATACAGGAAAGAGAAATCATAAGGGACTTACTGAAGTTGAACTGTTTATATTCCTACAAGGAAAGATAATATTTGTAACTCTTGAGACTTCTCAATATTTAGATAGTTGAAGGGATTACACACACACACACACACACACACACACACACACACACACACAGAGAGAGAGAGAGAGAGAGAGAGAGAGAGAGAGCACAAGGTGCACTGAATAATAAGGGATGGTATCTAAAAAAAAAAATTAAGGGGCGAGAGAAGACTATGTTGGGAGGAGAAATGGAGAAATGGAAGAGGGCAAATTATCTCTCATAAAAGTGACAAGAAAAAGTTTTTTCAATGGGGGAGAAAAGGGAGGAGGTGAGAGGGAAAAGTGATGCTTACTCTCTTCATATCTGACTTAAGGAGGGAATGATATGCTCACTCAATTTGGTATGAAAATCTATCTTACACTACAGGAAAGTAGGGGAAAAGGGGACAAGTGGGGTGGGGGGCGATGATAGAAAGGAGGGCAAATGAGAGGAGGGAATAATTAGAAGTAAACACTTTTGGGGAGGGACAAGGTCAAAAGAGAGAATAGAATAAATGGGGGTCAGGATAGGATGGAGGGAAATATAATTAGTCTTACACAACAGCACTATTATGGAAGTCTTTTGCAAAACTACATATATATAGCCTATATTGAATTGCTTGCCTTCTCAGTGGGGATGGATGGGGAGGGAGGAAGGGAGAGAAGTTGGAACTCAAAGGTTTAGGAAAGAATGTTGAGAATTGATTTTGCATACAACTTGGAAATAAGAAATACAGGTAATGGGGCATAGAAATCTATCTTCCCCTACAAGAAAAGAGAGAAGATGGGGATAAGTGAAGGGAGGGGTGTGATAGAAGGGAGGGCATATTGAGGGAAGAAATGATCAGAATGCAAGGTGTTACAGGGTTGGGGGGAGAGGAGAGATGGGGAGAAAATTTGGAACTCAAAATTTTGTGGAAATGAATGTTGAAAACTAAAAATAAATTTAAAAAAATTTTTTTAAAAAAAGAAAATCATGAAAAGCAAGTTAACAGCTTGTTAAAGGAACCCCCCCCCCAAAAAAAATGCTGAAGAAAATAATACCTTTAAAAATAGGCTAACTCAAATGGCAAAAGAGGTCCAAAAAGCCAATGAGAAGAAAAATACCTTAAAAAGCAGAATTGGCCAGATGGGAAAGGAAGTTCAAAAGCTCACTGAATAAAATAGTTCTTTAAAAATTAGTACAGAGACTTGGCAGAGCCAAGATGGTGGAGTAGAAAGATAAAAAAAATCCAAGCTCTCCCCACACACCCATGAAATACCTATGGAGAGGGACTCTCAACCAATTTTGGAGCAGCAGAAGTGGAGAACAACAGAATGGAGGAGATTTCCAGCCAAGGGTGACCTGAAAGGCCCATGGGAAACGTCAGTTGAGCCCAGCCCAACCTTGGCCATGCTGCAAGGCTCACGAACAGCCCTCGGGGGTGGAATCCCCAGTCGCAGCAGCAGCAATGGGTCCTCTGATCCTTCAACCCACAGGCGCCAAAGGTCAGTGACGGGGTTTTATCAGCTGGCCAGGAAGGGAGAAGGGCCTCTGTGGCCCAGCCTGCAGAAGCCATATTGGGCAGGCGGCGGCAGATCTCAGGGCTGCCCCTACAGCAGCCTGATACCATTGCTGGAGCGTAAAAACAACTGGGGGCACTGAAGAGCTGAGTCTTACATCAGCCCTGAGTAGATGCCCTGAGGCAGCTGGTCTTTGTCTCGAACTGAATGGTGGCCCTGCCCCCACAGCTTGACTGAATCCCACCCCCCCAGTTCTAGCTTGGCAGAACTGGAGGCCAGGTGGCTGTGGAGAGGAAACTCTGCTAAGATTCTGGGCACAAAAATCCTTCCCTGTGCCCACACCAGTACACGCTTGATTGTGCCACCTTGGAGGAACTGGTATCTTACAGTTCCCCAGAGTATACCCTACTCTTGACAAAGGACCCAAAAGTCAAGTAACTGGTTGAGAAAATGCCCAAAAGAAGGGGGAAAAAATAAGACCATAGAAGGTTATTTTCTTGGTGAACACATATCTCCTCCCATCCTTTCGGATGAGGAAGGACAATGCTTACCATCAGGGAAAGACATAAAAGTCAAGACTTCTGTATCCCAAACATCCAAAATAAACATTCAATGGGCTCAGGCCATGGAAGAGCTCAAAAAGGATTTTGAAAATCAAGTTAGAGAGGTGGAGGAAAAATTGGGAAGAGAAATGAGAGAGATGCAAGAAAAGCATGAAGTGTGGGTCAACACCTTGCTAAAGGAGACCCCCAAAAATGCTGAAGAAAATAACACTTTTAAAAACTAGAATAGAGCAGATGAAAGCTAATGACTTTATGAGAAACCAAGAAATTATAAAACAAAACCAAAAGAATGAAGAGTAGAAGAAATGTGAAATATCTCATTGAAAAAACAACTGACCTGGAAAATAGATCCAGAAGAGATAATTTTACAATTATTGATCTACCTGAAAACTATGATCAAACAAAGAGCCTAGAAACTCACTGTTTGACAAAAATTGCTGGGAAAACTGGATAACAGTGTGGTGGAAACTGGGCATAGACCAATGCCTGATACCATACACAAGAATGAAGTCCAACTGGATACATGATGTAGATTTAAAAATTTATACTATAAACAAATTAGGGGAGCAAGGAATAGTGTATTTGTCAGATTTATGAAGAATGGAGAAATTTATGACCCAACAAGACATAGAGAACATTATGAAGAGCAAAATGGATAATTTTGATTATATATTAAATTGAAAAGTTTTGCAGAAACAAACCCAATGCAACCAAGATTAGGAGGGAAGCAGAAAACTGGAAAACAATTTTTGTAACTAGTGTATTTGATAAAGACCACATTTCTAAAATATATAGAGATCTGAGTCAAATGTACAACAATACAAGTCATTCCCCAATTGATAAATGAAAGGATATGAACAGCGAATTTTCAGAGGAAGAAATTAAAGCTATCTATAATGATATGAAAAATGCTCTAAATCACTATTGATTAGAGAGATGCAAATCAAAACAACTCTAAGGTACCACATCACACTATCAGATTGGCTAACATGACAAAACAGGAAGGTGACAAATATTGGAGAAGATGTGGGAGAGTTGGAACACTAATTCATTGTTAGTGGAGCTGTGAGTTGATCCAACCATTCTGGAGAGCAATTTGGAACTATGCCCAAAGGGCTACAAAAATGTGCATACCCTTTGACCCAGCAATATTGCTTCTAGGACTCTATCCCAAAGAGATTGTAGAAATGGGACAGGGTCCCACATGTACAAAAATATTCATAGCAGCTCTCTTTGTGGTGGCCAAAAACTAGAAATCAAGGGGATGCCCATCAACTGGGGAGTGGCTGAACAAGTTGTGGTATATAAATATAATGGAATACTATTGTGCTATTTGAAACAATGAACAGAAAGATTTCAGAGAAGCCTGGAAAGACTTATATGAACAGATGCTGAGTGAAAGGAGCAGAACCAGGAGAATTGCAACAACCACAGTGTGTGCGGAATTTTTCTGGTAGAATTAGTATTTCTGAATGCATGGACTTAAAAAATTTCCAGTGGACTTGAGGCAAAACACCTTCCACATTCAGAGAAAGAACTATAGAATTGGATCACAGATAGAAACAGACCATTTTCTTTTGTATTACATTTTGTTTTGTTTTATGGTTTCTCCCACTCATTTTAATTCTTCTATGCAACATGCATTTAACAGGAAAGCATATGTAGAACTTATATAAGATTGTATGATATCTCAGGAAGTGAGGGAGAAAGGAGGAGGGAAGTCAGGGAAGGGACTGAAAAAAAATCTAAGATATATGAAAGTGATTGTTGAACACCGAAAACAAATAAAATAATTCAATTTTTAAAAAAGACCCTAGACATCATCTTCCAAGAAATTATCAAGGAAAACTGCCCTGATATTCTAGACCCAGAGGGTAAAATGGAAATGGAAAGAATTCACCAATCACCTCCTAAAAGAGATCCCAAAAGTAAAATTCCTAGGAATATTGTAGCCAAATTCCAGAGTTCCCAGGTCAAGAGAAAATATTGCAGGCAGCCAGAAAGAAACAATTCAAGTATTGTGGAAATAGAATCAGGATAACACAAAATCTAGCACACTAAGAGATCAAAGGGCTTGTAATACGATATTCCAGAAATCAAAGGAACTAGGATTAAAACCAAGAATCACTTACCCAGCAAAACTAAGTATAATACTTCAGGGGAAAAAATGGAATTTCAATGAAATAGAAGACTTTCAAGCATTCTTGTTGAAAAGACCAGAGCTGAATAGAAAATCTGACTTTCAAATAACCACGGAAAGGTAAACATTAAAGAGAAACTTTAAGGAACTCGTTAAAGTTGAACTATTTACATTCCTACATGGAAAGATGTTATTTGTAACTCATGAGACCTTTTTTAGTATTAGAGTAGTTAGAGGGAATATATATGTGTGTGTATTACATATGTGTAGGCATGTATATATACATGAGTGTATTGCGTGTATGTGTGTGTGTGTGTGTGTGTGTGTGTATATATATATATATATATATATATATATATATATATATACTTAAAACAATAAAATTTATTGTTGAATGGAATATACTGGGAGTAAGAGAAAGGGAGAGATAGAATGTAGCAAATTATCTCACATAAAAGAGGGAAGAAAGAGCTTTTACAATGGAGGGGAAGAGATGAAAGGGAATAAGTGAGCCTTACTCTCATGGGAGTTGACTTAAGGAGGGAATAACACACACTCAACTGGATATGGAAATCTATTTTACCCTGCAGGAAGATAGGAGGGAAAGGGGACAGGAGAGGGAAGTTAATAGAAGCAAATTGGGGAAAGGGATACTCAGAAGCACTATTGTGGGAAGATAGGTCAAGGGAAAGAATGGAATAAATGGAGGGCAGGACAGGACAGAGGAAAATGTGGTTAGTCTTTTACAAGATAACTATTATGGAAGTGCTTTGCATTGTTACACATATGTAACCTAAAGGGAATTACTTGTTTTCTCAATGAGGGTAGGTGGGGAGGGAGGGAGAGAATATGCAACTCAAAGTTTTAAGAACAATTGTTAAAAATTATTTTAGTATGCAACTGGAAACTAAGATATACAGGCAATGGAGTAAAAGAATGTATTTTGCCGGTATGGAAGAAGGGTGGATAATAGAAGGGAGAATAGACTGGAGGAAGGGGTGGATGGGGCACAGGCTGTCCTGGAGTAGGGGGTTAGGAGAGATGGGGAGAAAATTTTGAATTCAAATTCTTGTGGAAGTGAATGTTAAGAACTGAAGAATAAATAAATAATATATATATATATATATATATACATATATATATACATATATATATATACATGTATATATACATATACATATATATATATATATATATATATATATATTTTTTTTTTTTTTTTTTTTTTTTGAAAAACCAGCCTGCTCTTCTGGCAATTCTCAGGTCACATGTTGCTGAAGCCTTGCCTGCAGAATCTTAAATGTAACCTTGCTGGCATGTGCAATGAAAGCTATTGTTTGGTATTTTGAACATTTCTTGGTATTGCCCTTCTTTAGGACTGGGATGTAAATTGATCTTTTCCATTCCAGTGGCCACTGTTGAGTTTTCCATATTTACTGACATATTGAGTGCAGTACTTTAACAGTATCATCTTTTAGGATTCTTAACAGCTCAGCTGGAATTGGACACCTCCACTGACTTACTGTTATTGATCAATTGAACTGATCAACTTTGGCCTCTTCAGCATCAGTGACTGAAGCATCAATTTTTATTATGTTGAATTGTGTGCCTTGGACTAGAACAGAAGTTATTCTGTCATTTTTGAGTTTGTACCCAGTACTGCTTTTTTCTCCCTTTTATTGGCTATGACTCCATTTCTTCTAAGGGACTCTTGCCCACAGTAGTAGATGTAACGATCATCTGAATTAAAATCACCCCTTCTAGTCCATTTAATTTCACTGACCCCCAAGGTGTTGATGTTTAATCCTTCTGTCTCCTGTTTGTGTCTTATCCAGCTCACTTTGGCTTGTAGATCTATTCCAGCTTCCTGTGCAATATTGAGCTCTACAGCATTAGATTTTCCTTTTGTCAGCAGACACATCCACAACTGAGCTTCCTTTGGGCTTTTGCCCAACTGATTTCTTAGTACTGGAGCTACTTGTAGTTGTCCTCTGTTTTTCTCCAGTAGAGTGCTAGACACCATCTGGCCTGAGGGGCTTGTGGTATCATATCTTTTATCGCTTTAGTGCTGTCCATGGGGGTTTTTTGGCAAAGATATTGGCATGGTTTGTCATTTCCTTCTCCAGCAGATCATCTTTTGTCAGAACTCCTCATCTTGGGTAATCCTACACAGCATAGCTCAGGGTTTCATTGATCGATCTAAGCCCTTCTGCCACAACACAGCAGGGATGGGTATATGTGTTGAGGAGGCAGGGATACATGCATGCCTAGGCTAATAAACCCAATACTCTTCTTTTACTATCCCAATTTCATCTCCCCAGTCTCCTGCTCCATATAGTTAAAGTTTTCTCCTTCATTCCTCACTCTTTATTAAGCAATTTAGAAAATAGACTCATTTTAGCACCTCACACTTATCAGATTGGCTAACATGACAGAAAGAAAAATGATAAATGGAAGAGATGTAGGAAAATTGGGATTCTAATGGACTGTTGGTGGACCAGTCTAATGGTTCTGAAGAGCAATTTGGAACTATGGCCAAAGGGCAATGACAAAATCATGCGGCCCTCCGACCCAGCAATACCATTACTAGGTCTGTATCCCAAAGAGATTTAAAAAAAGGAAAAGGGCCTGTCTGAAAAGAAGTGTTTATAGCAGCCCTTTTTGTGGTGGCAAAGAATTAAAAACTGATGGGATGACTATCAATTGGGGAATGACTGACCAAGTTATAGTATATGATTGTGATGGAATACTATTGTTATATAAGAAATGACAAACATGTGGACTTCAGAAAAGCCTGGAAAGACTTATATGAATTGATGTTGCGTGAAGTGAGCAGAACCAGAACATTGTACACAGTAACAGTCATATTTTTTGATGACCAACTTTAATAGACTTAGTTCTTCTCAGCAATGCAATGATCCAAGACAATTTCAAAAGACTCACGATGGAAAGTGCAATCCACATCCAAAGAAAGACATCTGGAGCCTGAATGTGGATCAAAGCACACTATTTTCACTTTTTTCATTTTTTCTTTCCCATGGCTTTTCATTTTTCTTTTGATTCTTGTTTCACAACATGACTAATATGGACATGTGTTTAACATGATTGTACATGTATAACCTATATCAGATTGCATGACATCCCGGGCAGGGAGAAAAATTTGCAACTCAAAATTTCACAAAAATGAATGTTAAAAACTATCTTTACATGTAATTGGCAAAAAATACTATTAAGGAAGAAAAGCACCAAAATAAAAATAAATTTAAAAATAAAATATAAAAGTATAAAAATAAAATAAACTTTTAAATAATAAATAAATAAAATAAAAATAATAAATAAATAATTTTAAAATAAAACAAACATATATATAAATAAATAAAACTTTCCCCTCAACTTTTGCTTGTGAGGTTGATTTTTTGAACCCAAAAGTGAGATCTGACATTGATATTTTTAGCTTTGCTCCCACACTGGAGCCTTTGAATGCATTAGATTGTGGGGATTATTCTTTGCCTCTTTTTGTATCCCCAGTGCTTAGCACGTGCCTGGCATGCTTAACAAATGTTGATTGATTGACTGGCTCTCCATGTTTGGAGGGGAGGGATTCCTGCAAGGCCACACCTAATCAGCCTCCGTGTGTCTGCAGCTCCACCAGTGGGTGAACAAGCTATGGACTTCTGATGGGTAGAAACTGCTTCTTGTCCAAGCCAGTCCAGTGTCTAGACCACGACCTGAATAGTAGCCTCCAGGCTCCTCTTCAAAGGTGATGCTCCCAAGGAGGCATTGGGGAAGCAGAAAGGCCCCCTGGAACAGCTCAGGCAGCAGAAGGACCATCTTTGGATCTTGAATGACATTCAACAGGACAGAGGTTGGTGAAGGAACTGAAAAGGGGGGTGAAAAGCTGCCCATGTGAGTCCCAGAGAAATGGAAAAGCAAACTTCTCGCTAGAAGGCTGTTAGGTGAATCCAGTCAAGGCTCGCCAAGACTTCCTCTAGGACAGCAACTTCCTAACACACTTATGGGCCTCCAAACTTGGGAAACCATCTTTTCATCTCCAGAGAGAGAGCAAAGAAGTGATGGTAGCTTTGCCCATGGCAAACAGAGTTCTTCTAAGGCCTTGGTCATCACCTACTGCAAGTCAGATTCAGTGCTAGGCACTGGGGCTCCAAGGACAAAAGCTACGGGGACAGCTAGGGGCATGAAGTCCTGACCTCAGAGTCAGGGAGAACTGAGTTTCAATCTCACCTTAGATTCTTCTAGCTATGTGACCCTCAGTAGGCCACTAAATCATTCTCAGCCTTTGTTTCCTCATCTACAAAATGGGGATAACAATAGTATCTATCACCTACCCAGGATAGTTGTGAAGATTGTGTGAGGTAACATAGAGCACACAGTAGGCATCTAATAAAGGCTTATTGACTAAGAGTTGACATAAGCAATTCTTTGCAAAACTGAAAATGCTCTATAAATATAAATTACTACTATTGTTACAACTGGGGATATAATATGTCCATAAATAAACATAAAATAATTTTGGTGGTAGGGTGCATCAGAAAAAGCTTTATGGAGGAAGTGACCTATGAGCTGAGTTTTTCAGGGACCCACCCTGGAATTGGAGATGAGGAGGACATTGGAGACATTGAGGGCAGCAAAGACTTGAAGGCAGAGGATGGAATAAAGTATAGAGAACAGTAAATAAGCCAATTTGTGTGGAACACAGAGTGTGTGAGGGGGAGGAAAGTGAACCCAGTCTAGAAAGAAAGGTGGGATTACATGCCAGGATGACATTCTCCAGTACTAAGTGATCCAAAGATGTGAGCAAACTGTTCCTAAAAAATGGCTAACCAGTGACAGGTGAATGAAGGAAAGCACCAAATCACTAACAATAAGAACTCTACTTGTATGTGTATATACACGTATATGTGTGTATACATGCATATTTAGTATAACACAATGTATATATATATATATATATATATATATATATATATATATATATATATATATATATATATATATATAGCATAATAATACATTATTATTAAATATAGATAGATAGGCTGATAGATCAAATCCACTCTGAGTTTTTATTTCACACTCAGCAAACTGGCAAAGATGATGAAAAATGGGAACACTCCATGTTGGAGGAGTTAAAGACAGATCAGTTAACTAATGAACATACTGTTACTGGGGTTGTTAATTGGTCTAGTCATTCTAGAAAGCAATTAGGAATTATGTTCAGAAAGCAACCCAAATGTCCATGCTCTTTGACCCAAAGATTCCAGTGCTAGACGTACTCCAAGGAGGTCAAAGTCAAAAAGAAAAGTTCCATAGCCATAGCATAGAAGCACTTTTTTGGAGTAATAAAGAACTGGAAATTCGGGCCATGCCCACAAGTTGGGGAATGGCAAATCAAGCTGTGGCATGTAAAAAGGAAGTAATGTCACTGAGCTAGAAGGCAGAATAAAGATGAAGAATTCAGAGAAGCATGGAAAGGTTTATGTGAACTGATGCAAAGTGAAGAAAGCAGAACCAGGAGGATACTGAGCACAACTGTAACAATGTAAGTGCACTGCAATGCAGCTCTGCCTGCAACAAGCAACCTTAAACATTACCATGAAAACCTCCAAGGCTGTGAAGAAGAGAGAGAAGGATGCCCTTCCTAGGCAACAAAGGTAATTACTACTTTCCTTCTAAGGTGTTAGAGCCAACCCCGAGTGTCTGGGTGTTTCTACCTTTATTGCTCATGAGCAGACAGAGAGATTAGCAGTCGATGGAAGTGTCCACCAAAAAAGGAGGCACCTGTAGATAAATGATGGTGTGTGAGGGCAGTGCACCGCATCCCCCATCCACCATTGGGGGAATTATTTTTAACCACTGTGCTTCCTATTTTTCAAGAAGCTAAGAGAATATTTGATTGGTTGGGGTTTTTTTTCTTTCTTGAAACCTGCTTTCCTTATTTTGGTCAGGCTGGGAATACATGGGTTTGACTCCACTACTGATTGGTAGAGAAGCTTTGCCCTTGACTCCCCTCCTTTAGGCAGCCTGGTGGATCCCCATCTTTTAAGGGGCTTGTAACATTGGTACCAGTGTAGACATCTGATTGACTTAGCCCACTGCAGCTCAGCACTCCCCAGCTAGTATGATCCTCCTGCCAGCAGACTATAGCTATGTACCACCGCATCTAGATGGTTGACTGATAATGATATTTGACTCTTGTAATTTGGGGGAGGACCTCAAGGTAATCCCTTTGACTCCAAGGGCGGAAATAGACAGGGGTGCTCTGGGAACTGTTCTATAAGTGTGAATGTGTGTTGTTGGAGTGAGCTTGAGGGGGTTACACCATCTACAAAGCCATTGTATCAACCTTAATGTACAATAGAAATATCATTTAGTGTTACTGGTGGCTCCTACCAAGCTAACAATGCTTTGGCGCCAGATCGGGTCCCAGACTACAATCTGTCACCACAGATGACCCTTTGGATACAGTGCATGTTGGCAAATCAACTTAGAAATCACTATATGCCTCAGTTGACCAGATGGATCCTCTGGTCTCTGACTCCAGGTTAGGGTATATTATGGGACTCACAAAGGGACTAACTGTCCTTATCTCTGGAGATAATTAGGCTGGAGTCAGTCAGTCATTAAGAGCTTTCCTGAGATCACACAACTTGTCTGTGTCAGAGATGGGACTTGTACCAGGTACAGGTTCAAGGTGATGTTTCAGTGATAAAGAAGAGCAGAGGGGCATTCAATGTGTTCAATTTAACAGATATTTGTAAAAGACCCAATTGTATACAAGTTCACATGCAATCCTCTTTTCCTCCTCCTTTGTAGATCAAACTATTTGAGTTTGTTGATATTTATTGATTTCACAATAAAAAAACAAATTTAAAGATAGATAAATCTTGGAGCCAGGAAGTAGCTTTGACTAAGAAAGAGTGTGGCTACCACTCAGAAGGCGGTCCTCTGACAATGAACCTGTAGACAGCACATCCCAAAGATGGTGGGCAACCACTTGGACTCCTCGAGGGCTAGACTGGGGGTCAGGAGCCTGGGTTTTTGCCAATGACCCGAGAGGCTTCCTTCTGGATTTAACTCCCTACAAGATGAGCTGCAATGCTCAGGTTTGTCCAGTTCTGATCTTGGGATGTCCTTGGTCTATGAGCTCTTCCAAAGAAGAGGCCCAGGAGACTATGCTGGGGACCACGAAGACCACAGGCGGCTTTCACCCCCTTCCTCTTGAAATCACAAGCTGGCTTTTATCTGTCAGGCATTATTAGGAGGGTTTTACATCCTCCTCCTGATGGTCTCGGCAGCTTCACACTCTCTAATGATATTCATTTTGCCTCCTACTCAGTTTTCATATTTTTTAAAAAATCACAATAGATTTTCTTTTAGCAGAGAAAATAAAATAATGGTAAAAAAAGGAAAATGCCAGTCTTTCATCCCCTTTATTTTCTCCATTCTTTGCTTAGGGCTTTTCCCTTCCACCTGTTTTCCTGAATCTTGAATAATATAGGGAGGTTAAAATTAATTTCCGGATAGTGTAACCTTTTTGGAAATGCACCATTTTCATAAATGAACAAGCTGCTTACAGTAATTAAAGTAATGTCATCCTGGGCTCAAATTGCTTGTGCTAATACGGCTAATTGACAACAGCCAGTGAGGGGCATTAACAGTGATTACTCATCACCAGGGCCCGCAATTTTCAGTAGAGAGAGGTCTTTACATCTGTTTTCAATCATCTGTCTGCTTTCAGCATCAGGAGGCTCATTCTCTCAAAGGGAGCAGCTTTTTACCTGCCATTCAAAGTAAAAATTATCTTTCAAAGATGAAGAGCAGGGGGGAGAGGGGAGGGGAACATCGTGGTGTGTGGCGGGGCGCGGGGGGCGGGGAGGTGTGGGTGTGTGTGTGTGGGTGTGAGAGACAGGGACAGAGAAAGAAAGGAAAGGCTTATCTGAGCCTAGGTTCATTTTTTTATTTAAAACGTATCTATTTTATGTATACATATATTATATGCCACATAATAACATGCCATATATTAAAATAATATACTTAATATGTAATATGAATACATATTATTAAAAAAACAAAAACATGAACCAGGGTTCAGATAGGCTTCTTCCTTCATGTGGTGTATACCCATTCCAGGCATTCCAATAGGTTAACATCTGTGGGAGCAACCCTTGGGCAGGCTGGAACTCTGTACTGGGCCCCTTCTCTTCCCTTGCTATAGTCTATCCTTCCTCTTGTCCTCTACGTGGGGTCAGCCATTATCTCCGCAGAAGTAATTCCTAACTCAAGATATCCATCCTAAATCTTGGAACTTCAAGTCCCAAAAGCTGTCTGCCTAATGAATATCTGTCTGCTTCTAGTTGTACCATTAAGATCAACCTGTCCAAAACATCCTCTTCACCCCTAACCCCTCCCTCTGCTCTTGCAGATTCCAAGGGCACCAGAGCCTTCCAATCACTCAAGCGAACAACTTCTAATTCACTATCCCCAAGTCCTCTCTTGCCTTCACTATCACCATCCCTAGAACTAATTAGTTGTCAAATATTCTAGCCCTAATCACCTCCTACTTGAAATACTGCTGTCACCTCCCACTTAGGCTCTCTATCTCCCATATCCAACCCATCCTTCAAACAGCTGCCAAAATAATCTCTTCCTACAGTACTTGTCTGGTCACGGACGTCATTCTACTGCTCAAAGATCTTCAGAGGCTGCCTACTGCTCTAGGACCAAATACAAACTATTTTGACTTCAAAACTCTTTAAACACATTTTTAAAAATTATGGATTTAACAAGCTTCAACAAACTTGGAAATTTCTGTATATGAAGAGGACCCAAAAAAGACTGCATATTTAGTTGTGAATATCTATTATGAAGATTTTAAAAATTTATCACAGCATGAACACTGCCCTGCTTCTAAATTCCTTCTGTCCTCTTCCGCGTATTTTTAATACATATTAATGCTCTTTTTGGTATCACTATCACAATTCCCTTTGCTTGGCCCCCAACACAACCCGCCTGCTTGTAAACAAGGAGCGGGGTCAGGTTCCCACGCCTCCTTTTACATCTCTGGTTCATCACCTCTCTGACTGAAGGGCAGAGTTGGTTATTCCACACAGCAGTTCTGAGTTGTTTCTTTTCACTGTGGTTGTTACTGTATCAATGTCTCCTCATTCTGTTCTCTTCACTCTGCATCAGTTCTTTCAAATCGTCCCAGGTTTCTCTGAATTCATCTTTTTTGTCATTTCTTACAGCAGACTATTTGGTTACATCCATATATTATAACTTTGTCAGCCATTCCCTGATTATTGGGCCACTCCCTTGGTACCCATTCCTTGACTACAACAAAAAATGTTACTGTATTTTTTTGTACTTATGCATCATCCCATCCTACTGTCTTTGACTGTGGTTTAGATCCGATGGTGGATCTCCAGGTCAATAAGGACACACACTTAAATTGTGGAACCAACGCACAGCTCCACCCTACCTCCCCTTTCCTCCCCTACCTCTCTGCCACTTGTCATTTTTCCTTTTGGTTATCTTTGCCAGTTTGATGTGTATGAGAGCTGGGATCTCAGAGCTGTTTCAGTGTAGATGGTTGTAATGACTAATAATTACGTACATTTTTTCAATATGGTGTTTGATAGCTTCTATCACCCCCTTTGGGAATTGCTTTTTTATCTCATTTCCTCATTTATCTACTGGGGAATTCTAGAACTTTTCACAACCTGAATCCAGCCTCCCTTTCACGTCCATGCTCACTGAAATTACATTTAATTCACATATTATAATTTAAAGCATATATTAAGTGCCTACTTGTGCAAAACCCTGTGGTAGGTGATGGGGGAAAAAAGACCAAAAAAACCCAGTCCCTGCTCTTAAGGAATTTTACCTTCTACAAAAGGAGGTACTCTTTCCACAGATAAGTAAATATAAGGTAGCTTTGAGGAGGAAGAACTCGTAATAACTAGGGAGAACCGGAAGAAAATAGGCAGTGTATTTTAGGTATCTGGAACCACCTGGGCAAAGGAATGGAGTCTGGAGATGGAGTGTTGAATTTAGAAAACGGTAAAAGTTTGGCAGGAATGCAGAGGTTGTGCAGTACAATGAGATATCTACACAGGCAGGCTGGAGTTCCAGTGTGAAAGGGTTTAAACGTCTAGCTGAGGGGTTTGTATCTTATCCTTGATGAAACAGAATGTGGACTCTGCAGGTTACTTTGAAAGCTGCATGTTGGGTAGACTGCAGAGGGAGAGGCTGAGGAGGCCACCGCAGTCATCCAAGGGATCTGAACTGGGACAGAGGAACAGGTGCTACAAAAATCTTGGCCGGAAAGTGTAAGACTCGGCAGGGACAAGTATGTGAGTGAGGGTGCTTTTGTGTGTGGATGACTTGGACTAAAAAGCTGCTGGGGTCCCTGAGAAGCAAGGGAAAGTGAGGACGACTCTGGAGATGCCACAGGCCACAGAAATCAAGACAATTGGAGGGGAAAGAGGCTCCTTTTGAAATGCCAACATTTTATCCGGGTGGAAGCCCAGCGGGAAGTGAGAGGGCCTGGCATGATGACCTGGACCATGCCTGATCCAATGAGATCATGCTGGTGTTACAGATCTGGAACTGGCAGGAATTGGGCAAGGCCAATTCCTCACCTGATGAAGACCATCTCAATATTCTGGTTCAGGGCACTTGTCAGGCATTGGAACAGGCCTCTGAACAGGAGTGAGGTTCCCTGCCCTCCACGCACCCCACTCCCAGGTTCAAAATCTTACCTCTAATACTGTATGTCTTTGGTCAAAGCATTGAAGTCCTCTGGTTCCTTCCCTATAAAATGAGATCTGATTAAGCGGCACCTGAGACCCACAATCCAATTACCCTAGGACCACTGAGTTGGGAAGGTCTCAGTGCAAATCCAACCATGCAACCACACACAATTCAGTTGTTCTTTCCTAGCCTGTTCCACCTGTAAAATGACCTCGAGGATGGCTAACATTCCTTTTAACCCCAAATCTAAGAACTTGAGGTGTTGGTGGGACCTTTTATTTTTTAAAAGTTTACTAAACAACCAATGTGTGCAGAACACTGTACTCAGCACCAAGGAAGAAGGGAAGAGAAAGGTTAGGTAAGAAAGTGCCTTACTGGAGCCAGAAGTTGAGTAGATGTGCAATCACTCCATCAGCATTTATTAAGCATCTATTATAAACTAGGCATTGGGGACAGAGACAAAATGGAGACAGTCTTTGCTCCCAAAGAGCTTTTATTCTATGGAAAAGATAATGTGCAGGGGCCTGGGCAAGGAAGGGGGAGGCTATGGATCTGAGAAAAGGGACAAATAAGCTAAGTGCATCAACTGGAGTGTGTCCTTCCAATCCCTAACACAATGTGAAACTATTTCTGATTTGGGAAAGGACACCTCATCGTTAATTAGGAAAGGACTGGCCACACCTTGAGCAGCCCCTAAAAAGTCAGACCCACAAGCCCCTACCAGTGAGTTTGTTTTTAATAGTCAGCCAGTAGTGCAAACAAAAGTATTTCCTGAGATGGTGGTTAAAGACAGCAACTACAAAATATTTCCCACCTATAAACCTGGGGTACATTTTCCCATAAATACACACAGGACTCATGGGAAGGTGGCATCACCAAGTTAAAGGACCCTGGTAGTTGGGCACATATGTAGGAAACAAATGGGGTCAGATCTTGTCTTCATCCCACCCAATCTCAATCTGAGACTTTTGGGGCAGCCTATATTATGAGCCAGTATAAGGAAAATATATAACCATTTAAATGCAGTGTAGTTTAAGGAGGGAGGGTAGCTCCTAGGGGATGGCAGAATCAGGAAAGGTTCATGCAGGTGATGCTTGAGCTAAATCCTGGTTATAAGAAGTAGAACTAAGGACTGAGTACAATCCAGGCAGAGGGATGCCAATGCAAAGGCATGGAGACAAGAGGAAGCACCATGAGCCTAGTTTGGTTAGATAACAAAGTGTGTTAAATGGAATTCTATTATAACATAGCTAGAAAGTGTCAAGATGTTATTAGAAGCCCCCTGATTTTCAGAGCTAAGGCCCAGCAAGCAGGCTGTGCCCTGAGCTTGGCAGACCCACTATCCTTGGGCTCACCCTCTTAATCAACACTGCTGCACTGCTGCTCCAGCCACACACAGGTTAGAGGCTGGTTCAGTCCAGCTGAATTTAAAAGATGAAACTATACATTTTGTCTCAGAGGCAATAAGGGAATCACTGACTTACTTTGTAGGAAAGTGATAGTCAGACCTGTATTGAAAGAAAATCACTTTGGCAGCTGTGAGCAGAATGGAGACTTGAAATAGAGACATCTGTATGTTGCAGTGGATAGATTACTGTACCTGGAGTCAGAAAGACCCAAGTTCAAATTTAGCCTCAGATACTTATTGTGTAACCCAAGGAAGTCACTTGTCTGCCTCAGTTTCCTCAACTGTAAAACAGGAAAAACAACAGGATCAACCTCCCAAGGTTGTTGTGAGAATCAAACGAGATAATCTTTGCAAAGTACTCAGAACAGTGACTAGCACACTATAATGTGCTAGTGCTATATAAATGTTAACTATTATTAAGAGGCAGTTGCAATGGCTCAGGAAAGAAGTGAGAAAGGTAAGTAGTGAGAAGAGGGTCAGAAACACAAGATCTGTCAATTGACGAGATAATGCAGAATGAAGAAGAGTCAGAAATATGGGACTGGAGTCCTGAAGAGTAGTGGGACAGCAGGGCAAAGGTTGATTTGGGAGTCTTCTACAGAGAGTTAATAATGAAAAGCATGGGAGTAGATGAGATCAGAAGGTGGTCAAGGGGAAAATCTTGAAAAACACCCACACGTAAGAGTTGGAAGGACCAAGAGCCAAGAAAGAAAGCAGAAAAGGCTTCAGAGAGGTAGAAGAACTGAAGTTGGCCAGGAGGTCATGAGCGACCTCTGAGGTGCATTAGTGTGAGTGGTAGGGCAGGAAATCAGACCGAAAGAGGCAGAACGCTAATAAATGATTACAGAGCATGAGAAGATTGGCCTCAGGATTCCCAGTCTGGATTTTTATCATGCCATTCTGGGTGCAGTCATGAGGAAGGGGTGGCAACTTATCCTCTGCCAACAAGCACAAGACTCCATCCAGCTCATGGGAGGAGACAGAGGTGAAGGATGACAATGTCTGCCTTCCTTCACCTGGGCTGTGTGACAGAGGGTAGGATGGGGGTTCTCACTAGGATGTAGTAGTCTCATTGGAGCACCTTCCCCCATGGTGGAACAAAGAGAAAGTCTCAATCCTCCTGCCCTAGTTATGCCATGAGTGAATGGTAAGGAAATGGACTAGACCATGAGACCGGGCTTTTAGTTTGGGCACTCCTTAGAAATAATCTAGTACAACACACATTTACTTCAATTCCATTTTATTTTCAGTTCTGAATTCTCTCCCTCTTCTCCCACCCACTGAGAAAGCAAAAGAAACAAAATTCATTACAAATACAGTCATGCAAAACAAATTCTCACATTAGCCATGTCCCCTAAAAGAAAAAAAAAGTTTAATTTGCCCTCTGAATTAAAAAATTCTCTCTCTGGAGGTGGGTAGTATGTTGCATGAGTCCTCTGGAATGGTGGTTGGTCACTGTGTTAAGGTTAATTATTCTTCTTAATACTGTTATTATATAAACTGTTCCTCTAGTTCTGTTCACTCTCCTATGCACCAGTTCATACAGGTCTTCCCATCTTCCCAAACTTCCCATTCCATCTCATTTGTATACCTTAACTTGTTCAGCCATTCCCCAATTGATGGACATCTCCTCAAGTTCCAATTCTTTGCCACCACAAAAAGAGCTGCTGTAAATATTCTTGGACATATAGGTTCTTTTCCTCTTTATCTCTGTGGGGTATAAACTGAATAGTGGTGGTTGAAGTTTCAGTGTGTCCAACTGTGGCTCATCAGACCAACAGGGCTCAGAATGCCCTACCACAGATTGGGCACACATGGTCCGTGTGAATATTTGGGGTGGTTACTCCAAATTTGTGCATCCTACGTGTCCTTTGTACTGTCTCAATTCTGCTTTGCTCATGGAGCACAGTGTGGGCGATCATTAGATCAAAGGGCATACAGTTTAAGGGCACAGTTCCAAATTGCTTTCCAGAAGGGCTGGGCTTTTTCACAAAACTCCACTAACCCTGCATTCATCAGTGTAACTATTTCCCCACATGCTCTGCAGCATGTCATTTTCCTTTTCTTTAATCTTGGTCAATCCAATGGAGATGAGGTTGTTTTAATTTACATTTCCCTAATTCTTAGTGATTTAGAGCATTTTTCATATGGCTATTGATAACGCTTGGTTTCTTCCTTTAAAAACTGCCTGTTCATAGCCTTCGACTTTTATCAATTGGAGAATGGCTTATTCTTGCAAAAATGTCTTAGTTCTAAAAATATTTTAGAAATGAGATTTTTATCAGAGAAACTTGTTGCAAGGATTTCCCTTTTCACAATTACCTATTTTTCATCTAGTTTAAGCTGCAGTGGTTCTGTTTGTACAGAAACTTTTACATTTTATGTAATCAAAATGATCGATTTTACTTCCTGTGGTTCATGAACTTTCCGCCTCTCCATACATTTGACAGGTAATTATTTTCCAAGCTCCATCAATTTGCTGCTTCTGATGTCACACTTCATGTTTAAATCATGTACTCATTTTGAGTTTATCTTGGCATACAGTGTGAGTTGATGGTCTAGACCTAGTTTCTGTCAGACTGTAAGACAGTAAAGGGCAGAGACACAATTAAAGCCCGGGTCATCTGACTCCAAATGCAGCACACCCCCACTCCCTGGCTGTGAGGGAAGCAACAAGATGACAGCTGGAAGGGGTAAATGGCTCAAGGGAAGGTGCTTAGATTTTCTGAAGGATAGGGGATACCTGAGCACATGAGGAGGCTGAAAGGAGCTATGGGAACAGGAAAGGCTACAAATGTAGGTGAAGTTAGAACTGGAAGAACCTCAAAAAATCATCTCATTCCAACTGCCTTACTTTGCTGAAGAGGAGAGGCCCATATGGGAGGGGATACACACACATAAAACAGTAAGGTGCCAGCCTGGGATCTGACTCCAAATCAATGCTTCTTTCCATTGTACTGCCCCTGTGAACAGTGCCCTGACGAGTGGGATTCAGCCTGACTGAATAGCCTGTACAGATCTAAAGATGCATAAGAAGGGAGCACAGGGGCAGACAATACTCCAGTACAACCAGGTTATGGGGGCCTGCCTAGAAGACCTGAATGCTGGGCTGAGGACCCAGGGGCATGGAACCACCAAGGTACGGGTGGAATCGGAGGGAGAGGGTCCAACAAGGAAGGAACCCAGGGGACACCTGCCTACCAGCCTGCAGGGACAGCACAAAGGGATGCCTTGAAGATGATAGGAACAGGCAATGAGACACTTAGTTGTCTCTGCAGTCCAGTCATCCAGCAGCCCGCTGGAATGGAGCTGGCATGTAGTCACCCAGTAGAGGGAGCTGTGGCCAAGGGTCAGAGAAAGGATAAGAGGGCAGAGGTCTTGCAGAATCTCACCTTGAACTCTGAAGTAACACACACAAAAATATTCAAGACTGTTCCAGAAGGTTGAGGCCCAAATGCTGCTACATTCCCTCCCAGCAGCACCAGCTACATCACAGACCTACTCCAGCCTCTTCCATGTTCTGCTGTTCCCACCTGGCTCACCATCACATGAGGGATGCAAGAAAACTGTACTAGAAACTTAGAATAAGGAGGCTTTATTTTCTTTAATATAAGTGTTTCCTATAACTTCAGTCTCATGATTCAGCACATCCAAAGCAGGTAATACAGTCATTTAAAAAGAGAACACACCAAATTAGGGGATGGGAGTTTCTCCAGCCTCTTACCACATCAAGACGCTTTCTGCAGGCAGCTTTTCCTTTCTCCTCCTTCTGTCTGTCCAACGCTCCACTATGCAGAAAAACCCTCAACCTCTGCTTTGTGGGGTCCCCTCAGCCCCTGGCTCCTCAGTCACAGGACTGTGGAGAGGGCAAGGAGGGCCCTCGCGGCTTCTCAAGGAAACTGCCAAGCAGCTGCTGGATCCCAAAGCAGTACTGGGACTTGTTTGAGCCAGCAAAGGGAGGTACAAACTCCAGTCCCCTCCCCTGGTTACCACAGCCATCTTCCAAGGCAGGAAGGATGGTCACTTCTGAAAGGGACACTCACAAGTCCATCCTGGGCAAGGGCAATGAGAAGGGAGAACCACCCCCCCCCCCAACTAAGGATCTGAGCCCTTGGACTGGAGTCCCACTGTGAGAAGAATGAGAGGGGCTGCCTCTGGAAATCCCTGGGTAGTTTCTATACCATTGGAAATGGAAAAAGGAACAAGCAGTAAGCCATCATCCATTTGATTTTTTTTTTTATTTCTGTATGTAATGTAATGTTTTAGGCACGCTGCTTGGGAGGCTATTTCTAAAAAATCGTTGGCCATCGTTCAGAGCATCCTTTTGGTTTTAAATACTGGTCAGGAAAAAACAAATGACGTAAAAATAGGTGAAGAACTTTCTATTACAGAAATGAAAAATTGATTTGCATCTAAAAGTACAAGAGGTAACGTAGAAGTGACCCCTTCACCAGGCGGACGACACGGCGACATGCGGCCCATCGCTTCTGCTGTTGGAGAAGGCGAGTGGATTTTTATACTGACATAGAAAATTATAAATTACAATGAATTAGTATCCATAATCACTATATATACACAAACCAGGTCTAAAAAAATACACTGGCTTAGAATTTACGAGTGAAAACTTCACAAGGTACAGGAAAACAAGAACATGCTCAGGTGCCCAATTTTGACTTGTACTTTTAAAATGCTATGCCCAAAACACCGAACGCATGCTAATTCTATTAGCAGTGCGCGTACTGACTCCTGTGGCTTGCCTAATACGAGGAGAGTATTATAAATATGCGGATTGTTCTGAAATGTTCATTTGTAATGCTTGGTTAACAAGGTACAATTTGGTGAATGAATGGGTTAAAAGGCAGGTGAACTACCCAAAACGAAAGAACAACTCCAAAACCCCAAACCACAAGCCATATCCACTCCAAATAACCTAGTGTTTCATCGGCGTGAGGAATCATTTCAAGCAAACGAGACTCAACAGAACATATGGCTTTACAGTAACATCAATTTGTCAACTAAGTTGTAGCAATAAATACTTAAAATCTCTACCAATAGACTTACATTTTTGATCTGTTTTAAACAATACAGAAAACAGTTACCAATTAAAAACTGGTTATAAAAAGAACACCCCAAATTTCTTATTTAAAATCACTTTTGCGAGTCAGAACAACCAAAAGAACCCTTAGAGGACATTTCAATCCTACAACTTCTTGCCAACCTAGGAGAAAAATGAGTTCAGAATTTTTTGTACAAGGTGAAAAAATGTATGAAAACGGCCTAAAGACTTTGGTCACACTAATTGTCCAATAGTTATGTCTCCAATACAATAGATCTGTGTATTCACTTTTATAAAACTAATCTTACAGCCATCTGGACTCTAGTATCCCTACTATTATTCCATGGGGGGGCAAGGTCTTCTTCCACAGGCCACCCATGATTCATAACAATACAATATAAACATAGGCAAAAATGCTTGGTATTTGTCAATGTGCAAGATTTTTACACTTCTGAATTTCTCTGTACAATGTCTTAAAATCTAGAATATAAACGTTGCTGGTCCTGATCCCTTGCAAAGTTAGTGCAGCAGTGACTGGCTTGGACAGGCTCTGGATGAAATCCTCAAGAAACACCATTTTTTAACCCATGGCTATCAGTCTGTAGTCCTCAGTCAACAGCAGGAGACATTACATATCATACAGGGCCATTAACAGAGGTCTCTCCTAAAAGGCTTGGCTGATCAGTCCTAAAGAACCAAAAGAAAGACATTCAGGGCACTTAATGAGACCCACTAAGCCAAGGAGAAACATTTACATTGGGCATCATCACCTGAAGGGGTCCAGGGTCAGGAAACTGGGAAGAAAGGGTTGTTCAGAAAATAAAAACTGCTTCTGGGGAGAACAGGAAGACAGATGAGGGATCCCAGAAAAAGAATGGCACCTAATTCAGCTCTATACTTGCCACTATTTGGGGGCAATCCCTGCCCTTGTGGACTTAACGAGGACCACACCCCACCACCACCACACACAGATCCGCACACGTGTGTACATACAGACACACAAACACATGCCCCTCTCCCACCAGAGAGAGAGTGGGCAAATTCCTGGAAGGAGCCTGAAAGGCCTCAGGCAAAGCTGGGAAGGCAGAAAAGGAAGCATCACCTGGAAGGCCAGTGTGGAAGGGAAATGGAAGGCATGAAAGAAAGTGAGATGGCCTAACGCTACAACGCCAGGTCTGGGGCGGGGAGGACCCATATATTTCAGTCAAGATTCTGTAGTTCTTCCTAGAGACAACAGGGAGGCACAGAAGACTTCTAAGAAGGAAAGTGAAGCTCTAAGTCAGGACTTGACAAGTGAGGACTTCACCTGTACACATCGAGAGATGGCCTGGCCACAGTCTGTGCCACCTGTGAGACCCATGCCCACCAGTTTGTGTTGGCACAAATCATCCCAGTGCCAACCAGCTCACACTGGACTCCACCTGACCTCTGAAATGTACAAAACACCCAATGGAAGCCGTTGGGAGGGGACCAAGAAGTGGAAGGCTCGAAGCGCTACAAAGCTGCCAGCAGCACCCAGAGGCTTCAAGCACTCTGCCATCCGTCGCTGGCAGTGGGGCCACAACCTTAGTGTGCTGGGAGGTTTTCAGATGCTGAGTGAATCACATTATCTCCAGGCAAACCTGTCTCCAATACCGAAAGTCACCCAGGTGCTTTAAATTAAGTCAGGTAGAGTTTTTGTTTGACTTCCAGAGGCTCACCCTGAGAAGGGTCAATTCTGGAAACAGAGAAGGCCATCAGCAGCAGCCCACCATCTCTGATCAGACATCCTGGGGACATCAGAGAGAGGGCTCTGCTCTAGAAATGCTCGGCAAGAGTGGATGTCTGGAGATATGCACCTACAGACCTGGTAGTTTGGAGAATGGGCACAGGTGTAAGGCTAACCTCAAGAAGGCTGTATCAAGCCAACAAGGGAGACCCACCATGCCCAATTCCAAAGGAATCCTTCTGCTGGTGAGGAAAGCAGCTAAGGCCCTTCCTGCAATGGGGGTGGGACAGGTCTTGCTCCAACACTCTTGTCCAAAGGGAAACTAATGGAACCACTGCTCGGCTGTATACTCTTGGTGCCGCAGACAGGGCTCAGTTGTACTAGTGTCTACCCATGACAGCCAAAGGTGCCAGGCTTTAACGCTGGCCTTAATGACACTACCGGAACCTTAAGGGCAGATCCAAATGTTCCTTGTAGGTGTCTTCTGCCACAACACTGGCATGAACGTGAAATTATATCTTGAGGATGGGTTAAAGAAACCAAACTCCTCTTAATTCCTTCTTCCTCTCTGATTCTAAGAAAGAAGGGTAATAAAGGTCATCATTCTTAAGAGCTGTGGCAACCGAAGTTTCTGTCCAAAACTGAGCATATCCTAAAGGCCTTGGGGTGGCCAACAAGGTGGTGTCGTACCTTCTTCCCTCCAGGGCTCCGCCAGGGAGCCAGGTGGTTCAGTGGCTACAGCGCTGGCCTCCAAGGCTTGTTCAGATGCCGGGACAGAAGCTTGTGTGACTGTGCACAAATCACTTCCATGTGTAAAGCAGGGACAACAAAAGCACCTTCTTCACCTGGGAGCTGGCTCAGCGGATCTCAGCAGCACCCACAAGTGTCAGCAAAGGTACGGAGGAAGGAGGTTCCATCGCCAAGCTGCACAGCTTTCCAACCAGACACCTGTTCTCAGGGCTCTTCCTCCTCAGAGACACAAGCCCTGTGTGAGCCACCTCACCTGCCAGCAAGGGCCTTGGGGTCCAGACAATCAGCTTTGTGCCTGCACCCCAAGGGACCAGCATGGTCTCCTGTATGTGGGCACTGAATGAATGGCCCGGGTGTCCAATCTCACAAAGTCAGTGCTGCGCCTCATGCAGCAGCATCCAGCCATGAGACAAGAGGAAGAGAGCTGGTCAAAGGCACATGGGAATGAGAAGGCAGATCAAGATGATCCAGGGGGAGGTGAGCCTGCCTTAGCTTTTCACACAATTTCCCTACGGACCAGAAGTTGGGGGTGTCAACAATGTCGTTTACAAATGACACCAGCTATTTTCATAAATATTTCCTCCACACATTCCTAAAAAATCCTCCCCCAAGCTAAACCCTTCAGGAAACAGGGTAAGGGTTGGGATTGGATTTGGAAGAGAGAAACGTGCTTGAAGCACCCCCTGCTGTCTGCTCATGGTCCTGTCACCTTTGGAAGTGAAAACGAATCACTCAAAATGAACTTTGCCCCACACTGAAGATGACTGGTCAGCTCAGTAAACAAAGACAAGATACTCCTCAAAGCTCAGAAGGGGTGGCTGTCATTTTGTCAGAAACTTCAATGTCACTTCTACTTTGACCAAAGATCCAAGGGGAAAACAGAAATGTCCTCAGGGACAGGGATTTGCTCAACTGCTCCTGTTTGGAGGCTGTGATAAGGCAGACACCCAGCTCAGCTTCTCCTTCAAGAGTAGCCCTGCAAGCTCAGAATGACTGTGCTGAGGATTCCTGCCCCAACCTCTCTGCTGACCACCAGAACACATTGTAAAGTCAGTCACTGCTGGACACACACAGACACGCACACATACACGTACCCACCCGCACACATACACGCACACACGCGCGCGCTCTCCCTCTTTATCCCTACTTTCTCCAGGAAGCTATTCTCTGACTTGGTGCCACCCTTCTCTAGCTGGTTTGTGCCTGGCTGTTTTACAAGTTTACTCCTCCATGACAGCAGGGGTTGTCTTAAACCCTCTCCCTCTTAGACAAGCCAGGAACAGCACACGTTCTACAATGTGTTCTACCACTCATGCCTGTAACCCCCATAGCTAAGGGCAAAGCCAGATGTGCAGGCCCTGGTGCGACCCGGCCCCTACATGGGCAAGGAAAAGTCTCAGATCAGGGCCTGAAGGCTGAGCAGCATCTGCAAGATCAGGCCACAGACTCTTTGGAGGTGACTGTGGGATGTCCTTCTGTGGAGTTATTACCACTTTCTCCACAAGCTCCTTCTTCTGAGTTTCCAGGCCATTACCCAGTGACAAGACAGTGACAACAGCCTTTGGGGAGAGCGGTTCCTGAAAACTGGGATGGAGCATTCTGGCCATGTTTCTGCTTTGGCAAGACTGTCACAAAGGAGACCTGCCTGGGCAGGGCTGTGTGTCTTACTAGGATCCCCTAAAAATAGGGCTTCTAAAAGGACTGGGTTTGAGAAGCTGAGCTCCTTCTAAGGCTGACAACACCTGTGACTCTAGGCAGTCCCCCTCCCCTCATGGCCTGCCCTCTCACCTCTGCTCTGGGCTCAGGCCCGTTGGCTGGGAAGCAGCAGGACTGGAGTCAGCACTTTCTGTCCTCTCCTCCACCACATATTTACAAGAAGCATCTTGAGAGGTAGACAATTTTCCTTCTTCACTGCAGGAGAGAAGGTACAGCTGCCATTAGGGCACCACAGAGGCCCTGGGGAGCAGGGAGCACTGGATGACGGGACATGCAATGGCTTTTAGAGGGAAGCCACTGTGCCAAGTCCAAGCAGCAAGCTCAGCATGCTCAGGGTGGGATGACCACAAAGGTCACAGACACGGGGAGATGGGAGGAGAGCAGCACGCATGAGGGGGATGATGGGATGCCGCTGGTGCTGGAGGACAAACCCAGGCTACCACACGAGAGCGTACATACCGATAGGATTTCAACACTCTGAAGCAAGTGTGCAAAATAGAAAAAGAAATGTATAAACATTTCAAAATATTCTCGAAAATTAGGGATTTGGGCACAACATATCCTCTACTGCGCATGAGTAAAACGTTATCTTTCTAGAAACAGACTGGTGAAGGTGTTAACTGAATCTGTTTGAAGGAACAAATAGTCATGGTTAGAGGCTGCCCCAGCCTGAGCTGCCGCTCAGGGCGGTCAGGGCAGAACTCCAACCCTGGGGAACGTGGGGGGAGAGGATGAGACAGGCACTGCCAGCATCTGTCACGCCTAGGAGGGTTGTACAGGAGACAAGAGGACGCAGCAGGACTGGCGTCTGGGGAGGGCCTCGGAAGTCAGATTTCTGTTCTGCATGGGCACTGCTCACGCCTCCATCCTAACTCTAAAATACAATCAAAGCTCACTGCAAAAACTGCCTGCCGTTAGCTCGGACCAAATAGCACTTAGCACAGGAGAACAGGGGCGACCTGGACACCACACGTGCCTCACCAAATGGAGCCAGCTTCTTGGGCTGCTGTTCAATTTGGCAAACACGGACACGTGGGGCAGAGGCGGGGTTAGGAGAGAGGGGCTCATGCATACATGGATGTCCCTCTCCTAGAAGGAGCACAGCAAGGAGCCTAAGGCTTCACACCTTGATGCACTGCACTCTCTACAAGGACAAGGTGAGCTGGGCTGGGCAAATCCCAAGAGATCTCAGGACCTAACAGGAAGTCTGGCCATCTGCCTCTGCATCCTGTGAGCACAAGCACCAAAGCAGCTTCCATCACATCTCCTCTGCCAAACAGATATCTCGAGTTCCTCCAACTGATTCTAAGATGGCAGTCAGCTCTCTAAATACCTCACAAAACCTCCAGCTTTTGTCTCCCCAAAGGAACTTGAAGTAGCCACACCTTCTACGCTTTCTCCTCAGGAGCCCCAGGACAGGGCCCAGTTTTCTCAGCTTGGATCCTGGTTGTGCTTCCAGGTCTGTCACCTGCAAATGCTTCTAGGTAGGCACTGATGCTTTCATCTAAATCCACAATCCAAGGGTCAAAAGCCCAGTACCTCAAAAGGTCCCTAACAGTCAAAGTGGAACATTAAACTCCTTGTAGCAAACCACCCTCTTTCCTCATCTGTACTTTCCTATCCTGTCATCACATATTTGTGGCACCCCCACTCCAACTCCTACCTTTCTGCTCTCATCACTCCATCCAAATTCCCAGAGGGTCACTCTTGGCTTGTGTCCTCAGCCCTGGGACCTTTCGTAGGCCTCCCATCACAGCCCTCCCTGGCATAACACAGTCTACAAATCCAACCCCACCCTGGGGCAGAGGCAGAGCTGCCGACATGCCAACCGCTGAGATGGCAGGAGCAACACTCAGAGGGTTGGTCATGTTTTCTAGATGGCCTCAGATTTGCAAACAGTAGGGCTCTCTCATGTCATCACGTTGGGCTGACCTTCAAGCTCAATTACTCCTTTCTTTCATCAGTTTTCAAATTCCTGTACATGACAACTCCTGGGATGTATTCCTTGAGGAGAAGGATGCCGTGACGAATGACAGAAATCGCCACTGCTATGCACAGCCCCGTCCTTGAGGCCCTGGGAGCCTGGACCAAAGGTTGAACATGACCAGTCCTGGGTCACCTGCTCTGGGCCTTGATGTGCTCCTTTCTCCACTTCCCTGGCAGCCTGCTTCTGCTCCTGGGCATGGCCGCCAAGGTCCTTCTCCTCACAAACTATCGCTCACTCTCTGCTCAGACCAGGAAATGCTTCTTGACTCTACAGGATCCTTTCCAGTTTTTCCCCCCATGCCTTCCCTCCAAGGGCTCTGGGAAGTCTCCTGACTGGCCCAAGAACCTCCCCACTGGACTGGTATTACTCCCTCACCTGAGACCACAGGTCCACATGTATCTGTTTCTAGGGATCTAGTACTAATGGATTAATTGCTGGGGGGGAAGATGGTTGGGGGAAAGACTCCACGAGCTGCTCCTCTGGGGTGCTTTCCTACTGCTAAGCATTCTTTTTAGTTATGACTCCTGGCTATTTTATTTCTACGCTGAAAGGACAGGGCCCTGAGCTCAGAGCAGGCTGGTCCCAGCACATTTAACCCCAACAGACAAACCCAGAAACAGCTTAAAGCTATCTCCATCCCATGGCCCGGCAACGAGCACTTTGGTCTTCAGGAAAGTGGCCGATTTTCTCTTCAAAGCCAACCCTTCCCAAGTAAATGCAAGAGCATCCACAGAGTGACTTCTGGAGGGGCCCCAGGAAGGGCCAGACCTGGGCCCCGCTCCCGCCCCTGCCCTCCTCCCGGAGCCCGAGTGGCCGGCACGCTTAGGGGACGGTTACCTTTTGAAGACGGCAGTTTCAGTTTTTGCATCTACCGTAAGGCTGAGCGTCTCCTTCATGCTGCCGTTCATGACCGTCTCCGTTACCTTGTCGCTGCTTTCTGCATCATCTTCTCCGTCAGAAGTGGCTTCCATAGCGACACTACCTGGGCCTACAGAGAGAATCCTTCTAAGGATTTCTTTCAAGGGGTGACTGGTGTGCTCCCACACCCTGTGGGGGCAGGTGAGTCAGGATCCCCCCCACCCACAAGGAGCAGAGACTGATGGTCTCAGGGTAAGAAGAGTGGCTCATCAACTCTGGCAGCCCAGGGAACCTCCTGGCTCTGAGTCCCACATGAAAAGAGGGCCTGAAGAGGCTGTGGAGATATCCTCCTGAGCACTTATGCCCACTGTAATGATTACTCCCCAGTATCTGAAAAACTACACAGCTGAGAGGCCACTAGGGGTGCCACAGTGCGCCTGGAGTCAGGCTGGTGCATCTTCCTGGGTTCAAATCCAGCTTCAGTGTGACTCTGGTCAGGTCACTTAGCTATTTGCCTCAGTTTCCTCATCTGTCAAATGAGCTGGAGGAGGAAATGGCAAATCATTCCAGTATCTCTGCCAAGAAAACCCCAAATGGGGTCACAAAGAGTTGGACATGACTGAAAAACGACCAAACAATAAAAATTAACTCTTCATACTGTGGAGCTAAAAAAGCTGATTTGAATCTGTTCCAGGAAGGTTCACCCTTCTTTACCACATTCCCCTTGAGAACTGACTACAATGATTCCTGTGGACAAAGGAAACTTTCCAGAGCTCTCTGGCCTACACAGAGCTACAATGTTGCTTACAACACCCTCCCAAGTGCACCGCATTTTGTAGCATTTGACCTTAGCCTCTTCGTAGTCTATACTTACCCTCTGGGGGTGCTGTCAGTGAAACAGCACTAGTAGTTAAGGGGTCCACTGGTTCAGTATTGGTTTCCATTTCCACTGGAGAATTACTCCTTAAAGAATCCTTTGTACTTTTAGGAAAAAACATGTTTTTGGAATTAGGAAGATTTCTCAGTCAATCACCCACCATTTATTAAGTGCCTACTATGTGCCAGGATACAGAGAGCAAAGCAAAACAGGCCCTGTCCTCAAGAGGTTTACAGGCTGCTGAAAGAAGTTACATGTACACAAATGTGGGGAGGGGCATTAACATGAGCTGAGCCCTCCAGGCTGGAAGTGAGTGTGAGAAGCTCAAACCAGGCCCAGGGCACCCCCAAGGTCAAAGACACAGAGACAGGCAGTGGCCCAAGTACAAAAAGGTTAGTCTCTAATCCTTTCCTGAGGCGTGGGGAATGTTTGGGTGGGGAGGTCTGGAGAAGCCTTGGGGGTAAGGAGAGGGAACCTATGTAAGGGCTGCCTGACTAGAGCAGAGCCCAGGATGAGGCTATACACCTTCCACTGTAGACTACACCTGAACCTGACTGAAATAGTAATAACGGTGAGGGAATTACTAGACAATCAAATAGAGAGGGTGGGACCTTGTCTGGTCAAGGGCCTCCATCTGGTCAGGTGTCAATAATTTATCCCATTCTTGCAGAGACAGTCAAAGTACCAGAAATCTGAAAGTGTTACTATCAGTCGTGAGAGAGATTCCCAATTTTAATAAATTGGACACACCCACAACAAAGACCCACAACAAAGACAACATGAAGCAACACAAGGACTGTGCAGGCTTCTAGAACCCACCCAGTGGTCTCCCCAGGAAGCAGACTGTGTCCAGCCTTATGGGAAGAAAGCAAGAGTCTCTGTCCTGCTTAACAGGGACCACAAGTCCCATCACACAAGTCACAAGCATGCTTGGAGATTTCCATTTGTAGAACTTGTATTCGAAGGCTGACAGTTACTCAGACCCTCCATGAGCTTCAATGCCTCAGTTTCTCTGGTAGGGCCACCTGGTAAGGAAAGACCCATCTCCTTAGGATCAGCTTTCTTTCTGTCTTCTTTAGTACCAGGATAACTTAAGGGATAACTGATGAAAAGAGTATTTGCCAGATGGCCATAATAGCATTTCCATAAGCAGTAAGTGAAAATGATTTCCAGCATTTAGTTAACAGAAATTAATTACAGGCAAAATCGTGTTGCAATAAATGCTTACCAAATCAACTTGCAGGACAAACATTGATCCCATGACCAGTACTAAAATTCCCCAAGAACTAAGCTGTGAGGTTGACTACTTGTGATGCTTCATGTGTACCAATCATTAATTGCCCCGATGAGACCTCAACTGAACAGGTCAGTCAGTTAGGCAAGCCACATAAATAGCCCAGCACAATGCCCATCTATTCTAATGTTCACAAGGTCTGAAGCTAGGAGCTTTGGGCAGCCACAGCTGGGTCCCCAGAAAAGTCAGGGCAGCCAAAATTCCCACTGGCTGACTGGTAGCAGTGATGGCATTATTTCCTCATGCCTCCAAAGGGGCTGAGATGAGAAAGATAGGGTTTTTTCCTTTTATGAACACAGAAGTAAGCCAAGGGGATTTGGGAGTCAGAGGAGGAAATACTTTGGGATATCAAGGATTTTAGGCATATTAAAAGCCACAGAGAATACAGAAATCCCTAACACCGGTCAGCAAAGTGACACTTGGAAGATATGAAAGAATTAAAGAAAAAAAATCCTTTTACAACAAAGACCTGGAATATTTATAATGAGCCATCAGGCCAACAGTGACCCTCTTGGTCACCAGGGTCCTCTGGGGCTCTGTGTCCATCGCCCTATATGCCCTCGGCACCTTCTCCGGGTTCTAGGATTCGGGCTTTTCAAACCAATCTTACTTTAGGCTCCTGATCTTTGCACTGTGGGACCAGCTCTACCCGCTCCAGTGCAATCTTTTTAATAGTTCTTTAACGATGCTCTTTTCCCCTAATTCTCATTTCATGAAGACATGAATAGAGATAACAAAAAAATGCACAGAAACAGAAACAAAGAAATTAAAAACCCATTCCCCACAAACGGGCTTACTCAAAGAAAACCTGGTAGTTGGCTGTATGAATGCCGCCCGCACACTCACCTCAATGGGGACGTAAACTCGGAGAACGAAGCCCAGCCTGTCTCTTTAGTTGGCATTGGCTCTTCTGTGTTCCAAACGTCAGACCCCACTGAATCAAGGCTGGCACCATGTGCCGTCTCCATGGGCACATCAAAGTTGGCTGACCAGTTGGGTGCTATGAGAAGGGGCAATGCCAGCATCAGCATAAACTGAGAACAGTAGAAGCAGTCTCTGACCCTATGTCAGGTCCAGCACTAACACCAATAACCTGGTATGTATCCAGGATCCCCAAGTCCAACCCTGCCATTTGAGGGCACAGAACGCTAAGTCTGGAACCTAGATTCCAGCTCTAGCCCTGACAGAACAACCTCCCACCCTGCCTTCTGTATGACTGGTCTGCTGCTTGATGACAGGAGACATTTGTCAGGCAGTACCATAAACATCCCCAAGAAATTCTTCATGGCACAGCAGTAAGAGCAGGCTACATCACAGCAAAAGTTATTTAAAAGCAGACAACTGTCCAAGAGGAGTAGCAGATGGGCATCGTGAAAGGCGGGTAGGATGGAAAGGGTGAAAACAACTCACGTTCGTTCAGATCCACTTCCATCTTGTCCTCTGGGTTGGCGTTGCTGGAGTCAAATAAATCATGTTTTGCTCCATCCTCCTCCTCAGAGTCTGTACTTTCTTCGCTGTCTGTGCTCCCTGAACTGAAGAAAAGTTACATGCTCAAGTTATTTGCTCAACTCAGAAACCTCTTTCAAACAGAGCCCACACCAAGGAAGGCAATGATAAAAACCTACAAATGACAATAACAGTAAAGGAAAAGACAGAATACAGCTGGGTTTAAATGAACTGCAATGACGCATCTTGGTCTCAGAAAACAAACAAGGGAACACATCTCCTTCACTAAAGAGTGGGGGCGGGGACTGTTTTCTACATTAATGGTCACTTGATTGCCTGTTTTGGCATGACTGTTCTCCATCATTAGCAGCAGGGTATAGTAAGTAATGCCCCAAAAGTAACTGCTTAAAAATCACCCAAAAACCAAACTTAGGCATCAAGGATTTTTTTGAAGAACTGGGTGTTGGGCCAGGTTCAAGGTCAGGGCAGTGACACATTAGCTTTCTCAATATTATACCTGACCGAAATGTACACACAACTCCTAAACCATAGCTGATTCTGGTCACAATGAGTGCTGTGGGAAAGAAGTTAGTCCTGGGAGGTTGAATGACCACAAAAAGCAGAAATTTAAATCACCCCGTTTGGGAGAGTAAGCGTTTTGTGTGGCCTACATCTGAGTGCAGTGAGCCCATTTTCACTAGGTAATAAATGCAAGAGAGAAAAGTTTCTGCCATCTACATCATGACAATCCTGAAAGTTGGCACTCCATTTGGACAATGGTGACACAACTCAAAAGGGAGCCAAGCCCCTAAATTCAGACTGCGGAACCCAGGGCTGTCAGTTGCGGGCAAGTTTCTCTGTATGATTAGAGCTCTTCCCTTCTCACCCTGCCCTCCTACACCACTCTCCCCCAAGGATGTCAGGTCCTAAGGACCAGGAAAGGCCTTCCATTCCCTCAACCAGGGTCCAGGCCTGGATGAAGCCAACTGGGCCAAGAGGGAACTGGCCGGCTCCCTGACTACTCCCGTCCTACTTGTCCTGTTCTCTGGGGTACAGCAGCTGTTCACTGTCTCTGGAGGGGTGAAGGAGGACCCCACCAGAAAAACCAGAGATCTGTGAAGCATCTTTACAATGTCTTGGAATCCTGAACTGTGACCACCCCCCCCACTGCAGAAGCCACAGCAGATCCCCAAGATTGTCACGCACTCGCATGGGGCTAGTTTTGTGGAAATCTAGGGTAAGCGGTGACTTCGCAGCCACTAAGTGTTATTAAGCAGTAAGAGGCAGGATAATGGAGCAAAGGACCTTACAGGTGCAACCTTGCAGGTGTAACCATAGCCCAGAGCCTCAATTTTCCCCAACTGGAAAACAGGGCTGGTTATTAAAGAACAGCTGGATGAACTGGGGCGAGTTCTCGGCTTCAGTCAGCAAGACAGCTGCCCAGGGAGGAGACTATTTCTGATGTGCCAACAGGTAAGGCTGGCTGGGGGCAGGGGGAGAGTGGGGGGCTCCATCTCTCACCTCGATCGTCTCTGGGATTCTGGAGTGAAGGCAATGTGCTTCTCTTCCCAAATATCTTCCTCATCAGAACCACCATCATCAAACTGCTGTATCCTCTCTTTACAGCAGGCTTCAAACAAGGCAATATTTCCCTAAACAGAAACAGGAGAAATATGAAGGAGAAGAAGAGACAAGCATGAGACTGCAACGTCAGCCGCTCCTCTCCCCAAGTTCTAAGACAGTGCAATGTGCATCTTGGTTTGGGACAGGCCAGTTTGGGGCTGCATAAAGGGCCATTCGAAGAAGCACTCAGTGATGTTGAGCATTCGAGATCTTTTGGAAATGGTGTCTCTTTTCCCACTTCCTTCTCAATAACTAAGCATAGCACATACACAAAAGAAATGTAAAGATCTGACATTACCTTCCCCGGAAGTCAGAGCAGAAGGTTTCCCTGAACAGACTGGACTCAAAACTAGCATACAAGTAGCATGGACCATCTCCTCTTCCACTCTCACTTTCATCTAGTAAGATCATAATTTCATTCCCAAGAGTGAGCAACCCAAAGGCCTCCTGTGACCCCATCCTGAGCTTCAACAAGCCACAAATGGACAACACTGAGGGCCATAGGGGCCAGAATGAGGGCCAGCGCCACCAGAGCACACCAGCCAATCAACTCATGCTCTCTTCTCAGGAGAAACACCCAACCAGAGAGTTGGAAAAATCAGCCGAGATGATAAAAATAAAGTACTGCTATTCATGAAAATAAAATTTTCATCACAGATCAGTCAGGCATTAGCCCTGAGAGTCCATGACCCTGAGTGCTGAAAGACTCACCTTGACTATCTATCTATCTATCCGTCTGTCTGTCTCTCTACCTATCTACCCATACCCTCTTACCCAATGCTCCTTGGAACCAATAGCATGCATTAAAAGACAGTTGGCTTAAGGGTGTAATCTACGGTCACCGAGTTTTCTCTTGGTGCCAACTGGTTCCTATGGGAATGAAATTACTGCTCTTGACCCCGCCAGTCCTCTGCTCTGCCCTAGTCAGGCTCCCACAGCAACCCACGAGAACACTGTGCAGCAGCCCTGTCCAGGATGCTTTCAAAAGAATCTTTAATAGGTGGAGATGAGAAGCCTAGCCACAGAATGGAAGCCAAATTTTACTTCCCAATTTCCCTCCCCTCACCATCTCTCATCATGTCTTACAGGAAATTTTCTACTCACACTTTCATTTGTATTGAGGGTAAAGTTGATGTCTGACACTCGATCAAAAGAAACACTGCAAACAAAATACAGGTTTATGCATTTGAGTCCCCATGAACAAGGAGTCATCTTAACTCCACAAAATACACACAGTACTGTTAAAATTCCCATATTCCAGAAGCACAGAATCGTATCACACTGTTACACACAAGCCCTATCTCAACTACGACATGGCAAAATGTCAGACTGAGCCTGCCCCAAGATGGTGAGAGGGGGAGGGGAGAGTCTTGCGCACACTGGGGGACAGGTTAGCTTTCCTCCTAAGCTCTCTGTTACTGCCTGGCACACAGTAACAAGTTGGAAAACAAGGTACAATTTTAAAATTCAAGTCCCCAGATTGACTGTGGATCTGCACCCTGACACACACGTGCAGACACACAACCCCACCCATGGCATAGAGAAGCAAAGCTACAGAAGGGTAAGAAATTCGAACTCCTTAATTACAACTTTCTAACCAAAATGGGGCCCAATGTTTTGACAACTTCTACAAGGATTCCTTAAAAATTATCTCCAAGTACGCAAGTGGAGAACCCAAGCTCTAGAGACTAAGTAAGTAGTTCAATGGGCTGCAATGAGCTTTAAAGGCCAAGGCCTGGGAGAAGCTGAATCTCGGGGCCCTGAGGAAGACTGAGAGGACAAAGTTATGCCCTCCCCACTTGCTCCTAGAACAGTTCACACAAATCTTTTCTTGGGCAACAGGATGGGTTGTTTAGGGCTCTTGTCCAGGTCTGAGGGGGAAAGCAGCTGAGCTCCCCATCCTCATCTCCTGGAGATTGGCCTGGTTCCATCTCCACCACCCCCCACACTGTCAGAACCATACCAAGCTATATGTGTGGTTTGCCTTTTCTGCTGGAACCTCTGAACACTAGACTCAGGGAGTTAAATCTGTGTGCATAGCCTGATATTTTCTCTTCCACTACATTTCCCTTCTGCCCCACTTCCTCTTGATATGGAGGAGACCCTGGGTTCTCGAGGGCCATGCAAACATCCTCTATTGGTTTCTGCCACACTAGCAGGGCTTTGCTAGGTCAGTTTGTGAACTCTGTGTAGGCTTACAAAGACTGGCCTGAATCCTGAAGGGCTCCCCAGCTCCCCTAAAGGGCTGGAGAAGCTCAGAGCCGGGGCTGGGATCAGAAGAGGAGAAATACCACAGCAACCTTAGAGATCACTGAAATGTGAAATATGCATACACTATGTGTGTGTATATTCTGTTTACTATCTAAGTACTGACATCCATAGGAGGTTTACAAAGGGCTTTTACAGACATTATCTCATTTGATCCTTACATCAACCCTGAGAAGTAATACCAAAGACCCTTTCTTTTCATTTTATAGAGGAGGAAACTGAGGCTGAGAGTTGGGGAGTGACTTGTCCAGGGTCACTTTGCTAGTTAGCACCAGAAAATGGATTCTAGTCCAAGCCTTCTGACCCTAAAGTCAACATTCCGCCCACACAGTCTTTAAGTCCATGCACGCACAGCCCTCACCTGCCGAGGTGGCCAGGTGAAATGCCATGCATGGCCCAGAGAGGGCAGCCACCAGTCCCTCTTTGGTTCTGGGTCAGATTGGGGGAACTGTTGGTGTAGAGAATTCCAGTGAAGAAAATGAGTTCTCCCACAGATAAGTCTGGGACACTGAGAGGGCCCAGTGACTTGCCCAAGTGTCCAAGGCAAGACTCAAACCCAGATCTTGTGTCCCTCTGTATGAATCCTGCTCTCACTGCATGGCCTCCTGTGGTGCTCCCCACAAAGAGGAGGCCCCAAGCGATGTTACCTGCACTGCTCCCTGAGAAGCCACGTGACTGAGCCGCCCAATACCAGAGGAACCCAGGAACGGTGGGGCACAAGACAGACAAGGACCTAGGGGAGCATACTCACTTGCCAATGTCATCTTGATCTGCAAACTTCTCATCATTGAAGCCAAACTGGTCAATAAAATTGGACGTCATTTGTTGCATCTGATAATCAGAAAAGGCCTGGCAACCCCAGGACCAACGACAGTGACATAATGATTCTAAGAGTGATCTAAATACTATTTGCCCATTTGTGCTCCAGAAACATTTACTAATGTATATCAGTAACACAGGGTTGACATGGGTCTGTAGTTACTGAAAGGTTTTTTCTTCATTTTAAAGAAACAATTATTTCAGACACATTTGCAAAAGGGAGGCTTTGGAATCTGTCCTACCAATGTATAAATGAGAGAAGACTGCAACCCACTTCCCAAGAACACTGCCCACATTATTTCTGTAACAACAGATTCCAACTTTACTGACAGATTCCCTTCTGAGATCTGTGGTGAAATCAGCCTGGATCAGGCAACTTTCCTATATGTTACTCTAGACCCTCCCCACCCCCCACACACACCCCACTGTCCGTACAGCTAGTGACTGAACACAAATAGATGACCATTCTTCCAGGTTTACCCATTTTAAGAAAGGATTATGGAGCACATAATCAGCAAGGAATGTACACATTCCCCATTCCAGCTGTCTCTGAGGGTCAGTCGGAAGGAACGAACAGGGCAATTTTGGCCAAGTCCCACATAAGGACCTGGGACGGGTGGGTGAATGCTTTGAAGGCAGCCTCAGACCCTCCTGGGGCTCAGGGCCAGGGCTCAGACCACTACTTAAATAGCCTCAGGAAGACAAAGTGACAGAAAGTTTGGAGGGAAGGTGACAAGGAGACAGTCTCTCCAAGATCAAGGGGACTGGGGGCTTCATTCTTCTCCACTGAAAGAGCCATGAAGAACACACTGGAGCTGGGGGCGGGGGTCAAAAAGAGCAAGGGCATGTTTTCCCACCAATGTTCTCCGAGTGTGCAGTAAATCACCTCTGCCTACACACTGCCCATTTGTACAAGAGAACTCCAGGAGGTGCTTAATGGGGTTGGTGATCAAGGGTATCATTGGCAATGGGACTGGGAAGAGGGAGATCCAGCCCCCAACAACAGTACCTTGGGAATGTCTCTAGGCCTTTATCTGTGCCTTCCATACCAACTAGCCAAGAAGCCACCACCTGAGGGCCCTCCCACCCTGGCTCCTACCAGTCCCCTCTCTTCACTTTGAGCTGGCTCCGCCCACCCTCCCCCATCTGTCTTTCTGTATGGGGGAGAGTTAAATGCCCTGACTACTATATAGAGAGACAGGGATTTGTGAGTGTCTGTTTAATGCGATTTTTCATGGAAGAGAATGGGCTGAAACTAGATCAGCAAAGCAGGACGCTTACGAGCTCCTTCTATCAGCAGACAGGGCTAAGAGAGAAGCCTGAGTGTATAACATTCAAATAGACATTCTTAGCCCTGGGGTTACCCATTCTTAGAAAGAGAGTGAGCCACAGACAATCCAAATAACAGATACTGTCAATAATCCTTTTTAGGGAGAATTTATAAGATGGCCCTAGATTTCTCTCCCTCTCCATGAAACTGACCTGACTGTTCCCTCTTTCTCCTTCTCCTACAGGCATGCATTGATCAGCACACCTAATGGACAAAGGGGAGAGGATGCCAGAGTTGGGTTTATGGGCATCAAGGCTGGGGCTGGGAGGACCAGTTGGAAGCCTCTCGGCCACCCTGTGACAAGGACAGTGACTAAAGCTAATAATTCCTAAGAAGAATAAATACATTCTCAGACTAGTCAACAGCTACTGGTGATGGGTTGAAGGTCAACAATGGGGCTACAGGATGGGAAAAATTTTACTTAAGCTAAATGTGTTCTATGATTTAAAAATTACGAACTCCACCTTTGTACCTTTAGCTAGATACCTTCTACAATTCAAATTAAACACTTGCTGCCTCACAGAATTATATAAGCAAAAATGAGTTTTTTTTTTTAATTCACAAATTCTAAGTCTGTGGACATTAGGAAATCTTTTGTCAGTCTGCTTGGGTTTGGAAGAGGCTTTTCCAACCCAAAGGAAGGAAAGAGTATTTCCATCCTTCTGTGCACCTTTGGAGGGGACATGATTATAGTCTAGGGCTGGAGAACCAGTGCTGCTCTCAAAGACTTACTTTTTGTAAAGAGCTTATTGACAAAAATAACATGAAAAAGTCTTAAGATACTGATACAAACTATTTTACAGAAAGATGGGTAGGGATATGATAAACAATCTGAATTTGGCAAGTGAAATTCAAAGCTGAGAACACATGAAAACATGTTTCTCTAAGTTCTAGTAGTTAAAATGATTTTTTTTTAGTGGGAGAAGTGCCCCAAGTGACCAATCGGCAGTCACCACAGTGATACACACGCATTCCTGAGAGTTCCCAGCCTGGCACAGCACTGTTGGACAAGGTGAGCTCTGACGGCCCTGCCAAGTCAGGCTGCGTAGTGCTCAAGGTCACGTTCCCCCAAGCCAGGAAGCAAGGTGCTCCTGGCGCTCTTAGGAGGAGCCAGAATTTCATGCACAGAGCAGTGAGCTGCTTGGCCCACACATGGAAAAGGGATTCAGTCTGAAGCCTGGCAACTGGACCACTGCTGGGCCCTGCTGAAGACAAGAACCGAACTTAAATGGTCTCTGAGAAAAGGCAGGCTACCTCTGGGGTCAGAACAAGGCGGCCGCCAGCTCAGGGATGAGCTGGCCACAGCAGCAAGTGAGGTAGACAGAAAATTACGATGATGGATTTAACGTATATAAGTGAAACCCATCACAATGTCAACAAAGGAAGCATAATGGGTTCTTGGGATAAAGAAGGCTACATAGCAGGGGGTCAGGAGTTCTACAAATTCTATCACTGTGCCTTCTCTAGGTATAAACATGTGAGAGAAAAACAGTACTCCTGCCACACGGAAGGGATCTTTGAGGATGGCCCCTCTACACACAGGGGCCCCAGAGCTTCCATTACTCACTGTTCACATTTGGGGGCCTGTATTCTGTTAAGAGCCCATGCTAGACTTAGCAGCACTGGCCCCAAATGGGACTGAGATTCAACATGAATGCAGACTGTGGGGGGTTTAACACCATTCCAAGATATTGGCTGAACCAAAAGCTACCCTTTAACTGCATGTTCTTTCTACAGAAGAAAATCATTCTTTATTTTATATGGATTAGGGCAAAGTGGCTCTGTTTACTCAAGCTACTGAGGTGAAGGAAGATGGTGAAAAATTTCAATTATGCTTCTTCCTGAAATTTGTTTAACATGAAGCCTCAGCTATCTTTATTATAAGAAGCATTATTAGAACTTCAGTGAATCTGGTGTTACATGATTTGTTAACATAGTCTAACAATATTATTTGGAGCTGATACTTTAAAAATAAACCCTGCAAATATAATTAAAACATATTCCCTTCAGATACTACCTTGCGTCCCACTAAAAACTGGCATGAAATAGCATTATGAAATAGAAATATTTGCATTTATATTTAAGCATAACAAATTTATAATATTACGAAGACAATTCTTAAAAAGTTAACCTGACTTGCCATCCAAAAAAATCCCAAAGCAAAAACTATACACATAACTCACTTGCTGTAAAGAAGAGTCCTGCGAGAAACCCGTTTCTTTAAAGTCAATTTCATCATCACTGGATGAATGAATATGGCAGGTTGTAACCTATGTGTAAAAATGGACATAACTATTTAAAACCGGTAGTGAAATTTTCATTATGAAACAGGCACATTCGTTTTTCTATTAAAATATATACAAGAAAATGCACAAACAGATTAAACCATATCAGGGACTAATGATAATTATAGCAATATTTTAAAAAACCACCTCGTGCCACCCAGTCAACCCAATCATTCTCAGAAGCAGATTCTGCCACCACAGATTTCTTCTGTTGCCCTGTGCCACGGACCACCCTGGGGTCAATCGACTCTTTATCACGACCACCATCAATAAGCAGGCCAGGAAAAATAGAATCACTCTAACTCAAGTTATCTGGATTTGCTACTAACAGCAGCTTTGTCAGGGAAGTAGGTTAGAATGGTTAAATTAAGTTTATATAAAACCACCATCGGAGGCCTGATTCAGAGCCCTGAGAAGGGCAGAGGAACATCAGTTCAGGTCTAGAGTGTGTTATTAAATGGCCGTACAATGAGACAGGCCTCAAAACACATATGTACAAACAGGGCACAGATGGAGGGCTGGGATGTAAGCGGTTAGAGCTGCTGATGTGTCTCTTAAACCCAGCAAACACAGTAAGGACCCTTAAGGACAGAGGGCCAGGAGGAGCCCCAGGCTCAAGGTCAAAGGCCCTCTTCAGTCAACATGCATGCCAGCCTCACGGGAAGCTGCTGGCTTCACCTGGGCTGTGGCCAAGAGGGAGGATCCCATTTCTCTCAGGCACAGTACCTGCTGTCACACAGGACGTGAAACTCTCACTTGGATCACCGTAGGACAAAAGTTTATTTGCCCAGATCCCTCAAGCCTAACAGTCAGACCCCGAGAATGTCATTAGTCACCATAATGCTGACTAAGCGATATGCACTACAATGACACTGCATTATGTGCCAGATTTAAAAAAAACAGAATGGAAACTCGCCCTGACCTTACAAAGAATCAACCTGCAAAAGAGATCAGGCTCACTGTTTCTTCTCCCTACCTGGGGAGGGAGGTTGTGTAGAGCCCATAAGGATGCGGGAGCCCAGGCAAGACCAGCCACTCACCTTCATCCATCATGCGCCACCACTGGGGTATATGTGGCGCACAAGCTGGGCCTGGGCGTGAGCGTGAGCCCCTGGATGTACTCTAGGAAGGGCCTCCCGACGCACCTGCATCACTGTCTCTCCAGGAACTGCTCTCTCAAATGGAGCCAAAACTCTCTCTCTTTATTTCCTTTTCAGCTTAACTCCCAAATAAAAATCTGTCACTAACTCAATGAAAATCCTAAGCAGGTCATCAATGAATCTCAAATCTGGGTCAAAGCTGGGCCTAAGGCTCACTGTGGGTGTCCCATAACTGGAGTTGCCTCGTCAATCTCCACTTTTACGCCATTGCTATCACAAGGCCTGAGCTAACAGGCCCAAACGACTCCCCTTTCCATATCCTGTCTGCTTCATCAAGAGTCGGTAACAAGGCACTGGGAAGCTTATCACCTCACCAGGTAAGTGAATGTGGAAAGGGTCACAGTGTCAGCATCTCTATCAAAGACAACTAAAAACTAGCTTTCCTAGTGCAAGGGCCTAGAGATAGCCAAATACCATAATGAAAAGGTCAATCTAGGCTCTGTCTGCCCATATGCAGCAGTCTCAGGGTCAGGTGTGCCTTCAGGGGCTTTAAGGGACAGCCATTGGGACTCATTTTCTGACTCTACAGTAACTCTGCAGGACAGCTAAAGAATTATCATTTTATGTGGAAAACCTAAACTTTACTGACTTTAGTCTGTATTACATCATTTTTGCATGTTTCTTGGGGGAAGTATATCAATTCAAGTTTTACTTGAAATCTTTTATTCCCGATATTAAAATTAATTCACACTGTCACAAAACATACACTGGAAGAAAGACATCCTGCCTCCTCCCCACCCAAAACAAGGTAGGAGGGCAATCAAATTCAGATGGACAACTGAGTGGATGAAAGCTTCACAGTATGGAACCAATGGTTCCCCGAAGCAGAAGAGAACCAGGCCTGCGGTGACACCTATGGACTCCAAAAGGCTATGAACAAAAGTGGAGTTTTGCTCATTCAACTGGGGATATTTGTACATGAAAGCTCCATTCACTTAAACTCTTAATTTTGTTCACTCAACCAAGTCTTTACTGAGCACCTACTATGTGCCCAGACTGTGTCAGATCAGTTGTACTACTTAAGGTGGACTCTCTATAAAGTTCGGGTATGACTGAGCAACTGAGAAAGAATCCCTCCCAGTTGGGAAAGAGTATCCTCTGTCCCTCCCTTGTTGGGGAGGGGGCTAGCTGAGTGAAACCTCACTGTGTGTTTTATACAAGGTGATCACACATGCAGAATTATACTACAGAATTACCTTGTAGGAAAGAAAAACCTTTTTTTGGAAACAATATTCTATGAGGATTGTAAAGAAGACATCGTATGCAGAGATGAACACAAACCCAACAAGAATCTCCTCCGCCAAGTTCCCTGCTTTCTTCCGGAAGAATCCCAGATTCTCACTGTTTCCACAAACGTAAACTTGCCTCCCAACAGAAGCCCCACTTTCTACAGCCCAGCGCCAGTGGCCTACATCTCTTTTGAAGCCCACTGGAGAAGTCTTCCCCTGCCACCTTCCCTGCCTTCTCCAGCAGAACACAGGGAAAGGGGTCCTCCATGGTCTTCGTCAGAAGGGAGAATTCGCATCCTTGGCCATGACACAGGAAGGCTTGTGGGAATTCCTGGGGAGAGGAGCTGCTGCGTTGGCTTTTGGACAGGCTCTATGGCTACCAGGGTGCTACCCCCTCACCCACATCCTAGCTCCCACTTCTAACCCACCATGAGAGCGAGTACCAGGGTAGCCTTCGGGGAAGGCCCACAGAGATCTCCTGTGGCCCAGGGGACTCCACCCTGTGCTTGGAATTGGGGAGGCTGAGGAACAGCGGAGACTTCAACTAAGGAGAGAGCTTGGAAATGAGAAGTGAGGTTGGAAACTTCTCATCTGCGTTTCACATCATGGTGATCATGCCCCCTTCCTAGGCATTCAAGGTAATTTGTTTTACTCACTGTAAGCAGGCATGTGCTCTCAGGGAAACTACTTTCATTGAAATCACATAAAGTGAATCCCATGATGGGATAAAAAGGCACATCCAAGACCAATAGAAAGGATTACATTTTTTAAAACATCAGGCACCCTTTATAACCAAAGCTAACAGAGTTGCCTACATAAGGGCTTGTATTATTTCAGTAACCTAAAATTGGGTACTCCCAACTCATCCTCCTGAGGAATTCATATTTTGGAGACAACTCAAGGGAACTTTGGGATATCACAGCTCTCTCCAAGAGAAATCAATGGAGCGGGATCAAGTTAAAAGAGTATCCTGGAAAGCCCAGGGCTGGCCTGCCTTCCCCTCTACTCTGGTTTGGGGCCAGGAAGATGGTGGTAACCAAACCAAACAAAGCATGGAGGGACCACCACGAGGATGTCTCAGGGAGGGAAATCCCAAGTCACAAATAGCTGACAAGATGACAAACCTCAGAGGGGAGGAACAGAAGGGTTGCACCATCCCCTGACCAGCCAGAGTGAGCGTCTTAAAAGCAAAAAGGGATGGCTACTTGAGACACAGAAGAGCTTGTGCTTTCTTCCTTCCCCTTTGAACCGATCCATCTTTGGTTAAAAAATACCACCAGGTCCCTATAAGCACCACAAAGAGTGGGGTCTGGAGTCAGAAAGACCTGAGTTCAAATCTGGTCTCAGACACTGACTAGGTGTGGGGGACCCTGGGCAAGTCACTGCACCGCTGTTTGCCTCAGTTTCCTCAACTGTAAAACAGGGATAAGATTAGCACCTACTTTGTAGGGTTGTTGTGAGGATCAACTGAGATGATATTTGTTAGCCCGGTGTGAGGCACAGAGTAGGTGCTGTATGAATGCATGCCAGATCTGATTGAAAGGTGCCTTTACAAGGCTGATGCACGTGCCTCATCCAACGTACCAGGTCTACCGTGTTCCGTTTGTTCGTCTCCCCTAAGGAGCTGGTGCAGAAGGTCTCCCATCGTTCTCTGACATCATCTGGAAGCTCTGGGAAATGGAGAGGAAAGAAGCCACATTAGCAGGCAGCCCTACTGCGTGTATACACAGGCTTCAGAAAGAACAAATTCTTATCCAGGATCACATCCTCAGGCTCTGAGCTACTAGCTATTTCCAGAGGACCCCAAGGCCAGAGGAAGGAAGATAGGTGCTCACACTCAGCTGCTCTCTCCCTTACACTGAGGATACCTAGGTTTTTACAGCAGGATTCAACTGGTTATGAGGCTACCAGGGGTGCCACAGGGCCCAGAATCAGGAAGAGTGAAATCAAATTGAGTCTCAGACACAGAGCAGCTGTGGGACCCAGAACAATTCAACTAATCTTTGCCTGCCATGGTCTCATCTGTAAAATGTGTATACTGACAACACAACCCTCCCAGGGTGGTGGTAAGGATCCAATGAGGTCCTATTTGTAAAGTACTTAGCAAGTGCTTGCCTCCACCATGGTACAGAATAACAAGGGGATGACTCCCTGAATCTGAGAGCGGAAAGGGCCTCCCCCACTTCTAGTCAGCCTCTGACTCAAGGGCCTCCACAATGGGAGAGACCAACACCTTTCAAGGATGCCCACTGCACTTTTGGACAGCCCTACTGAATGTTACCAAGACCAAATTTCATTTGCCATGACCCCTGTCCCATCCCCGGACGAAATCTGCTTCAGGTTCTCTCCTCATGAGCCCATAGCACAGGGTCTAAGACTCTCAGAGAGGCCAAATTTCCTGGTAGTCCTTCCATGAAGACACTCAGCTGGCCAGCTGCTAGGCAGGTACAGTACTGACCTCTCCACAGGATAAACCATTTTTCCATCTGGAACAAACCCAGCCCTGGTCATGGTTAAAACAGTGACTTTTGAGGGAATTCAAAACTGTTAAGCAAGTTCCCCCCCCCACCCACTTAGAGCAGGAAAGGACAAGTAGCAGGACCCTGCCAGAGTCCTGGATGATATAACTAAGGAGGACAAAGCCCACCAGGCTAGCCAGGGTAGGGAGGCCGAGGGAAACCTGCACATTTCATATGGGAGTGATCAAAGAGTTAAAACAGAGTTCTTCACCCTATGTGGGTTACATAGCCCTTGAGAAGCTTGCCTCAGAATAGTGTGTACATAGGATCACAAAAGACCCTGAGAAGAGTAAAACAGTTCTCAAGATGCTGCTGACTTTTGTAAAGGGCTAAGAACACCTGCCCTAGCTCAAGCTGCCCGAAACCACAGGCATGACCATCTCGCATGGCCACCACTTGTGGAGAAATCCCATGGCAGATTCCCTGGGACACATTCACCAAAGTAGTCAAAATCAAAAACTGCACTTTTTAAAATAAAAATGGCAACTATGAAGTAAAGCACTACAGAGTTTTTTTTCCTAGTACCTCATACAGAATTTGATAGAATGAATATAAAATTGACTAGACAAAGATCTACTAAGAACCCTTCCCAAGTCTGAGCGGGGATGTGAGCAAGGCTCACCTTTAATCAACTGTAGCACTACTGTACTGTTTGGCCCCTTGTCTGAGCTATGCACAATGCAGTTCGCGATCCTCGTTAAGTGGCCCATGTAACCGTGGCGTCTTCCTCCTTCGGCCCTGAAAGAAACAGGATGATGGGTCCCACAGCTGATGAAACACAGCAAGGAAACAGGGCTTTGAGTGTATGATAAAGTTTTCAGAGGGAACAAACACCCTGGGTAAATGGGTCTGTAGACAAAAATGTGTTGTCTCCAAACTGTTTAAACATTAGGAAGCTGCTGAAGAAGGCAATGTGGGACAAGATGAGGGGGACTCCTGCAGACAGGGGCACAGGCTGAGGGCAGCAGAGTGGGGAGGCCTCTTCATCCATCTGAGTCATTCAGTCTTCTATGAATTATTAGTTTCTGTGATGGAAAGGTCCTCATACTCAGTGATGCACTTTCCTCTGGGTTAAGCTACTGGCAAAGGCAGCTTCACAGTCTCTGCCTTCTAAGTGTCCTTCCAGGGAGTGTATATGGTGTTTTTCCACAGCTGAGTAAGGAAAGTGCTTGTTTTCTAGTAAAGCCAATTCAAGCATCAAGGAACAAACAGTGAGGATAAATATGTGGGTACGAAGGTTAGAAGGTGCCCAAAGCCTTTCCCCCTAATCGCTATCCTGGCATGCCTGACTTCTGGTCCACTTCACCTCTAAAAGTCACACTATGTGAACCCAGGCCCACTGAAACAGCTGGCTTTCCACCCAATACTCTCAGGTGGCAGAGACCTGAGTTCATCCTTGTCTACCCTCAATGCCTGGCATTTGGACCCACAAGCGTGGGGGCCACCCACAGCCTTCGGACCCAGTTTCAGATACTGAGAGCTTTCTGGAGCTTAGGACTTACTGCTTAACTCAACTCACAAATCCAAATATACTTCCAAGAGAGAAAATTGTGATTACTCACTGTTTCTTCTCATTCATTTCCCAGGCTTCAAGTATTCGTTCCACTAATTGGCACTTAAGAAACAGCTAGTTTTTTTTTAAAGAAAAAGAAAAAAAAATTCCAGTCAACATTGAAATGTTTTCCCATAAAACTGCACTGCTGGTGAATGAAGCATCATATAAACATCCTTTTAAGCAAAACTGATGTGACCACAAGCAATCACAAGTCCCCAGGCCATGACAGACATATGGTCAAACTGACCTGGAAATTCAAAGAGAAAAGACCTGCTTCTTATCCAGGACTGAGATCAGCTAGGAAAACCAAGCCAAGAAGGAGTCTGACTGAAACACTACTGTTCCTAAAAGGAACCAGGTTCTGGCGATAAATGAGAAAGGACACAGGGCGGGAATACTAATAAAACCAAGTCAATGAGGACCAGAGAGAAGCTAACTTAATGCAGGTGAGGCAAACTGAAGGAAAAACCATCCTCCACCCCCCATCCCTGGGACTGTAGAGCTAGCACTGGGACCCTCAGAGGCCAGCCCTGAACAGATGTGTTAGCTAAGGCTCAAGGAGGTGAAGGAATCTGTCTGAATAAAAGGAGGATCCAAGCCCTGAAATCGTCCATGGTGCTCCCCAATGTTCATTCCCTTATCAAATTCCTACAAAAAGAACACTGGGAAGAGGGATCTTACGTGTCTCAGTAAAAGATTGTCACCAGTGGAATCCTGATCAGTAACAGCACCATTTTCTGGGCTTTCAAAAGGACTTGCAAGAATCAAGGCGATACAGATTTCTACTTGAGTATGTAAAAAGTTATTCCATGTATATTTGAAGAACATATCCTGCCAAAAAAAAAAGCTTCATTTTAAAACTATATACACTATAAACTATAAACACTATAAAACTATATGTACACTATATAAATAATGAATGTAAAACACAATTTCACTAAAGGAAATTCAATAAGCAGCCATGGTATGCCTGCAAAGTGAGAATGGAGGGTGTCTCAGCATAAATCACATTTAAATGAACAATCAGCCTGGACGATAGAAAAGGTCTGTCCGCTCTCTGGGGCCGTGAGTATTTTCCCAGAATCTCAGAGGAAGAGCATGAAGCATCTGGCGATGGGAAGCTCCTGCCGGAAGGGGTTTTCAATGAGAGGTGCACACGGGCACACATGCACACAACACACAGCACGCCACTGCAGCGGCCAACCTTCCCGAGCAGTGTGATCATTCCCCACAGAGCTCCTGGTCTGCAAATATGGCAGCATCAGCCAAAGGCATGTGACAAAGAACACAGAGGACACCTGGCCTGCTCACAGACAGCCTGAGAGCCATGCTCTGGGGGAGGAGCACTGACCAAAATAATAAAGCCTCAGTCAAATTCTGACATTCCAATTAGGGACTGAAAACAACCCTACCAAAAGGACCGCCATCAGCCTGAATTTAATGATGTTGCAAAACCGTATTTTTCTTCTGTGTGCTGAGCAGCCAGAATTCTGTGGGCTATGGCTACTGTTCACTTTCTAGACCGTACTAATTAGAATGAGAGAAGAGAGCAAAGGTAAGGATGGCTCTTACTGACCCCCTGTGGGGGAGATGGAGAAAAAGTCACTTTTCTTACCCTTTGATGAGTAAGATGGAATCTATAACACAATCCTACTCTGGGGATTCTTTTGCTGTTTGCCCATGTGCTTTTTAAAACAAGATCTTACAGGCTCTTTTCCAATATACCTGTTACCAATATTTGATCATCTGAAAGAAGCCATGACATTTCTCAAGCTCTCCTGATCCAAGTAACAAGAACAAATAACGGACGATTGTGATGTGAATTTCCCAGGCCTAAGCACATCAACCAACCAACCAGGGAAGGCAAAGAGGAGGCAGGCCCCACCCTCAAGGACTCTACATTCTATTGAGTGGGCTAACACGTATATACACAAGTACAGGTACATACAAAATGAATCCAGGGCATTTGGGGAGGACTACTCACTACTAGCTTGCCTAGACAGGAAAGGAGGAATGGCCTTATGCTGAAGATGGCACCTGCGTTAAACGCGAAAGGAAATCAGGGACAGATGGAAGACATGGAGGATGCATCCCAGGCAGGGAACAGTCAGTGCAAAGAAGAGTTCTGAGTAAGACACATCCAGAAGGCCCCTCTGGCTGGACGACACAGTGTGTGACGTAGAGCAACGAGAGGCCCAGTCAGAGGAGGTAGGCCAAGAAGTATGAGTGAGAGAGGGCCCCGGCCTTGCAGGAAGGCTTTGGACAGAACACAAACTAAGCAATCCTGAACTAGACAGCCCGTGTGGATACGGACAAACTGACTGACGGACTATCTGGGAGTTTACTGAGGATACAAGGGGAGAAAAGCTGTGCAAAACAAAGCTTCCTGAATGCAGTCCTCTGGAGTGGCATTGGGGTTATGTGGGCCAACGGGAAGAGAAGATGACAAGCCCTTACCAGTATCACGCCAATGCTGTTGAGTTCCACGAGGTCCACGTTGACACTGTTTGTATTGGTCTGAAGGAGGCTTGAGATCAGCCGAATCACATTTAATCGAGTGTTCCCGACAGGAGGGTCCAACACCCCCCATGTTGTCTTCATAACACTTTTCTAAAGACAGAAAAACACTACTGATCTCAATTCAATAAATTGATTTGTGTCTAAACTGGCTCTAGTTTTTCAGGGCAAAAAAATTAATCTTCAGGCCAAGAACTGCAGCAAAGTTGATTGCATCTGACCACAGAGCCACTAAATTACTACAAGCAAAAAGCTGTTGTCTTGTTCAAAGGTTTTGAGGCTGAAAGGGGCTTAAAAAGTCACCTAACTCAATCTCTTCATTCTGAAGAAGAAAAAAAGGGGCAGTTTCTTTAAGTCAAGCCTCAAAGTTACGAAAAGAAATCTAGAAATTTTATAGGTAAACTAATAAAAAAAAAAGTTAACTATTCACACACACTACCCTCCACCACTGTCCCCCATCTCCATCCTCACCTCAACACCCCCCACCCTTCACATCAGCAAATATGTACATACACCCCATTTTATACCAGCTCAAACCAAAATCTAGAGGCATTAAAGATACTAAAAACCTAGGAGGGTCTACAGCAAATAACCTTCTTACCCTAGAGACCAGGGAAAGATTTCAGAGGATGAACTTGGGTGGGAAAAAATCAGGATCTTTATTTCAATGTAACCCTATGTACTTTATTTTACACAGGTATAAATCTTGCTTCTGAGAAGGTATCCACAGGCTCTTCTGGTCTCTGCCAAAAGGGTCTAGGCCACAAAACAGATAAAGAGCCTGTGGTTCATAGAAACATTCTAAGAAGCTACAATAAAGCCTCCCACCTGCCAATGGACTTTGTTCCCTCTTAGGAGGGAGTACAGACCCCAGAACACAAAACCCAGAAGGATGTCTCCATCAAGTGACGTTTTGTTCCATAGAAAACAGAGGCAAGAAGAGCCAACCAATGGCTCTCTCCAACTCTCCCCATTATGTCTTGCCACTGGTATCCATGAGCATGTCTTACACCCACAATGGGCTTCGGTCATCACTGAGGTTGATCCCTGATCTACAGCCACCTTGAGGCTGCATTCAAGCTACATTCAGCATCTCACAAAAACCAAGCAAAAAATAATTAACATGCAGAGAAAAGACAGCTGACGTTAGTACGGTGCCAGGTAGACTGGCGGATGGAAACCAGTACCACTGATTTCTACGCCATCAGAAGCTGGAGAACCTTGGAAGCAACATTCATTCAAAAAACAAACTTAAATGGAATGCTCTTAAGAATTATTCTGAATGAAACTATTTCGAAAATGCTGATAAGATTAAGTAAAAAAAAAATCTGCATTTTATCTACTTATTAGCTAATAATAATCAATTCTCAATAGTGAGCACTGGAGACCTTCAGGCCACAAAGTATATCACAAGACTGGTTTAGACTAAAGTAACACAGAGAGGCAGCTGTGTGCTCCAGAGAAAAGCCCTGACATAAGGACTGAGGCTGGGGGGACGAGGGCTGCCTTCCCTACCTTCCCTTCAGAAGAGGTACAGATCCCTCCTCCTGCCACACATCCCTTAGGACTCACACAGGCACCTGAACCATTTTAAGGAGGCAAGTCAGTTACTGCTGCTTGGACCTTACCCTTGATGTTAATTCACCAAGAAAGAACTTAAATGAAAGATGAAAACTCTTCAAGTCTCCTACAGCCCCTGACCATTTCTTGCTCCCTCAATAAGACAAATTTGAAGAAATATGGCCACCACCATGCTATTCAAGTGTATACCTCTTCAAAGACTGGTAATTTCTGAATGCACCCAAATAGAATAAGAATTATTTTGAGGCATTATCACATATTTAATCCAAAAATTGGCTTTTGGGGAGGGAAAAACACCCAAATTTTGAAAAGTAAGAAATTCTACTAATTTTACTCTAAGACTTTTCAATTCCACCAATTTAGGTAACACAGAGTACGTCAAATTGCCGATCAGAAACTAGGAGTGATCAGAACAACAGCTGTCAGGGTGCCTCTCATGATTCAGAATGAGATTACTTTTAGCATGTTCACTCATGGCTAATTGCAGGAGAGTAAAGGAGTTTATGAAAACAAGATTTACCAAGAGGTTCTGAGACAAGGACTCGAATAAGTTCATGACCTTACCTTGGGTGGCTCAAGCAGGAGCTCATGGAAAGCTGCCAGTCTTCCTCTTATGGCTTCTAAAACACTTTTGTTCACTGCATATGCTGAGTGACTCACGCCTGGCGGGCAGATTTCTATGTGGCCTTCAAATCTTGAAATAAAGCACATTAATTTATCTACTAACGTCAAAACAAATCACTTAGCTCTTTGCAAGAAGAAATTACAATGTGACTAACATCCTTTTCCATATGAGGTCACACAATAAATGTTGCAAGGAAAGGGGTCAGTACAGGAGGCACACCTCAGCATATATCCAAGGCCCACCCTGAAAGGGAGGGAATGAAGAGTTCTTTTTATTCTCTGCTAAATGGAGTCAATCAGTCCACAAGCATTTACACCTACCATGCTCCAGGTGCAGAATGCTGACATTACAAATGCAAACGAAACAATCCCTATTCCGGATGAGCTTACATTCTAAAATATTCTGCACACATTCACTATGTGCTAATGGAGCTGGAGGGCGTAAGATGATCGCAGCTGTGGGTCTCTTATGGAAAGAAAGAGCAAGAACCAATATGAGGAGGATGAAGAAGGCTCCTTGTAGGGAACACCTCCCAGCCCACTTATTCTGTCAGGGCAGACTGCTAAGTCATTAAGCTCCCAGAGAGGCAGGAAGGCCTATTTTCTCCCTGGGGATTCTCAGCTTGCCATATGCAGCTGGGTAAGAAGCATCACTTCTATAAGGCTGTGGGAAAAGCACAATTACATCCAACCATTTCTAATAATGTTTACCAACACTTCAGAAATTTCACAAATTGACAAGATAGGGAAGTTTTTCATATTTCTCCAGGGGTGGAGAATCTGCAGCCTCGAGGCCACGTTTAACCTTCTAGGTCTTTGGGTGCAGCCTTTTGACTGAATCCAAGTTCTACAGAACAAATCCTCTTATTAAAGGCCAATCTAAACGATCCCAAATGAGTGCTAAAGGGATCAAGCAACAACCTCATCAAACTCTCCTCTGAAGAGGACAGAGAAAGCAGGTAAGACTTGGGCATTGCCATAATAATAATACTGTTAGGAAAACGAAAAACACTGGAGAAGATGTGGGAGAGCTGGAACACGAATTCACAGTTGGTGGAGCTGGGAGCTGATCCAGCCATTCTGGAGAGCAATGTGGAACTGTGCCCCAAAGGGCACAGAAACATGCAGATCCTTGGACCCGGGAAAGTCACTTCGGGGACTGTATCTCCAAGAGATTATAAAGATGGGAAAGTGTCCCAACATGTACAAAAATATTTGTAGCAGCTCTCTTTGTGGTGGCCAAAAACTGGAAATCAAGGGGATGCCCATCAGCTGGGGAATGGCTCAACTAGCTGTGGTATATGAATGTAATGGAATACTATTGTGCTACAAGAAATGATGAATAGGAGGAATTCAGAAAGGCCTGAAAGGACTTAATATGATCTGATGCTGAGTGAAAGGAGCAGAATCAGGAGAACATTGTACACATTAACAACCACTGTGTGCGAGGAATGCGCCGGACAGACTTAGCCCTTAGCAAGGACCTAAAACATTCCCAATGGACTCATGATGCAAGATGCCATCCACATCCAGAGACAGAACTACGGAGTTGGAACGCAGAATGAGGCAGCCTATTTTCTCCTTTGTTATGTTTCATTGTTTTTCTCATGGTTTCTCCTATTCATTATAATTCTTCTATGCAACATGACTGGTATGTAAATGTATTTAATAGGTATATACATGTGTGAGACACCATATAAGATTGCAGGCTGTCTTGGGAAGGGAAGGGGGGAAATTTAAAACTTATGGAAATGAATGTTGAAAATTAAAAAGTAATAATTAATTAATAAATTTTGAGAGAAAACCCTCTCCATAGGAGAATCAAAGTCAAAACCATAAAATACAAACAAAATCTATTTTTCTTTGACACGCTGAAATCAAATGAAAATTGTAACAATTTTATGAGTTACTACCAATTCAATTATACTTAGAAGGAGCATTTTCATTGATAAATGGTCCACTGTCACTTCTAATTTAATAAAAATGGGATGTTATAAAAAATAATAATAGTTAGGAAATCTCAGAGGCAGATCACTCCTCAAAGTTTTCAAAATGTTTCGAAAATTCAGTTTCTCAAAAATCCACATAAATCACCAGCATTTCTATGTTACCAACAAAACCCAGCAGGAATAGAGAAATCACACTCAAAATAACTGAAGGAAGCATAAAATACTGGGGAGACTGCTCACCACGGCATACACAGAAACTCCATGAACACAATTACAAACCATTCTTCATGCAAATAAGACAGATCTAAATAATGGGAGAAAAATTATTTACTCATGGGTAGGCCAAGCCAATGTAATAAAAATTACAACACTACCTAGATAACTTATTTATTCAGTAATATACTACTCATCAATCCACTATCAAACTATTAAAGAATTATTTCACAGAGCTAGAAAAAATAACATCAAACTTCATCTGGAAGAAAAAAAGGTCCAGAACATCGAGGGAGCCAATGAAAAGAAATGCAAGGGACAGTGTCCGAGCGCTACCAGACCTCAGACTGTTATAAAGCAGCAGTTATCAAACCACTTGGTCCTGGCTAAGAAACAGAGGGGTAGACAAGTGGAATGGTTAGGTACTCAAGACACAGTAATCAATGAATACAGCAATCTACTGTTGGATAAACCCAAGGACCCCAGCCTCTGGGATAAGAACTCACTCACTGTTGGACAAAAATTGCTGGGAAAACCGTAACAGTGTGGCAAAAACTAGACAGAGACCAATGCCTGACACCATACACAAGAATAAAGTCCAAATGGGTACATGATCTAGATATAAAGATTGATACTATAAACAAACTAGTAGAGCAAGGAATAGTGTATTTATCAGATTTTTGGAGAAAGGGAAGAATTTTTGACTAAACAAGAGATAGAAAGCATTACGAAGAGTAAAATGGATAGTTTTGATTATATTAAACTGAAAGTTTTTGCACAAACAAACCCAATGCCACCATGATTAGGAGGGAAGCAGAAAACTGAGAATTTTTGCAACTAGTGTCTCATTTCTAAAACATACAGAGAACTGAGTCAAATGTACAAGAATACAGGTCATTCCCCAATTGATAAATGGTCAAAAGATATGAACAGGCAGTTTTCAGAGGAAGAAATTAAAGCTATTTATAGTCATATGAAAAAAATGCTCTAAATCACTACTGATTAAATAAAATCAAAACAACTCTGAGGGACCACATCACACTTACGACATGACAGAACAGGAAGATGATCAATGCTGGAGAGGATGTGGGAGAGTTGGAACACTAATTCATTGTTGGTGGAGCTGTGAACTGATCCAACCATTCTGGAGAGTAATGTGGAACTATGCCCAAAGGGCTACAAAAATGCATACCCTCTTACCCAGCAATATCGCTTCTAGGACTGTATCCCCAAGAGATCATAAAAATGGGAAAAGGTCCACCATGTACAAATATTTATAGCAGCACTCTTTGTGGCAACCAAAAACTGGAAATCAAGGGGATGCCCATCAATTGGGGAATGGCTGACTAAATTGTGTTATAGGAATGCAATGGAATATTACTGTGCTATAAGAAATGATGAACAGGAAGACTTCAGAGAAGCCTGGAAAGACTTATATGAACTGATGCTGAGTGAAAGGAGCAGAACCAGGAGAACTTTGTACACAGCAACAACCACAGTGTGCAAGGAATTTTTCTGGTAGACTTGGAACTTCATTGCAATGCAAGGACTTAAAAAATTCCCAATGGTCTCTTAAGACAAAATGCCTTCTACATCCAAAAAAGGAACCATGGAATTTGATCGCAGATTGTAGCAGATCATTTTCTTTTGTGTTATGCTTTGGTTTGTTTTATGATTTCTCCCATTCATTTTAATTCTTCTGTGCAACATGACTGAGGTGAAAATGTATTCCATAGGAATGTATGTGTAGAAGATGGCAGAGTAGAAAGACTCACATATGCTAACTCTGAATCCACAGCCCATGGATTTCCTCTAAAAAGAACGCCCAACAAATTCTGGAACAGTGGAAGCCACGCAGCAACACAGTGAAGGAGACTTCCGTTCCAGAATGCCCTGAAAAACCGACCCCAAAGGTCCACCGCACACAGGATGGGAGCGGAGCCCTGCCCTGCCCTGCCCTGCCCTGGCCACACAGCACTGAGAGGAGCGAGCAGATCCGCATAGGCTTCAGGGACGGAATCTCCAGAGGCCGCAAAGGTCCCTCCACCCACAGAGGTACAGGTCAGTGAGAGAAACGTCTGGACGGGCTGAGAGGGGAGCAGGGTGTCTCCATAACTTGGGCCCCCTCAGGAGGCAACAGCAGAGGCAGCAGGCAGCCAGAGGCTCCCAGAGCAGGCAGGAGCTCAGCAGCAGCTCCATTACAAAAGGTCTCTGCATATACCCCCTGAGGGAACTGAGCCTGGGAGGAGGCCCTGCCCCCACCCCAGAACCTGATTTAATCTTACCCTGAATAGCAGCCAGGCCTGCCGCCAAAAGCCCTGAGGCTGGGGAGCAGCATTTGAATCTCAGAGCCCGAGCACTAGCTGGGTGGATCTAGGCAAGGGTGGACAGGACTCTCAGAAGTCAAGTAACTGGCTGGGAAAATGCCCAGAAAAGGGAAAAAAAATTAAGACCATAGAAGAAGGTTATTTTCTTGAAAAAATGATTCCAACCTTCATCTCTGAAGATGAAGAAGAAGAAAACTGCTTACCATCAGGTAAAGACATAAGAGTCAAGGCTTCTGTATCCCAAACATCTGAAATAGATATCCAATGGGCTCAGGCCATGGAAGAGCTCAAAAAGGATTTTGAAAATCAAGTTAGACAGGTGGAGGAAAAACTGGGAAAAG
>CM053770.1:254630850-254699534 GCA_028658325.1 Potorous gilbertii
GGAGGGATGGGGAGAAGTTGGAACTCAAAGTTTTAGGAACAACTGTTGAGTATTGTTCTTGCTACTAGGAAATAAGAAATACAGGTAATGGGGAATAGAAAGTTATCTGGCCCTACAGGACAAAAGAGAAGATGGGGACAAGAGAAGGGAGGGATGATAGAAGAGAGGGCAGATTGGTGATAGGGGAAATTGGAATGCTTAGTGTACTGGAGTGGGGGAGGGGACAAATGGGGAGAAAATTTTGGAACCCAAAATCTTGTGAAAATGAATGTAAAAAGTTAAATAAATAAATTTATATTTTAAAAAAAAGGAATGTACGTGTAGAATCTATATAAAATTTTCTGCTGTCTCAGGGAGGAAGGGGGAAGGAAGGGAAAAAATCTAAGTTATATGGAAGTGACTGTAGAACACTGAAAACAAATAAAATAAAATAAAAAATAAAAGATTTGACACAAAGTATATAACTTCCTGAAAAGTGTTATTGTAATAATAAAAATTTGCAGAAATTCCAAAAAGAAAGTAAGAAAACACATGTGCAAGAAAAAAAGGTCAAGAATATCAAGGAAACCAATGAAAAAATAGGAAGGACGGAGGGTTTACAACTAGCAGTTTTCAGACTGTGCCACAAAGTTGTAATTATCAAAATCATACAATGCAACAGATCAGCTACACAATAAGCAAATGAGGACAGTAACCTGATATCTGATAGACCCAAACATTTCAGCTATTTGGGGCAAGAACTCACTGTGAGACAAAAACTGTTAGGAAAACGCAGTGGCGATGTCCAGAACAACATCTCACACTATATACAAAGGAAATATTCAAGTGAGTTAGACACTATAACCAAATGAGAGAAGCATGGAAGGAATCACCTGTCAGATATATGGGGAGGGGAAGAGTTCTGACCAAACAAGAGACAGAGAAGTTCACAGAACGTAAAACAGAGAGCTTCTGATTACATCAAATTTAAAATGTTTTGCACAAATAAAACCAAAGCAGCTAAAATAAGAAGACAGGAAACTCGAAGGAAAAATATCTTTGCAGTGTTTCCCTAATAAAAACCACATTTCTCAAATATAACCCTAAACTGAGTCAAATTTATAAGAATAAGTCATTCTCCAATGGAAAATGAACACAAAATATGAACAAGCAGTTTTCAGAGGAAGAAATGCAAGCTATCAACAGCCTTATGGAAAACATGCTCTAGATCACTAATAATTAGAGAAATGTAAAACAACCCTGAGGTATCATCTCATGTCCATCAAATTAACTAAAATGACAGAAAAAAATGACAAATGCTGGAAGGAATCTGGCAAAATGGGTACATTAATCCGCTGCTGGTGGAGCTGTAACCAGGCCCAACCACTTAAGAACAATTTGGAATTATGTCCCAAAAGTGATTAAACTGTGCATAGCCTTTGTCACAGCAGAACTGCTACTAGGGCTAAAACCCAAAGAGATTAAAGGAAAAAGAAAAGGACCCATATGTACAAAAATATTTACAACAGTTCTTTTCATGGTGGCCAAGAGATGTCCCCATCAAGTGGGGAATGTAGAGTATGACTGTGATGGACAGTTTCGGAAAACCTGGAAAGACTCATAAAGTAATGCAAAGTGAAGTGGGCAGAACCAGGAGATCACTGTACATGGTAACAGTGACCGCCTGGGAAAGAGTGGGCTACTCTAATCATGACAACTCCAAAGGACTCATGATGAAACGTGTGATTCACCTCCATAAAGAGCTGATGGATTCAACAATGCTTTTTATTCTCTCTTTTGTAAAAAACACAGATAATGTGAAAATGTATCTTGCATCAGCTCATATTTGGAATGGAATTTTTATTTCCTACCTTCTTAGTGAGCGAGGGGCAAGGGTGAGGGCAAAGAGACTCAGAAACCAAAAGCATGATAAAAAAGAATAGAAAATTCTGTTTCTCTACAGAGATCAAAAACCAGACACCAAGGTGACCCAACAATTTCATAAAAAGCACTCCCAAGTTTGAGCAACACTAAGTGGCACATGCACATATAGCCTTTGCTTAGCACCATTCTACCCGTGTCTTCTATCAGGACAAACTGCTGCTCTTACCCCCAAATGAGGTCTGCACTGGATTCCTTGGTGTTTATCAGGCCTGTGACAGCCGCTGTCTACATGACCAACACCCCTCCACCCCCACCCCCAATGCCTGTCTAAACGAGGAGCTGTAAACCAGTGCCAGGACCAATGGAGAAGTAGCAGTGGAGCAGAATACTTGGTGCCACTGCCTGTCTCTCAGGGGATGCCAATGCTGACACCCTCCCCCCCTCCACCCCAAGCAAGCTTCAATAATGATGCTTAAAGCTCTCCTTTCTGATTCCCACTCCTTCCTTGGGGTCATGTACTACTCCCTGAAAATACCCCTCTTTACAGTCCAGATTTGAAGACCCAACTCTAAATTCACCTGTGTCAGTCAGTGACAACACCTCAGAAAAGGGCCTGGGATGTGCATCAAATGTGCACCTGGAGGGGAACCCGTGCACCAAACCCCAAGCCCCACCCTTGTCCTGACCTTTCTGACAAACACACAGTAAGGCTGTGACCTAAGTGGTTTAATAACCTCGTCACAGAAACACTCCCAACCCACACAGCTCATCCATCTGGGAAAGGTTACCTTTCTCTAGCATGGACAGAAAACTGAGTAGTGCTAGGATAATTTTCCAATCACTCTGCCCTGCACAGCACGGTTGCTGCTAGATTTAAAATGCAAGTTCCAAGGTCTTGTGGGCACCCCAACAGGGCAACAGTTCTCGGCCCCTTCTGTTTCACTATCCCTTTGTGGGAACAGGGCCCACAATCCCTCTACTGGAGCAGGTCAGCCCTCAGGGGCAATAGGAATGATACAGAAGGACCAGCATCAGAAGCAGGTCCACTCCAAGGCTGGTTCTCTAGCTCTAATACCAAACTGTATTTTATAATGCTACTAAATACAAATGATCCTCCTATCTTAATGGTACTTTTAGGCTCACAAACCAGGTTAGGCACATTATTGTACTCCTGAGGCCTTTAATTAATCAAGAAAGAAACATTTATTAAGGGCCTACTTGGTACCAGGCAGAGCTGAAGAACTAAGAGCTGAAGCTATAAACAAAGACTAAACAGTCCCTTCAAGAAGCTGACATTTTAAATGGATGCCAACACAAATTTATCAGAACATACAAGGTGGGATGACACTAACAAGCAGGAAGACCCAGAATGGCTCCTGGTGGATGCTCAAGGACCCTCTGAGCCCAGCAAGATTGTAACTGTGAGACTGAAAAGGTAGGAAGGGACAGGTCAGGGACAGCTTTAAAAGCCAAAGTTATTTATATTTGAGTGTAGAAATAAAGGGAGCTGTGGGAGAGACCAAGGCCACAATGAAGCTCTGGCAGTGGAAGGAAAGATACCTCAGACCAACCAGAACACTCTGCTCCAACTATCCAACAGGCATGTGACAAACACTAACCAGGATTTAACTAGATGGGCCCATGGCCACTTGGACCTCTCCCTTCAGGCAGGTAGGAACAACCGAAGAGCAGTCTCCCTAAGCCTGGTGAGCCATCACTCCCAATGAGCACTCCTTCAAACACTTCTGAGCTTGCCCTTGTTCATGCTAACTCTCCCCCAATGGGGCACCCTTTCCTGATCACCCTCAAGTGAGTGACTCCCCAGTCTCAAGTGCACTGATTCTGACAGCTGAGGACCTGGGCCACACCCTGGCTCAGACGCTTCCTGCCTGTGAGACTCTGGCCAAGAGTTTGTAATCTCTAACAATCCTGCTCCAGAAAAGCTGACCCCATTCTAGATCTCAGGTTCCAACATTCAGGGCAGCACCAAGACAACAGACAATCGTCCCACTGCACCCAGTTTAAGAAAAGGACTTATTTCAATAAGAAGAAGCTGTGGACATAACCAAGACGATCCCAGGCTGTGGGCCTATCCCAGCATCCCTCAGAATCACTGTCCTATCCTTCCATACGTTCTTTGTTCCAGTAAAGTATGGTGACAAACTACCAATGATCTGAACGCTTCTTGAGAAACCAGGGCTCCACGGATGTCAGAGAGCCTGCCTCAAACACTTACCAGCTGGCTGACTCATGGCAGATCGTTACACTGTTCTCAGCCTCAGTTTGCTCATCTTTAAAATAGGAACAGAAATAGCACCAATTATAAAGAAACATATATTTCTGTCATCTATTATTTATCACTGAAGTAACATATGTGAGTCCAAACACTTCCCAAACTGTATGCTAGAAAGCACTCTGAGAGAAATGATTTATAACCAAATAAGGGAGAGAAGTGAAAGACAGAATAGATGATTTTGAGTCCATGAAACTAAAAGCACTGTAATTAGGATTCAAAATACACAGGAATAAACCAAAATATCGAAGAACAAAATCCACTTGGCAATTGAGAAGAGGAGAAGATTCGCAACAGAACTGCTTTAAATAATCATGTATAAAAGAATGCTCTGTCAATAAGAAAAACGCAAATTAAACAACATTATGGACTGACTCCACGCATACTGCAAACTGGCAAAATAACAGAAGAAAAGAACAGTTCATGTTGGAGGGACTGTGCAAAGACAGGCACAGAACTGTCAATGGGTCCCTACTCTGAAAAACCATTTGGAAACATGCAAAGTGGCTAAAATATCTCAGAGATACAGCCCAAGGAGATCAGTGTCACAAAGATCATACACGCCAATATATTTATCACATATGTACAAATACAACAGCCTTCGTAGTGGCAAAGAATCACAACAATTAAGACACACGGTAAAACCCAGATGTGGTGGACAGCCTTACCACAAGAGGGTGAGCAGGAAAAGCTGAGGAAAAGCATCTTCACCACCTCAAGCCTGCCATGGTTCTTTCACAGACCAGGTAAATCTCCTAAGGCATACCATAGTTACTCAGCCCACAGTAATAATTCTAAATGAAGAACTTCTCAAGAAGAAAAACTCTAAGTCACAGAAAGTAGGGGCCCAAAGTAGCATCCACACAATTGACAACTAGAGCCCAGGACACGGCCCTGCCTTCCACAGAGGTGGAGGACAAAGGTCGGGGAGTCCTGGAGGCCCCTAATTTGGCCAGCTGACTGGTTTTTCTCTTTTGGCTCTGATGCACTGGGAAACAAAAGTGATTAAAAACAAAATACTCTCAACAAAGATAAAGTGAATATAAGAATGCAAACAAGGACATCAAACAGATCCTTTGGAAAGGCAAAAGCAGAGTCTTACGTTGGCCGTCTGGTCTCCAGCAAAGTCAGCAGTATCTGGATTGCACTGACGATTGCCGATTCGTTTTTCTCCTTGTGAAAAATATTTGACAGAAGCTGTTCAATAATCTCTTGCCTACAAACAGAAAGAGCAGGGAAGCACTTTAAGTGTCATGCAGCACTCATTGTCTGAAAAGAAAGCTGAAAGCATGCATGCAGGGTACACATGCATGTGGAAGGTTAGGGCTGGTATAGTCCTAGGAGGATGCAGGGCTGCCCATGCTCCGTGGTCAGGGGTTACCAAGCCCTAAGTGGCATGTGATGAGTGGATCAGAGACTCCTGAATCCTACAGGTAATGGGTGAGAAGCTGGTGGCAGGTTTCTTTCATTAAAAGTAATTTCTTTCAGCTACTGAATGTCTCACATCTTTTCAGGAGTACATCTGAAGAATAAACTAAGAGTTGGATGTATCTTAGGTGCAGAAAATTGTGAAAAGGATCAAGGTATTTGACTTCTCATCGTTCAGTTCTCAGGTGGAAAAATCAACTTTTTATGTAGATCATGTAGAAGAGCTAATATGATGCCTCATTTTAACAAGATCCAAAAGCACTGCCCCCACTCCATGTTTTCTAGCATTCCAATATGACTTGCTCCATCTTAGGCAGTGTGAGGGTGTAGCTGCAAGACACAGGTTCAAATCCTGCCTCTGGCCATGAAAAAGGTAAAATGAGACAATACTCACACAGTCCCTATCCCACAAGGTCACTGTGAGATCCTACACTGCTGAGTCACGTGGCAGATAATGTATGGCACTTGGTCCTCTTGAAAAAGTGACCCAAATACTGGTTCTGGTTTGTTATTAGCCTTATCTCATCAGGTACTTGAGCAGAGACCTCAAGAGGCTTATTCCAGGCTTATTTCAGTGAACGAGCAGCAGACAGAACAACCCTGCCTAATACTCCCTTATCAGTGGCTCTGCTTGCACTTCACCAACTTCCAAATATAAAGAGACACCAGTACAGAAAGACACCTGATGCTTTCTCTGTCGTGTGAAGGATCAGTTGACCAAGCTTCTCATAATGTATGTTAGAATGCAGCCCCCTCTCTAACTGAGGAGCAACCTCTACTCCAAATCACTTCAATTTGCTACACACACAAAAAAATTCCTCTTCTGCCTTAGGTAGTGGCTTTGAAAGTAAGCCTGGGTTGTCCTGCCAGGTCAATGACCTACTCAAGGCTGTCTGGTGCCTCCCATCCAGTGCCCCAGGTCTGCACTACCACTTCTCTGCATGGCTTGGCTGCCTGGCTCAGGGGCTTTCTCCACCTACAGCAAGGCATGAGTCTCTAAGCACACATAAGACAAAAGACTAAAGCCTCTTAGACTAAGTCTAAAGATCTTAAACACAACTCTCTTACTTCTCAAAAACATAAAAGTTACCTACTAATGGTTAAGAAGGATCTCAAGGTCAACATTTAACAATTAAAGGTTTGAGTCACTGAACACTTATCCAAGTGAAGACTTCAGACTCACTCACCAGAGTACTCTGAACTCTAACTACCTACGTTAATGTTTGAGAGAAGATCTATGGGCTCTGATAGGGTTACTAGACTGTTATGCCAAGGGAATGCCAGAGTCCAACTTCCCTAGATTTTTAGCAAGATACTAAAAACCATTTCTGAGAGGATTCTTATGAACAGGATACAGAGCTGGAGGTCAGAGGCCAGCATGTTCCCAACAAAACTTAGTTCCAGTTCTATATCCAAAGAGGAATCACTGACTAACTGGTGCTCTCTTAAGAGGAGAGTTCCAGTGGAACAGGCCCCTTGGCTAGTTGTCATGATCTCAAGTGACATTTAAGGGCATAAAGCTTCACATTCTGCTAAAGAAAAATACACTTCCCTAGTATGGAGAGGGAAAGCACAGCTAGAGAGCAATTCATTGGGCAGCAATTTGAGGCTTCAGTGGAGAGCATGCTCCTGGAGGCGGTAGCACAAGGATCATGTAAGTCTAGGCTCCAGGTGAGCAGGGAGATGGCTGCTGGGAGGAGGGGGAGGGGAATGTCCTGGTTACACTGACTCTTATTTCTGTTCCAATTTGGTGATTCTGAACACAGGGTGATGAGTTCATCGGAACAGGGAGGGAGAGAGGGAGAGATGGATGGATGGATGGATGGATGGATGGATGGATAGATGGATACACACGCACGCAGTTAGGTGGTGCAGTGAGTGACGTGCCAGGACTAGAGTCGGAAAGTCTCCTCTTCCTGAGCTCATATTCAGCCTCACACACTTCCTAACTGTGTGATCCTGGGCAAGTCACTTCACCTTCTTTGCCTCAAGTTTCTCAGCTGTAAATGGAGCTGAAGAAGGAAATGGTGATGAACTCCAGAGCCCTAGGCAGTACCCATGACTCAGCCTCTACCATGGTTAATTTCCTGATGGGGTTACCTGATGGGTACCAGTTGCCACCTGTCCATTTCTTTTTCAAACCCCCTCAGTGGTTTCTGGAATGGAAATTCCTAAATTGCGAGGGGGACCTTCCAATGGAGGTATAACCATGACCCATCAGTACTGACAGATGCCCTCCAGTCTCTCAGGGTGGCTTCTGAATGCTGAAGTGCGGGGGTGGAGACCCACACAGAGAAGAGCAGGTGGGTGAAAACTAAGGAACAGCAGGAATGACAGCAAAACTTTCTTCTCAACGTCTAATCTCATAATCCTAAAATAATTTTCACATTAGGAGTAATCAAAGTGAGGCCCTAGAATCTCTCTACATCATGTGACAGGAAACTTTCCTCACTTTGCCTCCTGAGCTGGTGACACTCCCAACCTCTCCTGTGACCTCTGCCCTCTGCTCCTTCTCCAGTGTGACCTCCTCACTAGTGAGCAAACACAGTCCCTGCGAAGTCTACTTTTGGAGAACTGCCCAGAGAAGCTGAGCACAGAGGCAGGCCTTTCTGGCTCAGGCCACACTGCCTTCCTCTTGTATACTGGAGATGAACACTTCCCTTCCCACAGGATCAGTTTGTGATAAGGGTTTTTTCCTCCCCCAAGCCGTCCTCAACAGGAGGGCCAACAGGAGCACCTCTACCCCTCCAATCTAAATCCCATCAAGCTTTTGGTTACCAGGGGGGTCTTCCCAGGTGGCGATAACTAGCAGCTGTGCTCCCGAGGTCCCAGGAAACCCAGGGAAAGCCCAACCACAGCATAGTTGGCTTCCAGGTACATGGGAGGAGAGAGTCACAAAACCCTCAGCCCATAAAAGCAGACCTTCTGAGAGTCCGATTTTAAAATAATAAAAGAAAGGAAAATGGCCTTGGCCACAAGAAAATTCCTTAAAGTCTGCTCTACAAAACTGCTGTCCCCAAAGCTCAGGGGAGCCCAGGCGACAGACCAAACAACTTGGGTGAGTCCATGAGTTTACTTACCAAGGTAGAGTATTAGGAGGCTCAAATGACAAAAGCGTTCCTTAGCCCCACAAATTTAACTCTTTAATGAGGTAAATGAAAAACAAAAGAGCAGACAAAAGCATGGCCCCACTGCCCCTCATCTCAAGGGCAATGGAAGGACACACTACACGCAACATGGAGAACGTACTTTTCTAGAGTGGCGAGCAGGGGGTCTGGTTCTGGGCTGTTCTGGACTTGTAACATCTGGTCTCTGCTGAGGCGGATAATTTCACAGAGCGACTGCGAGGCATTGGAATGCCGCTGAGGAGAAAAACACAGCTTTTAGCAACAGCTCCCCTGAGAAGGGTAAGTCACATCAGGAGGGCTGGAGGGAACATGTGCATGCAAGTATGTGTGCGGCAGAGACAGTGAGAGAAAGGCTTGTGTGCATGCGCACAGCCAGTTATTCAAATGAACCTTGGCTGCAGACCTCAGCAAGAGACAGTCCAGGGTCAAGAATGCCCTGAAGCTGGACTCGTGAGGTGACTGTCAGAGGTGCACACTGCCCATTGCCCCTCAGGAAGGATGCAATGGGTTGCTGTAAAAGAGGTTTCAAATCCAAATAGCATTTGAACAAAAGCCCACCCACTGCCCCCCTCCGTTCCCCTCCCTCTCCGGCACTCCTTGTGAGGTGACCAGAACTTCTGGGCAAAACAGACTCCCCTACTTCACCCCTTTAAATGGTGCCTCAGCAGAGCTGGAGGCCGTTACACAAGGAGTCAGTGGATACAGTAGAGCAACGATAACCCAGCAGAGTAGAGACCACTTTTGCAGATAGTCTAGCACATAAAACAAATGGAAAAGCAGCCCAAAATAAGGATCAGCCTTGGAATATTAAGCTTCTTTGGAACCAAGGAAATTCTCCACAAGGCAGAATTGTTTCCTAGGAGTCTGGGAGGGATCATGGCAGGGGGGTTGATGCCAATACCGTAGGGCCCTGCTTTTGGAGAGCTGGGCCTCTCCTGGGACAGTTTCCAGGACCCAGACTTACTCACTGTTCTGTTGAATAATAAATCTGTTCTGCTCAAAAGCATCCAGCAAGTGATCCCCAAGTTACTCCCTGTCATTCAGACTGGGGTGACAAGGACTCTTTAGGTGCCTCATCAATCTCCATGGATCTCAAAACTGAACTCTTCCCAGGGACAATAATCAGTGACCCTAGGGTGCCAAAGAACACCTTCCAAATGTAATGGCGAACTGAGGGTGGGACTGGGACTTCTCTCTTCTTTGTAACACGTGCCACTCCCAACCCCCAAATATCGAGTGACTGCTTGGCAAATATATAATGATGTAAAATAAAGCTCTAATTCACTCATGTTACGCTGTCCTGTTCCTTACAAGTACTCATTATCTGTAATGAACATAATGTAAAATACCTACTGCTGGTGCTATATTATGGGGGCAGAGAGAAGAATCCAATCCCAGAAGCACTGATTTAGGTAGCAGAGTCTAGAAGAGTGCTGGATTTGAATGAAATCCATAAAACCTGAGTTCAAATCCAGTCTCAGACCGTATCATCTGAGTGACGTTGGGCAAGTCAATTAACCTGTATGGCTGCTTTCTTTGCCTGTAAATTGGCAACTGATGGTCCCTCCTCTCCCCAGGACTGTTGTGATAATAAAATGAGAGAATACAATTACCTCTTCCTCACACCTGCCACCCCACACCTCCAACCCCCAAAAGTGTGTCCATGATCTGAAAAAATTGTGTACAACTTTTTGGCCCTGCTTCATACCAGAGATGAATACTGAGTATTTTCTTTGTCTTTTATGGGGTGTTTATAGTACCTCACTGTAAAATTGGGGTTAATATTATACAATACCATATATGTATTTTAGGCATTTCTGAGTTTCTAAATCTTTTTTGTCATCTGAGGCTTCCATAAACCCCACCCCCAAAATTCCCACATAATTTCTTATACCAACCCAATATATGGAAACCATGATGGGGAAAGTCGCAATGTGAAAGGGATGCAGGGTGGGGGGAACCTATGGTCTTGAGGCCACATGTGGCCCTCAAGTTCCCACTGACTGAATCCAAACTTCACACAACAAATCCCCTTAATAAGAGGATTCGTTCCATAAAACTGGCATTCAGTCAAAAGGCCACGCCCAAGTCTTATGGCACCACATAAATACTGGCTGTGATGACAAGGAAGATTATTAGCACCTATCCTAGTGTTTTCTCCGGTTCTACCACAAAGCCCCATTCCAACACTTGGATGCTGACAGCGCTTGGCGCCCCACCAGCCCGCGTGTCCGCCTGGCACACTCACATCTTCTTCCTGAGACGGATGGACTATCCCCACGAGCCTCTGGATGATCTTCTCCTCATTTAGCCACTGTAAGACACAGGACAGAAAGGTCACCATAGGGAGTCAAGCCCCAGTGAAGAAAAACCTATTTGGACATTCTCATCTGTCAGGCTGAGGGAGACTCCATGTTTCTCTGGCTTTGAATGATATAACTTTTGAGACTTCCCTGAAGACAGAATGCCAGTGAACATAAGATTAGAAACACCAGTATCCAACAACCCCTAAAAGTTACAACTCGACATAATAATCACGACCAGAGGACAGGAGTAGAATCCACCAGACAGGCTCATCACAAACAAGGAAAAGGGGAGAAAAATAGATGGAGGAATGCACACATATTAAATGGTTAAAGGAAAGTTTGTAAAACTTTATAGTTAAAGAAAACGGAGCCACATGATGGGTATTTTTCAATATTTCACCCAAGCAAAGGCTAACAAAAAAAAGTGAGAAAATTTTCACATCACATAGTCATGGGCTGAAAAACTTAGGCAGTCCGCCTGCCAGAGCACCTACTTATTACCCTTTGTTCGGGAAGTATTTCTCTGGTTGCAGTAGGGATCCTCAGGATCAGAGTATCAAAGAAAACTGAAGAGACTTTTGAAACCACTTCTTTTATCCTTATTTTACCCATGAGGAAACTGAGGCCTTTGCTTCTTGCAGGGATTATGATAAAATTGTCAGAATTTAGGATTTATAAAATAAAGAAAAGCTTAGGGAATATAAATTGGAAGAAAAAAGGGAGAGGAGTAAAGGAAGGAGACAGTTGAGAAATGAAGAAAACAGATTTAATGAGAAAACTTAGTATGTTTAGGGAAAACCCTGCCATAAAGATATAAGAAAAAAGAAAGTTCCGTAAAAACAATGCCCCATAAGTAAAGGATATTAACAGTGGCATCTCGGACTATAATCAGGAAGCTCTGGGTTCGAGCTCTGCTTCTGGCCCCCCCTGGGCTCTCAAGTACTCTAAACTATCTTGGTAGTGGGAGTTACATGGCCATGCCCAGATCTGTGAAATCCCACTCAGGTTCCAAGCTTCTCTCTGTTTTCTCAAAGCAAACTGGAAAGCAGGGGAAAGCCAACAGTGGTAGTTCAACAAGAACAGCCAAAGGAGCTGCTGATGGGGGCATGAGATGAGCAAGCTGGCCTGGTCGGCAGGGAGGGTGGGTGGGTGGGTGGGTTGGCAAGAGTACATGCTTGGCAGCTGGGAGGGTTTTGGGCCTAGCATCATCTAGGCACCATCAGGTCCTGTATGGGAAAACAAGGAAGCTTGGTCTTTCTGGCTCCCTCTAGCTTCGAACATGGTGATCTTAAAATATAAACAGTGCGTATAACTAAGGAAACCCAAAGCCTTGTGCCAACCTACAGAGCAGCTGCAGTTGGCTATAAATAGAAAGGAGGGGGAACAGAAAATAGGGCGAGACTTCTGTTCCTGAAGAGGAAAGTGTGAGCTCAAACGATTAATAGATCAAATGCCACAAAAGCAAATGTTCAGGACTCTACCAGGCATGTGGAACACATAGTACAAAGGTCTGACCCCAAAATGGCCCAGTTGAACATCGCTCACTGTCGTCCCCCTGGCCTCTAGGCCAAAGACTAACTGCTCAGGCATAGCCTTGGCAGCTTGATATGCTCATGTCTGTGCTAGGCAAACTGGATCATGTGCCTTTGCTCAGAATGTACTCTGTTATCGCCTCCACCTGCATGACACTGGGCATGTCAATTCAGACGTCTGAGCCTCACTCTCGCCCTCCTGCGTAAAAGGAGGCATTTGAACAGCTGGCCTCCATATCTATGATCCTCTGACTTTCAGCATCTGAGGCTCAGGTATAGGAAGCTATCCCCGACCCAGCTGAAAACAACGATGGGAGGAAAAATGCTTCATCATCAGAGCCTCATGGCTTCCCTGACCGCTCTCTCCCTGAACTGTCCACAGGTTCCACCCAGTGAAACTCTAGGCTCTCTGAGGGAGGGCCCTGTTCTTTCTGAATCCCTATGGTGAGCCCAGGAGCACCATATAAAGTGGGTGCTTAACGGAAGATTATGGAAGGAATTGAAGTATTGGGGAGAAGGGTAACTCAATGTGACAATAAGTTGGGAACGGGCATCAGGAACAACTGCTGAGCAACCCTGACCAAATACATGGAGCAATGGGCACAAAGCTTCTGGTCAAGTCACCCTTTAGATTCCCATTCCCCATCCTTCCTCCTTTTCACCAGTTCTCTTTAGTGTCTGGGAAACACCCAAAAGGCAATGCCATCACACACCCATGCCCAAAGCTGAGACAGTCTTTCGTTTCCCTGTGATCAACAATTAAACAATCTTCCCAGAAGTCTCTTCGTGCTACACACTCCAGACCTCCAGATAGGCTCTTCCTCCAAAAGACCCACTCTCATGAACACCTCCTTCCAGGTCCAGTTAGCAGACCCAGCCACTACATGTGTGCTGGCAAGGATGTGTCCTCAGATCTCCAAACATCAACAGAATGTGCTGGACCTTCAGGCACAACCAGACAGAACTCCCTTTTGCAGGCCCTTCTCTATTTCCTTTGAACTCTTCAGATCTTTAATTCAAATGAGTACATGAGATCCAAACTCATTTCCAAACAAATGGGCAAGTTCCAGGGTTCCAACCAAGTAAAGTATTAGAGAAGTATGATGAACTGGGAAATATTTCTGAAGGAAGACACTGACGGGAAAGAAGAGGAGACTGCACAGGGCAGGCTAAGAGCACCTGAAATCCCATGACACCCTGTGACTCCCTGAAAAATACATCTACCTGGAAGAAAGGCCTGCCTATGTAAAACCAAGTCTCCCATGTTTCAGTGATCTGGCACCGGCTGCAGTCTATCCATGATCTGAGCCCAAGAAAACTCTTTCTCTTCTCCCAGGGGAAGCATTCCCATTAACAGGCAGCACTTCAACTGAAGTAACTTTTCCAAAAGATTGCCAGAACCTACATATGTAAGAATCCTGAGTCTGATGCAGAAATCCTAGCTCTCAAATATCCCAGGAACATCCAGTCCCTGCACAAGGATGGTGTTGATTGCTCTCCCCACTACCCTCCCCGTGACTGGAGAAGGTCATCGTGGCTGCTGCCGTTCCCCTACTAAGGCAGCTTTCAGGAAAGAAGGAGACATCTTAAACAACTGCACTTACAAGCACAGATCCAGCCCCAGCAAACCAGGAGCAGGCCTCAGAGCAGCTGCTTCCAGAGCTCTCAGCCCACAGAAGACAGTGTGATATATCTCATTAGAAAGACAACTGACCTTGAAAACAGATCCTGGCATTTAAAAATTACTAAGAGTACCTGAACACTGTGAGCAAAAAAAAAAAAAAAAAAAAACCACAGCCGAGTCATCATCTTTCAAGAAATTTTCAAGGGAAACTGGCCTAACTTGTTAGAACCAGAAGGTAAAATACAAATGGAAAGAATCCATCAATCACTTCCTGAAAAAGATCCCAAAATGAAAACTGCCAGTAGAGCTCCCAAAATATTACAAGCAGCAAGAAAGAAACAATTTAAGTATCATGGAGCCACAGTCAGGATAACACAAGATGTACCAGCTTCTACATTAAAGGATCAGAGGGCTGGGAATATGATATTACAGAGGGCAAAGGAGCTAGGATCACAACCAAGAATCACCTCCTCATCAAAACTGAGTTCAACGGGAAAAATGGACATTCAACAAAATAGGGGACTTTCAAAGCATTCTTAATGAAAAGACCAAAGTTGAATAGAAAATTTGATTTTCAAATACAAAATTCAAAAGAAGCATAAAAAGGTAGATGGAAAAGGGAAACTATAAGGGACTTAATAAAGCTGAACTGTTTATATTTCTACATGGGAAGATGATTCTTACAACTCATAAGAACTTTCTCATTATTAGGGCATGTACAAGGAGTGTATACAGATAAAGGGCACAGGTCTGAGGTGAATATGAAGGGAATATTTCTAAAAAAAATAAAGTTAAGGGGTGAGAAAGGAATGTACTGGGGGAAAGAGAAAGAGAGGTAGGATGGGTAAACAACCTCACATGAAAAAGGCAAGAAAAAGTCTTTAGAGTAAGAGAGGAAGAGGGGAGAGGAGGAAGAATAAGTACACCTTACTCTCATCAGAATTAGCTCAGAGGCAATAGCACACACACTTAAATGGGTACAGAAATATATCTCACCCTATGGAAAGGAGGAGGGGAAAGAGAGAAGAAAAGAGGGGAAGAGTTAATAGAAGGCAAGCTGGAGGAGGGGGAAATCAGAAGCAAAGCACTTTTGAGGGACAGGGTGAAAGGAGAGAGAATACAAGAAATGGGAGGAGGGGAATAGGATAGAGGGAAATACAATTAGCAATAGTAACTGCAAAAAAAATTTTTAAGCAAGTTTCTTTGATAAAGGTCTCATTTCTCAAACATAGAGAATTGAATCCAATTTATAAAAATAGAAGCCATTCCCCAACTGATAAATGATCAAAAAGTATGAATAGTGTTCAGATGGAGTAATCACAGCTCTCTATAACCATATGAAAAAATGCTCTCCCTATTACTGGGTGAAATGCAAATTAAAACTGAGACACTACTGCACACCCATTATACTGGCTAATAGGACAGAAAGGGAAAATGACAAATGGTGGAAGAGATGTGGGAAAAATGAGACATTAATGCACTGTTAGTGGAGTTATGACACGATCAACCACTATGCGGAGCAATTAGGAACTACGGCCAAAGGGCTATAAAACCACGCATACTCCTTGATCTAGCAATACCACTACTAGGTCTGTATCCCAAAAGATAAAAAAACAAAAAGGAAAAGGATGTATATGTACAAAAATGGCAAAGAACAGGAAATTGAGGGGAATGCCATCAATGGGGGAATGAATGAACAGACTGTGATATGTGACTGATTATGATGGAGTATACCATACTGTAAGAAACGATGATCAACAGGGCACTCTCAGAAAAATGGGGTTAAGACTTACATGAGCTGATGAGCATTGAGGATTAGGGACATGTTAAGTGACACGTACTGTGTACAATAGCAACATGGTAAGATGATCAACTATTCACAGCAATGCAATGATCCAAGACAGCTTAGAAGGACCGACGACGAAAAACGCTATCCATTCCCAGAGAAAGAACTAATGGTGTCTGAATACAGACTGAAGCACACTTTTAAAACTCTATTTTTTTCTTGAGGATTTTTTTTTTGGTCTATGCTTTCTTTCAAAACATGATTACCATGAAAATGTTTTGCATGACTCCACATGTACAACCTATATCAAACTGCTTGGCTTCTCAATGGGGGGAGGTGGTAAGGGACAAAGGAAGAGAATTTGGAAATCAAAGTTTTAAAAATGAATGTTAGAAATTGTTTTCACATATAACTGAGGAAAAGTAAAATATTAGGAATCCTTGGCAAAACAAAAAAACCAAACAATGGTACTTACATTCAACACATCTTGCCTGGGCTGTGGAGGCTCGATACAAGTTAGGAGCCTGAGCAATAAATCCATGATAGCAGAAGTTCCTATGTGCTTTATGATGAGGTCTACAAAATCACGCTTCTTTTTTAAGAAATCCACAATCTGAGGAAAAGGGAAAAAAAACCTCTATTATCACCAATTCTGGGATCTCTACCTCTCTCCATCTGGAGTGCCTAGTCATGCCTAAGGCAAGCACATCAGTACAAAGGTCTCCACTCTGCCGCTTTTACCACTAGTTCACACACAGGGTGAACAAGCCTAATGCTGCATCCTGTCAATGCCAAGTAGCTATGGGCTAAGTAGCAAGGAGGCCTAGGAAAATGCCTATTTGGGGAAAAAAAAAGTGAAGGTTAACAAAGGACACCCAGTGGAACCCAAGTCAGCATTAAGAAGGGCTGGAGTTAACAGCAGAAGCAATCACTATTCTCCCACATCAGAATTTAGCGTAAATTAACCTATTCCCAGGGATCCAAATGCCAGGAAACCGTTCCCCTGACGGCTTTCTGACCTTATGGTCTCACTGCCTAACGAGCTGGACCTGGGGGAGCTATAAGCCCACCAGGCCGGCTCGATGGGAGCAACAGCCTCTGCTCAGAGAGGGCCTTGGGCCTCAAGCCTAAACTCGGGAGTGCCAAAGGGAGCAGGCCCTCAGCGCCCATGAACCCACTTTACAGTTCTGAGCCAAAGAATCTTAAAGTACAAAAATACGGTTTTAACAATCCACAGATGCAGAGCAGAATCCAGAAAGGGAAAAGTCAGAGGCTCTTGAGAATGTGAGAGGCACAGTGAAGACTGGGAAGAAGTTAGATGGGAGGAGACACGGCGTGATACTGAATGGGATTTTCTAGTACAAATCTGAAAAACAGGGGCCTGCATGCATAGAGAAGGGAGCTCACTGGAGGTGACCTTTGGACAGCTGACAAAAGGCACATGCTACCCTACAGCTCAGGAGGACAAGTTTTGGACTCTGAAGGTTGTAAGGCCTCACAGTTTCCACTGCACACTAGCCCTCATTTTCTGCTAAATCTTTATGTCTAATAAGATCTTGGAACAGTAACAGCTCTTTTTTTCAGCCAGAGGCCAAGGGGGTGCTTGATTTGCTCTGAGGAAGGGCCTGCCTGGTAGAAGGGAAAGGAAACCTGGCCTACTCTGGGACCAGATGCACCAGGTCCAAAAACAATTCTGCCCCGCCACCCCATTTCTTCTCAGAAGGCTCACAGAGGCATTTCTAACCAAGGAAAATTGCAGCTCATCTGCGTGGATCAATTTACCTTCTGGATAAATCTCAGGCAATCTTTGGTGGAAATGAACTAAAAGGAATCTAGTCAGATCTAACATAGATTTGGGTCAGCTCAGGGTCCCCAGAACCTCAATGAAAATGAGCCAAAGCAGTAAAGAATGGCTATAACTTTGACCAAGTGCTTTAAGGGCCCTTTAGAACACAAAACTCCAGGCCGCTCTTCTAGTCTGGGCTAAACTGAGGCTCCAGTCACAGGTACTCCTTACCAAACAGGGACCAGATTGGAATCTAATAAAGATATTTAAATCATATGAACCAGCTTATTCACAAGATTGCTTTTCTTGTCGCCTCTAACTTTCTTAAGTCCACTGAGTCTTGAGGTTCACCTGACTCCCTAACCCACCCCAACCCCACAATCTCAACAGCTCTCTCCTCCCATAAAGTCTCCTTCCCACATCACAAAATCTCAAGTCCATAAAACAGATCACTGAAACCCACTAGGAGTAATCAACCATCTCACACCCTAGACACAAGGCCAGACCTAGCTGACCACCACATAGGAGGATTCCCAGCTCCACCACTTAACAGCTCTTGTCCACAATTTATTCTAGAGGTGCTGAGCATCTGGGGTCTGGCCTCACTGTAATGCCATGCAATATTACGTATCACCTAATGTCCGGGCTCTGAGTCAGTTTCCTGGTAATGCTTTTACCCTTGACCACATACAGCCAGTGTCCCTTCTCTAGACCAACGCTTCTTAAATTGTACATGGTGATCCCATATGGGGTCATGAAAAATTTGGCAACAGGAAGAAGCTTCTAAATGTGCAATGACCAAAAATTAATTAAAAATCCAAACTGAGGTGCTTTCCAGCAGCGCTCACCCATATTGCATTGCACAATTTCACTGGAACTTTGGTTTTGACAGTTTGCACTGAACATCCAGCAGGGCATACCACACCAACAAATGCTGCCGAAACTCGAATAGGAGTCTCCAGGAGTCTCTAGACTACCAAGATGCCCAAAGCTCTGTCCATTAGGGCTCATAAGGGTCCCACCATGGCAGCTGAAGGGAAACCACCCCAAGCAGAGAAGGGGACTGGGGCCGATGCTTTGGGGGGAAGAAATTCACACACATCCCTCTCTACTTTGAAGAGTTACTAGGAACAACCTAATGAGATGACAGCTAGAAGTTAGAACAGGATCACCTTTTATTCTAACAAAATGGAAATGAGGACAAATGAGTTCCTTTTTCTTGAATCCTTGTGAGTTTACTAAAATGGTCCTTAATTCCAATGACCTTCAGGAACATGACCTTGTTAAGCAAGGCCTGGAGAGAAGCACCACAGAGGTGCAGAAATATTTTCCCTTCACAAACGAGATCCTCACTTAGCTCTGTCCTAGGCTAGAGTGAGCTCTGGAAGGGATGGAGGAGAGTACCACATCCTCTGTCTGTTAGCACACTCCCAACCTCTTTGGACTAAGCTCAACCCGGCCTTGACCTGGTGACAGCGCAATCTGTAGCAGCTTCAGGGGATCTGTCTGGAGGCCTTCTTTTCACAAGATGAGTCCTAAAGAACAAGCCTCCTGTTCTCTGCCAGGGTGCCTGAATTTACTTCTAGTTCATACGATGCTACAACTCTTCTATCCATTAATGGCTTTCAAAGGTCCTCCTTATACACAGTCCACCATTCAGTATTCTCCATTTTTCTGCATCTCTTCACAAAGAGAAATTATGCCTCAAATTTGCACCCACCCCTCTCTGCCCAAGATTCTAATACCTCCAGGTTCAGACAGACTTTGTCAATCAATCAAAAGATTTATGCAGATAACCTAAGTGAGAAGCTGTGAAGCCCAACATTCAAGTATAAATTCTCAGGTGTTTCTAAAGATAAACATGTAAATTTTAATTAAAATTCAGAATACCACAAGCATAGAAAACAATTTGCTAGCAGTTACTTACCTTTGGAAAAAGAATATTTACCTGTTCTGGTTTTCGGCTAATAAGAATACTTAGCACCTTGCTGAAGAAACTGGCAAGTAATGGGTTCAAAGGGGAATCATTTAGGAGGAAACTATACAGTTTCATTAGCAAAGATTCATCTTCTCCCAATCTATCGTTCATCTGCGAAACGTCAGAAGTGAGCAATTCACAAGCTATGTTTGGGTACCTAGAAGAACAGGCATGGATGTCATCAGACGGCCACAGATCAGAATTACATATAAGCACATGCTAAATAACAGAACTTAGAAAGGCTTCCTCAAAATGTCTGCAACCACTCAAACATCAGCCTGGAGTCTGAGACAAAGTTAAGATACAGGATTTTCCTATCTGCAGATGAAAATGGATATTAGACTTCAACAAAGAACTTCAGTAGTTTACGTGGCCAAACTGGGTTGCAGCAAACTGGTTGAGACCAAGGCCTGCTGGTTGGCAGAAGAGAAACTGGCACTCCAGGAGCTCCCAATGTCTCTCAGAAGGCCTCCAGGTGCTGCAAGGTCAGGCCATGGATTATGAGAAAAGGCCACAGCCCAGTTAACTGGTCACTTATGCTCTAGCCTAAGAATTCTTGGGGTCAGGTTCCACCATTACATAGACTGGAAAGTCAGCATCATTTCTACCCAGAGGAAGCCCTGGAGGAGATTCGTCAAGAATTCAGTAACCATTAGATCCCAGATGAGCCTAGTCAAAGACTTTATCCCCTACAAAGAAGGAAGTGTCTCTTCAGCAGCTCCCAAACCTTAGTGGGTGTTGGGTGGCTCACATGTTCCCATCTCCTGAGGAAAGTACAAAAGTAAATGGCCACCTCTTCACACAGTAACTGCTCACACTTGCACACACCATGTTACCATCTAGACATCAAACCTAAAATAAACAGTATTGTCTCTACTTTGCAAGTGAGGAAACCGAGGTTCAGGAGTAAGTGATGTGCTCAGAGAAACACTCTCAACACACACACACACACACACACCCTCTCTCTCACTGGGCCTCACACCCAAGGTCTTCTGTCCTTTCTCCTACTCACAGGCTCCCTGCCTACTTGGTGAACAACATGGCAGAGACAGTCTACACTCGATTCCCTCATGGTGCTGGGTATTAAGAACCTGAGTAAAATTCTCCAAAGGCCAGGAAACAGCTGTGCCAGCTGCTGAATTTAGCACATGGGAGACATCTGGGTGGCCTAGGGCCCAAGTAACCTATTCTAAACCGATAAGGTAGAAATAAGGCTTCTTTATGTCAAGTCTGAGTAATTTCTCACCCATGAAATAGGTGAATCCAAAGTTGCTGTAATTTATTTGTAAAGCAGACAGGATTTTCTTGGAGGTTTCTGCTAAAACTGGGGGGGGGGGGGGCGAAGAGAGGTGGCCATAAAGAATCCCCCATTTCACCCCACTTCTTTGGTCAGGTCCATTGCCCATCTGGTATTATAGAAATGGGCATCCCATTACCATGACTCTCTTGTTGAGTTCTCTCATTTCCCCCAACCCGAAGCTCCCCGTTTTTTATAACTGTAGTGCTTAGAACTTAGCACTTCTCCCTTTCGCCTTTTCTCTAAGAATTTCAAAGGTTCTTATAGTTGTAAGGGACCTCAGACAGTCCAACAAGATCCAGAAAGGGTTAAGTAAATCAACAGACCAAGCTAACAGAGGCAGTTAAAGAGCCAGGCTGTGACATCATCACTGCCAGGTTGGTGCCACCAAGCTCATGTACTACAGTCTAATAATTCCATCAAGGTCTTACTCCCATAAACATAGGGGCACTAAAAATCCTGAGGGATGGTGCACTTGCCCAGCAATGAAGTAAAAAGACAAGTCTTCTCTGTATCAAGGACCCATGATTTCCCACAAAGGCTCCTCTAGCACCTGGGGAACAAGGTGACAAATCACCCAACATCAAACACATGCATCTAACTCCTGTTAGTGGTCACAAAGCATGGGCTGCTGAAGGTTACATTGGAACGGTTTTTGTTTTTGAGGGGGTGGGAGGTAGAAGTAGCAGTTTCAGTAGGGGGGAGGGGAAAATGGGAAGAAACAGAAGGAAAAATAAAGAAGAATATAAATGGTTAATAATTGAAATGATTTTAAGATTATGTGATGCCTCTCAGACTTGCCTCCCTCCAAGCAGCAATCTACCCTTAAAATTCTCCTGTAAACAATTACCCCTAACCTACTGACACTGCAGCCCAACTTCACAGCCCTGAAGGCCATTCTCAATACGTTCTATCACTCCTGAACATCACTGGCATCAGGCCACTTTACCCATCCCCTATAAAATCTGGACCTCAAAGTTTGAGAAGATACTTTACAAACAACAATAAAGAGTTTGTATTTTCCTTTCCTTCAGTCTACAGACATGATAAAAGTCCTCTTAATGTTTCATGGTAAATACTCACTTGTCAAAGGATTCATATTTATGCAATTACCTACTTCAATATATCGAATCTACTCTTCCTTTAAATTTCCTAATGGGTTCTTACTCAATGCCCCCAGTAAGTAAAAGGTCAGTCTGTCCTAAATGGTTCTAGGTCTTCTGGGCACAGGCCTAGACAGGGAAGCATCCCATACTGACTTCAGTTTGTGCTGTGTGGTCTCTGGAAGTTGTTTAACTGCCATCTCTCTGGGGAAAAGTCCTCCTGAATAGTCTTCCCATGTGGAGTCCTGTCTCAGTGTCTCCCCAGCACTCTGCCCTCCCAGGATACCTTAGAGCTAAATTTTAGAACACTCTAGTTTCAATCTCATGACTCCCATGGACTTCGTTTTAAGCAAGAGGCTAAGGCCCATCAATGTCCCAAATCATGCTTCTAAATCTTTAAAACAGAGCCAGCAAATGGCCTGCAGAACCACTCCTGGATCGACACATCAATATTCTTTCTACAAATAACTTCCCAAGGATAATGTGGCTTCAGTCATTCTTCTTTTTCCACTCCAAAACAAAGATTCTATTTTCTTACTTGTATCTGATTTTTTCATCCATGTCTTGAGGTGGTTCTTCTATAATGAATGAGACTAAATCTTCAAGGCATTCTGCTTTTAACAGAAACTCAATAAGTTTGCGGTTCTGAGCTTTACATTCTTGCAAAACATCTTCCTCATCCATTAATTCTTTCAACGTTACATCTTCTCTCTCTAGAAGTGTGTCTATGTGGGATGATGAGTGAAGATCAAATTTCCAAAACATGCTGGTCTAAAGAAATGAAAAAATATTTCACAAAATTAACTCCAAACATTACAATTTTCCCACTTTTCCCATAATTAGTTTAGGTTTATGATCCAAAAATCCCAAACTGGCATTATATATAAAATAAACCTTTAATCTGAGTTAAAACAATTGTGACTTTTGGCAGATAAATTTGATTCTTTTCTTAGACCCCCTCTTTCACCTAAAATGGAAGGTATTTATTTTTAAACTCTTTGAACTTAAAAAATATTCGAAGGCAGAATGAACCAAGTATAACCTGTTTTTATACAAAAGTTCATGGCTATAAATAATAACACGAAGAACATGCCGTTAGCTGGTTCCAGTTGCAGCATACTTTCCCCTTGATGGAGCAACCATACTGCTAGTTTAGGCATGAGATTTAAAACAAAAATCTTTACATCCCTTGTATAAAGATTTACATGTAAACCATGTTTTCTTCAAGCGTATCCTCAGCAATGACCATCAATAACAAGTGTTCACTGAACTCAGGACTAGGGACAGAGGAAAAGAAAAGAAACAGGAAGAGGCCCCTACTCTCAAGCACCCTAACTTTGCCCAAGGGATTTTTGCATTATCATAGATTTCCTGAAAACAGTTCAGTTTTGCCAATCAGTGAAACCATCAATATACCACCTTTTATGATGTTTTCAGTACTGCCTCTCACTGGATATGAAGAAATCATTCCTCCTCAATTTTTGAGATAACTTGAGCAGCAAACCTAAAAAGTGAGCCATTCCACAGCCCCCCAAAAAGTCTTCATTGAACTAGTTCAGTGCTAGAAAGATGGTGGTTTTGTATCTACTGTAGAAAACTTCAAATCACACAGGACAGTAAGAAATCTTTATTTACCCCAAAATGAGTCCCATGAATCATCTTCACAAATGGGAGTAAATAAAGCAACTTGTCTTAAAGCCCTTGAAATCCCAATGATCCACTAAGGCCCCAAAATCTTTTAACAAAAGATCACTATCAGGAGAATAACAAATCATCACCCCATCAAACCATATTAAGGACAGAATCATCCTAAGCTCCTTGACAGTGACAGCTGTAAGATGTGTGTGTGCTCATCCTTCGTTGCCGAAGAAGACATGCCATCAGAGAAACGAAGACATGGCTTGCACTTGACTTTGTTTTGAGTGAGGGAGGGCTGTGCAGGTCACCAGCCTCACTTCTCCAGAGCCATCTGAATCCAGTGACCAGATATTCATCAGGATGACTGGAGATGACCCAGGATGAGGCAGTTGGGGTTAAGTGACTTGCCCAAGGTCACATAGCTAACGAGTGTCAAGTGTCTGAGGTGAGATTTGAACTCAGGTCCTCCTGACTCCTGCACTGGTACTCTATCCACTGCCCCACTTAGCTGCCCTTGTAAGATAGTAACTATTTCCTGGAATGCAGCTTTGGTAGACAGCACAATCACTCCCAGCTGAAGACGTTCTCCCAAAGGCAATGGGACTACAAACCGGGCCCACATGATCCATTGCCTTCTCAGCCTTATCTGTTGCTATGCAAAGATAGCTGACCCACAAGGAAGTGTAAGAGAACAAGCGAAAGCCCAAACTTCCAATCCCTTAGATAAAAGGGCCTGCAGAAGTCCCCATCTGGCTAGAAGGATGCTTCTTGAGACACTCAGTCGACACAAGTCCTGCTTGAGCTCACACAGAACTAAGGCTCTCTGCTTGGAGAAGGGACAAAATAAAGAAAGAAAAGGGGGCACAGAGAGAGAGGTTAAAGAAATGACTGTTTGAAACAAACAAAAAAAAGTAACAGCAACCAGTCTCTAGCTGAAAACATGATTCATATAAAACAAAGGCAGCCATGACATCCTCACTCTCTCTCAAGAGTACCCCCCCACACACACACATAATAAATTCCCAAATTCCTTTATATCAGTAACATACTAATTACTGTTTTGTTCAGGATTATTTTCTAATATCTCTAAATTTGTGAAAGGTTAAAAAACTGAAGAAACCAAGCATTGCCTTTACTATTTTATTTTGACCTCAAAGACTTAAAAAGAAGGGAGACAGGCAAAGGATGTCAGAGGAATCTTAGAGACCAGCAGCTGGTTGCCACACCCATGCCCCCCAAGAGAGGTGAAAGAAATGATCAAATGTTTCAGACTAGAAGTCTGAAGGGCTCAGGATGTCACTGAGATACTGTGGCTGAAACAAACAGGACACACTGGAACAAACTTCTCATTTCTCCCCAGGCAGCTCACCAAGGAGTCTCCATCCCAGAAGGTCTTGGCCCTGGGATTTGGACAGTGGGACCCATAAACTCAGCCTCCATTTAAGGAAGGGGCTCAGCATGCTAACCCTAAATGTGTTGCTCCACCAGCCTTCCCCCAGGTCTTAAGGCCCCACTCCCCTAGAGTGTAAACTCCTTAAGGGCAGGAATTTTTTTTTTACTTCAATCTGCACTCCCAGCCCTGAGCAAAGTGCCTGGAATATAGGAGGCATTTAATAAATGTTTATTGACAAGTCCCGCAGGAACTCTAGACCTCTAAGACAGTAACACAAATTTCTTCTAAATTAAAAATATTTTCCCCAACACTTAGACCACCCGTTCTCCCCAAACTGTGTATCACACAGATCAAACCATGATTTCTCGTGGCTGACTGAGTATACTAGAAGCAACTGCTACTGAGTCTTCAGTTTTCAGTGATGTTTGTGCCCCACTCAAAGCATTAAACACAAAAGGCAACTGCTGAACTAGGCTGACAGATCCAATTTGTAGGGCCCACTTACTCAGAATTTTGGTCCCCAACTTAGACCAGTCTAGCAAGTCCTCTGAGGTCTCACTGTGGTGTGGATGACTGGGCCTGGAGTCATGAAGACCTGAGGTTCAAATCCAGCCTCAGTCACCTCCTCAACATGTGACCCTGGACAAGTTATTCAACCTGTTGGTTCTGACTCTGGGAGTCTGAATCAAACAACTGTGAAGTGCTTAGCACGGTGCCTAGCAGAGTGACTGCTACAGAAATGTTAGCTCTTCTTTGGTAGGCACAGAGGGCAGGCCCAATGCCAGGATTGAGGGTCTTTCACAAGAGAAGCTAGATGCCAATTCAGGGGCAAGAGAGTATGGGATTTGGCCACAGTATCCATCAGAGAAAGGTTTTAGTAATGTCTTTTTTTTTTTAATAACTTCACAAAAACATCCACTCTTGACATCAAGTTACTGACCAACTAGACTTCTAAATTTGACTCTGATGCCTACAGATTAAAATGACACATTCAGGCCACTTCCACTCTCGGAAGGAGTTGCTAAAAAGCTTCGATTTGAGTTTTCAAATGAACTTTTTTCTTTTTACCTAGTAATATTGATCTGTTTCAGAAAAGTTGGCTACAAACCACAATTTGTGATAAAGGAATCACTTTCTCAAAGGTAAATAAATCCTGTAAGGCAGTCTTTAAATGGTCCAAGAACTCTTAATTTTTCACATCAAGATAGCAATATTCATTGGTGCTGCTTAGAAAGACAGAAGCTATCACCAATGAGCTCCCTCCCAGTCCTCAGTTTTAATTTTTACTTCTAAAAATCTACAGCACAATTATGAAGGACTCCTCCTAGAAGCAGAAGTTAGAGCAGAAGCTCCTGCCTCTGAGAGCAGAATGCATACACAGACACACACGTGGACCCACACATGCACGGGCAGACAACACGCCCACAGGAACACATACAGGCATGCATAGACACACACAATACTGGTATAACCTGAAATGTTAACAATTCTCTAACAACTTGTTTTCATCAAATCAGCCATTTTACCATCAAATAATAAAGCTGTTAGGGGACTCAATTCCCTGCTATGAAAGTAGTTGTGATAGAAACTTGGCCATCATTAAAACACCTGAAAACGACCAAATTTTCGATTTGTGCACTAAGTGAGCAAAGACACATTTCTAAGGCTATGAGCTGATCACTCAATTTAAAAAAAAGATGAAATAATGAAGAAGCATACTACTGCAAACATGTCCCTTAGTTCTCTGAGAAACTCCCTCCTGGGCGAGCTGACATTAGGGTGTCTGTCTCTGGCTCTGTCTCTCTCAGGCTGGGGCAGGTGCAGAGTTCAGTTTATTCCGTCACTTTTCAACAGGAGCCCAGATCCCTTCGAATAAGGAAAAATAACGCTATCAAATGTGCTAGAGGAAGCTGTCAGAGTCCCGGTGAGTGCAATTACTACATCCTACCCAAACACGCAGCAGTGGGGAAGGGAAAATCTCTGAAAAGCAGAACCGAACAACTGAATCCCCCACCTATTCTAAACATAATCTGTACTTTCTACAACAAAGAGATGACAATATCCCTTCTAGTATTTGTGTAATATTTGAATAATTTCATAAATGACTCATTGGAATTTTTCAAATTCCAAATCTTGACATAATGTATTTGATAATGAGAATTCCCCTCCAGTGCTCCCAGCTCACATCAGACCTCTGGTGGAAAGGGGACATTGAATGAATGCAGTCATGGCGCTGGTGATGCTAACAGCTAACATTTACCTAGGCCCCAGTTTATTCAGTACCATGCACTAGGCTAAGCATTTTACAATATTATCTCACTGGATTCTCAAAATAACCCTGGGAGGTAGGTACCAATGTGAGCCCCATTTTACAGATAAACAAACAAGCAAACAGGGTGAAGTAACTTGCCCGAAGTCACACAGCTAGGAAATGTCTGAGGCCACATGGGCCTCCAACCCCAGTGCTCTATGCACTCTGGCACCACCTAGTGCCTGTACAGAACACAAGCACAGGAAACATGCACAACAGAGGAGCTTGCTGCCAGCACAGCCCATACCTCAGGGTGCCTCAGTCAGCACTTTCTTCCCATCAAAGTCCACCCCGAGGCCAAGTCCCAAGCCCAGCACTCCACTGTGCCAGCTGTTCCAACACTGCACAAGCTTTTACAACAGACCATACCAATAATTAAATTCTAATCTTCTACAGCTCACCAATCCCAAAGCCTGTGACCTACACAGACTGAGTGAGCAGCCACCCTGTCTTGTCCCAGTCATCCAAGATGTCAGGGTTCCGGGTTCCAGTGACACTGCCTGGGCTCTGTGGGAGAAGTTGCTGAATATCTAGAGTGAAATCAGAAACTCAGACTCCAGACTTTAAGGTCTAAGTAATCTTTGCACTAAGCTGCTATTCAAAGTCTCAGGGAAGGTTTTTCCCAAGTTTCCCCCTCAGTGAAGAAGAACTTACATCTGAGATGGATAGGTACCATTTCAGCGTAGCCATGTACCCTAATGTGACACCTGGGCTTTCCTACGTCCACTGAGCCTAAGCAATGGAGCCACCTGCCATGCAGGCTTGCCTGGACAGAAGCCTCGCCAAGGCGCCTGTGTAGGCTGGCATGGTCTCGGTACTTCTCCCCAAGATTTGCTTTGTCACTGGATAATCTCCAAAGAGAAACAAAAAACAGAATCATCTTCCCCAAGAAGAATGGGTGAGTTTGCTGCAGAAGTTACCAAAAAAGACCAAAGGAAGGCAGTCTACACATCATGATCTGAAGGCCAGCGCTCAGATGTGACTAAACCTCCTGGATTCTGGAGAAAACAGTAAAGAGCATATTGCCTTTGGAAAGAGAATTCAGGAGCCCCAGAGGAACAGACAAAGAGACAGAGAGCAGTCCCTTCGGGGCCTCCCGGCTGCTGGGGGTGGGAGGACTGTCGCCCTCACCTCCCTGCTCCAATGTCTTAAAGCCCGTCCCCTCTCTCTCCAGGTCTCCACAAAAGCCTCAGATCCAAGAGGCCAAACCATCAGAATCTTTTCCTACAGAGATCCCAGGAAGTATGACCAAAGCATCACAATTTCAACTGTGTGAAGACCCTCCAAGGCCAAACAATCTCTGAGGGCAAGCATAACCCGAGAGCATCCGCAGAGGTCTCTACAGCTCTACCTGTCTATTCTAAAAAGGGGAAACGGAAGTGCCAAAGATTTGGGGCATGCCCTCAAGCAGCGGCCCATAGACACAGGTCTATAAGGAGGAGCAAATGAGCTGCAGTTTGTTAAGAGTTCTATAAATGCGCTACTGTTGCTATGTTATTATTAACAGGCCTGTCCAGGTTTAGGCTCAGACCATCAGATCAGATCCCAAACTAACCCTAACAGTCTTTGAAGGCTGGGAATCATTTTGATAAGGAGAAAAGAAGGAAGGGGAGAAAGTTGACGCCATCAGGATGGCACGTTTCGGAAAGACTCCAGCACATCTGGTGTTCCGACGACCACGGTTCCTGCCTTCATGGAGCTTACCATCCACCAAAGGAAAAGACAATCCCAGGTAACCAAAGGACATCGTGAGCACAGGACAAAGGGAGCAGCGATGTGACCAAGTCTGAAGAGGAAGGTTAACATGCTAAGGGAAAAGTTTCACAAGTAGGGCAGAATTTTATTTGTGCTATAAAGCATAAGTATTGGCACATGACCCACGACACTATCAAGTACAGCCCCAGCTTCGCAAGGGTCTGGCAATCAAGGGCCAAGGAAGAAAGGGCATCCAGTATTACCAAATGAGAACACAGAGTGAGGAATGAGGAAATAACCATTAGATTTGGTGCCATTGGGCTGAGCAAAGCAGGGAACCAGGTGACAAAGGCTGCAATGAAGAGTCTTTTCAAGCATGGAAGCAAGGAAGAGATCCAGGAAAGCCTGTAAGATGCGGAGAGAAAGAGGGGGACCATTCATGGGACAAGTGTGCAGGAGATGAAAGGAGGGGTTCAAGGCTTGGCAAGGAGAAGAGCAGCCCATCTACCACAGACCTGAGGAATGAAAACAGGGGACTGGGGGGTGAATGACAAAGGGGGAAGGATGAGGTGAACATCTTCGTTGAGGGGAAGAAAGAAGCCACATGGAATGGCTGCCATAGGGAGTGGGAGATGGGAAAAATAAATTAAATAAACCAATAAGGTCAGGGGAAAACAGATGAAATAACCAACACAGAGTGAAGTAAGCAAGCCTGGGGTTCATAGCCCAGGTCTGGGGTTTGGATGACAGACAACTGCCAACAGGATCAGGAGACGGGGATTAAAAACAGGGTCTGCAAGGGTGTTGTTACAGGACCCTGGGTGAGTGCAGGGTGAAGATGCGTCCAGCTTGGGCAGCAGTGGGAAAGACCAAGGACATGCCACGGCCTCTGGAGAATGTCTTCTTGTCTGCCCCCTCCGGGGGGAGTGAGGATCGAGGAAGAAGGGAAAATGACAGGATTGCTTGGAGGCAGCAGCCAGGGCTGATGGTGGAGATTTAAGGGAGGCCATCACTGGCATAAGCTTAGAATGCCAGCATATGAGGAGGGCAAGGGTGGGGACAAAGAGGGACCAAGACCTGAAGGCCAACAGACTCTACGATGCAGGCAATGCCACCAAAGAAGGAGAGCATGGTCAGTAGGAACAGCAAAGGAGAAGGAAGAGCAAGGAAAACAGCTATTCCTCAGCCTGGTCAGGGACAAGAGAAGGAACATACAGTGTCTGAGAACACACTAAAGAAGACAGCACTTTCCAAAAGAGGCATGGGCCTCACAGCAGCAGACAATGAAAAGGTCTAAGATGAGGGGAGTTTGTGAAGGGAACAGACTTGAAAGGGAAATGGACAGCACTGTTAGGAGGCTTTTACCTCTGCCAAAAATAACTCTGAATCAGAGCAACACAGGGAACAAGGGTCAAGGGTCACAGAATGAAAGAAGAGGCCGTGACATGGGGCCTTTCCTAGGATGGGGGGGTGGAGGGTGGGAAGGCCCATGAAAGCCAGCTCTCATCTCCCCATCTCAAGGGGGTGGAAGGTCCCTGGGATCTCCGATAGGCTGCCTCAGTCTCCTTTGGTGTCGGATCTCCTGTGGATCTCCTCTGTTGCCACCAGCATCAGAATGGGACAATCGTAAGAGAAAAGAGGGAGAACGACCTCCAGGCTGAACAGAACCCAAATGGAAACCCAAGAAAGATGAAACCAGGAGAATCAGCAAGCACCCAGCTTCCTCAGGCCTGCCTGCACAGGCAGCCCTCCCCTGGAGCAGACACATTGGGGGAAAGATCAGACAGCAGGAGACAGCGAGAAGCAGAGAAAGGAGGGGAGAAGGTCTAGGCGTGAGCCTGGTTGATCGAAGACAACTCTCTAGAACATGTCCTCGACAAAGGAAATGGTGAGGTGAGAACAAAAAGCCAACAAGGCTTCAGGAGGAAAAGGTACAACAGACTCATCTCATTTGGTTTGGGGTTTTTTTTGGATAATTACCAGACTGATGGCTGAGGAAATACTGTAGAGACAGTTAGCCTCAATGGAGGCAGAGTACCTAGAGTGCCACAGGCCATGTGACAACTGCAGAGCTGCATGGGTCCGGCCTGGCCCCAAAGAGCTTGACTTCAACTCAGAAAGTCACGAGTGAAGCAAGCCCCAGGGATTCATGCTTGGTCAGAGGGCAGGATCCACACAAAGTCCCACTCAGACAGGCCACAACACAGACTTCAAATCAAGTTCAAAGGAACTGGAAGAGGCTTCCACTGGGGTGTAAAAAACAGGCAGAAGCATCTATAAGATCTGTGCCATCATTAATCACCTGCACAAAGGGGCAGTGCTAAGTAAAAACCAAGCCCAAGTTGAAGGTGGGGAAATGACCCTCCCATAGGCAGAGAGCAAGGCCCGAAGGTGCACAAGCCACCCTAGAAGGTCCATACAGAGTGGCAGCCAGGCCTAGGGCAGGGCCATCGCTGACAGATGGATACATGGGACAGAAGGTATCAGACCTCAATCATGGTGGGTCCTAGAGGCCTAGGCAGGATTTCATGGCTAACAGAATCCAGAGAGGAGAGGAAAAAGTCATGAACAACTCCAAGACCTGGAACCTGGGTGACCAGAAGCAAAACATCATTCAGAGCAGGGGGAGAGGTAGGAAAACATGATTTTTCAAAAAGGGCAGTTAGTTTCTAACCCTAACCCACTGTAACATGCCAAGTAAGGTAAGAAGTTCTTCTCTACTCTTCTATGGCAACAGACACACCTAACACTGCCACCTGACCACTGCAAGGAAAAAAAATCACCCAAACAAGGTCAAACAAACCAAACACGCAAAGTAAAATAATAATTAACTGAATGGCAGTAAAATGGAGTTCAGAAAGTAGAACTTAGGACTCTGGTACGGTCGTGCAGACTAACTGCTGGGAGGAGTCAGCAGAGCTAACAAGGCAAATCTTTTAAGCAAATGAGCAAAGCCAGTTCTCCTCTGACTATCCTATGGCCTGGAGGCCAATTTCTTGATACAAGTGGTTCTGGTTCTTGACATGAATACTGAAAGGGGCTCTGGAGGACAGAGCAAGCCCAGCTGAGAGTAGGCTTCCCCTTCATTTCCTGTATCCTACAGTAACCAATGAGATCACAGCGAGCTCAGGACTTCTTATGCTACCCCACCCACACACCCTTCCAGACTAAGAGACAGTTAAATGAACTGAGAATAGAAAAGGCCTTACCTTTCAAACCAAAGCTTAAAAATTAAAAGAAAAATGTTCTTCTCTGTGGCTCCTTGCCCATTACAGGATATCCTGGGAACAGCAATCTTCCAATTTACTGCATTAGCAGATTAGCAGGGGCGAAGACACAGGGACACAGGGCTCAACTATAAGAAAAAAAGTGACAATTCTAATACATACAGTTGTTTTGTCTTAGGATCACAGCCAGAAAGCAAAATTAAGTTAAAGACTTTAGGGTTAGGAAGAGAAAGAAACACTACAGCTTATCAAGCTGCATCTTCGCAGTCAATTTCAACTGAACAGAATTTATGTTGCTAAATGTGCCAATGGGGAGACAAAGGCATGACAGCTCTTTCACCCACACAATAATCAAGAAACAAGCTGTAGATAAGTTAAGGTTGATATAGAGAAAGTCGCTGGGATGTACAGTAAAAAATAAATCAATTAACAGCCAGCATCAACATAAACAAAGACATCAATGAGCAGCCAGAGCTACATCCCAACATATGCTCTTACTGCTCTCATCTGCAAACCACACACTGAAAAATTAAACAATAACTTGCTGCTAATTGCTCCAAAAAGTTTCTCAATGCTTAAAACAGCATGGAATAACTATACAGTTCAGAACTTTTACAGAACTGAGAGACGAATACCAAGGTGATAAAATGAATGTTGCGCAGCCCTGTCCGATTCTCCATGACCCCACTGGGCATTTTCTTGGCAAAGATACTGGAGTGGTTGGCCATTTCCTTCTCCAGCTCATTTTACTGAGGATGAGGAAATTGAGGCAAACAGTAAAATAACTAGCCCAGGACCACACAGCTAGTCACTGTTTGAGTCTGGATTTGAACTCCAGTTTTCCTGACTCCAGGCCAGGAACTCTCTCCATTTTGGTGCTGCCTCAATAAAAGCAACAGCCAAATGCAAAGTTAAATAAATAAATCAAACAGTCAAAATACTGATTAAGGGCTTCCCATGTGCAAGGCACGCTGCCAAGTTCTGGGGACACAAAGAGAGGCAGAAGACAGCCCCTGCCTTCGAGGAGCTGCTCAAGTTAGTGAGGAAAATACCCTGCAAACAGTCATGGATGGAGGCTCTACACAGGCAAGGCTGGAGACAGAGATGGAAGGCAACAACAAAAGGCCTCCTGGAGAGCCTTGAAGAAGGCCAGGGAGGCGGGAGGTGGAGATGAGAAAAGAAGAGCCATTCCAGGCCCAGGGGATGAAGCCGCCCAGAGTGCCCAGAGCTGAGAGAAACAAGCAGAAGGCCAGTGTCCTTCTCAGGAAGTGGGTAGCTTATTTAGGGCTCCAAATGCCAAGCAGTCTGTTGGATTTGCTTCAGAAGGTGAAAGGGAGCCATGACAGGTTATTGAACTGGGGAGTGAACCAGCTGGACCCAAGCTTTAGGAAAATCACTCTGGTAGCTGAATGGAGGATGGACTGGAACATGGGAGAGGAGAGGCAGGTAGACCCTGCTCCTGCCACCACTGCAATAGTCCAAGGGGTGCTGCAAAGGGGGAAAGCCATGGGCCTTACAACAGATTGACAAGGGCGGTGAGAGTGAGTGAGGAGTCAAGGATGACCAACCCCTACCTTGGGAGCCCAAGGAACTGGGAGGGATGGTGGTGCCTTCCTTTATAAGCAGGGGGAAGGTTTAGGAAGGAAAGGTCACAAGTTCAGTTTTGGACAGGTTGAGGTTAAGATGTGTACTGGACATGTCTAGATGTCCAATAAGGGGGTTGGAGATGCAAGTCTGAAGGTCGAGAGGTTAAGGCTGGATAAGTCACTTTGAGACTAGTCAGCATGCAGACAGTTAAGTGGCACTACAGTGCAGTCAGGAAGATTTATCCTCCCGAATAGAGCCTCAGACACTAAGTTACATCACTGTTTGCCTCAGTTTCCTCATCTGTAAAAGGAGTTGGAGAAAGAAATGCCCAACCAGTCCAGTATCTCTGCCAAGAAGACCCCACTGGGGTCACGAAGAGTTGGATAGGACTGAAAAAGACTGAACACGACAACAGCAGAAAGGCAGGGACACCCCTGGTCAGGAAGGACAGCCAAGGAGACGAACCTTCTAGGCCAGATACCCGGAGAAGCCATTTTAAGTATTTTTACAGGTAAATAATCTCTTCAGGAGCTGCTCTGACATTTTTATAAGCAAACAGTATAAATTCCCAAATCCTAAAGAGCTGAGCTATGTTGATGAGAAACCTGAGAAAACCACAGACACAACACGGAGTAGGAGTCTCTACAGCAGTATAGCTGGCTTCCCACCGTCTCGCTCCTCTGGACCTCAGCCCCCCAAGTCACCCGAAGGCACAGAGACAAGATGATGAAAAGGGGCTGACGTCAGGAAGTCTAAGTTCAGACAGCCTTCGACCAGCGATTCTGGACAAGAGCCTCAACCTCTCCGACTATAAAATGGTGAAAATAGTAGAGCTGCCTCCCATGGCGGTGGGCAGGACCAGACGAGATCAGTGCTTAGCAGAGGACACACAGCAGGCGTCTAATAAAAGCTTGTCTTACTCCCTCCTTCCTTCCCTTTCTTCTTACCATTCTCTTCAATCTAGAGACCAGCGGGTGAGTGTCCCAAGGTTTCACAGCAAGTGTTGTGGGCAGGATTCAACTTCCAGCCACTCTCCTCTCTCAGTTGCTCACTGCTTCCTTCAGCACCTGATAAATGGGTTCATTTCTGTCATCCAGGCCAAGGGGATGTCCTATCTTCTTAGTAACCTGAGATAGCAAATCCCAAATGGCAGAGATCTAAGAGCCAGCTCTGTGCCCAAGGAAGAGAGGTGAAGACGCCCCTTCCTCCTCCCTCCTGTGCAAAGCCAGGGGCCAAGGGCTGGCACACTGCGGACACGACAGGTCTGGAGAATCAGAGACTGTGTCTTCCTTTACTTTTTTATTCTGTGTTAAGAGAAGACTCTAGTTGAAAAACAAAGACTATATTCAGAAATGGAGTTTTTTCTTTTTAAAGAAGAACCACAAAGAGTTGCTTACTAAGTTGCCAAACAAGGCCTCTTTTCCTGGCTCCAGAATTTCTTTGTTGTGAGTGACCAAGCCCCATGTTCACACTCACTTCTTACCTCACCTTCCCTGAATTCCTGGGTTCTAGAGGTCCACTTCTCCCCCTCACCCAAGTATGTCTACCACAATTCTGAATCAAGTATTTGCTTTGAAAACATAGATGACGGTGCTTCATATCTGTCTGTTGATCTGTGATGTATGTATTGCTTATAATCAGACAGCTGGAAGCCCTGTCTGTTGGCCCTTATTTCTCTGTTGGTGAATGCAATTAAAGAAGGTCGTTGACCCCTCAAAATTTGCTTTCCTTTTAGAAAAATAGATCTGAGAACCTGTGCAGCAGGCCCTCTTGTGTATGCTGGGGTGCTTGCTGCCACATTTGGGTACTCGGGTGCCACCCAGACACTTCAATAAAAACTAAACTCCTACCCTGCCCCTTACAGTCTGGCCTTTCCCAAATTTCCATTTCTATCCAGAGCACCAGCATCCTTTCAATCTTCCAAATTCAGCATTCTAACCCCCACACTCTCTCATGTCACACGGTCAAACTCGTGCCAAACCAGGGCCTCACCCCACAAGTCCCTTCCCACCCGTCACTACCACCAGCCCCTCAAGTCTTCTCCCTACCTTGTCTCTGTCAGTCCGTCCTACATTCTGCTGCCTAAGCAATTTTCCTTAGGCACAGACCTGTGCATGTGACTCCCCTACCCAAACAACTCTAGTAGCTCTCTATCGCCTCTTCTGTTTTGCTCTTAAACCCTACATAACCGGCTTCAGCCGACCCCTCCAGTCTCACTGGTCATCACTCTCCTGCTCCCTTACTTCCTGATCCAATTAAACTGGACTTTTCTCTGTTCCTCTCACACCACACCCCATCTCCCATCACCATGCTGTTGTACTAGTCATGTTCCAAAACAGGAAAGAAACCCATTCTTAGACCCAATTCACAGAGGTCCCTCTTTCTTTAAGAAACAGTTCCAGCATCTTCTGCACGAAGCTGAGGCCCTCGCCCCCCACGATGGCTTCTTCTAAAACTGCCTCGCATGAACTATTCTATATACATTTCTATTTGTCCCTTTCAGGTTGTATTTCTGTATGTACTCCTTGTTGCTCCTTTTCACACACGAGCCCACTGAGAATAGGGACTGTTTCCCTCTTTGTACTTATGCCCAAGTGCTCAGGACAGTGCCTGGCACGCAGCAGAGTATACTGCTGGTTAAGCAGTTACTGGCTCCTTCCATCCTGATCTCGAGAACCTCAGGCTCCCTCCCTTACTCCTTCTCCCTCAGTGGCTGCACCAGTTTTCAGCGTAAGGCTCTTTGAAGTAGCTCTGCAGGATACTGGTACACCCAGTCACTGAGAGACATGCTACTAGTCAGGCTCCAATGAGAGAGCCTGCTCCTAAAGCAATTCTCAAAACTCAGAGCCCTGCACAGGGCATCCCAAAGCCCATAAGGCCCCTCCTGCTGTTCTAATTCTTCAGAAGCAACAAATCCTGAAGGCTCCTTGGGAGAGGCCTCCCAAGGACCTGACTAACCCCCTTCCCTTCCCCCAGGAAGAAGCAACTGTTGTCACTGTCACCATGAAGAGCAGGTTGGACACTTGGCGGAGGATATACCTAGGGATATTTCAAGCGCTGTGCTCTAAGGAACGCCCACAGCTACCTGAGAGTCTCTTCCTAGTTCCTGTCTGGAGGGAGGGTGAAGAGGTTCCCTTTTCATTAGGAGCTCGGAAGTTTGCCAAGCGCCTGACATATACAACCTTATCTGATCCTCCCAACACCCCTGGGAGCTGCAGCACATCCAGTCACAACTACAGGTTCATTCCTCTGGAAGCCCTCAGGCCATTCGGCCTTCTCTCTGACACCCCAGGCTGTGGCCCTCCTTCTCTCCTCCAACACAAAGGAAGCACACTCAGGAATCTCTTTTCCAGCCAATCCCCAACATGAATGGGTAAGCAGAGGCCCTGAAGTGGATCCCAACCTAGACATAAAGTCAGACATGAGGAAGACAGTGAGCTAGAATATATTGGGAAAATGATACAGGATCTTCCAAAGATCCCATAACACTTTGTGGTTGACAAAGCAGATCATTTAAAAGCAATCTTCTTCCAGAATAATGTAAGGTAGATTCAAAAGCAAAGTTCTGTCCCACACAGGATGAAAAAGTCAAGGGAACACACTGACTAGATTAACAGAAGTGAATCAATGCCAAAACTCCCTCTAGCAAGATTTTCTCAAGTGGTGGCTTAGGGGGTTGTGCACAAAAGTTAGCAGAAGAACAGAAAGGTCACAGGGTATAGTGAATAGGGGGCCAATGTCAGGACAGAAAGTCCTGTCCAAAGGCCCACCTTAGACATCTACTGACTACAGATAACCCAAACCTAGCAAATCCCTGGAAACCTTCTATGCCCCTGGCAACTCCTTAACAACCTTGTGCTATTGTTCAGTAAAAGATGTTCCCCATCCAAAGACATTTCCATCAAAGCATTTCCCCCTCCCAAGGGAAGTCAGAGGTTCAATCTAAAAAAAAAGTACCTGGCTCAAATTACAGTACAATATAATCTCAGAAGATTCAACACTACAAGTAACACAAAGGGCAAGAGAAAGGTCCTAATTATATACACTATGGTTTATTGTCAACACTGACCCGTGGAAAAGAAGTGGAAGAGGAAAACAAGGTCTCATCAAGAACAGACATACAGAGAGGGCTGGAGAAGAGGCTGGCAAGCAAGTTTAGTGGCAGGAGACAGGGAGGCTAGACAGACAACCTGAGTGAAACAGGCAAGACCCAGAAACTCTTCAGTACCTTGGGCAGTTCCTCTACGAACAAGATGACAAGGAAAGGAGGAGAGGTGATTTACACTGGTCACAAGAACACTAACCCTTGTGAGAAATCACAGAACCACTGAAGTATTACAATGTAGGGGGGCCTGTACTACTGTCAGAAAGAAAGCTGAGAAAAGAGGAATGATACAGAGATATCTACAAGCATGAGAAAGGCAGTTTGGCACCAACATTTGATTCTGGAGTAAGTTCTGGATTTGGACTCAAGACGAGCTGGAATTCCTACGTTGTCACTTACAATCTGCTACCTTTGGAAAAGTGACTTTACCATCTGGACTTGGTTTCCTCATCTCTAAAATGAATAAGTCTTACGGTTTGCTCATCTCTTAGGAAAGTTAATACAATTACTGATTTGAGAAGAGAGAAAGAGGTTTCCAAAGATCCATGTTGACAACGACTCAGAGAAAAAAGGAATAAAATAACATTTGCCAAATGGCAGCAAAGCTCAGCTGAAAATCTGCACCATAAATTCTCTCCCTTCATAAGCTACCACCTTCACTCAAGCCCTCAAGGTAAAAAGGTAGAAACTAGTTGGATTTGGGGACTTTATCCACTAACACTAGTGGTTGGGAAACAGGAAACAGGAGCAGAGAAATCAAATGGTGCCAAGTGGTGAGGGTGTATGCCTGGTCAGTCTCAAGAGGAATGGAATTCCATATCTGACTTGGTTGTCGCTTGCTGCCCAGACAACCTGATCCTCACCATAAAATGAGTAGGAGATGCTCTCCAAAAGCCTCTCATTCCATGTTTGGAAGAGCTGAAGGAGTTCTGAGGTGGTGTCTCCTCTCCTACAAGCCCTCTGTCTAAATACAGACAGGGCAAATGCCACCTGTGGTCTCCAGCCAAGAGGATCCCCAAACAGCTCAAGGTCTAGCAGCACTTCTCCCCTGGAGATCCACAAGAGGTTAATGAAACCCAGGCCAGCACTGGTGCTGTTTCTCCAAAACTGCTCAACTAGACATAAGTGTCAGACTCTAACAAATTAGGAGCTGCCTGAACCTGGGCTAATCACTTAATCTAATCCTCAATTTCCTAAGCAGGAAACTGACACCAGTACATAAAACATACCTGCAAACCTTAAAGAAACTGGAATCTAGGATCCAAGAGAAAGTTCAACTTTCTAATTATTCAAAGATCCTTCTAGTTAGGACACAGCTAAACCTTCAGCTTCTTCAGAAAGCATCAGTGAGACTGACAAAAGGCAAGTTGCCTAACCAGGCTCTCTGCAATTCCAGGCATCTTCCACCAAAGCCAAGTCAATAGCTCCTTTTAGCTAAGTGACAAACTGATCGTTAAAGATTTCCAGCAAAAGCCTTGACAAAAAAGTCATCTGAAAAACTACCGTAAAAACTCCAGGAGTCTGCTATTCTCAAAGTTCAAAATCTCCAAGATTAATTCATACAGCTCCTTAAGAGAAGGATCACTGTCTTACTGTAGGCTGAACAGAGGTACCTAATTGGATGACATCACTGTCTGGCTATGTAACTTCACGGCCACCCAAAGCAGCAGCCAGGCATGAAGTCAATCCCATGTAACCCTACCAAGCCACCAATTGGGAAATCCCCATCTAGAAATGCTAGGAGATTGGCTCTTTCGATAGGATTTCAGTGGACTGTGTTGGGTAACAATGAAGACACAGGAAAGCAGCAGAACCAAGGCTTAATGTGTGGGATGCCTGAAATTCTAAACTTCTTAAGGACAAAATCCTGTAACAGCAGCGACATCCAAACAAGAACGACAGGAAGTTCCTGAAGCACTCAGACCACCATTCACTGAAGACTTACTACAAAGCCAAGTGTCTTTGGGTGGAGGGGTTTTCTTATTATTAGCAAAAAGAGACATAATCAAAAACAGCACAATTTCTTCAGTCACTAAGCTAATGCAGACTAGGGAAGAGTAGCCCAAGGGCACTCACTACTTTTCCCCCAGTTTTCAACAAAACATTGTCTAAATCTTGGCATTTCATTGTGGTCCAATCTCTAGTCTATTCCATGCCCCTTGCCCCTTGCCCCTGCATTTTACAATGTCAACTTGAAGGGACAAAGGCCCTGCCTTACAGAGGTCCAGGGAACACAAAATTATATGGCCAAGCACCAAGTGTGTATACTATTCTCTCCTTGCTTTATATAGAGAATGAAGCTAAATTAAGCTAGCTCTATGATCCCTGGCAGCTCTTTACGAATCAAACCTAAAACCTTCCACAAACATGTTAAGAGCCTCTGCTCTTACAAGGTCCTCTGCTAGGCACTGGGGTCTACAAAAGGTGATTAGGATGGCGACTGTACTAATAATAGTGCTTTCTGTGCTAAGGACTTGGTCCTCAGAACAACCTTGGAAAGTAGGTGCTATCATACTATTATTATACTACAAATGGAAATAGTCCGCTCCTTCATCATGAAGCTTCCTTCCACTCTACTGAAGAGACAACATGGACATGTCTAAGTGAACACAAAGTAGCTAAAAAGCAACAGAAATTATTTCAAAAGGGGAAAGAATGTGAATTACTGAGGGGAGGGTAAGAGAGGGCAGGCAGATCTCAAGGGGGTGATGAGGAAGGAGCTGGTCTGAGGGTTACTGTGCAGAGGCAGATGGAACCCCCTTGTAGGGACTAGTATGTAGCAGACCAGTATGAAAGCAACTAAACAGGGGCAGGGGAAGGCAGCTGGGGGTCAGATGGATGAGCTGTCAACGCCAGGCTGAGCTGCTGTACATTACCAACAAAATTCAGCGGGAAGAGCTGGAAAGAAAAATGACATTCCTACAGAATATCTGGGAGGTCACCTACTGAGACACAAACATGAAAACATGTGGATACAACCACAAAACACTGTACAGATATAAAGAACTGAACTAAAATAGATTGGAAAAATAGTAAATGTTTGTGGTCGGGCTGTGCCAACATAGTAAAAATAAATTATCTAAATTCAATCACTGTGACATGCTGACCAAGCCACCCAAAGAACTATACCACAGTGCCAGAAGAATAATGAATTTATCTAAAAGATCAAGAATCTCAATAATGAAATGATGAACAAGTGTGAAGGACAGGGGCTTAGTAATTCCAGATTTCAGAACATATCACAGAGCAGTCATCATCTGGCACTAGCTAAAAACCAGAAAAACTCATCAGTGACAGAGGAGAACAAGGCTGAGAAGCAAAAACATCAGAAGAGGGGTCCAGACACCCAAAGATCCGACCTACTGAGGCAACCTGGAAAGCAATCTGGTAGAAATGAATTTTAGACAAATGTATCCTACCATATACCACAGTAAGTTTCAAATGGATACATGACTTAGATATAAAAAGACCACTATATTTAGCAATTACAGGATCACTGGTAACCTTATAAAGAGCCATTTAAAGCCAGAGATGAGTTTAGATGCCAGGTTCTTACAAGAAGTGAGGAAATAAGGAAATAGAGACAAGTAGAGACAACTCTTTCTCAGAGTTTGGCTAAGAGAACTCCCTGTTATATGTTGCCATCCTCCATTAGAGTATAAGCTAACCCTTAAGGGCAAGAACTGCCTGAAAGAGTATTTCCAGCACTTAGGACAGGGCCTGGCACAAAGCAGGGTGCTTAATTAAATGCTTGTTGACTTGAAAAAAGCTGGAGGAAATGACAGAGTCCCTGTGGAGATTAGATAAGTTTGTGCAGAGCCTAGCTGGTTAGTATGGCTACCTGACTTTGTCCAGATAAGTTAAGGACAGGGGAAAGTCAACCTTGTACTTTTTCTCCAATGAGTTCAGTAACTGGCTGTGAGTTCTCCTTCTTCACACCTGGGCACCTCAATGCCTAGCCCTCCTCACCTGTTCTTCAAAGTTCTCCTCCCTTCCCACTCCTAACCCTCTACCCTCCATTATTCAAAATTGGGAAATTCTGCCATCCTCCCAGATGTCTGTGCTCCCCCAGGCCATTTCTTTGTCCTGCCCACAACCTCCAATCTAACCCTGTGGCTGACCAGCTCAACCATATCCTATAAGTTAGCCCAGAACCCCTTGTTACTAATGATATTTTGCAAAACCTCCGCCCTGAATTATTCCCACCAGGAGCTTCCTCCATTCCAGACCGCCTCTGAGGTCCTTTCTAGTTCTAGGTCTAAAACAGACTGGGGGAATGCCAAAGTTAACCTTTTCTGAATGATAGTGGTCAAGTGGAGAGAGAGGGATGAGGTGGATAGATATGAGAATATGAGGAGAAAGAAGAGAATATTAGACCCTAGCCCAAAAATGAATGACTCTGAAGCACTACAATGGAAGGGAAATGGAAGCTGCAACTTTGGCCACTAAAGGATGGGGACTGATCACAAATGAAATGTGATATTACAGAATAAGCTCTTTCACATCAAGATAACCACTGGAAATGGCAAAATACTGGGATGGTACAATAGCCTATCTATTAAAATTCAATGATTCTAGGTTAAGGTCCTGGAGAAAAGTCAAGTAAAACTAGGACAGCACTTCTGTGGTGGAAATGGACCCTAGAAAACCTAGACCAACACCCTCATTTTACATGATAAAACAAATCATGAGGGTGACTTGCCTGGGGTCTTTTCAATGCTCATAAAAAGGATATTTCATTATACTATGGAGTCAAACTGAGACTTAGAAATTCAAGTTTCAGATTATACTAAGGGCACTGTGGAGAAAGATGGGGGGAGGAGAGGAATGGATAATTTCTATATTCCTCTTTTTTTCCCTTGAAGGATTAAATTTTGAGAGACTAAACAAGCACTCAATTGTCAAAGGAAATCCACAGTGAAAGCAAGGCTAAAGCTGTATAACCTCAGTGTAGATTGTTGATAAACCAACGGTGTTGTCCGACTCTCCATGACCCCATCTGGGATGTTCTTGTCAAAAATCCTGCACTGGTTTGATTCTTTCTCCACCTCATTTTTGCAAATGAGGAACTATGGTCAACAAAGTGAAGTGACTTGCCCAGGGTCACACACGAGGCCAGATCTGAACTGAGGAAGGAGTCTGTCTTCCTGATTCCAGGCCCAGAGCTCTGTGCACTGTGATGTCCCCTAGCAGCCCAAACCAGCTATGTAGCTGACTAGATCCCTGAGGCTTCTGAGGCCCCAAATATCAACGCAGCCAGAATCTGGAACATCATGATGATGAGGGCACAACCCTGTTGGCATCACTAGCAATTTCTCCTCACAACCAAGACAGAAGATAGAAAGAAAGGGCCCTTGGAAGGCTGGACACCTAAAGCTCCACCAAAAGCGATGACTGTTATGCCAACAACTCAAAATGCTCTGATTGACCCAGAGCTCTGTTTTGGTTTAGGCTCGTTACAGTAATTAAGGACTTGCTTTCAGCACCATGGCTAAAGCAGAGACCATTTAAATGACTTGAGGAGAAGGGTCTGGGGAATCAGGATAAGGGTTGATGTGTCCAAGTCTGTCAAGCGCCTGACTCTTCCTGGAGCCAAGGAAGGAAAGACAGACAGGTGACCTGCTCAGGGCGCCTCTCATTCTGTTCCTCATCACAAAGATAGTAGATACTGTATCACCTATCTGTCTGGATCAATGTTCCCCCATTTTCAATCACCTGTCACAGCCAGCCTTCAAACCTTGTCATTCTGCCTTCTCCAATATCCTTACTTACTCCTAGGTCCATCCATACCACTGCCACCATGGTCTCATCACAGAGAAAAGAGACAGATATAAGATGATGAATTCTGTTTTCCACACGTCAGGTTCAAGAAGCCAGTAGGACTTTTTGGCATCAAGCAAATGTAAATACAAGGGGAGAGGTCAAGGAAGAGCCCTAAGCTGAGTATACATGGCTTGAAAATCACTTGCCTGTGCAAGGTGATCCCTCAGAGTCCTAGGAGTAAGTGATATCCCAGAGTGAGAGTGCAGAGAAGACAGCCAAGGACAGAACCCAGCTAGACACAAATACTCAGAAGGGTCAAGGTGAAGGTCAGCTTAGCAAGGGATGATGCAAAGGAACAGACAAGTAAGAGAAACAGTCAAGGACACTGAGCACTGTCATTCCAAAGGAAGTAAGTGAGGTATCAAGAAAACGGGGTTGGACAACAGCGAATGTTATTGATGGGTGAAAAGGAGGAGGCCTGAAAAAGGCCCCAAGAATCAGTCAGCACCAGGGAGTCACGTGGTCAAAAACAAGAAAATGCTAACACCATATCTTTATGGTAAGGATCACTAAAGGTCTCCCTTTGCAGTCAGATGGTGATTTCAGATGGGAGCCCAGGGAGCTCCCAGGGAGGGAAAGTCCTTCCCCAAGAGGCCAGTACTTTCTCTACACCTAGAGTAGCCTTAAGCACCTTGGTGAAACTCAAGTAGAAACTGATACCTTTGGTCACATATTGACTTGGAAAACCACAAATTAACATAATGTTGCATTGTGTTTTTATTTCTTTTGTTAAACACTGCCCAATTACTTTTTGGATTCAGTTTTCACACCTCTGGCCTAGAGCCCTATTAAGTGACTTGCCCAAGCATCACACAGTCCACTAGGGTCAGGTGTGGGCCTGGAACCCAGTTCTCAGAGGCTCTGAGGTCATACCACTATACAGTCATTAGTAAAGGAAGGAAAGGGTGACTGGAGATTTTACAGAGACAAAAGTCAGACTGCTAGGAGACACTGAAGAATGAAGCACATCTAGAGGAAGTCAATTAAAGTGAAAGAGGGAGGTCAGAAGAATTAGGAAAACTTTTTTTAAAAAGATTATAATCTAGGTTGAGCGTGGAAAGGGACCAGAGAGTATTCTAGTTGAAACTCATTTTACAGATAAGGAAACTGAGGTCCAAAGAGATTAAAACAGATTGTCCAAGATCATTCAAGTGGCAGAACCAGAATCAAACTGCAAATTCTCATTCCAAATTCCTTCTTTTCAATACAACAATTCTTCTCTTAACGCTGGGCAGGCCTGAGCATGTCTGCAGACAGTAACAACCACCATCAGAGCTGCGAGGCACTATGCTACGTGCTGACAATGCATAAAGGAACCCTGACCTCAAGAGGCTTCCCTCCAAGTCAGGGAAAGGGAGAGTGAAACTGGAGGAAGGAGCAGAGGAGGGGAAATGAACGGCCAAGGTCCTAAAAGAAAAAGGGGACAATCAGGCAACCAGCATTTATCAAGTGCCAGTCACTGTGGAAGGGCAAAACATAGGCTCCGTTCTCAAGGAGTTCCCACTCTACTGTGGTAAATAACAAGCGCCTAATACAGGCTTCCTGACAGACTGAAGTAATCAATGCCAATTCAATCAAATGGCTGTGCGTCTAGAGATGGCAGGCCCACTCCCCTCAATCTAACAAAATCACACTGAGGGGGATTTTGTTGCCACAGCACCTGCTTCCTCCTCCTCTACAAATGCCCTCGCCCCAGTTCAGGCAAAAAGGCTACAGGAAGCAGCTAACTAATGGGCAGTGTAGCCACTGTACACCCAACTCCTTAAGATGGGGTCAGGATGTATAGAGCCCAAGAAACAAAGCAATCAAAAGAGTGAAGGATGCACCACTGCTTTGTTTCTTCGTCTTTAAATAACTTCTCCTCCCTAGGTAAGATCAAACGAAAACCCCCAGCTCCCAAAGACACCCCAACCCAGTCTGATTTCAAGATGCTCCCAGTGCTGGTTTCCTTCTTAGTTCTACCACAATGAGCTTCAATCTCAATTACAGGTGAAGAGACACATCTAGGGGGCAAGAAGGGAAGGAGAAAACTGGAACTCAACATTCTAAAGACTGAGGGCACAATCTGATCCTACAGAATCCTCAAACAGACAGCATCACCTCGTCTCTCCACGTCCATCACCATGGTGACTCTGGTCCCAGCCTAACTCTCCCGCCACTCCCTCTGTCTCAGCCCTTGGGCTGACCTGCTCAGATACACAGAAGGGCCTCCACCCATGGGGTGGCCTCTGGCCCAGGGGAGTGGGCACAAGTAATCATACCGATCAACATTAAGTTTACGATGACATTACTCAGCAATGCCCAGCCAGGACCACAAGCAAGGAAATCAAACAGAAATGCATGTCGGTACAGGCCTGGTCCACTTCTGAAGTCAAAGCGGGCAGAGTCGAAATCTTGACTCTTCAACCTGGAGTGTGATTTGGGGCAAATCACTGAAACCTCACCAGTCCTCAGACTCCTCAGTCTGTAAAATGAAGGGGGTTCATTCCAATTCCAGAGTCTACTCCCCTACATATGCCCATGAGCCTGCTCCCTTCCTTGCCTTTTTTAATCAGTCTTCTCATCCTCATCATGTCATCCATCTGGTAATAAACACTACCTATGACCTCTGGCCCTCTATGTGATTAATCTGTAGTTTTTTTCATTTATAGTCAAATAGCCAAATTCCTAGAAAAAGTAAGCTTTACTAACTTGCACACTCATATCCCAATCCTTAAGACTGGCCAAATCAAAGAACTTGTTCAAAAACTACTCACACCTACTACGGGCAAGGCAGAGGACCCCAATACAAACACAAAATGGAAAAGTCCCAGTAAAAGGAGGCACAAGAGAAAAGTAGGGAGGCACGGTAGAGACCAGGGAGAACGGAAGAGGCCTCCCCCAGGCAGGACTCTGACCGTTAGAATAGAAGACTCATCTAAAAGCAGGACTGAGAGAGGGGGTTTTTAAGGAGTTTTTGTTTGGCAGTTCTCCTAATCTGCTTTAACCCAGCTACCCACCCCCCAAAAAGGTTACTGATTGGCTAACATGGCAGAAAAGGAAAAGGAGACATGCTGGAGGGGATATGGGAAATAGGGACACTGATGCACAGCTGGTGGAGTCATGAGCCAGTGCAATCACTCTGGAGAACAATCCAGAACTATGCCAGAGGGTTATAAAACTGCACACCCTCTGAGCCAGCAATACCACCACTAGGCTGGTATTCCAGAGATCAAGGAAAGGGAAAGGACCCATCTGCAAAAGGAATATTTACAGCAGTTCTTTTTTGTGGTGGCAAGAAACTGGAATTTGAGGGGATGCCAATTAATTGGGGAATGGTGAAACAAGTTGTGGCAGATGACTGTGATGGACGGTTTCAGGAAAACCTGAGAAGACTCCTACGGACTGATTAGAAGGGAGGAAAGCAGAGCAAGGAGAGCAAGCAGCACAGAAAGCGTATCCCTGTAACAACGCTCAGTGTGAAGGGCTCGGTCGCTCTGATGACAACAACACCGCAGGACCCGCAGTGAGAAGCGCTCTCCTCCAGAAAGAGAACCATGCATGCGGGAGCTGAGCTTTTTGCTTTATTTTTGTTTGTTTTTTGCAATATGGCTAATAGGAAATGTTTTCTATGACTTCACATGTAAAAATAAGTGGGAGACAGGCTAGAGGAAGAGAATTTGGAATTAAAGAAAAAAGAATATTGAAAATAAATGATAAAAGGGGAGGGACAAAGGTCAATGACCATTAGCTGCTAATGGAAGGCTAGTTTCTGTCTCCATCATTCCTCCCTTCTCTCTGGCTCTGCGCCCTTCCCCCAAAAAAGCGTTGGCAAGTTCTGCCCAGGGCATTTGGAGTGATCTCCATCAGGCTCCAAGACTCAGTCCTCTCGGTGACACCGACGACTCCCTTGAACTCCAGGACCACATTCGCATCTGTCCGCTGGCCAGGAACCTGACTCCTTATCTCACTTTCTAATCTGTGTCCTCCCCCAGACTTCCCTAGGCCCAGATACTCTGCTTCTTGTCATCTGCACCCTCTGTGGCTGACATACTGGTCTGCTGAATCATGGTAAGCTTGCAGTTCACTAAAGCCCTCAGGCTTTTCCATGGGAATTGCAGTCCAGCTTTACCTCCACTTCACAGGGTAGAACCTTTCGGAAAAGGAGTCTGACAGACACTGTCGTAGGTACAAAAATTATTCCTATTTTCATCTTCCATTTTGGCCCACTGTTCTAGCCTATGGTAGGTGCGGCTCCAACACTTTAGTTACCCCTGCTCCCTTGTGCTACCACACAGCCTCCATCTTTCCTCAGTTTGCATCACCAACAAGTGATACCTCCAGCTCATCACACCCTTTCTATTAAGGGTATGGTCGGTGTTCTGGACACTCAGGTTCACAATCTCAGACTGTTTCGTTGACATCTCCTCTCTCCGAACCACTGTCAACTCCCTGCACACCATCTCTCCCCTATTCTTCTCCTCTCCATTCATCTAGCTTGAATCCCCTTCACCTCTCATGTGTCTCAAAGAGAATCTTAATGGTGTCCCTGCATCCACTCTTTCCTTTCCAAACCCTCTTCCTAAGGCACCTGACAATGGCACCTTCCTACTTAGATATTCAATGGCTCCATTCCCCTTTGAGGAGGAAATCAAGACTGCTTTCCCAAGACTGAAAGCCCCCCACAACATAGCCCCAGCTGAACTTCCTGGACCTGCTAGTAGGTGCCCAAACCCAGAATTCCACCTCTGGTCTCCACAGCTGCATCCAGGCTATCTGGCCACAACCTCCAGGACTCCTCTGCATCACTTCTGCAATGAAGACACCCTCCAGCTCCCGTCCCCTGCCTCTCTTACCCCACCTCAAAATACCTATTGTAAACTGGGGGGCTTCATTCCAGAACTCTAAGATGTAGATGCTCAAAGGAGTTTTCTGCTTTATTAGTTCATCTTTAAAGATTTTCCATCAAAAAGGTATTACTTTACTAAATTACATTTTGTTTGTAAATGACAACTTTAACAAAACCCACCAAAAACCTGAACTGTGCATATGATGAGACCAGATCATCTTGAAAGCATTCCTCTTTACAGGAATCCTTTGCTGGTAACTCTTGGTATGAGAATTCAATACCATCAAAACTACTCTTTTGAGTTCACGTGGATCGTATATTTTTTTTTGAATGACGTTTAAGTTTCCATCCTAGTTAAAGAATAATAGTTCCAAAAAGGAAATGACTTGGGACATTTCTACAGCTCATATTCAGGAAATAAGCAGAAGTAATTAAAAGAAACTCATGCTAACAAGGTTATGGAAGAACAGGCACACTTATACATAGATGGTGGTACTGCAAATGTATATACTCTTTGTGGAGAATGATTTGACATTATACATTACAAGTTACAAAAGTAATCATCCTCTTTGACCAAATAATTCCATGATTAGGAAGCTACCCAATTATTAAAAACAAAGAACCAGCCACACAAAAATTTCAGTTACGTTTCAGTAAAAATCTGAAAACCTAAATGTCAGGAATTAGGGAATAGTTAAATTAATGGTGGTACATAATGTAACTGGATACTATGATGTTAACAGCTGACAGGTATGAGCTATCTAAAGAGATCTGGAAAATTCTTCATGAATAAAGCAAAGCTAAAAAACAGAATAATCAGAAGGAATGAAGTAAAGACCAACTCTAACCAAGAGAAAACGTGAATGAGAAAGGGAAGAATCCTAATGAGTGACTACTGACTGAAAAACTGCTGATACACTCCATGAGACTGAGTCCAACAAAAACGGACACACCAAGCGATTTTAGTTGGCTGTATCTTAAGTGCAATGCTGACCTTTTAGGGAAAAAAACCAGCAGCTCAAATCACTTTTACATAATGTTAACAAGTTAAACCCACGAAAAGTTATGGAAAATGAGACCCAACACGATGGTATACTTAGAGAACCCTCCATTTGACTAAAAATTAACTGAAAAATAACTTCAGCCAAGTTGCTGGATATAAAACAGACCCATGTAAAAATCAGCATTGCTTCCAAGAGACACTCATCAACTGGGGCACGGCTGAACAAGCGGTGGGGAGCAAGTGTGATGGAACACTACTGTGTTGTAAGAATCGGCAAGCCGGATGACATTCAGAAAAACCCGAGAAGAGCTACATGAACTGACGCAAAGTGAAGGGACCAGAACGAGCGGACCACCTTACACGGTAACTGCAATACTGTATGACGAAAAACTGGGAATGACTTAGCTATTCTCTCAGCAATACACTGCTATCTAAGACAATCCCAAAGCACTAATGCATACTCTCTGCCTCCAGAGGAAGAACTGATACTGTTTGAATACAGATTAAAGATGCCATTTTTTATTTTCTTTCTTTCATTCTTTTTTTCACAGTCTTCCTATCCAAAATGACTAATGTGGAGATGTTTTACATGACTGCACATGTAAAATAACCTATACTGGGATTGCTTACTGTCTCAAAGAGGGGAAAAGGGAGGGAAGGATAGAATTTGGAACTCAAAACAAAAAAAATTGTCAAAAACTGTTTTAACACATAATTGAGGAAAAATACTATTTTTTTTAAAAAAAATCAACATTTCTGTTGCTGCCAACAAAACGTAGCAGAAGATAGAAAAATTCCATTTAGAGCAACTACAGGATATATAAAATACTTGCAAGTCCCCCTGACAGGACACAAAGGACTATAGAAATACAATTTCAAAACGCTGTTTATGAAAATAAACACCTAAATAACAAGAGAAATGGTAACTCCTCAAGGTCATCCAAGTCAACATAATAAAAATAACAATACTACTTAAACTACATATTCGGTGTCATACCACATTACTAAAGCAATATGTTACAGAATGAGAAAAAATTAATTCAACTGAAGAAATGAAATTTGAAGAATCTCAAAGAAAATCATGAAAAAGTAGGAAGGAAGGAGGCCTCTCCAATACAGCTGTAATCAAAGAGCCCAGCTTCTTGTGAAGCAAACAGCTGGGCTGGGCAATGTCTACTGAAATGAGACAGAGACAACATGGCCCTTTACGTTCCAAGATAGGCTCCAAACAAATCCAGGACGTTGATGTAAACAGTCACATCATAAACAAACGGGAGGTCCAAGAAGAAAATTACCTTTCAGATCTATGGATAGAGAAGAGTGCCTGACCAAGCAAATTCCGGAGAGCATCACAGAAGAAAAAAATGTACATCTTTTATTACATACAATTTAAAAGTCTCTACAAAAATAAACCCAATGAAGTTAACATTAATTAGAAGGGAAAGATAAGTGGGGAAAAAAATCTTCACAGTAAATTTCTCTGGCAAAGGTCACATTTTTGCATATATATATATATGATTCAAATTGAAAAGCTCCATTCCCTAACTGATTGGTGTCCAAAGGATACAAACAGGCAGATCAAGGAAAGAATTCAAGTTATTTATAGCCACGTGAAAAAAAATGTACAAATCACTAATGATCAGAGAAATGCAAATTAACATAACTCTGTGGTTCCACTTCACATTTGACAGATTGGCCAAGTTGACAAAGGAAAATGGTGAACATTGGTGAGGCCGGGAGAAAACAGGCACAAGGATGTGCAGCCAGAAGTCAGAACAGGTCCAGCCATTCTGGAAAACAACTGGCAACAGCTCCCCCCAGTTACTGACCTGACACCACGAAGAGATCAAAGAGGGAAAACCCTACCACAGATCTCAAGGTATATACTTACAATGAGCAAGAAAAGAAGTTGGAAAGACAGCCCTCCCTCGCTTCTCAGCAAAGAGGAAAGCCTGCAGGTGCGGAATGCCACATACACTGTCCTAGTTCAGTGTACACAGAGGATTCTCTTCCCCATTTTTAAAAAATTCTTGGTTACAAGAGATGGCTCACTTGCTAAGAAGAAGGGACAGAAGTGGTCATATAAACACAAAAAGTTTAATTTTTCTAGAAGGCAGAACTTTCATAAGTAAGTGTATTTACTTATATTTATATAGAATTTTAACTAGTTTGATTATCTAGTTTCAAAAACAGACTAGAAACTGTCAATTAGAAAGGAGTGAGAACAGTCCCATGACAGTGAGTCTGACAGCAAGAAAAAAGAGAGCAACTACATAAAAAGCCTAAGTGTTTGGGACTGCTTCCTTCAGAGACAAGCACAGGGGAGCCACAGGCTGCCCTATGCCCCCACCCCAGGGCAGCTTACTTTCAGTCAGTGTGATCACCGAGGCTCAGAATGACGCCCATGCAATATGAAAAAGGGAGAAAGCATCTTCCACAGGCATCTCTCCTCCAGGCCCATGCAGGTGCCTCCTCTTGGCAGGGAGGTGACCCCAGCACCTCCCTGAGGAGCACATGCTCTGGCAGGCCCTGACAAACCAGAAAGGCCCCTTCAGGGATGGGCTTGGCTACAGTGATCACAAGCCCAGCCCTAAGGGGCAGCACCACCCGGCTGGTCACCGGGTCACTCGTTTCTCATGAAAAATCACATAACCATCTGCTGAAGTGCTTGTGTTCTAACATGGGGAGATAACTGTGGCATCCAGAGCTCAGGAATCATGGATCTTTTGAAATACAAAAATGCATATAACCTAAGAAGTTGGGAAGTTTCTACTATTTGATAAAAATTTGCTTTAAAATCATTAACATTTTTAAATGGTGTAGCATGATCTAAAACTATGAAGCATAGTGCCCTGCACAAAGCTGGTAGTTAGAAAGAGGCTTGCTGAAACCCATTTGAGGAAAGTAAGTTTCAGATACATGGAACATTCACTCATGCAGAAGAGCTGACCCCATGGGGGATAATGGACAAGAAATCAAGCTGGGAGCACAAGGCCAAGCTTCTCCCAGGAAGGGGAGTGGAGGAGGCCCACCTACCTTCCTTCATTGCAGAGGCAGGGACCTGGGGTGCAGAATCAAGCCTGCACTGGCCGAGCTGACCAAGGTGGGACGAGTCTTCTCCTTTACACTTGTCCAAAAGGATGGCTTGCTGGGGAAAGAGAGAAGGAAGCAGGGAAATATTCAGAAATGAATGAGATATACCGAAGGCATCCATCAAACAATGTTGTTTTGAAACCAAGTTTTAATCATCCTCGTGTCAGGCATCTCCAGGGGTCCCTGATTCAGTGCCTTTCAGGCTACCATTCCATGGTTCCCACATCAATTTATAAGGCACTACTTGGGTAGTTTTACTGAGTCACCAAGGGGTACCAGAGGCTAGAGAACACCATCCCACATCCCCGGCTGCTACTTTAAATTCCGCAAAGCACTGGACATCAACTGTCATTTGGGCCAGGGCAGAGGCAAAGTCAAGTGAACAGACTAAGAGATTTGTTCCTAGTAAATACCAGAGGCAGAATTTGAAACCAAGCCTTGCTGACTCTGCTAACAGTGGCTGTCCTTCCCCAGCCCTCTGCTCTTCTCCCTCCATCAGTTCCTCGATGTGGAGAATCCTCATATCTGCCTTTCCTGCCCCTGCTTCTCTGCTGACCACCCACGGCCTGTCAGTCATCTCAGACTGGACCAGTCCAAAACAGAACACATATCCTCTTCCCCACTCCCAGCCCTGTGTCCCTCCTCCCACCTTCCCTATGATGGTCAAGGGCATCACCCCGCTCCCAGTCGTTCAGACTCCCTACCTAGGAGTCAATCTGAATCACCCCACCTCTCACCTCACCCCCCCATGTCCAAGGTGCCAAGGTCCGTGATGGTCACCTCTGCACCATCTCTCAAACACAGCCCTTTCTCTCCTTTGATGCTGCCCCACCCCGGTGCTGCCCCCTAGCACCTCAGGTCTGCTGGGAGGGAGGAGAGGAGGGTCTGCCTGTTAATAATGATCATAGTTAACAATTTTATAGCACCTACTATGTGCTCATCTCATTTGATTCTCACAACGATCCTCGAAGAAAGTGCTATTAATGTCATCCCTGTTTTATAGATGAGCAAACAGGAAAACCAAGCGTTAAGTGAGTATCTGAGGTAGGATTTGAATTCAGGTCTTCCTGACTAGGCCCAGTATTCTAGCCACTGTGCTACCTATCGCCACCCTGTCCAACTTAACCAACTATCCATTTGCCTTCCAGCTGCCAAAACAATGTTCAGATGGATGACAAAACACTCCCCATGACCTCCAAGATCAAGTAAAAAAATGCTGTTTGGTTTTCATAACCTGCCCCTTCCTTACACCTTACACACTCCCCATTCCCCCCATATCTTCCTCTTAGCCTTCTGACTATATGCCTCCTACAAGACACTCCATCTTCAGGCTGCCCCCTCCCATGCCTCAAGAGTCTTCCTCCTCCTGGCTTCCTCCAAGTCTCCTCAGTTAAAGTCCTACTTTCTGCTTTTCCGATGAGCCTCCTTCCTTCTGAGATTATCCTAATGTCTCTACTATCTTGGTCTGAGACAGCTAGGTAATGCCACAGTGGACAGAGCACAGAGCCTGGAATCAGTTCATACCTGGCCTCAGATACTTATTAGGTGGGTAACCCTGGGCAAGTCACTTCACCTTCAAGGCCCCAGGACTTCCTGTCTGACACCACAGAACCTCTCACCCCTGAGGATGCTGGGACAAGGGGATATAGTGCTAAACCTGGAATCAGGAGTCATGAAGAGTCAGTCGAACATAACTGAAAAAAATGAGTCAACAACATCCTGTCTGTAGGTTGTCTCCCCACTGGAGCATAAGCTCCTAGAGGGCAGGAACTGCCTTGCCTGCTTTGTAGCCCCAGAGCTCAGCACAGAGCCTAGCACGCAGTAGGCACTTACTAAATTCTGCTCATTGACTGACCTAAGTATAGTGAAATCTCATTAATTCAAGCAAAACTGAGAACACAAGCATCACTAAAACAGCTGAAATAAGACACAAGTTCGCAAGCCAATGCAAGAGGCATTTTTAAAGTGCTCCTTTGTACAAGTGCTAAGTGCTAGAGACACAAAGACAAAGGGAAAATCTGCCGTGCCTTGGAGGTACTTCTGGTGCTGAGCCAAGATACTAACTCAAGGGCGCACGTGTGTACACACACCACACACACACAACACTCTCTTTCTCCCTCCCTCTCTCTCCCTCAGCCTATGAGAGAACACCAACAGGAGAACTGATCATCAGGAAGAGTTGGAAAAAGCCCACAAATCTGTGTACGTGCTCACCCTTTGCTGCCAGAGAAGACAACGCCATCAGAGAAATAATGACATGACTTGCACTTGACTGTTTTGAGTGAGGGAGGGCTGTGCAGGTCACCAGCCTCACTTCTCCTCCAGAGCCATCTGGATCCAGTGACCAGATATTCATCAGGAAGACTGGAGATGACCCAGGATGAGGCAGTTGGGGTTAAGTGACTTGCCAACAAGTTGTATTCTCAAGGAGAGGAGAGTTTTCATAAGGTAGAGGTGAGAAGGGGAGCTCATTTCAGGCCTGGGGACCATCCTGGGTGCAAAGGCCCAGAGGCCAGAGAAAGGGATGCCAAGTTCAGGGTACAGCACCCAAGGCAATATGGCTGCTACGGAAGACACAGTATACACAGCACTTCAAAAGTCAAATGTGGAATTTCTTGCACAGCCCCTGAGTTCCAAAGGAGCAGGAGTGTTCTGTCATTCATCTGAACATTGTTCTGGCAGCTGGAAGGCAAGTGGAAAGGCTGGAAGTCCAAAATCTAGCGGGTGAAGAATGTCACGGACAATGACAAGACTCAGCAACCGATTGCTCGGGGGCCCAGAGACCATGGACCTGGAGTGGCAGGAAGGGTGCCCTCAACAGAAACAGCCAAGTCTGGAGGAGGGGTGGGATGACCCTTCAAAGGAAATGCCCCCAGGACATCTGAGCACTGGCAGACCACTCAGGACAGACAGATCAGTTACAGAAAAAACTCAGAGTGGCTCGTGAGGTCACTAGAAGGGCAGGGAGAAGGGCAGGGCAGGGCGGAAGAGGAGAAAGTATATTCAATGATGCAGCAAAAGACTGAAAAAGAAATGTCAGGCTGGTCCTGAAAACCCAAGGAGGAGACAAAAGTACTCAGGAGGGAGGTTGTCAGTGTTAGGGGTCACAAGAGTTTTAGTCAGTCAACAAACATTTGTTAAGGGGCTACTAGAGCTACAGATACAAAGACATGGTCTGTACCCTCAAGATTACATTCTAATGGGGGAGACAACATGAAAACCACCACATACACAGAAGACATGCAGCAGAAGTGGGAGGTCATCTCAGAAGGGAGGCACACAGAACACAGGGAAAGGCCTCCACAATGAGGTACGAGGCAAAGCCTTTGAAAGTGTTTCTTGGATTGGGTTGGAAACATCTTTTCTTGTATTTTAATTCAGTTACTTTACTTCGGCTTGGGTTGAAGGAAGCCAAGAAAGCTAGGCTACCTGAGAACACGGGGAGCCTGGCCCAATGGCAGAAACACTGGAGATGAGGGAAGGAACAGGAAGGAGAGGCCGGCCAATGCTCCTGGACCAGAATACAAGGAAGGACGAGTGTCCCAAGACTAGAAAGATAGGAAAGGCCCAAGCCGTGAGAGTTTCACAGGACAGGGAACAGAGAGCCACTGAGGTTTGATGGGCTTCAAAAAAATCCCTTTGACAACTGGAGAATGGAGAGAAGGAGGGAGACAGTGAGGCAGGCAGGAAGACCAACACAAGGCAGCACCAAAACATCTTCGTATTCATATGACTTTTTAGCTCTGGAGTCTGCGGGATTTGAGGGTGCGCAAGAACTCTGGTTTGAGGTGGGCAGTACAAAGTGATGATACTTCCAGTGGCCACATGAGTGGAGAGATTTGACAAAGGTGGAAGTGAGTCCAGGGTCAATAAGCAAGAAGTTGAGTGGCTGCGGAGAGATAGTCAAGTTAGGAAGATGGACAATGAGCTGCTCTGGACCTGCTGAGGTTGCCATGCCTCCCCAACATGTGGCAGGGGCATTCAGGACAGGTGAGCTCCAGGAATCATCGGTGTATGAGTGAGAGCTGAAGAGATAATACAGAGGAGAACGATAAGATGGGGAGCCAAGGGAGCCAACCCAAAACTGTATGGCCCAGAAGATCCCACGAAGGAGAAAGACAAGGGGTGTCTGAGGGGACTAGGATGAGGAGATCAGCAAGGACTCTGCAAAGAGAACAGACAGCAGCATCCTCAAACCCGGGAGTGGGGCAGCTGAAGGCAAAGCTTCAGAGGTCAAGAGGGTGAAGGGTCACAAGACAGAAGGGGTGGAGAAATGAGTAAGAAGACAGACCCAAAGAAGGAGAATGAGGAACAAAGCTACAGTCTGAGAGGACTGCAGAGTCCTGGACACATTCATCAGCCGCTTGTTCAAAAGGAAAGATAATCCCCCCATTCTTAAATATAGAAAAACAATTGATGCTAATATGTCAGGAAAAGGGGCAGGGATGGGGGAGGGGAGGGGAGGAACCAGGGGCAAATGCCAGTTCATTTAATCCTCAGAAGCACCCGATTACCCCCATTTTACAGTCGAGGGAACTAAGGCAGACAGATTAAGTAACTTGCTCTGGCTCAATCTGAATCCAGTCTTCTGACTCCGGGCCTAGCAGTCTATCCACTGTGCCATCTGGCTGGACTAGCACGAAACCTAGGATCTCTGAATCTGTGACACAGGAACCCCCAGGTCAGGAAAGTCCTTCTACCAGTGCACCTTGGCAACATTCTGACAATTTTGCCTTCCAGGTGGGGCTGTTAACACTTTCTGTCACAACCCCTTTGGCAGTCTGATGAAGTCAGTATTTTTAAATGCGTAAATAAAATACACAGAATTACAACAGAAACCAATTATGTTGGAATGAAAACGCAGTCATTTTCCTCCCTCGGGTTCACAACCAGCCAGTAAGAGGCAGGACTTGAACCCAGTTCTTCCTGTGTATACCACACCATTCAACCTGTAATAAGCACAGTAATTTCCCTACAAAAGAAAGCTATTACAGTGGCTTACAAAACACTCTCATGTTGGTATACTCTCCATATTCTAGTTGTCTCCTTATCACTTCCCAGAGTCAGGATCTTTGAGATGAACTTAGATGAAATCATGGATTAGATAGAGGACTGTCCAGAGGATCTGAGTTCAAATCCTGCCTCAGCCACTCACTAATTGTGTGACCCTGGACAAACCACCTCTGTCTGGCTGTTTTCTCATCTTTAAAACGGGAATAATTACAGCACCTGACTCACAGGATTACTGTGGGAATCAAATAAAAATCACATTTGAAAAAGCTTTTCAAGTGCTCTAGGAATGCTAGCTAGCTATTAAGCTAATGAGATTTCAATTCTATTTTCTTGTTTATTCTAGTCCAGCAGAAGCACAAAGAAAAGCTCTCTTAAGTCTTAACAAGTGCTCTGTTCTTCCCAGGTGTGGCCCAGAGAAGTGAGGGACAGCAGTGCCCTGCTCTGCTCTGGGCTCCATCTCCTTGCAAAAGGTTAGGGAACTCAGTCCATTCCCTGAATAAAAGGGGAGGTGACAACTAAAGAGCTGCACAATCACCTTCATCAAGTCCTTTAGTGTTGAGTTGGTCTAGGTTTCATGATTTGAGGGAAGTGTGCTAAAATGGACCAGGAGCTGAGCATGGTGTCAAGGCCTAGGACCCGGTGCCTGCTTTTGACCCTCTTCTGGGTGACTCTGGGCAAGTCCCAGCCTCTTGGGGGCTCAGCTTTCTCAAGGCTGATCATCTCTAAGGTCCCTCCAAATCCCAAAATCCTACAAGAAGCTCGCAGAGCAGACATTCAAGTACAAGGTATCTCAACAAAACCAAAAAGGTGCTCTGGGTTCCCTGCAGTATTGGAAAGAAACCACCAGCTATTTATAGGAAAAGACAAGTCTTACTGGGTACTTTCAAAGTACAAGTGGTTGGAATCCAAAGACATCAGTCGTTCGCAAATAAACAACAGCTAGATGTACACGTGCTCGCGAGCAATGTATTTCTTTGGGGTGCGCTGTGCCCAAACAAGTCAGTGCTTCACTGCAACTGAGAGATGAAAGCCTGCTTGAAGAGTTTATAATTTCAGACACAACACATCCCAAAAGAGTTTGGGATAACCAACTATTTATTCAACTTCTCCCTACATAACACAACTAATAATCCAAGTGAGGCTGAGCATGTGTTAAGACTGGAACAAAAAAAAAAATTAAGGCCTGGCCCATTTGGTAAGCCACACCTATGACTTTTTAAATACTTAAGAATTTTTACAGACATAGAATTAGCAAAGCCAAAGCTTTCAGATTCCTACTAACAAATTTTTTTACAAATTAACAGATCAAACTTAATGTTTAATGACAATTTGGTGTAGACAAAACATTGCTTTAGATAAATCACCAAATAGATAAAGCACTTATTTGATGGCTAGATATGACTGGAGCCAAAAGAATGGATTTTGGAATGAAGACACAGGGGAACCTTCCCCTCTGTGTACAACACTTCAGCTAGATCGACAGACAAACCCAAGAGTCACTTATCTAATCAGGGACAGGAAATCAACATTTGGAGAGAAACTACGGCAGGCGCATGGACTTGGGTTTCTTAACTCCACTTACTTTTCAACAGCCTCCTCAACACCCTCCATAAACAACAAGGCAACTCATCTGCCCAAGAATCAGGGGTCAACTCCAGTCGATTCCCAATAAATCCCACTGCTGTGTGAAGCAGAAAACAGCAACCACATCATCCAGTCCTAAACCCAAGCAGACGCTTCATTAAGGACAGAAGCATCTCAGTACTTGAGTTGCAAAGAAAAGTCAAAAACCAACCATGAATGGACTCAAGAGGAAAATACTGAAAATCTCAAATCCATAATCAACAGAGATGTAACATGGCCAAAAACAAGTCTACACTAAATAAGCATAGAAAAAAATAAAAAGAAAAAAAATCATGTAATCTTTCGAAATTAACTCTAGACTGCCTTGCGGAGGCCTCTCTAACAAAATATATATTCCTATAGTGTGACCTTCAAGCCCTTCCTCTATCTGGACCCAATTTACTGTTCAGGCTTCACTCTTCATGATTCCCCTTCATGTACTCTCCACTGCAGGTCAACAAGATGACTAGCTGTGACCTGGTGACAGGCCACTCACTCCTAGCACCTTCCCATGCCCATTTACAATAAATTACCTGTATGGATCTTGTGAGCTCCTTTGGAACAGAGACTGTATTTTCTTTGTAGCCCCAATGCTTAGTGTCTAGCACACAGTAGGTCAATTAATTAATAAACATTTTTTAAACACCCACTAGGTGCCAAGCACTGGGAATACAAAAAGAGGCAAAAGAGCCTGCCCTAAAGGGGCTCAGCACTGGATAGAGAAGACAGGAGGGAGGGGCTGAGAAGCCTTCTCACAGGAGGTCTGAAAGGAAGTCAGTGAGCAGAGCCCAAGAACATGTCTGGAGCTGGAAGCTGGAAAAAGTGGACCCTGGAAGGCCAGGGTCACTGGGCCAAGAGGACTTGTCAGGCAGTGAGGTGTAAAAGGACTGGAGATGTGGGAGGGGGCCAGGTCAGGAAGGGCTTTCAAGGCCAAGCAGAGGATTTTATGTCTGACTGTGGAGGCCACAGGGAGCCAATGGAGTTCACTGAGGAGGAGGATAACAGATGACTCTGGTGGCCTAATGGAGAATGGAATGAGTGGGGAGAGACTTGAGGCAGGCAGACCCCCCCCAGCAGCTGTTGCCCTAGTTCAGGTATGAGGTGATGAGGGCCTGCTCTGGGCAGGAGCTTAATAAATGCTGGCAGACTTGACTCCAGGCTCAGTGAACCCCTCAGGCTGCTCCTTATGCCTGGAGTGCCTTCAGAATCAAGCTCAAGGTGGGCACCCCCTTCTCCAGGAAGCTTCCTCAATCCCTTCCGACTCAGTGTTCTCTTCCTCCTGAGGTGTTTCACCTGCCCCTCTCTGCTACCCCCAATACCTCCTTATCCAGAGATAGGGAGAACTGCTACCCAGGCAGCGAGTGCTGAGGAGTCAGGACGACATGACTTCGAACACTTACACCAACCAGCGTGACTCAGTGTCCTCAAGTGTAAAATGGGGACTGAAAATTGCCTCCGCCTGCCAGAGCTGTTGTGAGAGGCCCTGTCAAGGACTCTTTCACGATCACCACCTTGGATCGCAGGTATCCGTGCTGTGTCTCCTGCCTGAGCACCTGCTGTATGCGGACTGAACACTTCCTCCCTTGGGGCTCTCTCCCTACCTCTGCACGCGTCCGCAGCCCCCCAAGACGGAGGCCGTGGGTTCCCCCTCGCTAAGGGTGGCTGCGCACGGAGTCCAGCCCGCACGGGATCCAGGCTGTGACTCCCAAGTTTGTCCATCTCCAGCCACCTGCGGTCACAGAGCAGCCGGGCCTGGGGCGCCTGCGGCCCATGGCTGGAGAGGAGGGCGGCCAAGGTAACCCATGGGGCTGGGGGGGGCACGGGGGTCTCTGGGGCCCTCTTGGCCGAGGCCCCAGGACGGGCACAGCTTCTCGGAAGGGGCTGCTGGGAGGGCAGCCCGCCATGCCTCCCCGCCGGACCTCCGGGCACCGTCCCGGGGAAGGCCAGGGTCTGCTTCTCTCCGCTGAGGTGCCCGGCCCGGGTTGGGGGGCCAGGGGCTGCCAAGACCCCCGGAGCCGCCCTCGAGGGCCCCTCCCCTGCGGACTCCCCCACACAGACCCCCCCGGGGGGCGGGCTCCAGACCGGGGCGTCGGGGGGCGGGGCCACGGCAAAGGGGGAGCGCGCCCCCTCCCCGGACCTCGCCGCGCCCCGGGGGTCCCTAACGTCGTTACTCATCACCCACGACGACCCCGCCAGGGCCCGCCCCTCCCCCGCCCCGGTCCGACGCCCGACGGCAGGGCCCGCGGCCCCTTCCCTCCCTCCGAGGCGGCCCGGCCCGGTCTCCCGCCCCCCCGCGCTCTCCGCTCCGGCCCGGCCCGGCCTCCGGGGCTGCCTCCCGCCCGGCCTGGCTGACGGACAGGGCGGCCCCGGCGGCGGGCCCCGCGCCCTGCCGCCCCCGCCCCGCCGCGCGCGCCCCGGCCCTCCCGCCCGCTCACCCGGCCCCGCCGCTGGCTGCGCTCAGGCGCGAAGCGCGCTCCCCGACACCATCCGCGAAGCGCCCAAAATGGCGGAGTCCCCAGCCAGCAGGCCTGGAGCTCCCCCCCCTTGCCCTCCGCCCGCCCCCGGACGGCTTCGGTCCAATCGCCACGCTGGGGCCGCCCTCCGCCTCGCGTGCATTGGAGGGAATCTCCCACCCCTAGTTCCTATTGGGTCTTCCGGAGGTCCCGGAGACCTGGCGACCATTGGACAAGCGGGTCCGTCAATCAAGAGCTCGAAGCGCATTCTTTTCCTACGGACTTGACGGATCCGGAAGCTCCGGCCCCTGGGGTCGGGAAGCAGCGAATGAGAAGTAGGAAGGAGACTCTCGAGTTCCCCTTCCGCCTTAGCAACAGCGAAGCCCCAGCCTGACGGACGGCCGAGGCAGCCAATCGGCGTGGGCGCTGCTTTTTAAAAATAAACCGAGCCCGGCCAATCCCGGCAGCCGAGCGAGCTGCCCGGGGCGGCCAACGGGGGCCCGGCGAGGGGGCGGAGGCGGGCGGGGCTCGCGGAGCCGCTCTAGGCCGCGATGACGTGATCCCAATGTGTGCGATCACGCGTAGCCGCTCCCGGCGTGGGGAATTAGCTCAAATGGTAGAGCGCTCGCTTAGCATGCGAGAGGTAGCGGGATCGATGCCCGCATTCTCCAGTTCCGGTTTTGGCCGCGGCCCCCTTTTAGCCGACTGGAAACCGAGGTCCGGAGGTGTCCGGCTCTTCCCGGGCGGGGTCGCTCAGCGCGCAGGCGCGGCGCTGCCTGGGCGGGGCAGAGTTCGAGTCCTACCCGAAGTTCCGTGACACCCCCCTCGCACCAGGGTGCAGCGAAAGGGAGGGGCAGAAGGGGGAGGGGCGTCCCGGTGCCCGCCGCTTGCTTCGGCGCCCGGCAGGCAAAGCAGGCGTGCTTAGGGAGGGGAGGGGGACGAGCTCCCCTTGTACATTTATAGAGCGCCTGCTGTGTACCTGGCAGTGTGGGGAGGTACCGTCATTATGCCCATTTCCCAGGCGAAGGAACCGAGGTGCGCAGAGATTAAGTGCCCAAGCAGGATTCGAATTCGGGTCTTCCCGATTCCGGGTGGATTGAAGTGCTGGGCTGCGGTCAGGAATACCCAAATTCAGACCCTTACTGGGCAGGGGGACCTTGGACAAGTCACTTCCCCGTTTGCCCCAGTTTTCTCATCCGTCAGATAGGCTGGAGAAGGCTATGGCCACCCCTCCACTGTCACTGCCAAGAAAACCCCCAGTGGGGTCCTCGAGAGTCCCACGCAAGTGAAACAACAAGAATGACGCGCGTGTGCCCAAGGCACATCTCCAGGTGCCCAAGGGACCCCTCTAGCGGCTGCTCCCTCAGCCCTGACATCTCAGGACAGGGTCCTGGAGGTCACCTGGAGGTTGTGCGGTGCTTCTAACCCAGTCAGTTGGTGCTTTCCCTCATCTACAAATATTCATCAGCTTTCAGACCCCAAGCAGGCCCACCCGTGTGCGGGTGTGTGCTCCACAGACACAGCACGGTACGAGGAGGAGGGGCTCCCGTGGTGAGGACCCTTGTGGCCGTGCTGTTCGGTCCTGGGCGGCTCTTTGTGACCCCAAGGGACTGGAGGGGTGGGCCATTTCCTTCTCCAGCTCATTTGACAGATGAGGAAACTGAGGCAACAAGCAGGGCAAGGAGGCTTGTCCAAGATCTGAGGCCCAATGTGAACTTAAGTCTCCCTGACCCCATGCCTGGCACTCTATCCACTGTGTCACCCAGATGCCTGCCAGGGCCCTTGTAGAGACCTAAAACTGCCTTGGTCTGATGTTTCTGGGACAGGCTAAGGCTCCATGAGGAAATCCGAATCTTCTGTCCCTTAGAAGTCTTCCTCTGATCTAAACGGGGGACATCCGAAACTGTCTCCTTTCCTCCAGTTTCCCTCTTACGGCTTTGGGCTGGCTTTCAGAATGCCAGATTCCCCCACTGGCCCAAGGCCATCCCCAGACCCCAGGAGAGATTGATCCTCATAACCTCCGTCCACTTCCCACCCATGTCATCCACCCTTCCAAAGGGATTAAGGACTCAAGATGTTTTGGCCTTACACCTTGGATTGACCAACTGTTCCTGTAAGTTAGACAGCTCCACCTGCTGAGACAATCAGGGCTGGACCTTGTAGTGAGTGGCAGTCATGGGGGTGAGGGGGACTGAGTGATTCAGCCCCAGCAGTACAGCCCCAACACCCTGCACCGAGATATAAAGAGACATGTGAGTGGGCTGCTCCCCAATCTTGGGTGTCCATCCACCCCCAGCTCTCACCTGTGGCCCCAGAGGCTGTAGTGTGCCCATTGACCACACCCTCTCTAGGCAGACAGGCAAAACCATGTTAAGGGTGATGGCCAGGTCTCAGAGCTCAGAGAAAGGAAGATGTCTAAGCCCCTATGGGAAGACAGATTTAGGAGACAGAAGAGACAGTAAAGGTCATTTAGCCCTGTCTTCTCATTTGACAATTGAAGAAACTGAGGCCTGGGGAGGGCAAGGGACTCCTCCCCCCATCACCCAAGCAGCAAGGTCCAGGATTTCAATCCAATGTCTTCCCCCATCCCAGTCACTAACATGGTTCTTATTTCCCAGGTGGGGAAGGCCTCTGTTCCCTTGTCAGGTGTGTGTCTGAAAATGGTTCACTTACTGTTGACCAAGAAAGAATTCTTTAATCCGTGGCATCAGAAGGAAAATCCTTCACCTGTGATATTTTTCATCCTGTTAACTGAGACAATAGCAGCTGATAGTTTTGGACCCAACGGAGGGTCTAAAACTCAGGGAGACTGAATTCAAATCCTGCTCTCCCTAGCTCCTTGTGTGATTGTGAACAAGTGGTTTAGCTTGTATCAGCAGGGAGTCCCCACCCTGACAAAATCACAAAATAGTGACCCCAGCCTCGAAGAAATAACTCCCATTCCTGGACTCCAACCCCCAACAACTACTACCACCACCCTCTAACTAACCTAGGTTAGAACCCAGATTTCCTGATTTGATAACTCTGAGGCTGAGATCTCCAGCCGCTGGCCCCTCAGAAGGAAGAGCCAGGGTCAGAATGAGGTTGGAAGGAGGCGGGAGTGGATGGGCAAGGAAGCATGCTCAGAGGAGAAGTCCAGGCTCTCCTGGACTAAGGGAGGGATATAGCCCCATCCCTTCCCATCCTTCCCTTCCAAGTCTCATGTGGACCCCCCCATCCCTTCCCCCAGCCACACAGCTGAGGGGCCAGACTCAGGAGTTTTGGCCCCTGGATGGCAGCTGCCACCAGGAACCCAGGCCAGCTGTGCTCTGGTCTGGACCCTGACTGTGGAGCTGAGGGATCAGGGGCAGGAGAAAATCAGGTGCCCAGCCCTGACCCACCCCCAGGGTTAGCTGTATGGCATCTAAAAGACAAGGACTGGCCCAGGGCCTCTGAAGGACAGGGTGGGCAGGAGCCAGCTAGAGCTGGCTTGAAAAAGCTGCTTGTAAAAATCTCAGAGTGAGCATCTACACCTCAGAAATTGGCAAAAATGACAAACACAGGTTTGACTGTCTAGACGAGAAAGTGATGGAGGGAATGTTAGCATGCAGATTTGACTCAAAAGCATCCCACTGAGGCTCCCTCCTGTGCAGAGCTGTTTGCCAGACATTGGCCAGCATCCCCCAGCTCAGAAACAATCCAACCACCACCCACCCCCCAGATTTTAAAGAGGGGAAACTGAGGCTTCCTTGTCTCAGACCACACAGTTGCATTGGGACTGGTTCCACAGCACTTTATTAAGGGAGAATTTGAACTTTCCCAAGCCCACGGGACCTAAGACATTTAGTGTCAGGAGGGTCTCAGGGTCAGGCAAAGGATGCCTCTGAATCTGAGTCTTGGGGAACTCCATCCCCAGGAGAAGGACTGCTAGGTCCCCAGGGCCCATGACTGGGGACCTAGAAAACCATCTCCTAGAAACAGGAACCGCCCCCCACACTCCCCTGCCTACTGATTACACCAGGCTCCCTTACCTTGTTACAGGGTGACCAGCCCCTTTCTCTCACATCACAGGGATGCTGAATAATGCCACAGATGCCATGGTGTGGCTAGGCCTCTGGCTGTCATGTCTGGTTGTTTCCCTCATTTGAGAGTGGGCAGGGAGTCTTCAGGGCACAGCCACAGGGGCACCCGCTAGAGAAGTTTCCAGCCCCCAAATACTATCTATGCAGGGTTCTGGTGAAGAGCAGAGCTAAATGATGGGTACAAGAGTGTGTTCAGGGACCAACATGGCACAGGAAAGCCAGGCCCAGGAAACCGGAGCAGCTCTGAGGCCATATCCAGGCTGTGTCCAAGCTGAGGCCCCAGGGAGGATCATTCGGCTGTTACCACTCAGCCTTGGGCTGGAGAACCTCCACGCTCCAGAGAACTTTCCAGCTCACAGGGCCAACTCTCCAGGGTTAGTGAATCAGAGCTGCCTTTGCAGTAAGAGACGACCCTGGTCTCTCTTGAGGTAATGTACCCAAGCCCCATCCCCCAGCCAGCCCAGGGGGATGTACCACAAGTGGTGGCCTCCTCACTGGACTGACAGAGAGGGGTACTCAGGGAGGTGACACTCAGGGAGGTGACGCACAGGGAGACAGGTCATCTGTCCAGGGTCACACAGAGAGTTCAGAAAAGTTTATGGCAAGATTTGAATTGGAATCTTCCTGACTCAAGTTTTGGCGCTATGCTGATTAGACCCTGCTGTCTCTCAAACCAATCATCACACATTAGGCACTTACGAAGTACCTCCTGTTTACCAGTGACATAGGGACACAAACACAAAGGATGAAACAGACCCACCTGACAAGGAGCTGACATTCCCTGTTAGAGAGGTAGGCAGGACACAGCACAAATATGTGAATAAAGATGTAGTAGAGGCAAAGCCTGGAGGTGGCACTGCTAGGGATAGAACACTAGGCCTGGGGTCCAGGAGAATCTGAGTTCAAATCCTGCCTCAAACACTTCTAGCTGAGTGACCCTGGGCAAGTCACTGCACCTTGTGTGCCCTGGTTTCCACATCTGTAAAATGAGTTGGAGAAGGAAATGGCAGACCAGTCCAGGATCTCTGCCAAGAAAACTCACGTGGGGTCACAGAGAGTTGGGTGTGACTGATGATGACTGAACAATAAAGGTAGTTTGGGAGTGAGGGCATCAGCAGCACTTAGGAGCAGTGGGGGTGGGTGGGAAGAAAGGCTTCATGCAGAAGATGGCACACAAACCTCACCTTACAAGAAAAACAGTTAAGGCAGAAGAAGGAAGGAGTGTGCTCCAGGCAGGGGGGGATGACCAATGCAAAAACTGGGCAGGAGGAACAGAGAAAAGACCAATTTGGCCAGATCAAAAAGGGAGGAAAGAGAAGGGATGTCTGAGGAGGCTGGATGCTTTACAAGCTGAGCATGGAGCTTGTATCTGATCCTAAAAGCAGCAAGAAGCTACCAGAGAGGACTGAGCAGGAGTCAGTTGTACTCAGATAGAGCTGGGGAAGGTTCCTTGGGCAGCAATGCTGGGTATACTGGAGCAGGGGAGTGGGAGAGACACAAGGCAGGGAGACCAGTCTGAAGGCTTCTGTGGTGATCTTGGGGAGGGGTGAGCAGGGATCTGCCTCACTACTTCTCTGGATGGCATTGTCCACTATTGGATAGAGGGGAAACCCAAGAGGATTGGGGCTTCTGTTGAAAGAGCTCTACCTAGAGTCATTTCTAGAGGGGCTGTGGAAGATCAGGCTCTCTAATCAGTCAAGTCAAATGCATTGTTGGCAGAGCCAGAAAATGCATCCAAAAGAGCCACACTTGGGTCTGGAGAGATAAAGCAGAAGATGGAGGAGAGGTCTTAGTGCCGGAAATGAGGGTCTGAGGCCTGGCTTTCAAGTCAGTCTCCAATGAAGAGTCAAATGAGATGTGACTAAGCTGCTTTGCAAACCTTCAAGTGCTATAGAGATGTTGTGATGATGATGACAAGGGTGATGGTGATGGTGATGTGGTGGTGGTGGTGATGGTGATGTGGTGGTGGCGATGGTGGTGGTGATGGTGGTGATGATGATGATGGTGGTGGTGATAATGGTGGTGGTGATGATGATGGTGGTGGTGGTGATGATGGTGGTGGTGGTGATGATGGTAGTGGTGATGGTGGTGGTGATAGTGATGGTGGTGATGATAGTGGTGGTGGTGATGATGGTGGTGGTGATGGTGGTGGTGATGGTGATGGTGATGGTGGTAGTGATGGTGATAGTGGTGATGGTGATGGTGGTGGTGATGCTGGTGGTGATGATGGTGGTGATGATGATGGTGATGCTGGTGGTGGTGATGCTGGTGGTGGTGATGGTGGTGGTGACGGTGATGGTGGTGGTGGTGATGATGGTGGTGATGGTGATGGTGGTGGTGGTGATGGTGGTGATGATGGTGGTGGTGGTGGTGGTGATGATGGTGATGGTGGTGGTGGTAATGGTGATGGTGGTGGTGGTGATAATGGTGGTGATGATGATGGTGGTGGTAATGGTGATGGTGATGGTGATGGTGGTGGTAATGGTGGTGGTGGTGATGATGGTGGTGACGGTGATGGTGGTGGTGATGATGGTGGTGGTGGTGATGGTGATGGTGGTGGTGGTGGTGGTGATGGTGGTGATGGTGGTGGTGGTGATGATGGTGGTGATGATGGTGGTGATGGTGATGGTGGTGGTGGTGATGGTGGTGGTAATGGTGATGGTGATGGTGATGGTGGTGGTAATGGTGGTGGTGGTGATGATGGTGG
>CM053770.1:254700034-254906072 GCA_028658325.1 Potorous gilbertii
GAACGGTCAATGGGGCTTCTAAAGTAATGGCTTCATCTTGGGTATGGAAAGATGGAATAGCACTGGCCCACCCTATGGAAGTCTGGAGTCTGGGGCATTTGGGCCACAGAAGGAGCAACCAGCCTAGGCACTTGTGCCTCTGCATTTTATTTATCTCAATGAATCAATCATTATCAAGGCCTATAGTGGGGTATCCAGAGAGAGGAATGTTAGCCAGGAAGACCTGAATTCCAGTCTTCTCCTCTGATGTTACAGCTGGTCATATCCTGATCCCCTGGGCACGTCATCTACTGGGCAAAGTCTCCTAGAAAGTTCTTGAAGACTGTCAAGTGACCAAACAGGTACCCATCTACATTGGCAGGATCCAGACCCTCTAATCAGTCAATCACAGGCTCCTCAGTCCAATCCACATGCAAAATGAATCCTCAGTATAATATACCTAACAAACAGTATCCCCACTAAATACATAGGAAAACTGACCGACATGCATTAAGCACACACACCCCCAATGAGCCAAGCACTGTGCTCTAAGGGCTGGATGGAGATGCAAATCAAAGAGAGATAGGCCTTGTCTTCAGGGATCTGACCATCTAAACACCATCCATTTCATAAAGAAAATCCAGAGGCTCCACTCCAAAAGACCCAGAGTTCCTACTTGTTATACTCTAGACTTTGTGGCTGATTGCAGGCAGGAGCAGGGGAGGCAGCTGGCACCCATGGGCTTCCCTGAGTGACTTGGCCTAGAGGTGGGGAGAGCTGGGTATTGACCAGCTTTAGGAGCCAGAGAAGATACAGGTTCAGGTGGAGGATCTTTTCTGGACCTGGCTAGGGTCTCCCTCTCTGGCAATAAGGGACTTTATTTATTTGAGAGGAAGAGGGATGTGTCACTCCAGCCCTGTTGCTTATAAACAACAGCACCAGTCACCGACCTGGTCTTCCTGTCCCCACATTTCTTTCTTCCACACTCATCCCCCATGTCCCAGAAAAGCTCACCACCAAGAAGATTACTTTCACTCTGGTACTCACAATGGACGGCTGGAAGGTGGAGAACAAAATGTTTCCCAAAGCCTTCCTGGACAGAAGGCTCAGCCAGCTCACCCAGGCAGTTCCTCACTTCCTACCAGCTGTTCTGCTCGATTTCATCTCCACCATCTTGTCCTGCACCAGGCACCCTCCCCTGCTTCTGCTTTTATCTTCCTTTTGTGTATTTTCTCCTAGATTGGAGAACAGGGACTGTCTTTTTCATATTTGTACCCTACCTTGGCCCCCAGAACTTAGTACAGGGCCTGGCACTGTGTAGACACTTAAAAATGTGTACTGGATTGCATTGTAAGGGCCTTGGCCAAAGTCACACAGGTAGCTGTGTCAGGACCAGTCTTGACTTTAGGGTCCTGAGGTCCACTCACCACAGAGGAGCTCATCAGAACCGTCCATGCAGTCGGGGAAGGAGTCACACTGCTGCCTGATGAGGATGCACTGACCGCTGGCACAACGGAACTGGTTGGGCAGGCAGATGGCTAGGTGGGAAGGAAAGCCAAGGTGAGTCAGTCAGCCTCTGCCTGACATCCGCCACACCCAATTTCAAGGAATGAAACCTCAGTCCTGGACATCTCGGGCCTTTAAATGCTCAATGAGATACACACTTACACTGCATCATTCAACACATACGATTAAACACTGAGGCTGTGCAGACAGTCCTGTGCTCAGTAGAGGAGAAGTCTGCCACGGGCACAGGCCCTGTCCTCACGGAGCCTACAGCCCATCTGTGCACAGGGCTAGTGGAAAGAGTGAGTTCTGCCAGATCCAATGACCTTTCCTCTTCCTCATCCTTTTTTAACCCCTCCACAGTGTTTGACAGTTCTGATTACCCTTGCTCTCTCTGAGTTCCCCTCCTACTCATCTGATCACTCCATCTTTGCATCTTTATCCAAGTTACTAACTAGTTAGTCTGTGAGTGTCCCACTGGCAAGAGCTGGGTAAAGGCGGACACCAAGGGATAGCACTAAAAACAGTCACCCTCCCACCAGAGCGGTTAGTCCTCTTAGAACACCCCTGTGCCCCTTTTGGAAAGGCTAATGACCCAGTTGGCCATGAATTCCTCAATCGTATAGCCTCAGGCCAATAATGAGACTTCTGGGCAAAGTTGCCTAGGCTGAACATCAACAAAAATCTCAATTACTTTTCCTATGAAAGGGAACAGGGACAAGGGCGATGGTGCACTTGGTGGCTTCCTCCCTGACCATCTCCTTCCCAGATACTAAAGCTGTATCAGCCAGAGCTTGGATGGCAAGAGCCCCAGCCTCCTGACTCACTGCATCCGAGATCAGATACTTTCCAGCAGACATCCTAGGCCAGGCAGGAGAGTAGAGACTGCCCATGTAACCCCTGCATTGCATGGAACCCATGAACAAGAGGCCCTTTTACCAACACAAAACTATCTTGTTCATAGTTGTTTTTTAAAGGGGGAGGGTGGAACAGGAGGCCCCTTTCAGAAACTACAGCTTCTTGACACAATTTTTAAATTGTAAAGACAGGTGCCTTTCCCTGTTGTCACGGAGAAAGGCTGGGAAAAGTCTCCCTGTCCATCCACGCTGATGACCAGCTGGGACAAAGGGAGAGATGAGATGGGAGTGGAGAAAGTGAAGGCCCATGTAGCAGGAGAGGCTTTTGGGAAGACAGCAAGAGGCAAGGGGAAGGGTGGAAGGCTTTTCCAGTGTAGATGCAAAGGAAGGCCTCTGGCGCCCGGGTACTGGTGACCACAGAAGGCGGAAGCAGGGAGGGCTCGGCGCAACTTGGGGACATCCCATCAGGCAAATCTGGGACAGGATAGCGATTCCCTGCCAAGTTTCCTTTCCTTCCTACTGTCAAGATTTTAAGAAGATACAAGGGGCAAGTCCCTTCTCGAGTCTGAGCCTCAGTTCCTCCTCAGCTAGATGGGGGTGGAGCCCTGGTCCCTGGGAGCTCCAAGAGTCTTCTGGAGTGGGCTCGAGGATGGCAGATTTAGGGGTAAAGGGACCTCAGGGACCACTGAGCATAATTCTCATTTTCCCGGATGATCAGAGCGTCCCATTCCTCGCTGTACCTCACCTTGTTCAAATAAATAAGCAGCTAGAATTCCCATTCCTTGACTGCAGGAGATGGAAGGAAATGTCCTGTGACCCAGCCTGGGCCATGAAGGTGCAGAGGGTGAAAAGCTTTGAACCCAGCCACACCCCTTCCTCTCTCTGGATCTTTGGGACTGTTTTCCTGTGTTGGGGACCAGGGAGGAGGGAGGCAGGGCTGGGGCATGTTTTTGAAAAATTTCACCAGGGAAGTGAGTGATAAATGTTGGGGGATTTGGACAGGAATTATCTGGAATTCCTTTATCTGGAATTTCTTGGTGGGGGGGTGAAGTACACCCCCTATCAATGTGGATTGCAAGTCATTCCTGCCTGGGATTGATGGGACCTGTGCCTTCCTCAGTGTTGGTCTCTGGGGAAGAAATTATGTCTTCCAATGGAGACGGGCTCCTGCTCTGCAAACTCAGACACCCCAGCTTCCTGGGGCACAGCAGGACTTGAATCCAGGGCTTCTGGACTCAGCATCCAGCTCTCTCACCCACTCCACGACATGCTTCTTCTTGAGCAGATATTGTCAGCAAGTGCTGTGGCTGGAAAAAAGTCACCAACTGGTGGCCAATACCTGTTGTGCCAAGTAGGCACGAGGCTCATCTTCTGACCCTCCTAGTTACACCTGTTGCAATGCTGATGTTCTTCTCCAAGAATTTAAAATATGTAACTGAGGCATCCTCTAATCATAAGTATTCATGGACAACCTCTGACCATGTGGCTTCCCTGCTCATGAAACTTCAATGGCTGCCTAGTGCCCATGGGATACAAAATGACCTCATTAGCCTGGCACTGAAAGTCCTTCACAACCTGGCTGTAATTTCCTTTTCAGATTTATACTTCACTTATGTTACCCCTTTCATACACTCTCTATTCCAGCCTAACTGGAGATTTTGCCATTTCCTGAATTCAGGATTCCAACCCCCCTCTCCAAGCCTTTGTAAGACTGCCTGGCTATCCCAATTCTGACATGCCCTTCTTCCTCAGAATTCCTTCATGGTTCAGTTTAAGTGCCAGCCCCTACATGCCCTTCCTGAATCTCCTAATCATCAGCATCTCTTCCTTAGCAAGAACGGAAGCTTCCTGAGGCAGGCATCCTTTCATTCTGGGGTTTCCAGCCATTATCTCACACCCACCACGCAGTGGGTGCTCAGAAGGGACTGGCTGGATTGGGTTCTAAGGGCCTAGGGGATAGGAAATGTCCCAAGGTTCCCTGGGATGCCAGCATACCATCGCAGTCAGCTTCATCAGACTTGTCCTGGCAGTCGATCTCTCCATTGCACCGCCAGCGCAGGTCAATGCACTGGCCCTTCTCACACTGAAACTGGGAGGCTGAGCACACCGGGCAGTTCGCCTCATCACTGTGGTCGTCACACTCTGGGAACCCATCACACCGCCACGCCATGGGGATGCAGTCGATCTCCCCTGTGGCGCACGTGAACTGGTCTGGGGAACATGTCGGGGGCTCTAGGGAAAAGACATCAAGGAAGCCCGGGGGCAGGTGGTCACTGTCTCATGTGGCTCCACTGAATGGCTGAATTATTATTTTTACTATGTACATAAACATGTGTGGACACACAATATAGGTACATGTATATGTACATGTGCACATGTATACACACACACACACACACACACACACAAAAGTCTGGGTTTGTGATTTCATTAGTAAAAGACCTGGTGAGGAGACTCCATCAATGCAGGAAGGCACTTTCTCTGGAATGTTTTATCTTGCCTGGTATCAAGTGACTTGCTCAGGGTCACAGAGCTAGTAGAAATCTGAAACAGGATTTGAACTTGGGTCTTTGACTCCAAGTCCATAAAAGGATCAGCTGAAGAGACTGGAGCAGTGTGATGGGAGAATGAAAGGGTCAGAGAGGGTGTGGGGGGACCTGGAAGGACCATCACATGGAATAGAGATATTAGCCTTGCACTGCTTGGCCACAGAGGACAGAAAGAGGAGGAGAGAGAGCTAGAATTCACATCAATGGAAGGAGAACTTTCTAACCTCCAGAGGCATGGTAGTGAGCCCTCCTACCAGTGAGCCTGGTAGAGCCTGAGATGGGGCAGTTTGTTGTTCAGGGCTAGGTTGGACCAGTCACACTGAGCCCAGCAGAGCTGCACATGTGCACACATGTATGCTTGCATGAGCACACACACACACTTGCACACGGGAACCCCATTAGATCTTTCAGATGCTTGCTGAGATGTGGAAGGGTTCATGAGATCCCTGATTGGGAGGTCACTGAGTGCAATCACCTCATTTCCCACATGAGAAAACTGAAGCATGGAGACTCAATGGCAACTAGCAAGGTTCAAGGAGTCAGCCAGCATCCTTAGAAAGCAGGACCTACCTCCACACGTCAGGAGATTCTGTAAGAGCACCAGATGGACGGGGCAGGAGCACCTTGGTGTCCCGTCGCCTTTGGCAATGCAGATGTGTGAACAGCCTCCATTGTCTCGGGAACACGGATGAGCAGCTGCACCAAGGAAAGAGACCAAAATATGCCAATGAGTGCATGGCTGGAGAGGTTCCAACTGCCAAGGAGCCACATTTGCCCCTCCCAGGACAGAAATGTTCACCCTCCAGACAATACGGGTGTCTCTGGGGACCCTCCACGCTCCCCCTCCCCAGTGAGGGCATGTAATGGCGATAATGCTGGCCTTGAAACCAGGAAGTCCAAAGCTTTAGATGCCAGCTGTGTGACCCTGGGCAAGTCACCTACTTAACCTCTCTTCACCTCAGCTTCCTGATCTGTAAAATGGAGCCAATAACACCCTCTCCCTCCCTGGGTTGTTGTGAAGATCACATGAGGCAACAGGTAATCTCAAAGTGTTACATAAACACTGCTGCTCTAATGTCTCAGTGCTTTGTTAAAGGATGCCCATGACTACATTTCTCTTATGAGATAGGTGGCATACTACTATTTCGCAGCTAGGTGGTGCTGAGTGGATAGAGAGCTGGACCTGGAGTCAGGAAGATGAATCATTCTGAGTTCAATCCATTCTCACTTACTAGCTGTGAGACCCTGGGCAAGTCATTTTACCCTATTTGCCTCAGTTTCCTCATCTGTAAAATGAGCTGGAGAAGGAAATGGCAAAGCACTGCGGGATCTCTGCCAAGAAAACCCCAGACGGGGTGACGGGGAGTCAGACATGACTGCAAAACGACTAAACAACAACAAAGTATGTTATCGCTACAATTTTATGTATGAGAAGATGCTATGACTGCCAGTATCCCCAGAGCACTATAAGGCTAACAAAGCATGTACACATGTTATACCACTTGAGACTCACAACATGAGGTGGATGTGACTGTCAATTTCATAAGAAGAAACTCAGACAGACTGTGGCAAAGTGGCCTGCCCTGGGCCATAAAGCCACTAAAGGTCTGAGGCTGGATTTGAACTTGAGTCTTTCTGAATCTAGGTCTAGCGCTCTATCTCTTGGGCCACCAGTGGCCTCTGGGAGTGAGCAGGAATCAAGTTGAGATGGTAGGATCTACATCAGTAATGCACCTGAAGGGGCATTGTCCAAGCTCCTTATTTTACAGGCGAAGAAAATGAGGCCCCGAGAAAGGGGCTTCCATTTCGTTCCATTAAGAGTTAGCAAATATTTATTGTTAAGGCTAGGCACTGCACTAAATTGGGGGGATATAGAGAAGAAACAAAATGATTTCTGCCTTTCAGAAGTGGATGTTCTATTAAAAAGAAGACAACACAAGGAAAGAAACACAAAATGATCCAAAGTAATGTCCCGAGGGAGAGCACTCTTACAACTGGGGGATTCAAGTGGGCTTCCTGGAGGAGGTATCACCTAAGCTGTGCCTTAAAGGGTGCCAGGTCCTGGTGGGGATGGGCATCTGTCTGGGTAAAGGTAGATGCCAGAGATGGAATAAGTGTCACAGCTGGACAAATAGCCTATCCAAGGCTATGTGGGCAGTATGAACCAAGGCCCCCTGATTTCAAATTGTCCCCACACTTCAGAAGGGACAGAAGAGAGGCCTGGAGCTCCGGTCTGCAGGGGCTATCTTACCAAACTCCTCCATGTTAACCTCTTCCACCGCATGGATCCCGGTGAGGTGAGAAATCCGCCCTTGGATCCGGGTTCTTTTGTAACCGCTGGTCTTCTCTACCCGTTCAATCATCTGCTGCTGGCGGTCAATCCAATACAGGTGGTTGCCCAGCACTGTCAAGCCCATAGGCTGCACGATGTTGGAATCTTCCAGAGTTACCCGGTTTGCTCCTGAAAGAGAAAGGACATCACCTAGTGAGGGGCTTCGATAAGGACAGGCAAACCCAAACCCTGCCTGGTGGTCCATAACTCAGCTCTGCCCAGGTCCTAAACAATGGGTCTGAAAGGCAATGCCCTGTACTTTATGACTGGCATGGCATAGGGGAGGAGCAGCTGAGGATGTCAAACCTTGGCCAATCAGTCAATAATCCTTTATTAAAAATTTATCATGTGCAACTAGGTTCTCTTTTAAGTGCTGGGTATACAAACACAAAAGTGAGACAATGCTTGTCCTAAGCAGGTGTACATTCTACATTCTACAGGCTGAAAGACACAGGTTGTCCAGGGTTGGCCTCAGCCCTGACCTTGCACAGTGGGAGAGGCCCTTAGGTTTCCCTTAACACCACCAAGAAATGTATTTTACAAAAATAGTCATTACTATAGCAACAGTGGGAGGAGTGTTTGCCCAAGGTGGGATGCAATCCAGGAGTCTGCAGCATCTGCCCAGCACATCACCCTACCTCTGATAACAACGATGACAGCCAGTGGTGACAAGGACGTAGCATCTCCTTTTACTCCCATGACAACCCTGAGAGACAGGCTTTGGTGCCTTATGCTCAGGGACTCAGAGCTCCAGCTTTGAACTCCTAAGAGATTCTAAGGTATACTTTTGGGAGTAACCTCAAAAAAGGGAGGGGCCTTTTCTTCGTTGTCAGGCCCCTCAGGCAACCCTAGAGTTGCTTAGAAATGTTCTAGAGTTTAGAATTTGGCTGCCCTTGAGGATCCTGACCCTAAACTTTGGGGGATTCTCTCAACTATCATCATTCTAAGGCTAAATTCTAAAAGACAGTGGGCACATGATTGACATCTCCAATTCAGTCACATGCCTCAAAACTGGAACCCTGTGCAAGCCAAGATGTCCCTGCCCTGGAGAGGTGAGGTCCTCAATGGAAGAGCATCTAGGCAGCCCTTGGCACCAGGAGAGACCAACTCAACCTAAGGGGGCCACTGTGGGACCTATATCCTGAGGAGCGCTTACCTGACAAATCACAGCTCTCGATGCGTTTCAGGTCAGCATCTACCCAAAAGAGCTTGCCTAGTTTATTGTCGATCACCAGGGCCACTGGTCGGATGAGGCCAGTGGTGAACAGGACTTCCCGCTCAGTGCCATCCAGGGCTGCCCGCTCAATCTTGGCAGCACGGTCCTGCATGTTGGTGAAGTACAGGTACCTGCCAAGGACAGGCACAGGCTGTGAGCGAGGGCAGCCAAAGTCAGCGGCTTCCCACCAGACAAGCCAGACTGCACAAGGTCAGGAAACTTGTTTGGTAGAATGAGAATGGAAGCCACCTGAGAGCAGGGACTGTGTCATTTCTCATCTTTGGAACTCCAGACGGAACCTCTGACAGGCCATTTGACTAAACAGTGATGGTTCTAGGGTCAGGGGTCCTGAGTTCAAATTCTACTGCCTCCATGGGTCTCAGTTTCCTCAACTGTAAAATGAAAGAGGTGGAATTTGTTGGCCCAAGGTTTCTTCCAGATCTAGACCTATGATAATATAATTTTACTGATGAGGAAAGTGAGGCAAGGAGAAGTGGCAGAGCCAAGTGTTTAACTTGGGTCCTCTTTTCATGGCATCATGCCAAAATCCAATTTAATAGGAGGAATTGTTACAGGAACTGGGGTAGGGGAGAGGTGATCATTAGAGATGTCAAGGTCCCCATCTTCAAATATCTCTTGTTCAGCCATTTCCAATGCTCTGTGACCCCATTTGAGGTTTTCTTGGCAAAGATACTGAACTGATTTGCCATTTCCTTCTCTAGATAAAGAGAGTGAAGTGACTTGCTCAGGGTCATTTAAAGGTTCTGAGGCCAGATTTGAATGCATGAAGGTGAGTCCTCCTGATTCTGGACTCAGCGCTCTGTGTACCATGGCACCACCTGGCTACTCTAGGGTTCTTATATTGTCGGGGGTGGGGTGGCGTAGAGAGATGGGACAATTATTTTCAAATAGGACCGATGAGTGGGATGTTGAAGAAAGGCAGATTCTGGCTCCATCCAAGGAAGAGTTTTAAAAATGACAGGTGTCCAATAATGAAGGCCAGCTTGTGAGGGAGTGAGATCCTCATCACTGGAAGTATTATAAATACCAGATGTTTTAGAGAGGATTCCCATACCAGATGGGCTGCTAGGCTGGATGGCCTATTACAAGATCCCTCCCAGGCCTAAAACAGTTGTTTTGGAATTGGTCAGTAGATTCAGCCAGAAAACTCAGCATAGTATTTCTTTCAAACTTCCTGGTCAGGGAGTGTGATACACTCAGCCCCTGCACAGGCCTGCCAAGACATCGAGGGGCCTAGGATTCCATCAGCCTGGACACTCGTATGTCCTCTAATGCAGAGCGCAGCCCAGCTATCACTTATCTGTGTGAAGCTCAGAGGGGATGTGATTTGCCCAAGGTAACACAGCCAGTAACTCAGTTTGGGGGCTTGAATGGTAATGTAGTAATTTAATAGGTTTCAGAGCTGGAGTTGGAACCTGTGTCCTCCTAACTCCAAATCCAGTATGGTGCCCTGTCTGGGCCACTGCCTCCTTACCTACAGACATGGAACTAAAAATAAGGATGAATCATAACTAAATTAATTGCTTAAATTAATTAAAAGCCAGAGAGTTCCTCATGGCTTGCCATGTGTTTCAGAGACACCAACAATATTGAGCAGAAGGTACCGCAACTTTATTATCATTAGCTGGATGAGGAAACGGAAACTTACGGGTGAGAAATGATTTCCCCAAGTGCCCGGCGTCTCCTAACCCTACTTGACATTCTAGAGGGCCTTACACACGTTATCTCATCTGAGCCTCATACACACCACTCTCCCTTCTTTGCAGGGGAGGAAGCTGGGGGCTCCATGGCTGAGAATTGTCCAAGGTGAGACTTGAACCCAGCACCCTCTACCACACAAGGCTCCTTTGAGACAAGTAAGGAAATGGACGGGCCAGGACTCGAATTCTAGTGCTCTGACTCTAGCTCTCCTCCCCTCCCCGCCATCATGGCTGCTGAGCTCTTACCCACGCTCAGCATTCACCACGATGGCTCTGGGCTTGTCATGGTCACCACGCAGCACTACGCCAATGGCTTCCCCACTCAGACGGTGCACGTTGATGGTGTTGGCAGTCTCGCAGGTCCAGTACAAGGTGTGGCTGTAAATGTCGATGCTAAGATCATGGGGCTGCTTTTCCGAATTCTGCCCTTGGTTTGCAGATGTCACGACAAAAGGCTGCAAGACAGAATCAGGAGAAAGCTTGGAGCGTCAGTCATTTTAACGGGTATGTCCTCTTCAACTGGGCACTCTTTGAGAGCAAGCAATGAGCTTTCTCTAAATTTTGTAGTAATGCCCAACCTGCTGCTCTGCAGACAGGTAAGTGTCTGGAATATAGTAGGCTCTTAATAACTGCTTGTTGACTTATTTAGTTCAAGAAACACCTAATGGGTGCATTGAGGATATAATCTCAACAGTGTGTCATCCCAGGGAGCTTACACTTTACTGGTGAGAGGATGCAAAATGGCCAGCCCATAGAGAGTGAATGTTGAGTCCAGAAGGCAAGTTGGCCAGTTGACCTGAGTTAAAATCCTATTTCTAATACTGACTAGTCTTGCGACCATGGGCAAATCACTCCACCCCTCCTAGCCTTAGTTTCTCTGTCTGTAAGATGGAGATAACAATAGAACCCAGCTCACAGAGTTGTTATGGAGACCACAAAAGATAAAGGATAGAAAGAATTCTCAAATCTCCCTTCGTTACACCTGGTGCCCCCCAGGTGCTCATCATATTGGCACTAGACAGTGTGGACATCCCATTGGCATGGCCTACTGCAGTTTAGGACTTCTGGGCTCACACAACCACCCCCTCAGTCTCCCCAGTAACTGAGTCACCACTCCCAGTCCCATTTGCAAATCTTCAAGCATCACATAAATGTGCGCTGTATGTTGTCACAGTGATCTGGCCAAAGAGGGCCTAGTTGCCAACTGTTTCCTTCATCGTGGAATGCCACGATGCCTGCCACATGCTCCACAGAAGACAGCCTGCTTCCTCCATTCTGCACCGTCTCAGATTTCAGGGAGCAGACATTTCAAGGTTCCACGTGGAGCAAGCTAGCAGCAGGCAGAGTACCCCCATACATGCTTGGAGAACTGGCCTCCCTCACAATGTATTTTGGAGTGGGACTGATTTCATCAGCATAGACAGTTCCCCACAAGGGAGCACCTTCAATCAATGCAGACCAGCACCTTGTCTCCTGTGTACAGTGTTAGAGCTGTCTGTGACCTATCCAGGGCTACACAGTTAATGTGGGTCAGAGCTGGTCTTCCAGAAGTCGCCTGATGCTGCCATGTGGCGGTGCTCATCCACTAAGTGATGGCAGAACATCTTGTGCTCAGCAAAGTGAAGACAAAATAACAACACTAACTAAACCTTTGAAAGACTTTGGATCCCTAATTTGTTCAATAACCAACCACAATGCTTTAACGAGAAAGCATGTTCTCCCACCTGACTGAGAGCCAACAGATGCAAGGCACAAGCTGACACATATTTTTGGACATTGGTGGGGCAAAATAAGGGACATGACTAGATCTCTGAGTAGGAATTTTATTTGCCATCAAGACAGAATACACCTCCCTCCCCAATAACCGTAAACTTGATCCAACTATCTAACTATCCTTCAACCACAGAAGAAGGACTTTGCCCCTAATGAAGCAAAACTGCTTACAGACTTTCATAACTACTAAGGATTTGGGGTGAAACTAGAAAGGTAATTTCCCAAACTGCGCAGAGGACACTTGAAAATCTCCTAACTTGCTCTCTCTTTTTAAGCTCTTCACTGCCTGGAGCCAGCCTGTCACAGCAGAATTGCCTACCTCCAGGGTCCTTCAGGCAATTTACACTCTGCGGGAAAGCATCAAGCCAAAAATTAGCACTTTCAGGCCTTGCAAAGTGCCTCCCTGAGCCCCAAAATGCCATTCCTATCAGTGGAGACCAAAGAACTTCACATCCCATGCAATTACATGCCCCCTGAGGGCTCTACGTTCTTTGATGTTTAAGAAGCACAACCAGGCCCAGGAAAGTCCAAAGTTCCTGCCCAGAATGGAGGGTCTCAATTCACACAGTCATGACAGAGACAGAGCGAGGGTTAGGGTTTGGGATCAGGGGAAGAGGTCTGAAGGTGGGCATTGCTGCTGCTAAGACAAGTGTTTACTTGTCTTACTAATTTGCTTTAAACCTGCACCTAGCCACCCACTGATAACGAATCTTAGGGTTGTGTTAGTTATACACTATAGACAGATCACCAGTGGAGTCAGGATGGTAGCTTGACATTTACAGAGGCTGCCAGGGAGTGCCAGAGCACTGGACCTGGAGTCAGGAGCTGCTGAGTTTGAATCCAGCCTCAGACATGTACTAGCTGTGTGACCCTGGACAAGTCACTTAACCTCTATCTGCCTTAGTTTCCCCATTTGCAAAATGTGGAAGTTGTTGTTGTGAGCATAAAAAAGTATTTGCAAACCATTTTGCAAATCTTAAAGTGCTTTATAAATGTTAGTTTGCAGGGGCTTTGTCCCTCTCTCCTCCTCTTCACTACAGAGAAACCAGTGTTTGGGTTCCTGGGAGGACAGATGTGTAAGCTTTCCCTGAGCCGCACACCCCCCCGCCCAGATCCAAGAAGCAGACTTGCCTGGGTCCCGTCATCTTTGGCCCTTTTAATGTTCTGACGCCCGTCCACCCAGTAGATGAACTTGTCCAGTGGGTCGTAATCAATGGCTTTGACATTGCGCAAGCCATGCAGCGGGAGGACCACATCCGGGCTCTGCTGGTCATCTGGTATCATTCGGCTGATAGCACACTTTTGACTAAACAGCAGGAAGGCAGTGGGCGCTGAATGATAGGGCCAGAAAGGGGAAAACGAGGAGTATGGTGAGAAAAGTCAGGCTGGTGGGCACCATCCTACACTGGGGATACCAGGCAAGGGTCCAGGAGCTTATGTCAAGATACTAAAAAAGATGTGGATGCCAAGAAGAAACCCCCCTGCCCTTAATACTGATGCCAGTGATGTCTCTGGTTGCTTTGACCATATCTAAGAGAGGATATCTTTCATCATTCAGACCCAAAGTTGCTATTATCAGCTCCAGAAAGAGGTGATTTCTTTTTCACCCTGAGATACTTTGAGCTACCTCTGAGCTAAATGCACCATAACACCCAAACTACGCTTGATTCTCCACCTGGAGCCTGGGCATCCCACTACTGGCTCAAGAGGCTCTGAAACCCGAGGGATGGAGCCTGGTTGGGAAAATCTTGTTTGGATTAAGGGTCCTGTCTCCAGAACTCTGACCTGCTCTCCAGCCCTCATGGAGAACAACCTAGGTTCGTTCTAGTCAACAACCTAGGTTCGTTCTAGTCCTAGAAATGTTTTGAATAAAAAAAAATTCAGGAGGCAAATAGGACCATCCTCCAGGAGTTGTCCAGCATGGTTTCTCACTCAAGTCAGCTGGCTTCCACAGACAATATTCATTAAGAGAATACTGTGTGCAAGGCACTCCAGACATGGGGAAGAAATAAGATTAAGGACCTGTCTTCAGGGAGCTCACAGCCTATTAAGATAAAATCCAAACAATCATAATGTGAACACATGAAATTCCATCAGCAGCCTCTGTGCTTTGGCATGGGCTGCCCCTCTTCTTCTTAAAGGGTCAGCTCAGGCCTCACATCCCAACTCCCTGCCTCCCAAAATCATTTTGCATTGACTTTTTCATCATATATTGTATTAAATCAAATGTGAACTCCTTGGTGGCATGTGCTGCTTCCTTTTTGTCTGTCTCCCCAGTACAGTGCCTAGCATACAGTAGGTGCTTAATTACTGAACTGAATGGCTTGGCCCATTTGTTCACTCGAGAATCCACATGTCGTCCCTTAAGTGGGCAGGAGGCCAGTCCCCCTCCCAGCCCCCCAGCACCAGGGCAGATGCTTAGTGAGAGAGGGCTGAAGGGGGTCCCAGGCACGTACAGCTGCAGTTCCTATGGTTTGGATCCAGTGTGTAATGGGTTGCGCATCCACATCGGTAACCACTGGGGATGGCCAGGCACAGTTGCCCACAGTGCCCATTGTTCTGGACGCAGTCATTCAGGCCATCTTGGCGGGAGGAATGGAAGACTAGGATGTCCATCACAAAGTCCAGATGACCCTGAATCAGCGTCCGGTTCTTGCCGTTAACCTTATCGGCTCTCTCGATACTGTGGAGATTCCAGTCGGTCCAGTAGATGTAATCGCTGTACTGCGTCAGTCCAAAGGGGTGTGGGAGGTCGTCGGCGATGATGACCCTTTCTTGACCTGAAATGTACATTGTGTTAGTGTCAGAGCAGAGGGAAGGAAAGGCACACAGAAATAGGGCAAGACTCCTACCAGTCAGAGGGGGTCAAGAAAGGCTGTACCCAGAGGTTCTGCTTCGCCCTCACTGGTGGGCGGAGTACATAGTCATGTAAATCCTGGCCCCAAACAAGTGCTACAGTATTAGTTATTAATACTGCCTATTATTATTAAGCACTGGACCTGGAATCAGAGGAGCTGATTTAAATGTAGTCTCAGACACATGTGACCCTGGACAAGTAAAAATAAAAGGCTGAGCCCAGCTCCATCGCTAGGTGGCTGTGGGTAGGGCAGTCCCTACTCTAGGCCTCCCCTTCCTCACCTGTGAATGTGCAGGAGATGGCAGGAGACCTGGGCAGGGACACATGGCCCCCCCTTGCAATGGCCAGCTGCATCTCCTCTGCTCCTCGCAAGTGACCTCCCTAGGACTCAATTCCCTCATCTGCAAAATGAGACCTTGGGTCAGACCACAGGATTATGTCATCCAAGAATTTGGCCTGCCACGGACCTTAGAGGCCACCCAGAACAGCCCTTAGATTTTTGAGATGAAAAAGTTCCAGGAAAGTGGAGGTGACCTATCCAGGTGACCTCAGAGCTCTCTCCCACCTATAAATCTTAACATCCTACTATGAAGGCAGATCTCAGGTTAGATCTTGGAGCTCACTCTCCACAGGGTCAGATCTCTGGGATCACACTCCACAGTGTCTCCCTTCTATCTAAGCTGAACTCATTCTGAGACTGAGCCAGGAAAGACTCATATATTTTCTCTCTGACTGGAACAGCGGACAGAGAAACGAGCTTGGCTCTGGATTCAAGTGCCACTGCAGACACACACAGGCTATGTGATTCTAGACAGTCACCTAGCCTCTCAGTGATCTGAGGAATGCCCTATGTTTCCAAGAAGGGCTGACTTGCATTTGTAACGTGACTTCCTCTCCCAGGAATGCCCCATACCAAAGCAATCCTAGGTCAGGGAAGTGTGGAAGGCTGTCCTTAGCCTTTTTCTGGCAGGACAAAGGAGAGGGTGGCAAGATCTCCTGGCTGCCTGGGGCTGCTCCCAGGGAACGTGGATCTCTTGGGACTAGGACCAAGGCAATGGTTCTTAAAGCTGAGACGAAAAGAAAACTCCAAGGCCTGCCTCTTTACTTCTTCCAGAGGAAGCACAGACAGAAGAGATGGCCAAGCCCAAAAGAAGTCTGACCCCTGCAAATCCTCCATGCCCTGTGAAGAGCTGGTCTGCTCTCCACCACACCAAAAGCTTGAATTGGGATTGGTCTTCATTCTCAGAGCTCTCCTGAGGTTTCATCACTCAACAATGGCATCCACACTGGAATCGAGTTTGGATCCAGCCCAGCTCCCAAATAAGGGAGTCAAGAAATGCCGTGGAGGGTGACTTGTAAAGGCATTGACTTCCTTTCTGTATCTAGCCTTACGTTCCTTGTGCCACTTTAATAAGAGGCCTCTCCTCATCCCCACATTGCCTCCCAATTATTAGTATACTCTCCCTCTTGAAATTAAGACCATAAGAACGTGCCCCTTAGAGCTGGCAAGGATGGGAAAGGTCATCTCGTCCAACCCATAGAAAACCCACAGTCAAGAAAGGGAAAGAGATTTTCCCAAGGTGAGAGAGGATTTGAACCCAGACTCCCTGATTGGAGTCAAGGGCTCTTCCTACTGCTCCACACTGCCCCAGAGTTTTCTTTGACTATATTTCCTTATTAGTATACATGTCGCCTTTTCTCAGTAGAATGTAAGCTGAGGACAGGGATGACTACTTCCTTCATTAGTACCTCCCAGCATGTCACATGGTGCCTGGCATGTCCAATTAATGGTGGTTGAAAGTGCAAGTCAACAGAGTTGAATTCAATTCAAAGTTCAATTCAAGGCAGAGGAAGGACCATTATTTATGTGTGTTTTACTTTTGGATCCAGGACCCTCTTGTCCAAGTTGATGCCCTCTGCCCTCCCACGCTGGCTGTGGTTGCCAAGGACCACACCCTCTGCTGTCAGGGAATTGGTGCTTAGTTTAACTACATTCACACCTAGCATGTTTGAAGACTCAATCATGTTGGTGTCCAGGTCAGTCCAGTAGAGCCTCTGGTCTGCGTAGTCAATGGTCAGATCATTGGCCCGGCCTACTTTGTCCACCAGAGTGATGCTGTTGGATCCATCCATGTAGGCCCGGACGATCCTGGGCTTACCGCCCCACTCTGTCCAGTAGAGGTACCTACAATGAGCCAAAAGGGATGTCAGTGACCTCGAAAGGGTGTGAACGGTAACAGCGAGGCGGGGGAGGGAGGGGGAGGGGGAGAGAGACAGAAACAGAGAGACAGAGACATACACAGAGACAGGGAGAGAGGGAGGGAGAGACAGACAGACAGAGGCATACACAGAGACAGAGATGGAGTGAGGAGAGAAGGGGGGAGGGAGAGAGAGAGGAAGGGAGGGAGAGAGGGGGAGAGAGAGGGAGAGGGGGAGAGAGGGAGAGGGAGAGAGAGAGAGAGAGAGAGAGAGAGAGAGAGAGAGAGAAACACAATTCCATGGTTATAGGGGACCTTCAGCATTTTGAAAAGCTGTCTTTAATACTATGGGTCAAAGAGCTTTCTGAAGTCTGTCCTTAAATATATTTGTTGAAGAAAACTCCCCAACCTCTCCTTGGATCTCATTCACTTTTCTTCCTTCCCTCTTTACTCTGTCCCTACTGGAAATGGGGCTGTGACAGAGCCCCCCCATTGCCCAGAGCCCTCATCCAGGAGTCAGGAAGCCTCGAGTTCAAGGCCAGCAGAAGCTCAGCTTGGGGGCAGGGTGCCATCCTTATTAAGGTTATTATTTCCTAAAAAAGCTGTTCAGACAGAAGTTCCCGGCTCTGTATCCAATCTTCCTGCTCTGTTCTTTTATCAGAACATGTTTGGGTTTGGTGCCATTTTCCAAGTTCTCATTAAAAAGAAAAAGATTTTTTTAAAGATTTGTAAGCCACTTTACAAGCACTATTTCATATGATCCTCAACACAACTCTATGAGGAAATCATTGTAGGTGTAATTATCCCTATTTTACAATACAAGAAACTGAGGCAGAGAGCAGTAAATCTGCTCACCATGTCACACAGCTAGGAGGTGACGGGGGTGGGATTCCAACCCAGGTTCTCCAGACCCCAAACCTTTTCCATCACTAGTCACCCACCAGGTACTAAGGACCCACTGTGTGTCAGGCTCCATGCTAAACAGATGCAGGTACCATGTGAGGCAGCCCTGGCCTTATGTTCTATTGGGGGAACACCACACCCACAAGTCAGTCCCAGAACGTGCTCCTCCCTAAGTCTCCCTTAGCTGGGGCAAAGGCTTCCAGGATTCCACAAACCTTACAAACAGCACATCCACAGGAGGTCTCCAAACTCCAGCCTCCAAGCTTTGGTTCATTCCCTTCCTATCCCCCACCTTGCTGGTTAGTCCATATTCATCACTCCCCTCACACCTCCTCCATAAGACCATCTCTGATTAACTTGTGTCTCAGTGGACGGTTACTGCCCTCAACATATGAACAGCAAATGTCAGCTCATCTCTTACCCCAGATACCGCAAGCATGACCAGATAATCCTCAAGGCTCTGCCCCATGACCTCAGGGTGCCCTCCCAGCTGGGCTGCTCCAAGCATCCTTACCCTCTAGTAGGATCCAGGGCCAAGGACCTGGGGTTGTCAAGATCCTTCCACACCAGAACCTGTCTGTACTGCCCATCCAAACGAGCCACTTCAATGCGGTTGGTGCCAGTGTCTGCCCAGTAGAGGTTTCTGCCCATCCAGTCCACAGCCATGCCTTCGGGGTAATCCAGGCCAAACTCGATCACATGCTCCACAGAGCTCCCATTCATATAGGCCCGGCTGATGGTCTGCAAGGCCAGAGAGAGAAAACAGTGCCTTCCTGGACAAGTGCAGAGCAAATCATGGGGTCACAAGAGAGAGCAAGAGGCCCGCTCTGAAACATTCATGGGGCATAGAAGGTCACCCCAGGATCTGAGGCATTGCCTTGGAAATGTGCCTCTGTTTTTATAGGCAAAGTACAAGAGGAAAATAAGATTTTTTTTTGTCCTCTGAGAGATATTCAAGCTAGAGTCACCTCCTCTGTGTTCTGGACTCCTTGGGAAGATCTGGGGGTGTCAGGGGAGCCTTCCCAGAATCATGTTGTGAAATGTGCAAACCAAAATAACCAGGCCTGCAAAGGAAACCGATCTTAATGATTAAACTATGGCTATCAACTCAAACTAGGTTAATGAAGCCCAGGTGAGAAGGCTCTGGACAGGCTCTTGGACTCAGAGCCAGGCCAGCAACTCCCTCATGTTACAGATGAGGAGACTAAAGCCCAGACAAGGAAAGTGACTTGCTTAAGGTCACACAGTAATGAACGTCCAAGGCAGAACTCAAACCCAGGTCTTTATAACTCCCAACCCACAATTCTATCCACTCTACCTCAACATCTCCAGCTTCTTGACTCATATGCATCCCTCAAATTTACTTTTTACAATCCCTGCAAAGGTCATTCCAAACCATGACATTTGAGGGAAAGGCAGGAGCAGGTGGGAGCAGACAGGGTGAATATTTAAAAGGAAAAAATGGTTTTTCTGCCCCCTGAAGCAATTCTAGGAAGTGATGATAGCAGGGTTTCTTGAGCTGGGGTCCATGACTTTTTCATTTTATCTCAATCTAATTGACTTCCCTTGTCACCTCTATTTTATTTAAGGCATTTAAAAATATGATTCTGAGTATCCCTGGGCTTCCCTAGACTGCTGCTCATGGGGTCCAGGACACAAAAATGGGTGAAGAAAGCCTGATTTTAACGCAGTTCATTGAAATAGGCCTCTTTAGACTTGAGTCCAGTTGAGTTTGAAGTCACACAAGTGACTCAGAAGGGTTGAACCTCCATTTGGGCCCCCAATGCTATACCTCACAGCTTCTCCCAGTTCCCACAATCCCTCCCTCCCTCCTCCTGGACTGAGCCCTTCCAGTAGGAGCCCACAGGCCACTGGCGATATAGAAACAGCATTACCTTCAGACTAACATCCGTCCAGTAGATGTGGTTGTTGGAGACATCAAAGTCCAAGGCAGAGGCCTCCTTGACGCCAGTCAGGGGGATCGCCACATCATTGTTGTTGGTCTCCAGGGAGATCCTGTGGATGGCAGCTCGGCTCGTGAAGACCAGAAAGGCTTCAGGGATGATGCAGGTTTGCAGGTCATTCAGCAACTCCAGTCCGATGGGGCAGCCGCACTTGGTGGCATGGGGAGTGAAGAAGCAAAGGTGGCTGCAGCCCCCATTCTTCTCCGCGCACGGATTGGTGCCTGAAAGCAAGTGTCTGGCCTCTAAGTTATGGGAGCCCATGAAGAAACACTGCCAGAGGCTCAAGGACATACAGGAGTCACTGAGGGTAGCATGGCTGGATGAGGAAAAGGATTTCTGCCTGAGGCTAGATACTAGGGCTCCAACTCTGGTCCCATTCAATGTTCCAAGGGCCCTCCCAGCTCAGGTGTTCTATGTTCTAGGTTTTAAGGTCCCTCTCAGCTCAGGTGTTCTATGTTCCAAGGCTCCCTCCCAGCTCAGGTGTTCTAAATTCTATGCTCTAAGGTCCCTCCAAGTTCTATGCTCTAAAGTCCTTCCTAGTTCAGATATATGTTCTATGTTTCAAGGCCCTCCCTACTCAGAGTTCTATGTTCTAGGCTGTAAGGTCTCTCCCAGCTCTAGGTTCAAGGCTCCTCCCAGCTCAGATGTTCTAGGTTCCAAGGCGCCTCCCAGCTCTGATAGTCTGTAATTCTGTCTCCGCCCGGTTACTTTCTCAGGCTTCCAAACACAAGCTCCAGGGGTCTGGATTATGTTCTCTGTTGTTAACTAAAGACTCAATTATTTTGCTAAAACAGATGGTGATAAAACAAATAAACCCAGGGACTGAGTGGGAGATTGTTGGCTTCCTTCAGGCCAGTCGGCCATCCCTCTCATGTTTCAAATCAAGTTGTAGAACTCCAACACCCCAGCTTTTCCATCATTGATGATGGCCAGCCTCTATAGGGGGCTCAGGGAAAACAAAGCACTGCCAGAGTTCACAACCCTCCACTATGAGCATGGACGAGTCTTGCCTCTATCCTTGATAAAGTGAATGAATGGATGGATGGATGAATGGCAGGGGTGGATGACACTTTACATGAGGATGTGTCATTTAAAAAGACAAGGTTTCATTTTAAAGATCATTTTAAATTTGTTCATTTTACTCAAGAACAGCCTGGTGGGATGGATGGAGAGCTGGCCTTAAAGTCAGGAAGCCCTGGGTTCCACTCCTGCCTCTGACTCCTGGCTGTGTGACTGTGGTCAAGTCACTGAACCCTTTGTGTTCCAGGCACCTCCTGCATCTAGTGAAGGGAACCTCCTCACTCCAGAGTCCCCATGCCAATACAATCCCGGGTAGAGCCCCTACATACACTGTTTTACTTGGATATGAGTTCCTTGACAGTGAGCCTAGTGTTTTTGCCTTTCTTTAGATCTCTAGTTGCTAGCACATTGCCTGATACACAGTAAGCACTTACTAAAAGTTTGTTGATGCCCTCAGGATGGAAATCTCCTGGGACAAGGAGTTGGGATCCCTTCAGGAAAAGTGCAGAATGCTTGTCTCCTGGATTATTTTTCTGTCTAAACCTGAATTTTCACACGTTGTGTTTGTATATGAAACCAGAGGGCAAAAATGTGCATAAAGATAACTCCATTTTCCCATGGTGCTCCAAGATAAATAAGAGAGAGCTCCCCATTAACCATGAATAATCTGGGGCCCCTGAAAGGAGAAGAGATGAGGGCTCCTCTCTTCCCCATCCTCAAGTGGGGTCACCCAGGCAGGCTTCCCACCAAAAGCATACTCATTGATTCAGCCCAAGTGACAGAGCCCACCCACCTCCCTCCTGCCCTCCGGCTCTCCTCCTCACCGATGACCTTGGCCACATTTACAGCTTTCAGGCCCATGAGGTCAGGCAACTGGTCGATGATGATATCTCGATTTGCCTTGACCTTGTGGACTCTTTCGATGCTGCGCCTTTGCCAGTCTGTCCAATAGATGTAGTCCCCCAACAAGGTGAAGCCAAATATATGGGGGAGCTTGTCTTCCAGGAGGGTTCTTCTCTTTGTGCCATCAACATTGATCACCTAGAGAAGGCCACCAAGAAAAAGTCACTTTAAGATGGCGGGAGTGACAGGAGTCTCTTGGTAGGGATGCCAGTGACACCAAACTAGCTTCATTCAGTAAGTGTGTATGAAATGGCCACTATGTCCTTGACTTGGCTGACAAAGGGGCACAAGGACAAAGACAAAACAGTCCCTGCCCTCAAGGAACTTATTTTCTAAGGGTGGATGGAATCCATGCACACAGATAAGTATAATGTAGGTGCAAAAGAATACTGATGTCGAGAAGGAGAGCTTGTTAACAGCTGGGGGAGAGGAACCAGCAAAGGTTTCATAGGGGAGGTAGCAGCTAAGCAGTGGTTTGAAGGGAATTGGGCATTCAAGGACCCATATGGAGGTAAGGAAAGCATCCATTCTGGGCATGATAGGCCACCTGAACAAAGGGATGGAATTGCCTTTCTAGGGATTGCTAGCAGACCTTTTGGATGGAAATGGAGAGGGTATGAAGAGAATCGTTTGAAACAAGAGCACAGCAAGAAGTGGAAGCCATATTATGGAAAGTCTTAAATGCTAGGCTAGAGATTTCATCTTTTATTCTAGAAGCAAAAGGAAGGGAGACAGCCTAGGCCTTTCAGAACATGGTGAGATTCAGACTTTAGGACAAGAAAGTTGGCAACCTCAGGAATCTCTGGCGTACTTGAAAGGAGAAATGCTCCACTGTCCTCTGCCATCTTGTTTGACCCACCTCGATGCCCCTATTTGTTTATCCCATTATCTACTTAGAACACGTGGGAGGCAGCATCATAATGAATGGGGCTCCAGCTCTGGAGATGGATAAAAATGCTATCTCTATCCCTTACTACCCAAAGGACCCTGGTCAAGTCACTTACCAAGTGTACTCAGTTTCCCCATCTGCATAATAAGAGGTTGTGAAATGTGTCCATTTCTGTTCGAGGTTTGGGGGTGGAGCTGACCACAAAGGACCCTTCCCCGGATGCCCACTACTCTCTGGCCGTCAGCCGAGATGCCACTAGCAGACACACACTGGGTCTGAGTCTCTGGAGACTTCACGGCTAAATCTTTTTGGTAAAGAGTCAAGTAGAGATAAAAACTATCCACAGAGGATAAAAATACAATCAAACATCAAAACCCAGTTTAATGAACCGGCTGATGCAGAATGAGAGATAAGGTGTGAGTTTGTTTGGAGATGAGCGCCAGTATTCTCAGTGAGGACACTTGAGCTCCCTGGCTCTTTGAACAAATGAGATGAAAGGCATGAGGCACCGCCAATCTCAAACAGCTGGATCATATTTCAGGCTCATTTGAAAGAAACAAATAATCCATGGGGAGTATGAGACTTTGGATATGAAAATAACAAAAATAAGGAGGAGCCTCTGTCCTTGGCAACCATCCTCTGGGGAAACTGCACTACATGGAGGAGGGCAGCAATCAGCTGGCCTGGACCTTCAGGGGGAGCCCTAGGCTGGATGGTCATGAAAGTCACATTCCTGTGAGCAGGGGGTAGTAGAATGAGCCCAGGAGGCGGGCGTCAAAGACTGGGTCTGATGCTTCCTAGCTCTGTAACCATGGGCAAATCACATAATTATCCAGGAGCCTCAGTTTCCTCATCTGTAAAAGGAGAATATTAATCCTTTCGTGTCTATCTCCCAGGCCTGTTGGGGGAAATAAATGCAATAAGGACTCTAGAACACTTTGGAAACACTAAAACCTTATGACAAGAAGGTCAGCTAGGATTACCATTATGGTATAAGCGTAAGATAATTGCCCCAGTAGCTAAATGATCAAAAGATAGGAACAGGTAATTTTCAAAAGAAGAAATGCAGCCTTAACAACTATATGAAAGTTGGCTCCAAATCATTAACAATACGAGAATTGCAATTGACAGTAACTGTTGGGTTTTCACATCACATCGAACAGAGTGACAAAGATGCAGAAAAATGTGGCAAATGGTGAAGGAGCTACAGAAAGGTGGTACAGCTGGGGATTGGGCCAATTATACTGAAAAAAACAGCTTGGAACTGAATGAGAAAAGTCATTAAAATATATAGATCCTTTGATCCAGCCATACAACTAACTACTGGGCATATGCCCTTAAAGGAGGTTAAAGTATGAGATCACTATACATACCAAAATATGGATAACAGAACTTTTTGTAGTTTTGAGGAACTGGGAGCAAGATGGTACCTACTGATTACAGAAAGGCTGAACAAATTGTGGTATATGAAAATAATGGAATATTATTTCACCACCAGAAATTACGCACATGAAGGTTTCAGAGAAACTTGGTTAGGACTTTTTGAGCTGATACAGGGTGAAGGAAGGAGAGCTAAGAGGGTAACTTACAAAGCGGCCAAAATAACATCCAAGAAACCAAGATGATTGACAGCAGAACCAAAATCAATGCAGGGCCCCCCTGGGTCTTTGGGAAACTGAGGGTGATGCACAGCTCTCTCCTCTCAGTAGCGTGGATGCACATAGGGGCAGGATGTGACCCACACTGTTAGACAGAGCCAACGTAGTGGTTTATTCTGCTTAACTATACCTTATTACAAGGGAGGGTTCCATGGCGGGACAGGGGAAAGGATCATCGGAAACAAGAATAATGTAAGAAGAAAAGCATCAGTAAAATATGTATACACACACACAGAATAGCAAAATAAAGAAATGGCCTTAGGACCAGAAAGACTTAGGTTCAGGTAATACCTGTGGCATATGCGGCTATGTGGCCCCAGATACTGAACTTCTCAGTAACCCAGGCAATTCTCAAAGAATTGCTAATTAATGCTGGGAGAAGGGGTCTTTCAAATCAGCGAAATTATAAGTTTGATCCCATCACAATAAAAAATTCTAGACAGATTTGTGTTCGTCCTTTGTTGCCGAAGAAGATCATGCCATCTGAGAAATGATGACATGACTTGCACTTGACTTTGTTTTGAGTGAGTGAGGGCTGTATAGATAGATTTACATCTAAATGGAGAATGAAAAATTATTGGCCACTGGGGAAATCAGAAAAGGCTTCATGGAGGAGGTGGTGTCATAGGAGCATAGACTTGGAACTAGAAGGAATGTTAGAAGCCCTCAAGTTCTCCTCACCACTATACACATACATTTTGCAGATGAGGAAACTGAGGCCCAGAGAGGGGACATAACTTGTCTGGGGTCACATATCTCTTTTTTAAAAATTATATTTTTGTTTCATATAAATAGTTCCCATTTACATTTAAAAATTTTTAACATTATTTTTTTAAAAATTGATTTCTAAATTTTTTCCCTCCCTCCTTATCTTCCCTCACCCCTTCAGAAGGCAAACAATATGATATCAATTATCCATGTGAAGTCATGCAAAACATACTTCTATATTAGATATGTTGCAAAAACACACACACAAAAGCAAGAAGAATGAGGAAAGTGACCAAATTCTGCTTCCATGTGCATCCAGTGCCCAGGAGTTCTCCCTCTGGGGGTGCAGAGTATTCTCCAAGGGTCACCATCACCCATCTCTTAAATGTCTAGGCAGGATTTAAAACCCAATCCTCCTGACTCCAAATCAATTGCCCTGTTCCTGATACCATGATATCTTTGCACATGAGCTGGGTCTTTACAGATGAGCAGGATTTTGCTGGATCATTTCACATGTGTGTGTTCGCCCTTTATTGTCAAAGAAGACCATGCCATCAGAGAAATGATGACATGACTTGCACTTGACTTTGTTTTGAGTGAGGGAGAGCTGTGTAGGTCACCAGCCTCACCTCTCCTCCAGAGTCTTCTGAATCCAGTGACCAGATAGTCATCAGGATGACTGGAGATGACCCAGGATGAGGCAGTTGGGGTTAAGTGACTTGCCCAAGGTCACACAGCTAGTGATTGTCATGGGTCTGAGGTGAGATTTGAACTCAGGTCCTCCTGACTCCTGCACTGGTGCTCTATCCACTGCACTACCTAGCTACCCCAGGTCATTTCAGGTATACGGCAGCTAAAGTGACTCCAGTCTTCTGTTTGGTTGCATTTCCAAACCTTTCAGCTTCCAAAAAGGCCACAAAGGGAACTTTCTCCCTGGTTCTGTCTAGGGCTATCTAAGTTGTGCTTAATGAAGCCCAGTTAGGTTCACAGGAGACAAACTGCAGGAGCATGCAGCAGGGGCTTCGCTGTCTGTAAACTATGCTAATGAGCCGTGGAGGCTGACAGCTGTGGGAGCCCTCCCAGGTGCCAACTCTGTCTCTGCACATCAGCATGAGACAAAAGAAAATGGGAACCATCAAGTCATTCAATCAGAAAGGCTACCACAGGGCTTGAGGCTGGGAAGGACTTTAGAGATCATTTCATTCAAGCCCCTCATTTAACAGAGGAAGAAACTGGCACCCAGAGAAGGAAAAAGATTTTCCCAAGAAAGTTCACAGAAGGGCTGAGATTTGAACCTTCCAGAGCTAGAAAGCTGCAACAGCAAACCAGACCAAAGATGCCCTCAAGGATCCACTGTCTTTGGGACTAAAAACATTCTCCTCCTTCTCCTCCACCAACCATGGAGGAGTCCAAATTGTTATAAGGAGAATACATAACAAGACCCCCCAAATGACACCAGGGCCCTTCTACCTCCTGCCTCAATCTGAAAACAACCCTTCCTGATCTCTGGCCACAGCAATTACTGGAAATGATTAGCAACATGTTGGCTGGAAAGCTTGGAAAGAATCAGGAATGCAAAGGACAGCTCTGGGCTGGTCCATTTCATGAGAAAACAAATGAGCCTCCAACAGCCGTTCTGTGAAACATCTCAGTGCACCTTGACAATATCCAACACATCTGGCAAAAATAAAAATTTCTGAAACAAGACTTCCCCATAGCTTACTTGTGATGTGGGGGACATCTGACTAGAATATATGTGACTTCAATCACTCAGGTCTAGCCTGAACATTTTCTTGGGGGTTCTGAGTTTCCTGGCTACCCAAGTCAGCAGATCCACTCCTGCCCTGACCTTTTAAGGAGCCCTTTTCCAAAGGAGCCTTGTTTCTTGAACCATATATCATAAGAAAGCTCAAAATGGATAAGCAGCCTCAACTTAAGAAGTCATTAAAATCACTTAAACAAAAAGGACCCTAGGAGAATACAGGAAGGTACCTTTCAGATCTGAGGCTGGAAGAAAATTCACAATTAAAAAAAAAAAAGGAAAGGAGAAAAGAACAATTTTTTAAAATATAAAATTTAAAAGTTCCTGCATAAACAAAATCAATGCAACTGCAATAAAAAGAAAAGTGTTAATTAAGAAGCACTACACTACATATCTTTGGTAAAGGTTTGCTAGGGCAAGACATTTAGGGAACTGATACAAATATAGCAGGGGTGGGGATTCCACGACCTCGAGGCCACATGTGGTTTTCTAGGTCCCTGGTTGTAGCCTTTTGAATGTGTCCAAGTTTTACAGAACAAATCCTTTTATTAATGAGATTTATTCTTGAAGTTTGGATTCAGTCAAAGGATCACACTCGAGGACCTACAGGGTCACATGTGGCCTCAAGGCTACAGGTTCCCCACCTCTGCCAAAGGACAAATGAAGCTTATCCACTTATTCAGGGTAACATTTTTCATTTTTTTTTAATAGTCTGAAAGGTTGGAAGTTTGAAATAGAAATATTAGAGGTTGGTAAATCTGTGGTCTTTATTTTCAAGGTGACCTGAATGTAAGAATAATTAACATCAAATACTTAACCAATAAGACTTCAATGACCTAGTCAATAGCCCTGAAAAAGTCTGAATCTTAAGAATTCCCTCTTTTCACCCTGTCAGCTGAAACTTGCCTCAGTTTAACCTTTATGTCATATGTTAGCATATTCTTTTGCTCAGTCTTGACTCACTCTGTCATTCTTTTTCTTCTGCCAGATGGGGGAGTATCTTTTTCTCTTTGGACTTCAGTCTCCTCCTCTATAAAATGGTAGGGCCTGATGAGACGATCTCTATGGCTCTCTATGACTCCTCTCTCTTCTCTCCATCCTTCACTGTCTAGCCCCTATTCCCACCACCTCTACACACTAATTGTCTTCATGCTGATAGGCTAAAAGCTTCACTGACAGGTTACAGTGCTCTGTATATAGTAGGTGCTCCATAAGTGTTTGCTGAATTTGTTGCTTTTGAATTTTATATCTCAGCATAAAGATAAATGGATCAGCTCCAGCTGTGATCTTTGCTCATGGTTGTCCCTGTGCTCATAGATGCCATGCCCTTTCTCTGCCAGGTGCACTTCTGTCCACATCTTTCCCCTCCATCATCACCTTCCTTTTACTTTGTATATATCCTAAGTGTGTCTATTTACATGTTGCCTTTCCCATTCAACTGTGAGCTCCTTCAGGGCAGGGACTGTGGTTTTTGCCTTTCTTTGTATCCCCAAATCTTAGCACAGTGTCTGGCATATGGTCAGGGCTTCATAAATCCTTAAAGACTGAACTAAGCAGAAAGTCTTCGCTGGTCCCTCCTTTCCAGCTGGCAGCCACCTTTTCCTTCTCTGTCTCTACCCAATATTTTGTTTGCATTCCTTGCACATTTATCAAATACCTGTGGTTATGTGTGGCTCTATACTTGTTTTCCTTCTGGAATATAAGCCCCATGCGGGCACATTTATGCTCAGTCTGGTGCTTGTAGAAGGGATTCATATTTTAAATATGAGTTTGACTAAAGGATCCTTGCTGTGTGAAGGCTCAAGATTCTCTTTTCCCTGGAGCCGAAGATGGGATTCTACTAAGTGAACTGAGTTTAAAGGGATGGGAAGCACTCCCTCTCTCAGTTAAGAGAAGTCAATATCTGAGTGCCTACTCAGATTCTGACACAGGGAAAGAAAAATCACTCACTCAGCACCTGTTAGGTCTAGCACAATGAAAGCTGAGACAAAGACCCATGTTGTGAATTCCAATATTCTTCTGGTGATGTCAGAGGGCTGGCAGTCATTGAACACAACAGTTGCTGAAGGACTGAATTGGATAATCATCCCAGGGACAATGGAGAAGGCACAGGGTGGGCACAAGCAGTCACCATACAAGATAACAAGGAATCAGAAAGGAGAACACTAGAGGAAAGGAACCTAAAAGATGGGATGATCACATGGCAAAAGTGAGGGGTAATCACTAGACATCCCGTGGACTTCATGGGTATCTTCGAAATATTAAAAGAAATCAAGGATGGCCCCTAGCACATTGGGCAAGCTCCAAGTGGAAAGTCAGGAGAAAAGGAGGAGAGCTGCCCAGGAGGGTTAGGAATACCATCATTAAAGGGAAATACACATCAATGAGACCATGAGTCCTTAAGTATAGTGGAATACAGTGGTCATGGGGCAAGTGTGCTCCACGTTACAATAATTAAGGTCCTTAGAAGTGACCCCAAAATGATGTTGCTTTATGGTAATTCAACTTTTTCTACTATTTGTATTTAATAATTGAACTGTGATCCTTTCAGAAGAAAGGAGCCTGAATTTTCAAAATTATGGTTTTCTCCCTTTGCAGGAGGGGAGGTAGAGAATCATCTCAACAGCTTAGAAACACTGAACCCTTAATTAATTAAAACAAATCAATGAGATTGCTGCCAGGCCTACATTCTGAAGAAATCACAGAATTGGAAACTGAGGCAGTATCTATCAATTGGGTAATGACTGAACAAATTATAACACATGAATATGATGGAATAATAATGTGCTGTGAGAAAGCATGAAATGGATGGTTTCAAAGAAACCTGAGAAGAGTTTTATGAACCGATGCAGAGAGGAGTGAGAAGATCTAGGAAAACAATTTATAACAACATTGTAAAAATAAATAATTTTGTTAAGATTTAAAGAACTCTTATTAATGTAGTCATGAACTGTAATGCCAAAGACTGATGATAGAAGATGCAGAAAAAGACACATATTTTTGACATGACCAATGTGGGATTTCATTTAACCAGGCATATTTGTTACAAAGGCTTTTTTTCACAGGGAAGGGAAGAAAGTGAAAGGGAGAAATAAATGCCTAATAACTGAAAAAAAGACTAAAATGAATATAAAAATGCAATGCGGATGCAGTGTCCCAGCTCCTAAGAAACTCCTTGTAGAAAATTTCGTGCCTAGACACGATGGTTACCCAGACTATGGTTACCCAGATCCTATTTTCTCTCCAAATGGAAAGTTTAGTTTCTGCAGATATGTTAGGTTTGGGGTTTTGCCTTCCTCTGCTTGTAGGTGTCTGATCATGGGAACACCAATATATTTTTATCCACCATAATCCTTTAATTCATCTCAGGTCACTTATGCACACTCACCACCACTACTGAGGTTCCCCACTTGTGTTATATTAACTGAAAGGGGATCCCTGTGATGACAGGTTGTCCATCAATGGAGATCAGCTGCTAGAGGTTGGACCCAACCCACAAATGTTCTGGCCAACATTCCTGGCAGGAGGATAGGCCAGCAGAGGGGCAGGAGGGACCCACAGCGACTTCCAATGGAGAAAGTGCAAGGGCTTCCTTTCCCCTCCTTCATTCCAACATTTACTGCTAGAAGAATTGGGGTCCTTTCCTAGTTGGCAGACATGGGTCTCATCCAGTTAGACCAGTGCTCAAAGGACAGGGATGAAGAGGAAGACTCCAGTCAAACCCTCAAAGGATGAATATATAGAATGGTCCTTGTCCTTTCCACAGAATCTACCCATTTTGTCTTCTGAACTCACATGGTTCCCTATGAAACTGTCCATCAATGGCAGGGGAAGCAGGGAGGGAGGCAATGAGCATTTCTATAGTGCTGACTATGTGCCAAACGCCCTGCTAAGTGCTTTTTGTAAATGCATTTTCTCATTTGATCCTCACAATCTGGTCAGGCAGGTACTATTTTGATCCTTATTCCAAACAGAAGTTAAGTAAGTGACCTTCCCAAGGTTACAACGAAGTGGATTTGAACTCAGGTCTTCTTGAATTCAGAAGCAGCCCTCCTCTATCCATGAGCTGCTCAAGTAAGTCATGCATCACTCTCCTCCAAGGTGCCCTCTCTGAGCCCCACCCAAAATGACTTTGTATCAATTTCTCCAAAGAAACATTGTTCCCCCACCAGCTAAATGGAAGCTTCTGGAGATAAGAACTCATATTTTTCCTTTGTATCTCTAGGCCTAGCACGGTGCCTCACATGACAATCGAGAAGGAATTATTAAGCATCTAACATAGGTCAGATAGAGCAACTAGGTGGTGCCATGGATAGAGCACTAGGCTTGATGTCAGGATGACTCATCTTCCTGAGTTCAAATCTAGCCTTGGACGCTTACTAGCTGGGTGACCCTGGGCAAGTCATTGAACCCTGTTTGCCTCAGTTTCCTCATCTGTAAAATGAGCTGGAGAAGGAAACAGCAAGCTACTCCAGTATTGTTGCCAAGAAAACCCCAAATGGGGTTCCAAAGAGTGGGGTGACTGAACAGTCACATATGGCCAGAAAAGCTAAAAGCTCCCATTCCTTTGGGAACCTACATTCTAATGCAGGAGACAGGCTGGACATCAGCAGGCGGCCAGGAGCTGTACAGAGCACAGGTGGTACGTAGTGTTTAATCAGTGTTTAGTGACTCAGTGGAACAATAAGTGACTGCTTCATGGTTTGGGGAAAGGCAGAGCTCAGCATTTTTCATACCTCCCCTTTCCATTTAGAAATCCTCGGAGAGAGCTCACAGTTCTAGGGTCTATCTCACAGAGCTAAACATTGTATCCCAAGAGAATCAATTAAAGCTGATAGAGACCTGGAAGCTCATCTTCTCCAGTCCCCTGACTTCACATATGAGGAAACTGAGGCAAAGGGAGGGGAAATGACCCAAGCAGATACATGAGTTATTATATTACTATCATGTCAGCCAGCCCACATGGAGAAGCATTAGGAAGCGCCTCCCATGTTAGCCCACTCTCTCTAACTGTCCTGACCTCCCCGATCCACTCAGCCACCCATCAAGGGCAGGTGGCCATAGATCTGCACTCAGATGAGTCAACCTTTCACTTCTTACTCTGGCTCACCATAATGAAACCCACAGAACAGTGCTAGTATCACCACACTAACTCTGGGAGGTAGGTGTTATAAGCTGAGGCAGGCAGAAACCAGATGGGAACTCAGGTCCTCTTGACCCCAGGACTGGTGTCATGTCCTCTCTACTATCATCCAGCTGTTGGAATAACTGGATCAAAGATTTTAAGAGTTGAAGGAACCTCAACAGCCACCCTCTCAATCCATACCTAGAAAGAATTCACATGACAGCACATCTGACCAGTAGGCATTCAAGGATCTCCAAGTTGGGGGATGCCCACCACCTCTCAAGGAAGATCAGGCCTATGTTTTAAAATAATCCTTTTGGGGACTGAATGGAGAATGGACTGGTGTGGAGAGAGATTTGAGACAGACAGACCCCCTTCCCAGCAGTTATTTCAATAGTCAGGGGTGAAGGGACAAAGATTTGCATCAGTATGGGGGCTATGTCTGAGGAGAGAAGGGGGCATACTGGAGAGATGCCACGGAGATGAAGCTGACAGCCTGGCACAGATTGGAGATAGGGAGGAATCTAGGATGGCTCCCAGGCTGCCAGAGAAGCCAGGGAAAGATAACTGTGGACATGAGGAGTTTGAGATTTGTATTCCAATGTCCATCTAATGTTGAGATGTCCATCCCTGTGGACATGAGGACTTTGAGATGTCTGCTGGCTACCCAGCCTGAGATGCCCAAGAAGCAGGTGCAGACACTAGGCTGGAGGTGGGGGTGGGGCCACGGCTGGAGCAGTCCATCTGGGCTGATCATCAGCATTGAGACCATCACTGAAGCTAGGGAGCTGGTGAGATCCCCGAGAGAGACTCTCAACAGAGAGGAGCTCACCCTGGATCTCAGATCAAGATACACACAAGATATAAACAAGGAGCAGCAATGAGACAAGAGGTGGCCCCGGAGCTTGCCAGATCCCAGCTGAGCTCCTGCCTCTGACCCAGGCTGACCCTACCCAAGTCACTGGACTGTTCAAGACTCTGACCCAGCCTATCAAACTTGCCTGCACCCAAATAAAATGCAGCTGCAAATGTTTAACAAATAGCAAAATAAAAGACAAGTAATGTTAATGTTCTATTGTTAAGCTACAATTAAGTACAATGTTAAAATACAATAGATAATAACAAATATAAAAATATCATATAATAGAGGACATGAATTTGTGATTTTCTAAGTCAACATATGACCAAAGGCTGACTATCTCCCTCCTGAATGTCTGCCTCCCAGCAGGACGGGTACACATGAACATGCATCCTGAGATGGAACCTGGTATGGTGGCTGGCTTCTACTCTTAGCCAGATCAAAGATGCTTGCAATCCCAAATACAGCCCTGTACACAAAAGTGCCTATCTGAGGCACCTGCATCATGAACCCAATATTTACGGACCTCTGTTCTGCTCCTGATATATCAAAGGGCCTAAGGATCCAGCTGCCAGCCTGGGCAACAATAAATCTGGCCCACACAGCCTTCTTCAAAGAGAAAGCCAATGAGTTTACGATCACATTAAGTCCAAAAGTATCCCCTTGGAGCCCAGAGCTTCCCCAGGCACAGTCTCAAGATGAATGGAAGAGTTGTTTTTGGTCTGTGTTCCCCTCAAATTGAAATCCTGTGAGGTCAACAGATATGCCACCATGAATGAAGCAAAACCAACTGTGTCTCCTAACCAGTCCTATCTAAACTGTGCTCTAGGACTCTGCCCACCTCAGGAGAGCCCCAGGACTGCCCAGGTCACTTGGTTCAACCTGTCTGGACAAGAATCATCTCTGCAGTGATGCCCTCCAGAGTTATTCAACTGTTGCTTAAAAACATCCAATATTTGAGTGTATGTGTACTGACAGGAGTCCTACTACTTCCCAATATAATCCATTCTTCTGGCCAGCTCTGAGCAAAGGACTTCCTTTCATCCAACCCAATTCTGTTTTGCTAGAGATCCTGCATTGCGGCTAGGCCTAGACCACAAACTAATCAAGGACTCCCTGAGGAGAGGAAGAAGGTATGCTGGGAACCCCTGAGGCCCATTTCCTCATTTTACAGACCCAGAAGGGGCTGCCCCCAAGGTCAGAGTGTAGCAGAACTGATGCTGACACTGGAACCTGGTCCTCTCTGTCCTCTGGCTCCCAATTCGGGGCTTTTTTTTCTCTTCACACCATCCCAAAGAACATGAGGTGCCTGCCCCACCCAGCCGAGGTAGACACGGCCAGGCAGAAGAGAGCCCTGGGTCTGTTTGCCAATGCACAGCTGGAACGCTGTCCCTAAAACTTGGCCCTGGTATGGAAGACCCTCAGAAAAACACCAAGGTCATCCCATCCACATCCCAATAGGATGGAAAAGTTACAGGAATTGGAATCTGAAGCTCTGAGTCTAAATCTTTACCTCTTCCAACCTGTGGGAGCCAGGTAGAGTTCACCTTCTTCTCTTGGCCTCAGCTTTGTTCATCTGTAAAATGGAAGAGATGACCGATATATTCCATAAGGTGTCTCTTCCAGCCCCAAATTCTATGGTTCCATGAGTCATGGCCTGTTTGAGCCCAGCTCGAAATCTATGATCATCTATGATTGTAGCAAAACCTCCAGCAACTATGAGAAAATTAATATCTTTGGGAAACATTCTGTTTCCAAGCTAATGATCTTAGTAAAATGTAGCTGGCTGATGTCGACAGAGGCAGATCCCCCATCAGAGGGAAGAGACATTGCAAGGTGCCACCATTGCTAGACTCCAGCTCACCAGTAGAGTCTACTGGGAGACAAAGAGGCAGTCCCCACCTGTACCCCCCCCACACACACACATGCCACACACCACACACACGCACACACACACACACACGCGCACACACACACACACACACACACACACTCCAAACTTTCATTTCTAAGTCAATGGCCTGAACTCCAGATCATGTTTCCTCCTAACAATTACAAATCGGTGGTGTCAAAGAAACAGGGGCCACATAACCTATAAACTGGAGTCTCAAATGACTTTGAAAACTACTGCTTCACATTCTCTGGGTTCAGTGTATTTTGGTTTATTTTGTGAAATCTTTCCCAACTCCACTCTAATCTGGTCCAGGCCAGCCGGCGCAATGGACACCTCTGTTGTAGATGGTAGCTAGGTTCCCAGGCTAGCCCAGAGAAGCTACAACGAAACTGCAAGACAATCAATAACTGTGTTACTACTGCTAACTGCTACCGGCAACTGTTTGCTTCCCCTAATGCCCCTTCAAATAAACCACAATCAACATCTCCATAACAACTTCAGATCTGCAAGATATTTTCATTAAAGAAACTGGAAAAAAGGGAAGCAAATATTATCCCCACTCTACAGATGAGGAAGATGAGGTCAAGGTTGTGATTTGCCCAGGGCTACCCAGCTATTGAGCGTCAGAGGTGTGATTAGAACCTAGACCCTCCGGACTGTCTCCTTCGAGTTCTATCCACTCACTCCTCCCATCTAGGTCCTGGCAACACTAGGGATCTCCAAGTTTCTAAGTTCAAAGGTAGAATTTCCTTTCATTGAATTTTTGACTTGGTTTACAAATTCCTCATTTTGATTTACAAAGTCTCTCATTTCAGCAGCTGAGATAGGGGCCCCCCAAGAAAGTAAAGTCCCTGTACGTCTGCAATTTACACTCTTATAAAGAAACATTAAGTGACTAGTCTGTGACCACATAGTCATTATGTGTCCGAGGGGAGCCTTGGAGCCCGGGCTGCCTGGCTTTCAGAGAGGTTCTTAGGGAAGTGAATTCATGGAAACAACCAAGCTTAATGGTTATCTGATTCTGTCACTGTGTTCCCAATCACAGACTGGATTACCCCATCTAAGGGTGATCTCCTCCTGCTCTGCCCATTGGAAGGGATTGGCCACCCTTTGCTCTGAGAAAGGACAAAGAGACCAATGGAAAGGAGGAAAGTCCTTTTGGTTAGTGAGGGAGAGTCCTGGATGTGGCTACTCAATTCTAACATATTAACCCAGATTGAATTTCAAGATCTCAGTCTTCTTCAAGTACCCTTCCTCACCCAGACCCTTCCAACCTTTCCAGTCTTCTTCCACCTCATGCCCTTCCTGTACCTGCCACCCAATGCCACCAGTCCAGGGCTCAGCTTCTGACTCTGGACATTTTCTCTGGCTGTCTCTCAGTCCTGAGGTTATCTGCCTCCTCATCTGCCTCCTTCAAGCTTCAGCTAAAGTCCCACCTTCTATAAGAATCTTTTTCATGTCCCCCTTAAGCCCAAAGTCTCCCTCTATGATCAACTCCAAGTTATCTAGTATTTGTAAAGCACTTAACACACAGTAGGTGCCATGACTTGTTGAAAATGTCCTGGGGCAGAGATTCATGTGGGAGGGTGAGAGGGGAGAAGGGACCTAGGCCGGTGTAGATCCCCTTCCCTTCCCCCTCCCTCCCTCCTGCCTGCTCCTGAAACTATAGGCTAATAATAAATTAAATAAAGCTGTTTCTGGCAGACGGATGTCTAAATACAGTATAGTGTTAAAATTAATACTAGAGTATAGTGTTAAAATTAATGTTTTTCTCCCCTTGGACAGCTGGTACCTTTAATCTTGACCTAACGATCTTTCCCATCATCCCTGGCTAGTCTGGATTCTTGTTACAAATCAAACACTGAAATCAGTCTCCACAGGACAGAGACTGGATGTGGCCATGTGTTTGTTTGACCCTCATTGTCCCCCGCACTCCTCTGCCAGGGTGAGGGAGGCATCTATCACCATCTACCCCCCAGGACGCTCCCTGGTCTGTGGATGCCTCGGGTGGCATAGGGTGTTTCCTTTTAGTGATCTTTGTATGGACATTACTGTATTTATTGAGTAGATAACCAATTATGTACTCCAAACCAAACCCAATATATTGAGGAAGATCCCCATCAGGCTACTTTTATTAAAAGGCAATTCTGGCTTCTCCACAACAGAAATGAATCCTCGCTCCCTGCCCCCAACTCTCTAATGACCAGCGCTCTCCTGACTGGATTGACTGCACAGCTGTTCTAACCTGTCTTCTCCCCCTGACAGTCAGTCCTAACAGTATCGGAGCAGGAGGGAGGCCTAGGAAAGATGGCACTGGCCAGTCAACATCATCACAGAGGCAGAGACCTAGGGTGAGACCAGTCACCAAATGGACACCAGACAAGAACAAGGATAGACAGCAGTTCGGTCATTAATGAGGCATGGGGGACTCGTTGGACATTATCGAATTCAGACCCATCACTTTCCAGAAGAGTAAAATAAGGCCTGGAGATGAAAAGTAACTTCATCAATGTCATACAGATTGTCCATCACAAAGTATTCAAAAGCCAGATGCCCAGATACCAAATCCAGCGTTCTTTCCATCTTAGGCTCTAGACAAGTTAAAATAGCCTTAGGGTGCTCAAGTTCTAGATCACTTTCAGCATGCAAGTCACAATCTCTTTGGAACCCTGGTGACCTAAGTTAGACATTTTTTTAATTTATGGGAAGCATCGAGAACCTGGCCAGTGGCTATATAGCAAGTTCTCTCAACACAGAGTTCTCCCGGACAACAGTTGTCTAAGATAGAGAGGCAATCAGGCAGGGAAAGCCACTCAGTGAATGTATAGAAGCCTCTGGGGATAAAGGCTGATAAGAACTGAGCTAGTCAAACAGCAAGCACTTATTTATGTTTGCTCTGTGAGGAGGCACCATGCTGACAGAGACCCAAAGGACTTAATTTTTCCCTCCCCTGCAGCTGCTTCAGTTCCCCTAAATTCTAGGTAGTATGGCTCTGGCTAAAAATTCTATCATTTAAGCAATGGGGACTTAAGCATCTACTATGCCTACTTATTGTGAAAAGTACTAAAGCTATAAGGATAAAAACTGAGTGGTTCTTGCCCTCAAAGAGCTTATATGCTACTGGGAGAAACAATATGTAAATGCATAAGGAGAGAGACAGACAGACACAATGCACAGTAACCATTTTGGTGGAGGACAGTTTGAACAGCTGGGGAATGGGGCTCAAGAATGGCCGGTGTTTGAAGGAAGCTCAGGATTCTAAAAGGAGTTTCTAAAAGAAGTCTTCCATTATCCCAACTGGTATAACTCTAAGTTAATCAGGCATCCTATCCCACATGTGTCTACCTCTATATGTGTAAAGTTCATTTCTCTGTGTGTGTCTGTGGGGTAAAAGATCTCTTGCTGCTGTCCCAGTCTTGTCCTTGGGGAAATGTATCCCAAATCAGACCTGGGGGGTAAAAGTCCTTGGACCTGACCTCCCATTGTGGTCTTTGACCTGAGCCTCTCACTACCTTGGTGACTGTAAATCAGAGCTAGGGAAGAGTCCAGTTCCTGTCAGAGAAGTCTCCTCTGGAAGGGTGACTGTACAAAGAAACCCCAACCATGTCAGAATTTGGCAAGGCTCAGGACAAACTCTGTGAAACACCTTGAATGGGAAGGTGGGCCCCGGGGCTACTTTCTCCTTTAAAGGAGATGTTCTCTGCTTTAGTGAGACACATTCCTGGCCCCAGAGTCAGATTGTCCTGGCTCATCTGCCCAGTACATGAACGATTCTTACTTGGAGTAAACATCCTGGGAGGGGGGAACAACTTCCCTCAAAAGCCTCCTTTGTGTTGGCTTCATTCCAGGAGGCGGCTCCTTTTCATCTTCTCCAAAAAAGGGGTCAAATTAGCAGCCCTTGGACTTTTGACAGTTTCTAAGACAGGCTTAGGAATGGTAATTATCACAACAGATGGGCTTATCTGGGGAGAAAACATCTCAAGTTGCTGACCCAGGAGTCCCTGGGTGAGTCTCCCACTCCCAACTCTCAGACAACTTGAGCTGCCCCAGGGCTGGGACACTACAGCAGAGCTTGGCCATTGAGCACCACCAGCCCATGGGCCTCCTCCAAATTTGAAGAGGATCTTGAGGGGCCTGGGGAGCCAGAGACTCAGATGTTCGTTAGCACCAGCACATGGTAGGTGCTGACCACACTGGATTCCAGCACCCCCTCTCAGAGGAGCCCGTCCTTTGTCCCTCAAAGGAACTAAACCGAAAGGGAGCAGAGGAGGGAGAGGCAAGAGGAGTTGATGGATGAGGGCAAGTGGGACTACTCCTCAGGTTCCAGAGTCTTGAGTCTGCACTAATGTTCTGTGCAGTTCTCTTCTGGAGCCTCACTAGGGTTCATCTTCCCCATTCCCTTTGGATTCGTGGCAACCTAGAGGAGTTCCTGCTGACCTGATCTCAGCTGAAGAATCAGGGGAAAATATTTTCATCTGAGCTGATCCATCCATCAGACCCTAGTCATCTACTTATTTGAGTAATAAGGGGTCTAGATCTTCCCCTCCTCTGTCTCAGACTAAAGGAGTTCAGAAGAGGAGAACAATGGACTTTCTTAGGTGACAAAGCCCCCAGAGACAGTTTCTCTCCCCTCTGACTCCAGAGGAGCAGTCCTTCCATGGTCACCACGCAGAGTCCCACATCGTCATTATCATCAGCCAAGACTTCAAAGCCTGACCGCTTGAACCTTGACCAAATTCCCTCAACTTCCCCATCTGGAAAAGAAAGATGCCTGGACAAGATAGTCTGCAAGTACCCCCCTACCTCTAAATACGATGACCTGGAATGGAGGGCTGGAGGAAACGTTCACGTAAATAAGTAGAATACAGATGGAAACATGAGAATGTGATACCTGCAGAGGAAATGCCCAGGAGATGTGAAGATGAGTAGTCATGGGAGGAGGAAGAGATCATTGTCAACTGGAGGCAGGAAGCTGGGGAGGGGGCTCAATGGCAGTGCAACTCAGTCTCTCCTAATGCTTTGTAAACTCTAAAGGGGAGCCATTATTACTGTAATATAGTACACTGTACATTTAAGCCATTATGGTGGCTTCTGATGAGAATGGACAGTGTCATATTTCAGACTAATGCAAGATGTAAGCCAGAGAAGACCTGCTCTCCTTCTATATCTATGTGTTGTCACACCTTTCCTAAAATAATTGCAGATAAGCATTTGGACTGCAAGAGATCAAAGGTCAAATTTCCTGCCCTATCAGCAACACCCCTCCCCACCAATCTTCCATCTACTGACGGTGATGACACACACCTGTGTGTCAGACAGACCGACAACGTCCCTGGTAGGACAGAAACAGAGCAATAAGGACGGAATTCAAGAAGATCGAGAGATGCCACAAGGAAGGTGCCATATTAATGACTAGTAAAGAGTACTCCTAACAAATCCTATAAATATTATTAATGACAAAGGAGTAGGTCACAAAGCAAAGGCATCCTGGAAGCTGCTGTGGCCTCCCCTCCTCGCTCTGCCCTCTTATTTTGGCTAATAGCTCCTTTCCTGGTGGCTAGGCTGGAAACTGCCAGTGCCACCCCCAACCCTCCCCCCACTCCTCTCATACTATTACACCTTACTATAACCAGCTGTTCCCTCCCCCAAAACCTGAAACTCCTCGATGGCAGAATATCCTGCTTTTGTCTGTCTAGTAACTGAGCAAAGAACTGCCTGCTGAATGACTGACTGGCCAATGGCTACTACTATGTAGAAAGAGGTGTTAAAGCAAAAATAGGGCTGCTGGGCTGAACCCAGGACCATCCAAAGTCATGTGGCTTTTGTGTGAAAATAACAAAATAAGAAGAAATAGCTCACATGTATATAGAGCTCACATGTGCCATGCGCTGTGCTAAGTATTTTAACATTATTACCTCATTTTATCTTCACAAGATCTATGACAGGTAGGTGCTGGTATTACCCCCATTTTGCAGATGAGGAAATGGAGGTAAAGTGACTTGCCCAGGATCACATAGCTAGTAAAGTCTAAGGCTGGATTTGAATTCAAGTCTTCCTGACTCCAGGCCCACAACTCTATCCACTGCCCAACCTAGCTGCCTCATACTAGGTACTATGTAAACAATGGCTACTTGACAAGTTTCACTTATAAAGGTCTTATTTCTAAGAAATATGCTTGTATACACACACACACACACACACACACACACACACACACACACACAGAACTGAGTCATATCTAATAAATGTAAGAACTATTCCCCAGTTGGCCAAAGGACAGGAACTGGAAGTTTTCAGAGAGAAAAACCAAACTATCAATAGTCATATGAAAAATGCTTTAAGCCATTGATAATTGGAGAAATGCACATTAAAACAACTCAAAATTTTTTTCTAACTCAACAGAAAGGGAGAATGGCAAATGCTATAGGCGATGTGGGAAAACATGTACATTAATATACTCTTGGTGGAGCTGTGAACTGGTCTGACCATTCTGGGGAACAGTTTAAAACTATGCTTCAAGAGCTATTAAATTGGGGAATGACTGAATGAATGATTGTGATGGAATACTAATGTGCTATATGAAATGATGAAGGGAATGGTTTCAGAAAAACTTGGGAAGACTTCTATGAACTGATGCAAAATGAAATCAGCAGAACCAGGAGAACATTTTACATAGTAACAGCAACATTGTTCATCAACTGTGAAAGATATAGATACTCTGATCAACCCAATGATAAACCTGACACAATTCCAAGAGACTCATGACTGAAACAGGCTGCCCACCTCTTGAAGACAGATGAATTCAAGTTGCAAACTGAAGGAAAAGAATGTACACACACATATGTGCACATGTGAGCATGTGTGTGTGTGTGTGTGTGTGTGTGTGTGTGTGTGAGAGAGAGAGAGAGAGTATAGAGGGTCAATGTGGGAATTTACTTTTTTGACCAAACATATTTTGTAATAGGTTCTGTTTTTCTTGTTTCTCAATGGGTGAGGTAGGTGGAGGGGAAAGTGAGAGGAAATCATAACTGAAAATAAAATAAAATTGATTTTTACAAAACAACAGTTAATTAACTGACCAATCTCACCCTCAGCAACCCGCCACTTGAGGTGTGACTCACCTCAATTTTGTCTGTCTTGGCATCTCCCCAATAAAGTTTGCCCTCCTGGAGGTCTAGTGCCAAGCCATTGGGCCACCCAAGAGATGTGTTCACCAAGACTCTCCTCGCCTGTCCATCCAGATGGGCGCATTCAATTTTAGGGTTTTCACCCCAGTCTGTCCAATACATATAGCTGAAAAAGAATCCCATACATACACATTTTCATCAATTCAGCAAAACTTACCCCATTTTAAGCCCGGCAACAACTCCATGAGACAGGTTCTACTGGATATATTGTCACCATTTTATGGATGGGGAAAATGAGGCTCAGAGAGGTGAGGTGACTTTTCTATCATCACATAGCAAGTGTACATCAGAGGTGGAGTTCTTAACACCAAATCTACCACTCTACCACTGCACGATGCTGCTGCTGCATGAACCTAGGATCCTAGATCAAGAAACTAGGGACCTCTTCCTTTTACAGAGGACACCGATGTTTGGGGAAATAAACTGACTTGCCCAAGGTCACATAGCTAGTAAGTGTCCGAGGCAGAATTTGAACCTTGTCCCATGGCTGCAGAGTCTAGCTCTCTCCACTGTACCAGATGCTTTATGAAGCACTTTCTTCCCAACCCTGGCTGTGAGGTAAGAAGACTGATCTTACAGAGATGTTCTGCCCAAAGTCACATACAACTAGGAAATGGTCAAAATCAAGACTGAGACTGGGTCCCAAGCACAAATCAGCTGCTCTTGCCACTAAAAATGAGCTCTGGCCCACTCTGAGTGATTGGGACAGGATAGCAATTTTCCAGGCGCTAAGACTGTTGAGGGGGTGAGGTCCCTGGCCCTCCATGGCAGCCAAGCTTCTCCCTGAGATCTGCCCAACACTGATGTGGCAGCTATAGATTCAGGCTGAATGCTACAGAGAGGCAGCCCTGCTTTCACTCGACATGTTTGTCCCCAGACTCTTCTCTCCCCATGATGTGGCCCCAGCCACCCAACTGCTGTCCCTGCCCTCCACAGCCAGGGCTTAGCCATGCCCTCCCTTGTGAGGAGCAAACAGGGGAGCCCTGCCCCGCACCTCAGGTTCCTCTTCTGTAAAATGGGGGAAAGAGCAAGACTTGGACTCTAACTCTGCTCGGAATCTAGGATCCCACAATCACTCAGGAGGCTTAGCATTTGAGGGGTTGAGTGTATGCTTAACTGTGGATTGCTATAGGAAGTCACCCTAGTGTCTAGGGGAAAAATGCTGCATTTGGAGCCAGGAGAGACGTGGATTCAAATCCTGCAAGAGTGTGGGGAAGTCACTTCCTTCCTTGGAGCCTTGGTTTCCCCACCTGTACAGCTGGGATGATAATGCCTCATAGGGTGATGATAAATCTCAGTTTCCTCAACTTGCAGCACTAGGGGAATGGGATTGTTACCCAGTTAAGAAGCTCCTTTCCACGTCCCCACCCCCACTTTAAGCACGGAGCCCTGACCAGGAGACTCACCCCATAGCTGGGTTCAGAACAATGGCCCGAGGCTCATCCAGGTTCTCCGAGATAAGAATCTTTCTGGAGGTCCCATTCAGCCGAGTCACCTCGATGCGATTTGTGCCTGTGTCCGTCCAGTAGAGATTTCTGGCCACCCAGTCGACGGCAATGCCGTCAGGGTCGTTGATCTCTGTGTTGACCAGGGTCTGGGCCCCAGAGCCATCCAGGTATGCCCGGCGGATGGCCCTGACGTCATCGTCGGTCCAGTAGACATAGCGCTCCACGGGGTCATAGTCAATGGCGATGGCATGTCTGATGTCGTCAATCTGTAAAATGATGTCTGTGAAGTCTGGCATGTCCAGGGAGATCCTGCGCAGGTCTGTCCGCCGGGCGAGCAGCAGAACTTCCTCAGCACCTAGGAGGAGATTCAGTCAGTATTTATTAGGCATCGTATGTAAGGCAAAATGCACAGGTGATAATGAAGCAGCCCCATTCTACTTCATGGAAAGGCTGTCTGGAAGCAACATGTTCCCCAGAACCCATCTCTTTCATTTACTTCCAGTGTGACCTTGGGGAAATCCCTCTGCTGTGCTGGGTCTACATTTCCCTACCTGTAACAGCCTCTACCGGTCCTTTCAGCTCTAAGTCTGTGATTCCATGAAAAGGAGTAATTTAATGGGTTAGCAACCAGTTTGTGCAAACTGAGACTCCCTGGAAGCCACTTAGACAGTAGTAGATGTTCAGTCATTCCAATCATGTCTGACTCTGTGACCTCATTTGGGGTTTTCTTGGCAGAAGTTGGAGGGGATTTGTCATTTCCTTCTCCAGCTGAGGCAACCAGGGTGAAGTGACTTGCCCACAGCTAGTGAGTGTCTGAGGCTGGATTTGAACTCAAGTCTTTCTGACTCCAGGCCTGGTGGTCTATTCTCTGCACCATCTAGCTGCCCCACATAGTAGTAAGGGTAGTCAACACCATTGTAGGGCTGGCTGATGCTGGGGTGTGGATGGAATATTTGAAGCTGGACAAAGGCAGGTACACAGATGACTTTAGTTCAAAGGATCGGGAACATAAAGCCGAAAGGGGTCCAGCTCCTTCATTTTACAGAAAAGTAAATTGAGGCAACATCTATTGATTTGCTGGATACCATGGGATAAAAGTTGCATATTATGGTTCTTCCCTCAACTAACTTGCAATTTAGTTTGGGAAACAACAAAGGCAAAGGAGACAATTAACAGGTAACTAAGTTCTAAATTACGCACATCAGAGAATGGAAGACCATAGCTGGAGAAAACCTTAGGAACCTCACATAGTTAGTGACAGTCTCTAACTTAGGGTCTATTCCTCAATGATTCTATCAGTGGGTCCACTATGACTGTGGGAAAGAAGATCCTGTGATCCAGGTATCTCCCGCACATGTAGGACCTGATTTATATGTTTGAGAGATTGGGCCTCGGATAATTTCTGGCAAAGAAACTCCCTTAGACAGTTCCCTGGGGCACTAGGTTGGCAAATGTAAGGGAGAGGCAAGAATGGAATTCAGATCTTTGTGAAGCTGAGGCCAGCTCTTGAATCTACAACACAACACTGGGTCTCATGCTCTGCCTCAACAGAAGGCAGATAGGACAGACCCTGGAAAGCAGAATCCCTGGTAACGTGCGCAGAAGGGGCTGCAAGTGGCAAGTACCTGGGGCTGGGGTTCCATAGAGAGAAAGAAAAATCTTCCTGAGAAACAGACTCATCCACTGAAATGGAACCTAGCTCCTAACCCTGGCTTCCACAGAAAAAGAACCTTCTCTCTTCATAGACAAACAGATTCAGAGGGGCAATGTCTTGGGGAACTGTAAAGGCAGGAAGGTTTTCCCAACCTATAAATGGGGAGCAGGTAGAACAATTTTACCCCTATTCAGAAGCTTTACCATTTGATAGAAGTTCTGCCTATTAGAAGTTCAGACACCAATGCTCATTTCCCAGAGACAGAGGATCTAGGCTTGATTTCTGACCATTCTGCTTGCCACTGTGTGACTTTGGGGCAGATCCAGCTCCTCTCTGGGCCTCAGTTTTCCCAATATGTAAAATGAGGGCATTGAGCTTAGAGGCCCCTCCCAGCTGTGTCCCCCAGCCACAATATCAGAGGCTTAGAGCTAGAGGAAAACAGAGGCCATGGAGCCATTTTACAAATGGGGAAACCAAGGCACACAGTCTCTTGCCCAGGGCTTTGCAATGAATAGAGGTTCGATAAATGTTCCCTGACATGCTCCAACAGTCACTGGTCATGGTTTGCCACTGGGGACCTTCAAGCCCTCCCCAGAGCAGCTTCCCTCCCAGCCCACTCAATCCTGCCCTGCCCCAGGAAGCTGGAGTCAGAGGCAGCCCTGGAGAGGGCATGAAGACAGAGCCAGTCCTCTGGTGGTCCTGGGGAATTCCAGCTCCCTCTGCTCCCCTGACACTGATAATAGCAGCAATGACTAGAGATGCCAGCCTCTAGCCACAGGCCAGGGTAGTGAGGGCAGATTTCCCAGGCACTCAAGCAGCAGGGCCACCCGGTGGAAGCCCAGGCTGAGCCATTGTTCTAAGGCTTTCCTCCTACCTTCTCCATTCACTGATAACAACAACCACAGTAACCGAGATCTTATCTTACCTTGCCTCAGCTGTCTGGCACTTCACAGATCAACTGATCCACCCCCTTCATTTTGTAAGAGGAACCCAGAGAGGGGAAGAGCCCTGCCCCAGGACACTCCGGGCCTTAGTGGCAGAACTGGGATTTGAACTCAGGTTTCTCCCATGCAAGCATATTGCCCATGTTTGCAGGAGAATGCAAGGAAGGGCCAGTCAGAGCTAGGAAGGCTCCGAGAAGAAAGGCTGGCTCTATGGGGGAGGCAGGGCCCATCCGGGAGCTGGTCGGTCCTGTTTCTGACATATGATGGATGCCACAATCTAAAATTACAAAAGTGCCAATAGGAGTTTATCTTGGATGATGGAGAGAGATCCCACACCAGGAGATCCCCATATAGATGAAATTACAAGGTCAGGCCATACTCCCCCAATACACTCCTCCCCCTTTGTGGGACAATCAATAAGCAATTATTAAGCAGCTACCAGGAGTCAGGCACTTGCTCAGAACTGAAGATACAAAAAAAGATAAAAGATAGTCCTGCCCTCAAGGAGCTCACCATCTAATGGGGGAGACCACAAGATTCAAAACAAAACTTCTCCAATTCCACTCCCCCACACACTTACTGCCCGGGCCACTGCCAGCTAGTAAGCTAACCTCACCCAGCGTGGGTTTCCTCAGAAATGGGGGCCAGAGCAGGCTGGGAACAGAGGACTCATGGAGAGCAACCAATGAGACTTCTCTTGGAAGCCATGAGGCTGCCGTCGTTGGCGTCCTTCATCAGCAGAAGGGCTAAGAGCTCCTCCTGGGTCAGTGTGAAGCCAAGCTCTACAACTCCAGCATCTCTAGAGCTCCTTCCCCCTCTTATATTAGAATGGAATGGGAGCTCCAAAGGGGCAAAGATTGTCATGCTTGGGATTTACCCAGAGCCTCTCTTGATGTACCTGAAATAATTTTCAAAGAGTGAAAATTTTTCTCCAGGGAGAAATGTGACACCAGAATCCATACCTTGTCCCTCAGAGATTGTAGATACTGGTACTTTTACTTAAGAGTCAGTAGAGCCTTGGAGTTAAAATACCAATATAATTCTGAGGAGCCTGTGAAACAGGTTCACTCTCATTCTGGGGAGATTATTATGTTATGTGAAGAAGAAAGGACAAAGAGAATTTCCTGGTAATTTTGCTGTCCCCTTGTCCAGTTGCCTCCACCAGCTCAGGCTGGCCCCTTCCCTAAAACATGGAGTCTTAGAAAGTTGCCCAGGACACAGAAAGGTTGGGTGACTTCCCTAAGGACACATATCCAGCAGGCCTTAATGAACCCAGGTCTTCACTTTAAGGTCAACTCTCTTCCTTACACTATATGCCTCCTGGCACAGAGTAAACACTCAGTAGGTGCTTTTTTATTTACTAAAAAATAGTATCACATCGATTTTTTAAAATGGCAAAGTATAGGTCAGTGACCTTAATTTCTATTCCTGAGAAAATTTTAGAACTGGTCAGGTCATTAAGGAGAAGGTTGGTGGGAACCTAGAAAAGGAAGAGGCTTATCATGAAGAGCTAGATGGGTTTTTTTCCAGGACAGCTTAGCCTTAGGTTACACTCATTTTATTCTCTTTTTTGACAGGGATGCTAAGCCCTGACAACCAAAGGAATACTGTGTGTACAGATTACCTAAATGTTAGGAAGCTTTGACTCAAGGTATCTAATACCCCTCTTATAAGGAAGATGGCTCAGTGTGGAGTATATGAGAAAATGGTTAGGCGATGATTAGTCTCAAAGAGTGACTGTTCATGCATGATTCAGTGTCCACTGAGAAGAGACCAGATGAAGTCTGGTACAAAGCTGAGAGGTGGACACTTAACATAGTGGACAACAGAGTTGAGATCCACAAAGAGTTCCACAGTCTAGAGCATTGAGTTGATTCCAATAAGATGAAATTCAACAGGATAAATGTCAAATCTTACACTTGAGTTTTACAAATCCACTTCCTATGTAGCAGATGAGAAAGGTGTGGTTAGGCAGCAGTTTTTCTGGGGAAGATCTGAGTTTTGGGTGACCTACAAGACTCAATACAAGTCAGTTGGTGAGACAGGATTGCCCCAAATACCCCTTTGATCATGGCTGTTCTTCCAGGAAAAAGGAGATGGTCCTTCTGTCCTGCAGCCCAGGCAGACCTCCCCTGGAGGGCTGTGCTTGGCTCTGGGAGCCAAGGTTTGAGAAGGAGGCTCGTGGTTGGAAAAGCATCCAGAGAAGGGCAACCGCCGTGCTGAAGGGCCTTCAGCCCACATGAGATGAAAAGTGAGTGAAGGAACTCAGGAGGAAGGATATGGAAATTATCTTCAAGTACTTAAAGTGCCATCGGGTTGAACAGGATTGGTCTAGGTCTGCCTGGCTCCTTGACTAACCACACGGAACATCCTTTCATCCTCACACCAACCCCACAAGGGCACCATAACTATTGGCCCAGTCCTGTGATTTCACGAAGGCTGGGAACTCCCATGGGTGGAAGTGGCAAAGAGGCAAATTTTGGCTTGATATCAAGAAAAATCTTTTAAGAATGTTAAAATTATGAATCTGCCATAACATATATTCACATTGCTAAAAATCACTGGGCTATGAAAATTTACATAATTAAAAAATGGACTTGGGGTGTAACCCTCAAAAACTACCAGTGACACATTCTAAAACACTGACTTAATAAAAAATAGTAATATCATTTTGTGCATGTTAAATGGCTAGGAAATATGCAAATACCCCAATAAATTGTCCATGGCCTAGGGCTGCAACTCAGCCTGCACCCTGGCTGCTGGCAAACTCAATAGTTATGGGTGGGAGCAAACTCTATGATTCCTGCTTCTCCATCCAAGTGCTTCACAACAGATACAGCAATGGCATTGATGTCACAAAATCTGGGTTCAAATTCTACATCACTCACTTCCTATAAGTTCCTAAATTTGGGCCTCAGTTTCCTCATCTGTAAAATGAGAGATGGGGACTCAGTGACATCTAAAATCTGTTCCAGCTCTAAATTAACAACCCTACACTTTTCTGCCCCCTTGTTTCAAGCTCACTGACCACTCTCAACAGTCGCTGGTTCATTCTGACCAATGAGTGACCAACCGAATTCATCTTCAGAGAATCCTTCCTCCTGCTGCCCAGTACCCCTGCTCATAGGCTTGGGCAGCAGCATAAAGGGAACAGGAGTAATCCCAGGGACCTGCACCCTGCCTCCCTCTGACCGGTGGAACCACTATTAACTCACAGCCAGAGAGTGTTTCCAATCACAGTTGTACAGGCATAGTACAAAGGGATTGGCAGTCTGAGGCCCCGAGTTCTAGTCTTCAGTGACAGCTGGGATAATCTTGGGCAAAGCACCAAGCCTCTCTGGGCCTCCATTCTCCAACTACAAAATGAGAGGTCTCCAAAGAACCCTTCAGCCCTACCAGCCTATGCTTCCGTGAGCCCTGGAGAGCCACAGGAAAACCTATCACTGCAGGGAGCACATAAAGTATTAATGGCGTTATTGGTAAGGTCGGCCAGGGAAGGGATGGGGGGGAGCCATGTGGGTCCAATGGCCAGATGCAGATCAGGACAACTGGAAATGGCCCCGATGCAGTGGGAGACAGGAAGGGAGGGAAAGAGGCAGGCAGCAGCCTTGAAGGATGCCTAAATAGCACAACACAGTGGGACAGGGAGAGAGTTAGGAATAAGCGCTAGGGCCAGTTCTCTGCCTCCAATCTTCCAGTAGAGATGTAACAATGCTGGGACCTGGGTTTGAATCGCACTCTCATACTTGGTAACTATGTGACAATCACTCAGGGTTGGACTAGACAGAGTCTCTTTGAAAGACTAGGGTCTTTCAATTCCAAATCTTCTAGCTCCTGAGATAAAATGTAAATCACATTGAAGAACATGGTTCAATTCAAACAATCCTTGTGGAATGCTCACTTCAGTGTGGCCCAGCGACAGGGCGAGGGGCAGACACAGGGGCTCCTGCCTCAGGGCTGGAAGGCACCTCAGAGGGGCCGTGGTCCAACACTCTCATCTCCCAGATGAGGAAACTGAGGCCCAGAGAAGATTAAGTCATCCCCTCCAGGTCATGAGGTAGTCGGGATAGAGTCAGCATCTGAACCCAAGTTCAGTGCTCATCAGCAGCCACTACACTGAAGAAAGACTCAGTCTGCACATACCTCCAGACCACTCTGCCTCTATGGACAAAATCTCATCCCCAGCCACTGGCACCAGGGAAGGTATGCAGCTGGAGGCGCAGACCCTCAGGTTTAGTGCTCTCTGCACAGTAGACCTGGATGACCTTGGGCAATCTCCGCCCCCCCCCCGCTCCCCCCCCAGGACTCCAGCTCCCTCCTTTATCCCTGAGGATAATGACCACAGTGTCTGATCCTCACAAAGACCCAAGCCTTTTCTTTTGGTTCTGTCCTATGAGTTCATGGAGACAGGGAACTCCCATGAGGAGTCCATCTACCGATGAAGATTAGCCAGTCATCTGGTTAATAGTTTGAGAAAGTTGTCCAGGGTGCTGAGAAGGGAAGGGTGTCATTCAGGGATACACACAGTAAATAAAAACAGAAGGGGATTTAAACCTGGAAAGGCAGGAACAAGGTAGACTTCCAGTGGACATTGAACTCTGAACCTCCAGACCATTTACAAATAGCTAGAGTGCTCTGATCGATTTCATCGCGAATATCTGGACGCTCAGACCTCCATCTAATTAACAAACGTTGACGCAGGTGCCCACTGGGCAGAGCCCTGTGCCATGGCTGGTGATTCCTGAGTCTGCTACAGTGGGGGCCCTCAGGATGGAAACACAGACAAAAAGGAGAACGGGGTAGGGGCAGGAACCTGACCTCCCAGCCAAGGGCACATGGTCCAAGAGAAGCTGCCATGAGCCACCACACAAACAGCTACCCTGGCAGTGGGGGGTTGAAAAAGCCTGAGTGGGATGATGGATGTCCAGATCGTCCCCCTGGAACGACTCAGCTTATGCTGGGCCCCTTGCTGTGCCCTCAGGAAGGGCACCAGGAGAGGCCTTCGGAAGCAAGGGTTTGAGAGTGGGAGGGCTTAGGTGAGAGCAGAAGCTGTTTCTCACATGTGAAACAGGTACCACTGGTCTGGAGCCTTACTTAAAGAGCCAACCAGTAATCTGTTTAGAAGCAAAGAGCTTGGCCCACATTTTCCTTCCCCAACTACTTAAGCGAAGTCTCCATGGGGCCTCCACCTGGATCCCCAAGGCCCTTCACACCTGAGTCCAAGCCAAGCCAGCCAGCAGGGAATCAGGGCAGGGATTGGGGAGGGCCTGTGCTGGGCAGAGCAGCCCGCCCTACTAGGTGCTGTCCAAGCCCACAGATTCAACAAAACTCAAGATCATAACAGTAACAGCTAATGTCTCTTATAGACCCTACTATGCATCGGGCACTCTAAGATCCTCACAACAGCCTTGGGAGACAGGTGCTGTTATCCCCATTTTTCAGATGAGGAAGTTGAGGCAAAGATGTCACTTGCTTGGGGACACACAGCCAGTAAGTCTTCCTGACTCTTGGGCAGCATTCTATCCACTTTTGGCTCCACTCAGCTGCTTGTCAGCAAACAAATGATCCTTCGACAAACATTTATTAAGCACTTACCGTGTACAAAGCACTGAGCTAGGAACTGGGACACACATGAAATGAAAAACATCTCTAGTCCTCCAGGAGCTGACCTGATTGGAGTAGAGAGCAAAGACTATTCTCTTAGAGTTAGAGGACCAAAGTTCAATCGGACTTGTGCAACATAGGCAAATCATTTAACCCTGTAGGCCTCAGTTTCCTCCTCTGTAAAATACCAGAGTTGGACCAGTTGACCTCTAGGATGCCTCTGACTTCTAGGTCTTATGGTCTTATTCCCCCAGGCAATCACAAGAGCCATCATCCAGCCTGCCCTCCATATGCTTCCTTTCCGCTCCCAGCTTCCACCACTGCAGGAAATGATTTCTTCCTCTGCCCTTCTGCTCTCCTGGGAGGCCTGACCAACACCTTCCAGAAAGTTCACAGCTGAAAAAGCAACTCTCTGCACCTGTTTTTCCAAACCTGACATCCCAAAATGTGAGTGGGGACTAGGGTGGAGATGAGGGCTGAGCTAAAAGCCCCCAGCCCCGGTCCTGGAAGCATCTGTAATCCAAGTGTCCTGAGAAATAAAGGTGCCAGTCCTCCTCCACTCCCCTGACAACATAGGACAGCAGCTCTTCCTCAGGCTCCCTGGGGCATCTGACAGTAGAAGAACCAGAAAGGAGGGGGAAAGCCCTGCTCAGAACCTGGAGAGGCTGGAGAAGATAGACCTACGGGACATCTCAGCTGCCCAGTCCAGCCCCTGCCCCCTCCCAGCTGGGTGGGCCCATCCTTTTGTCTCAGGCCTGAAGTCAGTTGACAAACAGCTTGTGGCAGAGAGGTCACAGGGCATGGCCCAGAAAGGGAAGGCCTGGCTCCCAAGCTCCTGCTCCAATCCAGGGGCCAGTCAGGAGTCACCCTGCCTGGGACAATGTCTCCATTCATGGCCCCCTAACCCTGGCCCATCCTCCTGCTCCCCATCTCCACTCAACCAAACCAATCACCTTCTCTGTGGCTCTCAGACCCACTCATCTCCCCCACCTCCCCAGAGAGCCAGTGGGGCAGAGAAGCCCCAGGGTCAGACAGGTCACTTCTCCTGTCTCTCCATTCACCTTAATGTGCTCAGGTCTGCCTGTGGCCACCCTAGATGTCTCCCCAAGCACTAGCTAGCAAGGGGCTAGAGCTACTTGTAATGGTTGGTATTTCCCTCTCCCCCTCCAATATATGAATCATTAGTATGAGAAGCAGGGAAAATCCCCGTGACCACAGAGATGATTGCTCTAGGTAAGCCACCTGGGGCACCCAGAAGGTGATTGGGCAAGGTCACATAGCCAACATGTGGTGGAAGTAGGATGTGAACCCACAGCTTCCTGACTCTGACCACTGCACCACTCTTCCCACTCCCTAATTCACTTAGCATCAGAATCACTTCCCTATACCCTCACGCCTTGTACAAGGAAAGGCAGAACAAAACCAGGCCAACTATGTGGCCTCATCCAATTGCGTATATAACACGTCGTACCCCCAGTCTACCACCTCTCTGCCAAGAAGAGAAAGGGAAGAATTCTTCCTCTTTTCTCTTGGATAATGGGTTGCTCACTTCAGAGTCTGCATTTGCATCTCAGCCTTGTTTTCATCAGCTGGTTCTGGAATTCTGGATCCTTTGATTAATCAATCCCACCACCATCTGCGGTTCATTATGGTGGGGGTGGTTGTTCTTCATGGAAGCTAAGCCTTATCTTAGGGTCAGCCTCCTGATGAAGGGAGAAATAAACCTCCCATCAGCAGCAAGGATGCCCCCAACCTCCAGAGTTAGGAGGGGCTGCAAAAGCCACAGGACCCAGGAGCAGAACCAGAAAAGATGGAAGGGCCTCCTTTCACTTGACAAATGAGGCCCAGAGAGGGCAGTGACTTGCCCAGGGTCACTCAGGGACAAAGTGGCAGGGGTGGGAGGTGAACTCAGGTCTTGATGCTCCAAATTCCACCCTCTTTGTACCACAGTGAGGTCATCTAGCCCTACCTGCGCCAGCTCAGAAAATCTCCCCTGCCACAGTGCACCCCTACTTGTAAGCTACAGGCTGAACTTTAGGGTCACCAAACTTGGGTTCAAATCCTGGATCTGTGGCTTTTTTGAATCTCTCTGGACTCTTGCACAAGGCCCCATCAAAATGTAAGCTCTGTGCAGGCAGGCTTTCTTGTTTGTTTGTATTCTCGATGTTTTAACACAATGCCTGGCACATAGGAAATACCTAATAAGTATTCATCTATCTATCTATCTATCTATCTATCTATCTATGTCTATCCATCTGTCTATCTCTCTGTCTATGTACTTACCTATCCATCTACCTATCTACCTAAGTACCTATCTATCTATCACCTGCCTTCATAAAAACCGCCACAAAACAACACCACTAGATAATTGTACAGGTTTTAGGGTTGGCTATGCACTTAACATGCAATGTCTCACCACACTGGAAGGTACCCTGGAAAATAGATACTGTTATTATGCTCTCCAATTTATAGATGAGGAAACCGAGGCACAGAGATTTGTGTTGGCATCACACAGCCAACAAGAGCGGAAGTAGGACAACAGCCCAGGCTTTTCCTAACACAGGAGGCTGTGTGGTTCAGAGAAAAGGGCACTGAACTAGGAGTCACGGGCCTGAATTCAAAGTTCAGTTTCCTCACTCTCCATAAGACCTTGGGTAAGTCACGTGTCTCCAGGTCTCAGATTCCTCAGCTATAAAGACATCTCTGAGGTGTCTTCCAGCTTTGGGGCTTGGATCTTATCCTTTCTGCTGGTTCTGTATTTTCACTGTCACTTGCTCCTTGGAAGATGGCTGTAAGCAGCCTGAAGGCAGGGCCTCTGATCTTCAGAGAATCCTGCCCAAGCCTTAGTGGATGATCAGCATGTAATATGTAGGGTTTCTGAGACAATCATTACAGAGTCCTTCGAAGCCCTGGCCTGGCTGTCTTCTCCGCCCTCTAAAGCCTGCCAGGAGGATTCTTCCTGTGACCTCACCGAGCCTGGGCTTGACTCCAGCTCTCCTGTAAGAGCCAGGACTAGGGCCTGGGCCAGCACTCCTCCTGCCACCTGGGCACAGAGGTAAGCAGCATTTGGCGGGAAATGGAGCGTCAGAATTTATCTTCATAGGCAGCTTCCAGGCACTGCCAGTCAAGGGCAAGGCCCTATCTTGGACTCTAGTACCCTGATGGAAGAGCAGCTATTGGGCACCACAAGACTTTTCTTCCTGAGTTCAAATCCAGCCGCAGACACTTGCTAGCTGTGTGACCCTGGGCAAGTCACTTCCCCCGTTTGCCTCAGTTTTCTCATCTGTAGAATGAGCTGGAGAAGGAAATGGTAAAACCAGCCCAGTATCTCTGCCAAGAAAACCCCAAACAGGGTCATGGAGAGTCAGATACGACAAACAATTGAACGACTAAGCATCCTGATGGAAAAGCTTTAGGGAAAAAGCTGACATGGAGAGCAGAGGCATCCACAGAGCAGGGGAACCCCAAATGCTGCTCCTTTGGGGTGGGGGATGGAATGTGGAATCAGGTCCAAATCTCACATCTGACATGATAAACTGTGTGACCTTGGGAGAGTCACTTGTTTCTTCATCTGGGAAATGGTGACAACAGATGCAGCCCCTGCTTCACAGGGTTACTGTGAGGCTTGTGTTCTGTCTTCTGCATAAAATGCTTCGTAACCTTCAGAGGGCTCTCGGCGTCAGCCGTCAGCCTTCAGCCCACCTCCCAAGGTCTTCCTTTCCAAAGGAAGGCCCCTTCCTCTGGCTGTAGCTGGAATGCGCCTTTTTATACGCCTCTTGGAGTCCATCGGATTTTCATCAGGACTACCCTGCCCAGAATGGACTGTGTTGTTTAGTCTCTGAGCTATTACAAATTCACGGTTCCCAGCTGAAAATAGCAGCTGCATGGGCTCTGCCAAATTAACGCCAATCACAGAAGTGAGCGGCAGCCTGGTCAGCCCTCTAGACAACAAGGTCCTCCTTTCTTTTCCCTTTGCCCTACTTAACATGATAAGGGACAAGACAGCTCTAATATGGAAACAAATCCTCTGATTTATTCACCCGGCGGAAACCCATGAGCTTGGGGTGCCCCTACCTTGGCTAAGCCACTCCAAAAAGGGGCTTTGAAACTCCCATCCCTGTTGTCAGTCAGCTGTGAAGGAGAAGGAAACAGGAAAGGCACTGTTTGGCCCCTGTACCCCATCCCCGATGGGGTAGGCTCTTTGGGAAGTCCCTGAGCCTCAGCTTTGCCACATATGAGCCATGGGGTGAGATGGCATGCCACCTCTGCACTGCTCCTCCATCTGCAAACCCCAGGAGAATTCAATAACACAAGATTCGGGAAGTCTCATGGAGTTCGAGGGGCCCAAGGGGGTGGGGAGCGAAGGTCAGAGAGTACTGGTTATTGAGTTTGTTACACAAACATCCCTAGAACAGGGAGGACTGAAACACTATTTAATAAGGTGGCCAAAAACCATAAACAATGACACGATGAGCTGACCGCAGTCAGGAACACGAAACAGGCTGGGGATGCCAACTCCAGCAAGAGCCCCAGGGAGCAAGCCTTCCTTAGGAGAGCTGTCTTCCTTCCTGTGGAATAATGATACTGACGTTAAGGCCCTCACTCCCCATGCTTCTGGACTCTTTCCCCTAATTGGAAAAATGTGGCAAAAACTAAGCCAAGATGTGCTAATGGATGCTCAGGGCCCTTGAACAAGGAAAACAGGAGGAAAAGGAGGAAGGTGAAGGCGAACCTGGCTCTGAAATTCTGTGCCAAGTATTGTGGGCCCTGAGGCCAAAGGCTGGCACAAGAGAAACTTGTGATCTCTGTTTTCCAGTTCGGAAAGAGCCCAAGTCTGGGTTTTAGTGCCATGGGAAAATGCCTATACAGCATAGCTGGAATCTATAAAAAGAATAATGCAGCTATCCCTTGTTCTAAGTAAGCTCAATACACCAGAGTCAGAATGTGCCACTTGGATAAAGTAGGAAATTTATTTCCTTTTATATAACCTAAAAGCCAGAGCTCAAAGAATTTTTTTTTTAAATCCGGGGCATGGGATGAATTAGATGGGGGCACCTTCTGATAAAGAGTGGCATTGCAACCCAGCTAAATTAGAAGTCACAAACCAAGACAAAAGGAGGAAACAAGGAAGACTTTGGAAAGTTACCAGTATGATAACCCCAGGAACAAGAGAAATTCTAATGGTTCTCAGAGGAGACTGGGAGAAGATGGCCAAGAGCTGGGAGTTCAGCAAAAGGGGTACCCGAAGCTCTGGCAAGTAATTAGGAATAGAAAATCCACTACCACCCCTTGGCTTCTTCCAGTCACCCAACACAGACCCTCTCCACAGCCCAGAAATACTATATTCAAGAAATGAGAGCCAATTATTTTTATTAAGTGAAGGGAAATATACACAGGAAGATAAATCTGCTACCCAGAAGAGCAACTCTAAATTCTAATAGAATTGATTCTTAAATTCCCTGCCCTCTGTTGTCTTGATTAAGGTGAGTGATTAAGTACTAACTCAGGATATAGACTAGGAAAAAGCCTTGGCCTGAACCTCAAGAAGCCCCAGGCTTGGATCTCAATTCTGCCAATAACTTGCTATACGACTAGACCAATCCCTTCCCTTCTGAAAGTCTCTTTTTTCTACTCTGTGGAATAAAGAGATTAGAAAAGATTCCGCTCAACTGTAACAGTTTCTTTGCTCCAAAATGGTGGTGGTCTCAACAGCCCTGATGGCCTCCATCATCTTTCACAAGCTCCCCATTTAGCTATATTCATCCTCACTTTTCTCACTAAATATCTATGAAGGGATCAAGGTATCACAGATAAGGAGGAGTCCAAAGCCTGAGCTATTAGTGTCTGTCCATCACAGTGCTTTGTACATAGTAGGTGACTAATGAATATTTTCTGGGTTGGATTAAGACTCAAAGAGATAAGCTGGCACAGAGGGGCTAGGAAACAGTCAAGAATCATTCTGGAGAGAGAGCTATGAATGAGAACGTGGAGGAATGCTAAAAGTAAAGACGTGGCTGCACAGTGAGCTAGCCCACTGACAAACAGATTTTAAATGTGCATACACATAAAAAGGATAAAAAGGGAAGACAGGAAACAGAAGAATCACAAAAGAATGACAAGGGTAGATAAAAGTAAAGTCAGGAAGACTAGCTACTAATGCTAAAAACAAACAAACCCCAAACACCAAATTTACATCGAAAACCAGCTGCTAGCCAAGCTGCCAACTAGCTTTATTAAGTATCTGCTGTGTTTCAGGCATGGTGTTAAGCACTGGAGATACAAAAAAGGCAAAAGACAGTCCCTGCCTTCAGGAAGCTCCCAGTTTAACGGGGAGACAACATGGCAAAAACTATATACAAACAAGATATAAATGGGGTAAATTAACAGAGGGAAGGCACCAGAATTGCTAGATGATAAGATTGCATTTTAATGTAGAAGAAAATACAGTAATAAACAGGAGAAGACAAAAATAATCGATTCCTTTTTGTTGGTTTTTTCTGCCAGTGAAAGGGACAGATTAAGAACAGGAAAATGAAAGTCAAGGAAGATAAAGAGAGTGGCTATGCGCCTCCGGTAAGTTTAAGGGAAGTGGCCCAGACAAATGAGGCAAATGAAAAAAATCAAATAGGCCCAGCCACACAATGAGCTTTGGGGAAGCCAGAAGAATGGGAGACATGGCCAGAGATGGCACCAGGTAATCCTCTGGGGATGCTTCAAACAAAAGGACAGGAAGTTAGAAGCTGATTCCAGCTAACTCTAGAACAGGTTATTAAAAGGAGGTTGGTGAGCACCTTCCTCCTCAGGGTTACCAACCATTTTGTGATTTTAGAATCTGCTGACCTTTGGTTGATTCTTCCTCGGCAGCTCTTACACCCCCCCACCACTACCACCATCACTGCCACCGCTGCCACCACCACATTTCATAGTACAGCTCTCTTTCCTGGTTTTCCTCCCCTCCCTAGAGGAACACTTAACTGTCATCAACATTCTCCCCTCATAAATCCTGGGTGTCCCCCAAGGCTCTATCAAGGATGGAAGGAAGGAGGGAAGGAAGGAAGGTAGGAAGAATTCTACAATTAGAAAGGATCTTTTAGGACCATGTCTTTAGAGCCAGACAGGACCTTCGAATCTAACTCTCTTGTACAGAGAAGGAATCAGGAACACTGAAAGGCTGAGTGACTCATGCAGGGTTACACAGCGAGTAAGTGGCTGAAGCTGGTTTGGAACCTGTACTTTTGGAACACAGTACTCTATGCACTGTGCCCCCAAAACAACCCTCTCATTTCTACAGCTAGGGAAATAAGAGACAAGAGAGTGGCAAGGGGCGGCCCAAGACATCATGGTGGATTGTACACAGCAGGCATCTAATAAATGGATTTATAGTAAGGAGCAGACAAAGGCATCCTAGGACTTAGACCAGCACTGCCTCAGTACTCTGGCCACCTACCTGGACCACCGGTGACAAGCTTGTGGGGCCATCTAACACCCAGCTAGCTTTCCTGGGCCCACTACACTCCTCCGTCCCTTGATTCAGCAAGGATGCCTCAGCTCTTCCTAATTCTGCCAATCTTCTCCTCTAGGCTGGTTATCATTTGGACTAAAACCTAGGTAGGCTTTCCCCCAGGGATTTACTTCTCCCAGCCTGGCTGTTTCCTGAGATGCAAGGACAGCTCATAATCTCTCCACAGTCTGGACACTTCCTGACCTTGAGGCTGGCTCTGTGTCCACTACAACATGGGCCTCCTTGTACCTCTCTGTATTTCTGCTGTCCCTAAGAAGCAACCCAACTTCTCACCTCCCTGGGCTGACCACTGGCTTGCTTGTAAAAATCTCAGAATGAACTCAAGAGAGCAAAAAGCTGCCTTGGAATCTCTCCCGTCCAAGTTGGACACTAAGCTCTCTGATTTGGAAGTTTCTTTGGGTCTGAAACAGTATTAGATGTTTTTCTTTTAAAAAAAAGATAATCCTTTCCTTGGCCACCCCGTACATTATTCCAAGTTTAACCAAAGGGGAGAAAAAGGAAGACACTCTTGGGCCCTCTGGTCCCAACAAGTTAATTAATGAGACAGTTGGAGAAATACTCGAGATGAATATTCACAGGCAAATGAAGGAAGCCAAGCTTGGGAAAATGTTTTTTTATAAAACTGGAGCAAAGGGCCACATTCTTATGTAAAACTAGAGGCCTTGTTCCATCCCTTTTGTTTCTGCCAAGGGCTTTTTTCTCCTTTTGACAGAAAGCCCTAGACAGAGTGTCTGGACTGACAATGGAAAGGTACAGGCTTGGTGTAAAGAAAACACCAATCCAATTTACTTTCAGGCCACCTTCCGACACTGTGTTGAATGCCCTTGGCTGCTGATTCCCACCGCTTGCCTCAGAAACGCCAGGCCCATTGGAAATGGCTACAGAAAGGGGCCCTTGGCATTCTGGGACAAGAGTTATTTGTGGAAATGTCTTTCCCAGCTGTGCGGGGAAAGATGGTCCTTCTAAGTCCACAGAGAAATGCTTCCCCAAAGGCAGACAAACTTTGAAAGCTAGACACATTCCTAATGGGGATCACCTAATGGGGATGAATGGAGGTTTCTTTTGTTTGGGAGGGAGGGGGAGGCTGGAGGCTGGAGCTCCTCACACAGAATATTCAGGCCTTACCCTAGGTCCCCCAAGGCAAGCAGGGCTAGATCAAGAGAGCCTGAACTGGAACAGCTGGGGAGGGTGGCAGAGCTGTAAGAATCAAAAGCCAAGCACTGGACACATGCCATCTGATTGTTACATTCACAATAATCACGTTAGGTAGGTCTTATCATCTCCATTTTATAGATAAGCCAGCTGTGGATCAGAGCCAATGATATCATCCCCTCCCATGGGATGGAATGACCAACTACATGACTCCACAATCTAGCTATGGAACCCAGGTCTCTCTCCTGAGCACTGGTCTCACTTCTACTAAGGGAGATCTCAAGATAGATGTCCCATAGGCATCTTAAATTCAATACTCTCAAAACAGAATGCATTATCTTTGCCCCTAAACTAAGAATTCTTCATCTCTTTTGTGCCACGGATGCCTTTGGTAGCAATCTGCCTCAGGAAGTCTATACTCCCCTTGTCAGAATTGTATTTTTAAATGAAGAAAATGAAATAGAATTGCAAAAGAAATCCGTTATATTGAAATATGGTTATCAGAATATTAATAAAGTCAAGTTCACAGATCTGGGTTAAGAAACGGTTTTCTAAGCCCAACCAAATTCCTTTTCCAAATGTCACTATTTCTGCTAAGGGGGCCACCATCCTCCCAATCGGTTTTCCTTCCTCAGGCTTTTCCATTTTCACACAGGTATTCAAATGATTTTTCCAGAGTGCAAGTCAGACCATATCACTAGTACCTCTAGGATCACAAAACTGTAGATTATTAGAAACAGGAGATATATCAGAGATGATCTATCTAGCCCAGGAAACTGAGGCCAAAGAGATTAAGAGAATTAACAGACATCGCCCCAATGTGTTGGTGGCAAGACAGGGTCTCCCCCTTCCCAGGCCCGGTTTCCTTTGAATTGGATGCACTCACACTGAGGCCATTTGCACCTTTGAGTGTCATTAACCAACCAGCCCATGGATGGAAATGTTCTACAACCCAGCACAAAGAGCTGGACAGAGCCCCAGAAGACAGTGTCAGTTCTGTTCTGTGGACCGTCATCTGCCAGCTGATGACAGCCTGGAGTGGAGCCCATTAACCAACCATCTGCATTCCAGTGCACTGGGGAGATCTCGCTCACACCACGGAATCCTGTCTCAGACCCACCATGGTGTGCCATTCCATCATCTTCCCACTATACCACTCACTCCCTTACATCCCCATTTAGACCTCCAGCTCTGAGAAAAGTAATCCTAGAAGGTAAGGGCCAGTCCATTACCCCTTGACTCCACCTTACCCTTTCAGTGATTCACCAGACTGGAGCTCCGTTCCCTGCTCACCCCTCCCTCCATGTATTGTCTTCCCCTATTAAAATGTGAGCTTCTTGAGGGAAGGACTTCTCTGGCTTTCTGTTATTTGCAGGCCCAGCACCTGGCACATAACAAGCCCTTAATAGATGTTTTTCATTCATTTAGTCAGTCAGTCAGTCAATAGCCCAGGGCCAAAGATAAGTCTCCAGGCAAGCCATTAGATACTTCCCTCCAAGCTGATATCAACCTATTAAAAGCTTTCCTTTGTGTGCAGTCATTCAACCGGTCCCAACTCCATCCAGCTTCGCCATCATTAGCCCATACCTCCCCATCTACCATACAAGGACAGTAGGAAAGACTTTGTCAAGTGCTTTGCTAAAGCCTAGGGAAACAAGGTCTACAACATACCTGGGATCTGTTATGTCGAGTTACTACGTCTAGAGAGCAATTATGGAGGGCCTTACCTGACTTCTTTAAGGAAACCATGCTGGCTGGTTCTTAGCTGGTACTTATTTTCTCAATACTAGATATCAGATCAAAATATTTCCTACATACTAGATATCATATCAAAAATATCATAAGATAATTATCTTTTATTTTACCTACAATCCTGATACAGCATCCCCTCCCAGAGAGCCATCCCTTATCCTAAAGTTTAAAAAAAAAAGGAAAAAATATTTCAGCAAAATTAACGAACACTTCAAAAAAGTCTGACATTACAGACAATGTTCCTCCCCCAGAGTCTCCCTGTCTGTGCAAAGAAACGGGAAGGTATCTTCCTGCATCCCTTCTTTAAAGCCAAATTGGCTCATGATTTCCAAACATTTTATTTCTATTATTTTGTCCCCAAGATCATCAGTTTAGCTTTGGAGGCCAATGAGTACAAGACTCTTATTTTACAGATGACCATCTAAGGCTGAGAATGAAGGGCACAAAGCAGATTAGGGGCAGAATGCGGATGCCAAACTCACTGTTTGTTCCCTCCACTACACACTTAGCTAGTCTTTCCATGGCTGTTGCAATGATTATCTATTTTGCCTTTCTGGCTCTAAGAAATCTTTTATAATGTCCCGACTCATTCCTTTACTAAGAAAGTGTACAATTTAAGCAGGAATGAAACCCACCTCCCTGACCTGCACTTTAAACTTCACCCTTGCCCTCATTTTGAGGCTCAGAACATGCATCTAGCCTCTTCTGCTACTGTGACTTCTCTTCCATCTGTCCTGGTTGTTCAAAGATCACCGATAGGGGCTCGTTAATCACATCTGCCAGCTTTTCTGTAGTCTAATCTTTTCTTTTACTGATAGGAAAGCCAAAGCCTTGAGAGTTTAAATGACTTACCCAAGGCAGTAAGCACAAGTTATTAATAGAAAAATCAGGACTCTTCTGACCCTCAAAGACAGGAATTACAACTTGCCCCTGGGGAACACGAGCAGCCCAGAGTTGTTCAACATCAAGGAGACCCAAAGGTTCACATTCAAATACCCACACTGGTCACAAGGTATAAAGAATGAGAAAGAAAGCTACTAAGTGGTACTATGGGCATTTTTAAAAAGCTTTTTGGAAGGAATCACCAGTCTTCTTAGCTAATGACAAGTTCAATTAAACTAACTTGTTTTGATGAAATTATTTATTTTTGTTGAAATGGAGGAAATCCATGTCCAGCATTATCCAAAGGAAACCTAACTCCACCTTAATGACGCCCCTAGCACCTCACCATTTATCTGGTGATAGTACAGCGTGTTCAAGAGTCTTCAGCTTTTCCAAGTAAATCAATACTTATTTTGGAAACAAAAGGCCCTGAAATGACAGCAAATGTCACAGCCCTAAATATAAACCTTAATACAAGAAATCAGTCCCAAATCTAGGCCAGGCCTAGGAGCACCACAAGCCCAGCCTGGAGATCTCCAGAGTGTCTCTCAAATGCTCTCCCTCCTAATTCAGTCCAGGGCTGGGGGTGAACTTGGGGGAGGACTGTTCCGAGTCTTTAGGTAGACACCAGACATGCTCAATCATCTACCAAAATGAGCTATTTTCCAAGTTACCCACACGATGCTACTTCTCAGTGAATTTACAATCAATATCATTTCAGAGAGAAGAGGGAATATGGGAAGCCAGGTCTTCTGCCTCATCCAGGGGAAGATGCTCACCTGCTTTATCCCTGGCCTGTTTGTTTGCAGCTGAGGGAGTGGGGCAGGTGGGAAGGACAGTTCATTTCTAGGACAACAGCTTTCGGAGGGTTGCTCAAGACAGAATCACATGGCCCAATCCCCCAGAGCCAGACGTGATCTCAAACACAGCCTCTCCAGCTGCGGGGCCCACTCCACATCCTGTTGCTTCATCACACACACACACACACACACACACACACACACACACACGCACGCACTGGAGCAAACCCAAGGTTCTCTTTGGGGCCCTGCTATTGCCTACAGTTTTGAAGGCTGGGCCCAGCTGGACTGAGTAAGTGACTTTCAGCTCAGGCTAGAGCAGGGGGCATCACCAGAACGGGGCAGGGGTGGGTGGGTGCCACACTTGGGGATGACATTCATGGCCATGAGGAAAGTCAGGAGTGAAGTGGAGAGAGGGCTGGGCCTGGAGGTGGGAAAATGTGAGTGCAAACCTGACCTCAGATATTTACTAAGTGGGTAACCCTGGGCAAATCACAAAACCTCTGCCTCAGTTTCTTGATCTGTAAAATGGGGATTTGATAGCACCTATCTCACAGGGTTGTTATGAGGATGAAATGAGATAATACTTGTGAAGCATTATGCAGAACTGAAATGCAAATCTATATAATGCAAATCTAATTATACAAATCTATAAATGTTAATGATTACAACCTCAGTGGTTACTGTTGTGGTTAATACAGTTGTGGTAATCCTGGAAATGGGCAGCTGGGTGGTACAGCAGATAGAGTCCAGAGTCAGAGGGATTCATCCTCTTGAGTTCAAATCCAGCCTCAGACCCTTACTATTTGTGTGACCCTGGATAAGTCACTTCACTCTGTTTGCCTCAGTTTCCTCATCTGTCAAATGAGCTGGAGAAGGAAATGGCAGATCACTCCAGTATCTTTGCCAAGAAAACCTCAAATGGGGTCATAGGGAGTCAGATATGACTGAACAACAATTTATGCATCTAACCAAAGGACTCTTTAATGGGTTAGTTGGGGGGTCATTTCTAGAAACCTTCAAGACTTACAAAGCCATGTGAGGTAGGTAATGCCAGAATTATGCCCTCTGTTTTACAGACAAAGAAACTGAGGTCAAAGAGAAGTTCAGTGACTTGTCCAGAGGGAGGAAGGCCACTTTGCTGTGTATGTTATCAGATACTTTTCAATCAGTTTTGTTGAATTTTTTTTCCTTTTATTCCTCTTTTTCTTTTTAATTAGATTCTTTGTTACATGGGATGGCTCACCTAGAAGGAGAAAGGGAGGAATAAAAGGGAAATTTCTGACAATGCAAGAAAGTGATGTCAATCAAATTTATTCTAAAATGACGTATCAGATTCGAGTCAAACCCAGATTTCCTATTTGGCTTTAAAGAAATGAAAAGACAAATGAAACTCTGGAAATCTACAGCACAGCAGGAAAGGACAAGACAATGCAGATCACAGACTGGGAAGGATCCCCAGGGCTCACATACTCCAGGCTGGAAGGACCGAGGGACTCTCCTCATCCGACCAGATCATTTCAGAGATGAGGGAAGTAAGGTCCAGAACTCAAGGTACAGCCATCCAGGAAGGAAACCAGAAAGCTATCTACCTCCAGATCCAGCCTTCTGGCCTCAGCATCAGGTTGCCTTCCCTCATCTACCTCCTAACCGCATGACCCAAACATGAGATTCTGAGAAGCATATGAACTGGAAGCAGGCCATCTTGGTGCTGCCACACACACATCCTCAATTCAACTGTGTTTAGTGCCCAAAGTGTATTATGAGCCACAAAGAAGAGTTAGAAGAAAACACCTCCCTCCACCCCTCTGCAGAGGTGGGGACCCACCAGCATTGAACAATGCATACAGATTTTTTGGATGTGTTTGACTGGTTTGGCTGAAATTTTTTCCTCTTCTGTTTTTTCAGTTTTTTCTCGTAAGGGATGGCTGGCTATCTGGGAGGAGGGATACAAGCCAAAAATGGAAACAATGTGAAATCAAAAGATATCAACTGAAATCTACTTCTAAAAAGAAAGTTGATCCTGGACACAAAATTCATCACATAGAAGGTTCTGATAGAGAAATGCAAAAAAAAAACATCATTTGATTGACATCAAAACTCAGAATAGACCACAGTGGTCAAGGACATGGCGACATCAACCAGGGATCGAAAAGGGATGTCCTCATGTAAAATAAAGACTCCTCCACCCACACCACCACCACGGCCCCTGAGACACACATGTTAAGGTCCAAGAACTCCTCCTTAATGAACGATCACCCCACAGGAATCGAGGGAAGCTTTTTCTTACCTGCCCTACAGGTCTTGCCGTTGTCCTCTAGCTGCACCCCCGTGGGGCAGGCACAGGTATAGAAAGGTTCTCTCGGAGAGAGCAGGCACAGGTGGGAGCAGCCGCCATTGTCCTCTTCACAAGGGGTATGGACTGTAAGAAAGGACAAGCTTGGAAATCAGAGTTGGACACACAGGCTCTTCTCTCCCTATATCTCTGACTCTCTCATCACTGTTACCTTACAAAAATCATTTCCTTGAGCCTCAGTTTCTTAATCTGTATAAGGGAGTATTAATCCATCACTAGTGACCTTGTGGGGCTCTTGTTAGGAAGGGCTTTGGAAGACACTGAGGCACCACAGAGGATTTGTTAGTGATAATTCTTATTTAATCCAATCTACCAAACATTTACTGAGTGCCTGCTGTTGTAATTAGCACTGCTGTTATGTAGTCTTTTTCAGTCAAGTCCAATATTCAGTGACCCCATTGGGGATTTTCTTGGAGTGGTTTGCCATTTCCTTCTCCAGTCCATTTTACTGATGAGGAAACCATGGCAAACAGGTTAAGGTGACTTGCCCAGGGTCACACAGCTAGGAAGTATCTCAGGCCAGATTTGAACTTGGGTCTTTGTGACTCCAGGCCCAGCTCTCTATTCACTTCACTGCCCCAGCTAACACTGTACTAGATGCCATGGCTACAAAGACGGAAACAGAAGGGTCTCTGCCCTCAAGATGTTTCCATTCAGAGTCAACATTTGTTTCCTGTTGGGGATCTACCTGCTGTTTCTCCTTTTATTTCCACTGAGTCTTTGCTTTTTCATCCCTGCTTCCTTCTCTCTTGGGGATCTCCTGCTAAGCCTTCCCTTCTGGGGAGTGGGGGGAAGTCTTCCCTTAAGCACATCAAATCAAAAAGTCCATTAACTTGGGCCTTAACTAACTCATCTGATGCTTCTTCCATGTCCTGGGAGGCCCAAGAACAAAGCCAGGTTCCCTATTCTAATTTGGGCAGTCGCTGTCCTGCCCCTTGAGGGGCTAGGCTGCCCTAGGTCTGGGCAACTAGGAGACAATGACGAGAAATGCCTGATGAATGCCATTGATTTCTCAAGCTACCATGTTCACCGGGGTCAAGCTTATCAGTGCCCAGAAATGCTCTCTCCAAAGTTGCCAAACCCAGTGGCCCTTTTGTTGTTCTCCCTGACCACTCTGCAACCTTATGCTGGTGATCTCTCTCCCCCTTAACATTCTCTTCTCTCTAGTTTTCAGGATGCCTCTCCTCCTCCTCTCTCTGTCTCTCTCTCTCCCCCTCCTCTCTCCCCCTTCTCTCTCTCTCTCTCTCTCTCTCTCTCTCTCTCTCTCTCTCTCTCTCTCTCTCTCTCTCTCTCTCTTTCTCTCTCTCTCTCCTCGTTCTCCTCCTCCCTCTCTGACTATGCCTTCTCAGTCTCCTTTGCTGGATCCTCTAACTTTTGATGCCCCTCTAGACTACTTCATTTGGGGATCTTGTCAGCTCCCTGGATTTAATTACAGTCCTCAAGCGCCTACAACCATAGATGGTGTCACTGCAAAAATGTCTCTGTGTCTCATCCTGATGCAAGTTATAATGTGGCTACCTGACCACATGTCACACAAGCCTCAGGATGGTTCTGGGAGAAAGGGTTATTCATCCCTTCTGTAGAAAGACTGGGGCTTTTCCACTCCAGAACTGCCCCCAATCCGGCAAAGATGACTATCCTCCATACTATCCTCCACACTGCCACACTGTGGCCAATGGGTATGGAAATAGTTAGATCCTAGCCTAGCCTATGGAAACAAAGAAAAAGAAAGAATGGTTTACTTACAATAGGGTTGCCTGTCTTGACTTAACACTTGGATATCCATGGGAGAGTAAAGGCCACCGAGGATTTCTCGCCTCTTTTCTCCAGTTCTCTTATTGCAGGCATGAATGGAGCGCGTCTGCCAGTCTGTCCAGTAGAGAGTGTCTCCCGAGAGGGTCAGGGCAAAGGGGTGGGTCAAGCTGCCTTCCACCACTTTTTGCCTGGTTTGTCAAATACAAGAAATGAATACCATCAATCCAGCTGTGCCCCTTTGATAGAGGGGCCACCTTCAACTCTGTCTGAACACGAATGTGGCCACACTCATTGTCCAGCTACTTGTGTCATGCTACATGGCTAACAATAGACGGAGAACAAGCAATGGCTCCCATGTAGATCACCAGGGAGATCTCTGGACCCATCACCCCAAGGCCATGGACTCTCCCTGCAAAGGACCAGCCACAGTGATTGCTGGGAATCTCTGACATGTGCCTGATGAGTAACAACTTCTCTGAGCTTCAGTTTCCTCAATGGTAAAAGTTTCCAACATCTGCAGAATTTAGACAACTAGGCACATTAAGGTATTTGTGCAACCAGGAACATGGGAAGCAGAACTTTTATTCATCCAACACATCAGGATGTCAGAGACACAGAGCTCAACCCAAACCTGTGGAGGAACCCCTTCTCTAAGACACCGTACCAGTGGCCACCAAGCTCTTGATGAAAGACTTCCAATGGAGGAGAACCTCCAGCCTCCCAAGGCAGCCCACTGCACTTGTGAGAGCCTAGTTCTGGTCTCTAGAGACAAGAAGAACAAGGTTCACAGCCCTTCAAGAACTTGAAGATAGCAATTCCAGGATCACAGATCCAGAGCCAAGAGAGACCCTGGAGATCACCTCATTCAACCTCTTCCTCTTACAAGTAAGGAAACTGAGTCCCAGGGAGGTTAACTACATGCCTTGCCTAGGGTCTTCCTGACTCCAAGACAAACTCTTGGGCCAACACTCCATATGCCACCTCTGACGCTTGCTAAATAATTGGAAGAGACCCCCAAGAAAAGAGAAATGTACCTGAAGGAGCCATCCAAGTTGGCTCGGTGGATGAAACTCAGCTTTGCATCTGCCCAGTAAAGCTTCTGCTCCTCAAGGTCAATCGTGAGGCCATTGGGCCAATAAATGTCAGAGTCAACAATGATCTTCCTAGTGCTGCTGTCCATCCCTGCACGTTCTATTCGGGGGGTTTCACCCCAGTCTGTCCAGTACATGTACCTGGAGAGAGGATAAAAATATGATCAATATGAAAGCACCAGGGTTTCTCAGTATCAGTGACAAGAATCAAAATGGTTTACAGTCTTTGCGACTTAATTTTAAGAATCACAAGATTTAGGGCCCAAAGGGACCTTCAACAGCATCTCACCCTGGTTTTAAAAATTAGAGCCAACACTGAGACACTTGAGAAATGTTTGTAATACTCCTATGAGAGAGCAATGTGATGCTGGATAGAGTGCCCATCCTGGAGTCAGAATGTCTTAGGATCATGGATCAAGAGCTAAGCGTCCTCCTGTCCCACCCTCTCCTTTTAATTTTTAGCGTGACTTCCATTTTATTTTTTCTCAGTTAACAAGTATTTTTTTATCTCCCTATCACTTCTCCCCATGTGGGAAAAAAACCCTGGTTACAAACATGTATAATAATGTATAACAATTTCCCACACTGGCCCTGTTTAAAAATTTTTTCTGTACGCAGAGTGGATCTTCTCTCTCTCCAGAGATGAACAGTATACATCATGAACTGTGGTTGGTCACTGTACTGAGGAGAGTTCTCAAGCCTTTCAAAGTCAGTGCACCAGTCAATAAATATTTAGTAAATACTTACAACCTGCCAGGCACTGTGCTAAGCACTAGAGATAGAAAAAGAGGCAAAAGACAGCCCCTGTCCTCAAGGAGTTTACAATCCAACTGGGGAGACAACATGCAATCAACTATGTCCAAACAAACTTTGTTCAGGTACACAGGAAGTAAAGTTGTCTTTACAAAGCTGCCATCATTGCATCAACTGTTCTGGTCCTGTTTGCTTCCCTCTGCATCAGTTCACATAAATCTTCCTAAGTTTCTCTGACACCATCCATTTTGTTGTCTATTATGGCACAAACCTCAAGTGATACTTTCCAGTTCTATGCCATCATAAAAAGAACAGTTATAAATATTTATGTACATATAGATACTTTCCCTCTTTCTTTGATCTTTTTCAAACCCATTTTACAGATGAGAAAACGGAGGTCCCCAAAAGTCAGGTGACTTGCCCAAGTCACCAAGGTGATGAGCAGCAGAGCCAGGTTCCAAGCACAGAAGGACTAACTCCAGACATACCACTAATGCTTTTCTATATGACAGAGTGGTGGGCTAGATGGTCGCCAGCGCCCCTCTCCCTCTAAATTTCGGCTCTGGTCTTTTAATCATCAATGAGCTTAATTTTGATATTATAAATGTTACTGATTACCCCCATCCATGAGAGGAGAGGTCTCTTTAACAAACGAAAATAGTTGAATAAAATTAACAATAGAGTGACTTTGTTTAGAAGTGAATACAACATTCCACATTTAGAGCATCTCTCCTACCAATCTATTTAAAATTTTTAAATGAACAGGAACACTTTCTCTCTCCCACCTCATTGCAAAAAGAAAAACAAAGTCTTTACAACAAAATGCATAGTCAAACAAAATGAGTTCCCTCAATGGTTGTATGCAAAACTACACGTTTCACTCCACCCCTTAAAGATCTCACTTCTCTGGCAGAAGGTGGACAGGGCATTTGTTCATTTGTTAGCTGGACTCCTGAATGGTTGTTGAATTGATTGCAGTATCCGAAGCTTTCCAACGTGCTTGTCCTTATGGTGCAACTACTATAGAAACTGTTCTCCTTACTGTCTTCCCTCTGCTTCAATTCATACAGGACTCTCCAGGTCCCTTTGAAACCATTCATTTTCTCATTTATTTCAGCACAGTATTACTCAATTACACTCATCGACCACAGCTTATTCAGTCATTCCACAATTGAGGGACATCCCCTTAGTTTACAAAGTGCTTGGTTTGGTTTTTGTTCTGCCACTACCAAAAATTCAAAGTTGCTATAAATATTTTTCTACATATTGACCTTTTCCTGTCTTTGATCTCTGGACACAGGACTAGCAGTGGGAGAGCTGGCTCAAGAGACACACACTATTTACTAACTTTTTATGTGTAAATCCAAAGTTTTTGTTTCCAGAAGGATTGGACCCATTCACAGGTCCACCACCTTTGTATCAATGTGCCTGTTTCCCAAAGCTCTTCCAACATTTATGATTTTCCTCTTTTGTCATCCTTGCAATTTGATGAGTTTGAGGTAGAGCCTCAGAAATGCTTTAACCTGACTTTCTTTAATTAATAGCAATTTGAATTATTTTTTTCATACGGCATATATTTTGTAAGTCTTCATTTTTTTCATGAGAAGGGTCTATTGATATCCTTAGAGCATCTGTCAACTGGAGAAAGTATCATATTGCAACAATGATCAACTATAAAAGATTTATCTATTCTGATCAAGTCAATGATGCATGTCACTTCCAAAGGACTTGTGATGAAAAATGCTATCCATATCCAGAGAGTACCAGTTAATTCACTATGGACTGAAGCATATTTTTCCACTTTCTTCATTTTTATTTTTATTTCTATAACATGACTAATATAGAAACATGTTTTGTATCACACTTCATATGTATAATGGGTTACCTTCTTCTCAGTGGGCAGGATGGGACTGGAAGGAGGGAGAGAATTTGAAATGTAAAATTCAAAAAGAAAGTTAAAAATTTTTTAAATTTAAAGTGAAAGAAATGAGAGCTTTATCAGAGAAACTTCTTACATTGACTTTTCCCTGATAATTTCCCATTTAATTTGAACTTTATTGGATTTATTCATACAATTTCATGTAATCAAAAGAATTATTTTTTGTCTTCTGTGGTCCTTTCTTTCCCATGTTTGGTCATGAACTTTTCTTCTATCTATATATACAAAAGGTAATTTTTTCATGTTTTTCTCATTTACTTATGCTTCATTTTTCTGATATGTTTTTTATTTGACCAGTGATATTTATGTCAAGTATCCATTCGGAGCCTAACTTGGTAGAAGGTGTGAGGTGTTGGCCTAAATCTAATTTCTTCCATGTGCTGCCACCTTTCCCAACAGTTTTGGTCAAGTAGTGAGTCCTCCTTCCAGTAACATGGATCTTTGTGTTTATCCAACACTACTGGATTTTCTGGCTCTTGTATGGTATGGTGTGTAACTAATCTGTTCCACTGACTGACCTTTCCTTTTTTGAACCAACACCAAATTATATTGAGAATTTCTGCTGCGTAGGATGCTTGGAGCCCTGTCACTGCTACACCCCCTTCATTCCCTCTTTTTATTATTGCCATAGCTCTACAAAGTAATCCACTCATGTTTTAATTGGTTTTATATTGAATAAATAAGCGTATTTAGATAGCATTGTTGCTTTAAGACATTTATTTGTCCTATACACAAATAATTAATATCTTCCCAACTATCTTCGGTCTGTCTTTATTTCTGTAAACAGTGTTTTATAGTTGTATTTGTACAGTTTTTGTATAGATTTTACATTCTACAGTTATTTTAGATGAATTTTCTCTTTTTATCTCTCTTTACTGCGTTTGATTGGTATTATATTGAAATGCAGATGGTTTGTGTGGAACCCTAACCTTAGCCCCTAAGTTCACAGTAGATGGAGCACTGGACCTGCAGTCAAGAAGACCTGAGTTCAAGTCTAGATTCAGATTAGCAGTATGACCCTGGGCAAGTCACTTCATCCTGTTTGCCTTGGTTTCCTTATCTGTAAAATGAACTGGAAAAGGAAATGGCCAACTACTCCAGTATCTTTGCCAAGAAAACTCCAAATGAGGTCACAAAAAATCAGACATGACTGAACAACAAAATTTTACATCCTACAAGTTGCTGAAGTGATTATTTCAATTAATTTTTAGTTGAGTCTTTTGGGTTCTTTAAGCGTGCCATCATCTCACCTATAAAAGCAATTATTTTATTCCTTCTTTACCTACACTTATCTCCTCAGTTTCTTCTTCTTGTCTCATTGCTAGAGGCAGTCTTTCTATTCCCATGTCAAACTGAAGTGGTAACAGTGAACAGCCTTGTTTCATCCCAAATTTTATTGGAAAGGAGTTTAATTTATGTTCATTGCATATCATAATAACACTTAGAAAAAAAGCTTAAAGAGATGCAGGATTTCTGGCTCAGTAAGATGGCAAATGAAATTCAGTTTTACGCTGATAGTAACAATACAAAGCACTTTTGTGATTCCTTGAAAGCTATTTATGGACCAAAAATCTATGGTGCACCACAACTACTCAATGCTCATGGAACCACATTGATTAGTGATAAGGACATGATCCTAGAGAGATGGACTGAACACTTCCATAGTGTTCTCAACAGACCATCATCAATCAATGCTGAGACCACTGAGCATTTAGCTCAGGTTGAAGTCAATCCCTCCTTAGGTGAACTTCCAACGGAAGAAGAGGTTTTGAGGGCCATTAGGCTCCTTTCACGTGGCAAAGCACATGGTGCTGATTCTATCCCAGATGAGATTTACAAGGAAGGGGGATCACTGCTCATACAAAAGCTGACTGAAATTTTCCAGGTTATATGGCAAGAAAAGGTTATCCCCTAGGAGTTCAAGGATACCTCCATTGTCCATCTCTATCAAAGTAACAAAGAGATTGAACTGCGATAAACGTGGAAGGGGACGGTCTCTCAGTCATTGCTGGCAAGATTCCGGCTAGAGTCCTCCTTAATAGGCTTATCCTTCACCTGGAAGATGGCATCTACCTGAGAGTCAGTGTGTTTTCAGAAAGGCCCGAGGAACAGTCAATATGGAGTTTGCTGTCCAATGAGAAATGCCAGCAGCAGAACAGAGGCCTGTACACAACATTTGTAGACCTGACCAAGGCCTTTGACACTGTTAGTCATGAGGGCTTATGGAAAATTATGTCAAAATTTGGTTGCCCAGAGAAGTTCATCAATATTGTACATCAATTTCATGATGGCATGTTTGTCCGGGTTCTAGATACTGGATAATGTTCTCGTGCCTTCACAGTCACTAACAGAGTGAAACAGGGCTGTGTGGTTGTTCTCCTGCTTTTTGGCATGATGTTTTCAGCCATGTTGACAAATGCTTTCAGTGAGGATGAACATGGCATCAAGGTCAACTACTGTAATGGTACTAAGTTCTTCAATTTGAAAAGGCTACAAGCCAAGATCAAAGTGGAGGGAGTGTTGGTGCATGATTTTCTGTCTGCAGATGATTGTGCACTCAATGCAACCCCTGAAGCTGAGATGCAACAAAGTATGGATCACTTCTTTGCTGCCTGTGCTAATTTTGGCCTAATATATAACATCAAGAAAACACAAGTGCTCCATCAGCCACCACCTTACCATCCATATGTGGACCATCAGTTACAACAAATGGAGAAGTTTTGAATGCTGTGGATAAGTCTGCTTACCTTGGCAGTGTACTTTCTAGAGATGTACACATTGACAATGAGGATTCATGCATTGCCAGAGCTAGCTCAGTGTTTGGGAGGTTCTGGAGGAAAGTATGGGAGAGAAGAGGTATTGGACTGACTACCAAACTGAAGGTCTACAGAGCCGTTGCGCTGACCTCATTGTTGTATGCCTGTGAAACATGGACAGTCTACCAGCACCATGCCAGGAAACTGAATCTTTTCCATTTGAACTGTCTTAGGAAGATTCTGAGGATCACCTGGCAGGATAAGGTACCAGACCCTGAAGTCCTTGCTTGAGCAGAACTGCCAAGTAGTCAAACTATGCTTCAGAGAATGCAACTTAGATGGACTGGCCATGTTATTCAAATGCAAAATGTGCACTTGCCAAAAAGACTATTTTATGTCTTGGAGCATGGCGCAGGAGCAGGTGATTACATGGTGGTCAGAAGAAGCAATACAAGGACACTCTCAAGGTCTCTCGCAAGAACTTTGGATTTGATTATGTAACATGGGAGACACTGGCACAGGACTGTTCAGCATGGCATGCCCACATTAGAATGGGTGCTGTGCTCTTTGAGCAAAGCAGAATTGAGACAGCACAAAGTTAATGTAGGATACACAAATTTGGGATATCCACCCCAGATATTCACCTGGACTATCTGTGCCCAATCTGTGATAGAACATTCCAAGCTCGTATTGGTCTGATCAGCCACAGCTGGACACACTGAAATTTTACTTTTATTATGGTGATGTCATTTTGGTACCCTTCAAACACGAAAGACAACAACCAACGTATCATTAACAAAAAGTTCATTTATTCCTCTTTTTTGTATTTTAACAGAAATAGATTTTTTCTGCATCTATTGATCTTTTCTTGCAGACATTTCAATGTCCTCCTCTGAAACTGCATTGTTTAAATTCCCTATTTCTTGTTCTGTTAATTCAGGTACTTTATATTCCTACAAATATTCATTTTTTAAGTTGCTGGTTAATTGGTTGGATCAAATTCCTTCTGATAATGTCCTTTATTTCTTCAGAATGTGCTCCACAATGTCCTTTTCATTTTGGATCCTGATAATCTGATTTACCTGCTAACATGCCATTTTAGTCACCCCATGCCTACCCCTTCTCAAGCCAATGTTGTTAAAACCCACCTCTTGGGATCATGGCGTTTAGGGGTAGAAGGTATTTATCTGAGGGGAAGCACCTTTCATTTTGTCTTCAAATCCCCTGGCACTTTGGAGCACACCTAGCACACAGTAAGCACTTAACAAATGCTTGCTGATAGGCTGACTTGGAGATCATTTCATTCTACCCTCATTCTACTGCAATATTTCCCCTGGCAAACAGTGAGGGGGAGGGGCTTCAAGAAGATGTTTTCTTATACAGGAAGAAATAACAATACCGGATCATTGGCCCATTTTTCTCTTTTCTTCCAACAGAAATCCCTTGCATCACCACTGCAGAGTTCCTGGTCTCTGCTTCCCACCCCATCACTTTTACAAACCAGTCCACTGGGCTAATCTTGTTCAATGCTGCCAGTCCCCCAAACTGCTCCTTCTCCCACTTTCCCTTCTGTTTTTAGGAGTCTGCTGACTTAGTTCAAATACTGCTTTGGTTACCAACTGTGTGGCTCTGGGGAAGTCACTTCACCCTAATCCCTTTTCTGTAAAATGGGGTATGACATTTACATAATCTACCCCATAGAGGTGTGGGGAGAAACCCAAGAGCTAGTGAAATTGAGGGGGTGAGAGAAATGTGGGCTCTGAGAGTTTCCACCACCTTGTCCATTTCTGGTCTGCCTGTGAGAAAACACATCCATTTCCCTAATCTGGTCACCAGAGATCAACCTCGTCCTGAGGAAGCCTGGGAAGTGGCACAGGAGACTGAAGACAGAGCTCTGGGCATTCCTATCAGAGAAGGAGAGCATCAGCACCATGGTCAGGTCCTGTGCTCCCATTCAGCACATAGTAGGGTCACCAGTGATTAGCACAATCCATTAACAAGTATTTTAAAGGTACCTACTATGTGCCAGCCACCATACTAGGCACCAGAGATACAAAAAGCAAAGAAGTCAGTCCTGCCTCCGTTCTACTGAGGGGATACAGCATCACACACACAGATAATATGGAAAGTGGAAAAAAGAAATACTAAGGAGTTTGAGTGGGGGAATATTAGCAGTTAGGGAATTCTAGGAATGCCTCTTGAAAGATATGGCCCTGAGTCTTAAAGGATGGGAGGAAGGTACAATTCCAAAGGATGAAGGGTGGGGGTGGGGAGGCTTGCACAGAGGTAGGCAGGCAGAAAGCGTCACAGTGGATAGTATCTGGCCTGGAGTTAGGAAGATTCATCTTCCTGAGTTCAAATCTGGCTTCAGATAGCTACTACCTGTGTGACCCTGGGCAACTCACCTGAACCTGTTTGCCTCAGTTTCCTCATCTGTAAAATGAATTGGAGAAGGATAAGGCAAATCACTTTGGTGTCTCTGTTGAGAAAATCCCAAATGGGGTCATGAAGAGTCAGACACAACTTAAAAATGGCTGGACGACAACATTGTGCCCAGCACCATGCTCAGAGCTTTAAAACTATTACCTTACTTGAACCTCATAACAACCCTGGAAGGGAAATACTATGACTGTCCTCATTTTACAGTTGGGGAAACTGAAGCAGGTAGAGGTCAAGTGACTTTCCCAGGGTCACATAACTAGTAAATATCTGAGGTCACATTTGAACTCAGGTCTTCCTGATTTCAGGTCTAGCTCTATCCACTGCACCACCCAGCTGAATGATACCTGGAAGATACCTGCAAGGTATGGAGGCTGGAAGATACCTCAGAAGTCATGTCATCCAACCCCTTCATTTGACAAACTGAGGCCCAGAGAAATTAAAGATCTAGAGCTAGAAGGGACCTCAAGAGGCTGTCTGGTCAACTCCCTCATTTTACAGAAAAGGATACTAAGGACTAGGGAATTAAGTGACCTGCCCAAGGTACATAAGGAATCAGTATTAGAGGTGTGTAATTTTGGGCCCTGCCCTCTGACCCCAGAGCCAAGGCTCTTTCTCACCAACCCTGGGGCCTCCCTCACAAAAGGGAAGAGACTATTCTGCTTTTACCTAGAGGGGAAAATCAGGAGGCTGGGGGATCAGAGGAAGAACTTCCTTATAATGACAGCCCTCTCCAAGTGGAATGGGCTACCCTAAGAAAGCATCGATTCAATTCAGGCTCCAAACAGAGGCCAGATACCCACTTACCATTAGACTGTGAGGTCCTTGAGGACAGGACTGGGCTTGTATGTTTAGCAGAGTCCCTGACACATAGGTTCCTGCTAACTTCAGGGATATCCTATATTGATGGGAGATGCCTGCTCAGGCACAGGCTGCCCCAAGGTCCCCCTTCCCCAGCACTGTGATAGGAGAGGCAGGGCAGAGCAGTGGGAAGTATAAGACTTTCTGTAAGAACATCTGGGTCCAAATCTACCTCTTCCCCTTAAGAACTGTGTGATCTCAGGCAGCCCCTTCCCCTTCCAGGCCTCCATTTCCTGATCTACAAAATGAGAGAGGGGCTGGGTGGCCTTGGAGGGCTCTCCTGCTTCCAGCTTCAAGCCTTTGTCTCCAAAGTGGAGGCTCTGCTCCTTTCTCTCCTGGGGTAAGGGGGGTGGGTTTGTCCCTCAGCCTGCAGCTATTCCCAGAAACCGGCACATGAAGCTGGGAGGCAGCTTCTTCTGCCTAGAAAGGAGGCCCAATCTGGGGACAGGGACAGGAACGCTCAAGCTGAGCCCGAGACCAGAAAAATGTGAGCTCCCTGGACTCTGGCTCCGGGTGACTCACATTCCTTTGGCCCTCTTGCATAACAGATGCCTGTGGGTTCCCTTCAGCAAGAGCCTCAGAACCAGGCAGGACCACGATTCGGGAGCCCGTGTGCCCAGCAGAGTGGGCCAGCCCAGCAGATGGCACAGAGGAAGGGCAACTTCCCTAGACAACCTTCCTGGAGGGAGAGGGCTGGTAATTCGGGAACTGCCCAGGTCTGGAGTTATTTTGGGGCCTTGACATTTTGAGTTGGGACGAGAGGCTTGGATTTCACCCTGTTGTTGATTTGAACCTGGGAGTATCAGCAGCCCAAGCTCAGGCCCAAGCCAGGTCCTGGCCAAGGCCCAGGCTCTGGCTGGGAAAGGGTGTGCCAAGTGAACTCTAGCCTAGAAGAGGCCCCCAGAGCCCTCAGCCCAGGGGGTAGCCTCTGGAGCTGGATAGGGGATGTGGTCAAGCAACTCCTCATGCACAACCTGGAAGAAGGACCTTCCTGCCCTCCTATCCCCCACTGCCAGAGGGGACACTCCCACTTTCCACTCTGCCAGGAAAGGGAGAGATGGAAGAAGGGAGACAGGCAGCCTAGGAAGCCTTGAAGCTTCCCAAAAGTACAGGGGTTGTTTGGGGGATCATCACTCATAATGCAATGCATCTGCCTGCAACCGGAAACACTAGGGACAGAGGGAGGTCCTGGGGAATGGGGCTTCCCCTAAACTAACTTGTACTTAATTTGTAAATACCTTGTATCTACTTAGAGGTACTCATGCTGTTTCTCCTGATAGAATGGGAGCTCCCTGAGAGCAGGGACTGTTCTGTTTTTCTCACAGTTGGTACCCATAACATTAGAGGTACTTAATAAAGTCCTGTTGATTGACAGCTGACTTCTCCGTGAATACAAATTCTCAGCCTCTCAGAGCTAGATGAGACCTTCTCTGACACCATCAGAAAAGGAAGAGACCTTAGAGATCATCTGGCCCAATCCTCTCACTTGGCAGATAAAGAAACTGAGGCAGAACAAAGACCCAATCTGTCCAAAGTCACAAAGATGATCAGCCACAACATTAGAATCAACCTCCACTGAGGCAAATCCCAAATTGAGTGCTCATTCTGTGATAGTACACTGTCTCTACTTCGGGTCTATCACATCTTCAAATCAGCACAGAATTCCAGAGCTGATGAGAGCTCAGCCAATACCTGACCAAGAAGGTTTTCTAGTACATCCCAACAAGGGGTCATCTAGGTCTGGTCTGAAGACCTACACCTAAGGGGAACCAATCACTGCTCCAGGAAGGACATTCCATTCAAAGACACCTTTCATTGTTGGCAAAGGTTTCCTGACATCAACTTCAGTTTGCCCCTCTGACACTTCTACCCCATTCCTCTTGGTTCTGCTCTTGGGGCCAAGCAGAAAAAATAAAATCTCTCTTCTAGGTGACAGCCTGTCGTATACTTGAAGACATGCCTCAGTCTTCTCCTTCCCAAGCCAAGAATTCCCATTTCCTTCAACTGATGCTCATGTGTATGGTGTGAAAGGCAGGCCCTTCCTTATGCTAAAGTGACTTTCTCTGGTCACTCTACAGCTCATCAATGTCCTTCTTAAACTATGGCCCTCTAAAAATGAGGTAGGGCAAATGGAACCACACCACTGGGGACACCTCTCTGAGTATTCAAGCTTCAATTTCCAAACCCATGACTCACTCATAATAACAGCTGGGGCTTCTAGAGAGACCCAGAGTTGGCAAAGTGCCTTCCATCTCAGGTAAGCCTCACACCAACTGTGTGAAGTAGGTGTTAGCGTCCCCATTTTACAGAGAAAGAAACAGCTTCAGGGAAGTTGTGATTCCCCCAGTTAGTACATCTCAGAGGCAGGATTTGAATCCAAACTTTTCTAACTCCATTCCCAGCCTCCACCTAAAGGAAGAGGTTTGTGGAATGTAATTAAAGACAAATACAGAGGCAATGGAGGCACACCTCGTTTTACTGTGCTTTGCTTTACTGCATTTTGCAGATCTTTTTTTTGCAGGGGGATGGGGCTCATACAAATGGAAGGCTTATGGCAACCCTTCACGCAGTCTATCTAGCAGCACCATTTTCTAGCAGCATGTGCTCACATCGCGTCTCTGTCCCATTCTGGTCATTCTCACAATATATCATTACTATTCTCTCCACTCTGTTGATCTGGTTATGGAACCCCATAAGACATTGGTAAATGTGTGTGTTCTGACTTCTCTGAACCCACTGTTCCCCATTTTCCCCACCCCTCCCCTCTGGGCCTTCCTATTCCCAGAGACACAACAATATCAAAGACCATCCCAGAAACTTAGTAGATAAAGAAGTGAGAGGGTTTGAGATCATTGATGCCAATTCTGAAAGTTTTCCTGAGGGTGAAATGCTATCAAATAGCATTGCATTCTAGAGAGAAATCTTCCATGAAAGGAACAGTCAAATGCAGCCAACTTCACTGTTGTCTTACTTTAAGAAATTGCCACCCTAGCTTTCAGCAGCCACCCTGACCTCCCCAATAGTCAGCAGCCATGGACATGGAGACAAGACCCTCTCCCAGCAAAGAGGTTGTGTTTTGCTGAAGGCTCAGATGATGGTCAGCATTTTTTAGCAATAAAGGAATGCATAATGTTTTTTTATACCTAATACTATAGTACACTGAAAAGATTACAGCTAGTGTAAATATAGAGTGTAAACATTCTGGGAAATGGGAAAAATCATGTGACTTGTTTTATTGTGATACTTGTTCTATTGAGGTGGTCTGGAACTAAACTGGTAATATCTCCAAGACACACCCCTGGTGAGCAGGAGAGATTAACAGGACAAGGGGTTTAATCTCTCTGAGCCTCAGCTTTACCTGTAAAATTGAGGGAGACTGACTATGAGAAAATCAGAGAATCATAGGAAGAGTTGCGTGACCTGATGCAGGGAGAAATAAAATAGAACCAAGAAAAAAAAACAATGGACACAAAGAGTACAATCAAATAAGTGCAGAACAAAGCCTCCAAGGAGGTCACACTCTAATGAGAGGTCCCAGAGAGCAGACAACAAAGGAATACACCTTCCTCCTCTCACAGTGAGGTGGGAGATTCCTGGCCACCCAATGGCCATCTTCCCAGGTAGGAGAGGTGACTGTATCGAAGTTTTGCTAAACTGTTTTTTGTTGATAGTAGAGAGAACTCCTCTGGGCAGATGGGGAAAGGGGAAGTGTGCATATCCAGAAAGGACTGATTTGTAAAAACAAAATGTGTCAATAAAGCTTATTTTTAAAAATAAATAAAAGAAAGAAGTTGGATTAAATGGTCACCAAGGTTCTCTTCTGGAGTAGCTAGGTGGTGCAGTGGAAAGAGCACTGAGCCTGTAGTCAAATTCAGCCTCAGACACTTACTAGCTGTATGACCCTGGGCAAGTCACTTTGCCCTATTTGCCTCAGTTTCCTCATCTGTAAAATGAGTTGGAGAAAGAAATGGCAACCCACTCCAGTATCTCTGCCAAGAAAACCCCAAACAGGGTTGTGGAGAGTTGGACACGACTGAACCAAAACAAAACGTTCCTTTGCAGTTCTAAATATATGATCTTGTGATCCTAGTGAGTTTCTCCTTTTCTCCTCCAAGCCCTCCCAGAGTCCCCCACCCCAGGCCATAGGGTTGGCTTCCTCCCACAGATCAGAGCTCGTTTACTGATCTCAAAGGGCACAGATCCCCCAGGATCCTTTACTGCCTGTTCCTAATGCCTAGTGAGACTCCAAGTTCCAGGAAGGCAGGGATTATCCCACGTATATCCCTTCTACACATCCCTGAGCACCCATGGGGCTCAGCAAATGTTTGCCAATGGACAACATGCTATGATTCTGGGAGCAAGAGAAAGAGATTCCTACCCGAGAAGCATCAGTGGTTCAATATAAGCCTCCCCTCCCTGCTCTAGGTGAGTCATATCATCTCTGGGCCCCAGTACCCTCATCCGTAAAATGGGAAGACTAGACTGGATGATCTGTAAGGGAATTCCAGCTTTGTCTCTATGATCTGTGATCCCTCCCCTCCCCCTGCTCTCAAACAGCAGCAGTAATCATGCAGGAGGGAAGGAAATTGCCAGAGAGGAAACCAAACATGGGTCAGGCTTGGATTTTCTGAAATCAGGGCATGTTTTTGTTCTCACTGGGGCCCTCCAGCACAAATGGTTCATGTTACCAATCCGGACTGACCCCCTGACAGCTCATGGACAGCAGTCCAAGGCTGCGGGTGAAGGCAGGGAGAGTGAAGGGGCACCAGAAGGGACATGGAGGAGGCATCTCTTTACTGCTTTCAAGGGGGAATTTCTGCCCTGAAATCTCCTCCTGCCCCAGGGACAGCCTCAGCCAAAGTCCGCCTCGGTTCTCATCGGGTCTTGGGAAGGGACGGGAGAACATTACAGTAACGAGACTCTAATGTATTTGCTTTGGCAGAAAGCTCGGAAAGTTCTCCGTGTGCGTGAAGGCTTAATGGCAAAAGACCACTTTCCCACTTTACTTAGTTCTTGGGCTTTCTCTGTCATGGTTGAGAAGGAAGCCTCCCTGCCCCCTCCTCTGTCCCAGGGACACAACTCCAGGGAGGCCCAACGGAGGAGCTCCCCTCCTGTGGACAGCTGGCTCTGCTGACCACACCCCGCCTTCTGGAAAGAGGAACATAGATTTATTAAATGCCTACTAGGTACAAATCACTGGAGCAGGCCCAGTTAGCTGAGACACAGCCCCTTCCCTTGCTGAGCTCACACAAATGCACAGAGAAAACACAGAACATGACACAGAAAAGTATTTGAGAGCTGGGAAAAGCATCATCGGTGTAGTAGGCATGGGAAGGTCCCCCCAGAGGAGGAGACTGTATCGGAGCTCCAACCCTTCCTGACCTTGACTTTGATGACCCTGCTGAATCCCAAGGACACTGAGGATACTGAGCCAGAACAAGCATTTACATGGGCCTACTAGGCACCAGTGTGACAAAACCAAAACCTTCCTTGCCTTCAAGAAACTGACATTCTACTGGGAAGGAAAAAAATATTCACAGATGAGTAAAAACAAGACAAGGCCCTTACATGAGAGGGAGAGTGGGAAGGCTTCAGATAGAAGTCGGTGCCTGATTGGAGACAGGGTCACCCAAGGCAGGAGTCGGTCACCATGAACTTTCCTGGGGCCCACTTCGGTGCCTCCCTCCTGTCTGAGTGATAATACTTCATAGTGATAACACTTCAAGGTTTGCAGAACGCTTTACAGATATTATCTCATTTTACCCTCAGAACAACCCCAGGAGGGAGGGGCTGTGATTATCCCCATTTTACAGATGAGAAAACTAAGACAAACAGAGGTTAAGTGATTTGCCCAGGGTCCCACAGCCAGTAAGTGTTGGAGGTGGGCTTTGTATTTTACTCTTCCTGACTCTCCTCTAACCATGTCTAGGGTTAGAGGGGTAGGTTCTAAGGAGGCTGAGGACGGGGAATCCACAAAATTTTCTAACAATGAGACTGAGGGATGGGGACAACAGAGGGTGACTTGGCTGCCTAGAAGGATGATGGTGTCTTTGAGAGCAAGAGAGAAGAGGGGAAGGAGGTGGCTGCATGCTCTCCTGCCCTGCCCCCTTCTCTTTTCCTCAGAGCCCCTGTTAGGAGGCTCAGGCAGTCCTGCCCCAGTCCCAAGTTCTCCTCCCAGCTCCATCCTGAGAGCGGGCCAGCAGTTCTGTAAGTCAGCATGGTGGAGGAGCCAGGATGGGAGGACAGAGCAACCTGTGCCCAGATGTGAGAGGCAGGGGGGAAGTAGACCAAGATCTGAGGGGAGAGGGAGGAGATGGGGGGCGCCGAGGCGGGGAGGTGGGCTGAGATCTGCAGCTCGGGATGGGTGGTGCCTGATTTCTCAAGTAGGAGCAGATTATGTTGATTAAGTGCTTTGAGCCTGCCTGCCAAATGCCAAGAGGAAACGGATCTTTCGGGTAGCTGGGTAGAGAAATCAAGAGTGTTAGACTTGGAGTCAGGAAAAGACCTGAGTTCAAATGTTGCCTCAGACACTCACTAGCCATCTGACCCTAAGTGAGTCACTTAACCGCTGTCTGCCTCAGTTTCCTCATCTGTAAATTCAGAGGGAAAAATACAGTACCTAGTTCACAAGGCTGTTGTCTGAATCAAACGAGAACTTTTGTAGAGCGCTTTGCAAACACCAGCTGTGTGGATTCCAACTCTTAACTTATGATGATTGCATCCCAAGGTGTTGGCCCAGCTCTCTTTTCTCAAGCTCCCTAAAGAAAACCCTGAATGGGATTTTTTATATGCACCACACTCAACAAAATCCAGCCAGATTTCAGAGAGAAGTGAGGAGAAGGGGCAGAAGTCGGGCAAGAGAAGAGCTTGTTTGGGGAGGGGGGGGGCTGCCCTCTCCCTTTAACCCTACCCCACCCCTGACTGTGCCAACCGCAGTCTGATTCAGAGCTGGGACTGATCCCAAGGGTTGGACTAGACCAATGTCCTTGTTGCACATAGAAGGAAGTTGAGACCCACAGAAAAGAAGTTACTTGACCAAGGTCATGCAGCTATTTTTTTAATAGTAAATTTATTTTTAATTAGAAAAATATGCATCATTCAGATTTTTTGCACTGAAAGAGAAAGGCCCCCTTACCTATAGACAAGCCAGCCATTAACAGGTGATTTTCACAGAGCCCTGGATAATGGCAAGGGACAATGGTTAGCCTGGCTCTGCTCAGCCCAAGAGCAGAACAACAGACAAGGACCAAGAGGAGGGATATCGGGAATACCTCAATGACTAAGCCAACCCAAAGGGGCCAGGCTGTCTCGGGAGTCCCCAGCACTAAAACATGACCACTTGTCCAGAGTAACGTTGGAGTAATTCTTAGTCAGAAAGGGGTTGCATTCCAAGGTTCCTGAGGTTCTTTTCAACTCGGACATTCTGGGATTGGGGAGGAGGGAAGGAGAGATTGAGACAGCAAGACCTGTGTACAAGTCCCGGGTTCAAGTCCAATAAATACTGACCATGTGACCATGGGTAAGTCAATTTCCTTACTCAATAACATGCTAGGGTCATAAATTTAAACATGGAAGGGACCTTGGAGGCAATATAATCTGACTCCTTATTATACAGATGAAGAAACTGAGACTGAGTAGTTCAATGATTTGCATAGGATCATACAGCTTATAACTGAACATGGCAGAATTTGAACCCAGACCTTCCTCATTTCAACTATTCGACCTCCCTAGGCCTCAGGTTCCCCTCTAGTAAAATGAGAATGACAGTTATTACACTCTCATCCCCTACCAGGATGCCTTGGGGAGAGTGCTTTGAACAGCTTAATTTAACTGTACTTAGTTCAATCAATCAATGGCAATTCCTTTAATACCTGGTTAAAGATCTATTATATCATGTAGAATTTCTTAATTGCCTGTAATTGATTGCACCCATCTCAGCAAAGCCACAGAGGAGCTGCCTACTAAGACTCAGACTGAATGGCCTTGGGTCCAAATGGATATTCAAAGGTCTGTCCCAAATGCAGAACCCTGGGATCATTCATCAAGAGCTGGAAGGTCCTTGGAGGGTATCTTACCCAACACCTTCATTTTCCAGCTGAGAAAATTGCAACCCAGAGAAAGGAAGAACGTTGTCCAGAATCACAGAGGTCATAAAGGACAACCCAGGTCTTGTCTCTGATACCACATCCTGTGTCCTTTTCATTGCATCAACCCAGCTCCTGACATGACTGGAATACATGATCAGAAGATCTTAGAGACAATTAAATAGAGAGGGAAGAATCAAAGATTTTTTAAACATTTCAATTATCCCCCAAATCTCAATGGCCCCCTTTCAAAGAACAGGAATAATTCAAAAACAGCCCCAGAATTTGAAGTCAAAGGCTCCTTCCCCTTCGGCGCCAGAGTTATGAGGATTGAAGTTACCGCCAAGTAAGGCCAGATAAAATTTCTCAAACCTCAGAGGTACAAATCATTCATCAACCCAGCAAAGGCAACCTTTGAGATGTCAGACTTCAGAAGTCCATGACTCATGTTTTAAAAATTAACCCCAAACAGCTTGAAAAGAAAAGTCCCTAGTCAAAATTTAAAGGGCAGTGATACACCACACAAATGTAAAAGAAATAGACTTTAAGTGATATTGCCTCTATCCCCCAAAGACAAAAACAAGCTAAGAGGGCCTTCTAAGCAGGGCACAGCTACCACTGATGGTGTTTGGAGCTGCTGTCAGTTGTGGAATTTTTTATTTCTACAGGAAAAGATGATATAGGTCTGGAGAATTTTCACTTATTTACCTGGGTTTGGAGCAATACACAGTGCTGAGCTATTCTGGTCTCAGAAAAACTCTGAGCTATATAGGAAATGATTCAAACCATCTCATTTTCATTCTATAATGCTCCACTGCCCCCCTACCCCAGCACACATGCAATCCTTCTAAACGCCAAATGAGATAAAATGGAGCCAGAATGGCCCAAGCAAGCCCTGAGAGGTAGTGAGTTACAGAGCGCTCCCCAGTCACATCAGAAACCAGTAAATTACACCGTTGTAAGTAGGCAGCACCAAGATGTTCAAGTGGTAAGAATCCTATGTTTAAGTGGCTACCACAAAGCCCTTATACTCTTGTCTTTTCCTATCTACAAATAAACAACCAATTTAGCTGAGAGAATGTACACCCCTCCCTTCTCCGGAGGTGGGGGGCTGTGGGTATGGAATAGTGCATATACTGCCAGGCACTTGATACATTGGTTGGTTTTGCTGACCTGCTTTTTCTCCGTCTTTCTTTTTCAATCTTGGGCTCTAGGAAGGAGGGACATAAAAATGATGATATTAAAATTACCACAAAAAAAGATTTAAAAAATTTTTTTAAGCCATCAACTTCCTGATCTGTGTAGAAGTTCATGAAAAGAACCCCCAGAGACTGGTTTCCCTGGGGAAACATTTCTATCTCCTAAGGATGCAGGAAAAATGCAGTTGCAGACAGTCCACAAAACAGTTCCTTTTAAAACCAGGTATGATTTAAAAAGCACAAGAGAAAGGCCTTGGACTGTAATCACAGCCAGGAGTGCTGGGATTTTGGATGTCTTCAAATTCTCCTCTACCCATGTTAATGTCTAGTGGTGATTTCTGGCAATTTGGCTGCTTTAATCCTAACACTAACCAGAAGACCCAAACCATGACTGTGGATCTCCCATGACACAAAGTGAGGGCACATTGCGCCAGAAATGTTCTGATTATGAGAGTGGTGTGTATACCTTTTATGCCATGCCACGATTAAGGAAGCAAACTGGTAATGTTGAGACTGGAGAAAAGAAGGGGGACATGCTAGCAATCTTTACATATATGAAAGACACGGAAAAGTGATTTAGATTTGTTCTGCTTGGCCCCAGAGGACTGATAGGCAGGCTCTGTAGATGTTTTTCTGGGAGCTGTGTGGATGGGAAGAAAGGTGTTGTTTACTGATAGCTGCCTGACTGGAGATACCATCTATAGTGGTGTATATACATATGTGTACATATATATATATACACATATATATACATATATATATATATATATATATGGAGAGAGAGAGAGAGAGAGAGAGAGAGAGAGAAAGAAAAAACTTCTCAAGGGTTTGTTTCTGTCATCCTCTTTGGTTTGAGAGGGAGAAACAAGGAAGGAAAGACTGCTTTGCTCTGCTGTGAGTTGTGCTGATTGCAGCAGAGGCATGGCTGGGCTGAGAGATTAATGGAAAAAAGCAGAATCCTTTGCTGCTTGTTTGAGTGGGAGAAACTTCTCAGACGCCCAGAGCAGAACTTGGCAGTTTTTGGGCTTAAGGGAACTGTTCATCACTGAAAAAGTGTAACACTCAGTGTACTGCCAAGGGTGGCTGTGTGTTAAAAGTGACTGACTTCAGAAGCCTGACATCTCAGCAAGTCACTAATAGTACAGATAGTTCCCTAAAGAGATCAGGGTCATCAAAGTCAGCAGTCCAGAGTTATTACTTGCCTCAGAGCCATCTGTTTCCCTGCTCACGTGCATCTTGACTGTGTGTGCCCACTTCCCATGGACACTGTGTGCACTGGAGAGAGAATGTGACTGAGGTTTAAGAACTGACTATCACATTTTTCTTATCCCTGTTTTTGCCTTCTAGTTTACTAAATGTTTTATGTTAAAGAGTCCATGGTATTATTGTGAACGATCTGCATAAACGGGAATCATGCTGGTGGGTGCTCAGACACTACAGTGTTGACTATTATGAAGGCTTCCCTCATACCTGCGTCATCTCTAGGACCCTGAGAGTATGGAGTCATTACTTCGTGTTTACTGTTCTGGGGAATCATCCTCACCCAGAGGGAGTGAGCAAACCAGTCACAACCTAGAGAAACAGAGCCTTGGGAGAGTTGGGCTGCCCCAAAATAATAACATACATAACACTAAAGTGCAAAACACTTTATAAGCACTGTGGTGGTTTAGTAACAGAATGTTCAGGTTGGTCTCAGGAAAACCTGGATTGAAAATTTACCTCCAGTGCTCACTAGCTGTTTGACCATGGCCAAGTCACTTACTGTCACTGTTCCTCAGTATGCTTTGCAGAGAGAGGGGGAAGTACTATTGCCTACCTCGTAGAATTTTTGTGAGGCTCAACTGTGTTAATGTCTGAAAAGTCCACTTGTCATCACCAGTCATCATCATTTGAAAGGTAAGGAAGTAGTGTGGGATGGTGAGTAGGAAGAAAGCTGTTGCAGTCTGAGGATATGGTTTCAATCCAAGCTCTGTCACTTACAGTCCGTGTGACCCTGGGCAGTACACTCAACCTCTTTAAGCCTCTGTAAAATAAAGAGGATGGAGCAGAAGGCCTTCTGGGGCCCATCTCGATTTAATTGATGACCCTAGGAAGATGTGAGGACCAGAGATGATGGAACTTGCCCATGGTCACACAATTAGCACAGTCAGAGAAAGTGCTTGCATCCAATTGTCTCTGCGGCCCTATCCTGCCTCTCAAAGCCATAATCACTGCATCTGACAAGTGCTCAGGACTGCTCCATGCTAGGGAAGGGTGAGGCCTGAGAAAAGACAACAAAGATCCAGTCTCTGTCCTTGAGGAGCTCCCAGACTAGTCTGAAAGGCCTGCTCAGCAAGTACAAGAGCAGAGCAGAAAGGAGATATACTGCAAAAATAAACTGCACACACTTACTGGGACTCAGGCATCACTCTGGGAGGTGGAGCCCTTATTCAGCAGTGCTGCTAGACCCCAGCATCCTGCCTCCCAGGCAGATACAACAACAGTGACTATATTGAATTCCCTAGTCCTGGATCCTCACCAGGAGTGTGATTTTGGCAGGGGCACCCCAACTTCAGGTCTGAGCCCTCACTACTCCCTCTGGAGAATGTGACTACCCCAGGCTGTCAGGAAAGCATGTGTGACCTCATGCCTAGCATGGATAGCAGCACATAACTCCAACTTTGGGAAATAGCTGGGAATTGAGGACAACCCTTCCCAGCTCATGGCCTTAGTCCTTTCTCCTTTAAATGAGGGTATTGAGGACATCTATTTTCTCTTCTTAAGACCAGGGTGCTTCTCTCCTAGACTTACTAAGGAACTCATCTCCTGTTAACTTCACTATTTAAGCCCTGACTTCAGCTGAGAAGATGGCATAGGGGCAAGAGTCCTGCCAGCCTCAGAGTAGAGCCCCTAAACCAGCTCTGATACTGCATAGCTGCATGATTATGGGCCAGTCATTTCACTTCTCTGAGACTCAGTCATGCCACCATAAAATGAGGATGATAATCTGAAGTCCTTTGCAACTCTAAATCCATGACTCTAAGACTTCTCCCTCTCACAGGGATGTTGTAAGGATAGTGAGCTCCAGACAAGGGAGTTATTATTTATATATATTATTTAATTATATATAATGTTTATATTTATTATATTATGATATTTATATTATATTAAATATATAATATATTGTGTGTTGATATATTTATATAACATATAAAATACATTTATATTATATATTAAAATGTACATTAAATATAATAGATATATATTGAGGTAACATATATTATAGTTTAACTATATAATATTATTTAATTATTTAGCATTTATTATTGATATTATTAGCTGTGTGACCATGGGCAAGTCACAAAGTCTCTGATCTTATATATTACCTGAAATAGGTCAGGAAGACCAGGGTTCGAGTCCCATTTCAGACATATAAAGGCTCTGACCCTGGGCAAGTTACTTTATACCTCACTAGCCCACAGGCAACACTTGAAGACTGTAAGTTACAAGAGAGTTACCAGTCTACTTTAGTAGAAGTAGTTTCCATACTGGAAGGTTCCATCACTGATGAAATCACAGGTACCACCAAATAAAATCAACATTTCCACCCATTTTCCATCTGTCCAGTTATACCAAGAACAGTGCAAAAACTTTTTTAAAAGCAATATCCAAGCCTTTCAAAGGGCTTGGGTGTCAACTCCACTCTACGCAATGCAGAGATGCTTTTCAGCTCATGAATGGCAGCAACTGACATGTGTGAGTCTATGATGGCCCGATAAACAAGACATATTCAATCTAGAGAATACCGCCTGGAGAAAGCTGTGACGACGCAGCAAAAACCAGGCTGGCTGGGCATGTTCCCACCTCCTCAGCCTTCCTTTCAATTTCACTTCCATATCAACCCGAGAGGGCAGACCACTAGTCAGTCACTCAGTGGCTGTAAGAAAGCAGGAGCATTACTTACCCGTGAGCAGGGTCCAGGGCGATGGCACGCGGCTGGTCCAGATCTTGCCAGAAAAGGACTTTTCTTGAGGTTCCATTGAGGTTGGCCACCTCGATTCGATTGGTCTCCGAGTCAGTCCAGTAGAGCTTCTTCCCGATCCAATCACATGCCAAGCCATCGGGGGACACCAGGCCAGAGATGATGACGTTCTGCACTGTGCTCCCCGACTGGTTAAAGTATGTTTGCTTGATGGCTTCTTCGCTCACGTCCGTCCAATAAATGACTCCCTGGGCATACTGGAAGTCCACAGCTGCTGCATCTTCCAGGCCGCTCACCACGATGCTAGAGTCCAACTTGGCTCCGCCAGCATCCACCAGTCTCACGTCCCGGCGGTTGGCAAACAGCAGGAGTGGAGAGGCTGCAAATGCAAAGCAGAAACATTGAACATCATCAAGACATGATGGGCTACAATCCCAGGGCTGAGCTCCCACATGTCCTCTGGTGACAAAGGATGACCCACTCAAAGGCCATCATGATCAATTCCCTCAGTTTACAGCTAAGAAAACTGAGGAAACACCACCTAGCTAAAAGGTGCTTGAGACAAGATTTGAATCCAAGACGTCTCTTCCATTTCAGCATGCTATCCATCAATACACAATGCCTTTCTCTATGATACCACCATTAACAATTAGCTCTGTAATAATCCTCCTAGGATTGTATCCCAAAGAGATCAAAAAATAGGAAAGGGTCCCACATGTACAAAAATATTTATAGCAGCTCTCTTTGTGGTGGCCAAGAACTGGAAATAGAGGGGATGCCCATCAATTGGGGAATGGCTGAACAAGTTGTGGTATATGAATGAAATGGAATACTATTGTGCTATGAGAAATGATGAACAGGAAGACTTCAGAAAAGCCTGGAAGGACTTATATGAACTGATGCTGAGTGAAAGGAGCAGAAACAGGAGAACTTTGTACACAGCAACAACCACAGTGTGTGAGGAATTTTTCTGGTAGACTTAGCCCTACATAGCAATGCAAGCACCTAAAAAATTCCCAATGGACTCGAGACAAAATGCCTTCCACATCCAGAGAAAGAACTATAGAACTAGATCACAGAATGAAGCAGACCATTTTCTCTTGTGTTATGTTTCGGTTTTTTTCATGGTTTCTCCCATTCATTTTAATTCTTCTATGCAACATGATTAAGGTGAAAATGTATTTAATAAAAATGTATATGTAGAACCTATATAAGATTGCAAGCCATCTCGGGGAGTGATGGGGGTGGGAGGGGAGGAGGATGAGGGAGGGGAAAAACATCTAAGATATATGGAAGTGATTATAGAAAACTAAAAGCAAATAAATTAATTTTTAAAAATTCTAAGGAATTTTTTTTAATGGACAAGAAAAAAGAGTTAAAATATGGTAGTATGTTCACTCATCAGTTAATGGGGACTGACAGCTGCCTTCCAGTATTTAAAGGGATGTCATATGGAGGAAAGATTAATTTTGCTAGGTCAAGACCAGGAGCAGTCAGGGGAATGTGCTGAAGAGGGAGATGTAAGTTCTAAATCAGGAAAAACAAACAAGCTTCCTAAGAATGAGAGCTATTTGAAAGTAAAATGAAATGTCTGGGGAGGTAGAGCGTTCCTCATAACCGGAGGTATCCAACTAGTATTAGTGATTGGATAGTCATTTATCAGGAACTCAACAGTATAGTGGAGGATGGGCTTCTCGTACATCTGGTATGTCTATGCAGTGGAGGTTCAGCCGTGGGAAGACCCACAGCAGGGTGTTCAGGCACAGTCTCTCTTGGAGATGTGCAGCCTCACTATGTGGCACCATCCCCCTGGGGAGATGACTTCGGAGTGAAATTGCTGAAGTATAAGGTAAGTATTTTGGAGAGTTACAGCAAATGTGGACATTCCGCAATGGGTCCCAGTAGGCTAACTGGGCAATTGGCCACAAAGCCAGAACTGAACACATCTTTTCAAAAGCCTGATGAAGTTTAGGGCATCTCTTTGCTTCATGCATGTCTGGGAAAGGTTGGCAACTCCTTTACTCACAGGGTCATTGTTCAAATATGTCATCATTACCTGATCCTTTAAAATTTCTATTTCTTTATTTACTATATGTGATTATTTGTTAAGTACCCAAAGATCTTATGCTTGCATGAGATCCTTCTTCCGGATGCGAATGAATGAGATGGGAGCAAGGATGGTATGCCCTCCATTTATTCTCAGCTAGCTCAGAGTATATATAGGCATTCTAATTCTATGCATGCAAGAAGCTCGTATACACTGATTGCTGAGCTTACATGCTTGGCTGTTGTTGCTCTTGCTCAAGAAAATGGTGAAGGTCAGTTATTGCATAAGGGTGGTCCATCACGTAAGTCATGCAAGGACATGTTGTCTCAAGAGATTTCTCCCGAGGGTATCATGATCCTGATAACCCGAGACTTCCAGACCCCTTAAAATTATTAACACTGTAGCACTATGTATATTATTTTATAAATAAAAAATATACATATATGGTGGAAACGCTCAAGATTGTTTTACTTATGAGCCTTGTTGAGTCATTTCAGTCATGTCCAGCTCTTCATGACCTCATTTAGGGTTTTCTTGGCAGAGAAACTGGAGTAGTTGGCCGTTTCCTTCTGCAGCTCATTTTACAGATGAGGAAACTGAGGTAAACAGGGTAAAGTGACTTGCCCAGGTCACACAGCTAGTGGGTGTCTTGGGACTGATTTGAACTCAGGTACACAATCAAAGTTTAAAAACTACTGGTTAAGATCCCCAAGATTTCTTCTAGCTCTGAGATTTTGAACTTCTGGGTGAGATTGGATTCAGGGATGTGGAGGGAGTTACAGATACATTGGTATTATCCTTTGATGCAGCATGTTTTCATTGTGAATAATTTTTTGTTTGATACTCAGTTTGTTATTTTGGAAAAGCTACTTGGGAAAAGTGGAGGGGCTGGTCCCGACCTGGGATTTCATTGGCACAGGGAACACCTGTCAATCAATAAACACTTAACAAGTGCCTACTATGTGCCAGAAATCAGGCTAAACACTATAGAGCCAAAAGGTAATCCCTGCCCTTGAGACTCTCTCAGAAGAAAGGGGGAAAAGATAGGCAAGGACTCCATACAAAGACGCTGTTGATAATGATGAGAGGGAAGCCATCCAGCATTAGGGGAGATTGGAGGCTTCCTGGAAGAGGTGGAGCTTTAGCTGGGACTTGAAGGAAGCCAGGAGAGAGAGATGAGGAGGGAGAGAATTCCAGGCACGCAGAAGAGCCCATGAAAATGCTTCAAGTCTGGAGATGAAGCATCTGGTTCCAGAACAACAAGGTGGTCAGAGTCGCTGCTGAGAAAACTCCCTGGGCTGACATACAACCACCGGTCCTCTGAGACTCTGAATCCATAGACATCAAAGACAAGACTTGAACCCAGGGCCTCTGACTCGGATGCAGCCTTTTCTAAGATCGTTAAGCCCCCACCACAAATAACTTTTCAGTTCATCCTCAGCCTGTTTGAATATCATGACATTCACAGCAAAGGAAAACTAGCCAGCCCCACCAAACCAGGCCAACCACATTCAACTGTCCTGAGCCAACTGGCTGTGCATGCACAGGCCTGGCCCCAGACTCAGGAAACTTTGGTTCCAGCCCTGGCTTGGAAAGGTGATGGTTTTTCAACTTGGCAAATCACATCTTAATGTAACAGCCCCAAGCCCAAAGGAGAGGCCAACAGACAGAGAGGAGACTTGTGCCTCCCAGGGCCCACAAACAATTACAGTGTAAGGAAAACTAGGGCAAGCAGGGTGCGCTTACCAGAGATGGGGGCACCTAAATGGAGCCTTAAAAAAAACATGAATTCTGAGACACAATGGATGAAAACGGCAGTCATCCCAGGCCTGAGCACAGCCTGTGCAAATGCATGTAGGTAGAAGATGGAATACCCAGTTCAAGGAACTTCTAGAACACAAGCGTGTAAATAGCAGTGGTAGGAAGTCAGGTTGGACAGGTGAATGGGAGGCCAATAGTCTGGTAACCACAAGCCAGACTAAGGATTATTTTATCCTAGAAGCAGCAGGGAGTCACTTTCGATTTTGGAGCAAGGCAGCAATAGAATCAGATCTGTACTTTAGGAGAATGACTGACAGCTGGAGAGAGGATACAATGTATATATAACAATATCACTGATTTCCCTTCCCGCCCCCTCCAATTTTATGCATGAGGAACCTGAAAACAGAAGTGCCCTCAAACTGAGGGCTCCCATACTTCACCCTAGGCCCCACCACTCTGGGAGTGGGAGTGGTGCTGTGGACGAGGGGCAGCTGCTCCCAGTGAGTCCCAAGGCTCCGCAGAGGGACACATGTCAATCATTCACGCTACGTCCCAAGTCCCTTTTTCAGGAAGTTTCACTGAGCCCCCAGCATCCAGAGGAGCTGGTCTTGGGAGTTTCTGACCATCTGTGCACACTTTCTCCATGAACCTCACCCAACATGATTAACTTCTACAGAACACATCCTGGCTGGGGGCCAAGTCTAGCCCCAGCTGTTCCCTTGGAAATAGGAATCAGGACCAGTTAGGCAAAGACAATGAAAACCAGGTAACTCAATCTACTCCTTCTCAATTCAATTTCATTTTAATTAAATTCTCTTCCTAAGAACCCTTTAATTCTGATCTCCCCATTGCTGAAGAGGAACCTTGCCCCTTGTGGTAACTCTGTATGATGCTATAATACTTTGTATTATACTGGGGCGGTAGGTCTACCTCTTCCTCTTTGTAGGAAGTTTCTTTCTGAAATGTCATGCCAGGAAATGACCACAATGCTCCAAAATGTGATCTGACCAGGGCAGAGTGTACAGGGGCCCATCACTACTTTAATCCTGACCAGGAGCCCCCGCGGATTTCCAATGAAATCCAACCATCAGCTTGGGGGCTCTGTTATCACCCAGCTTGTTTGCTTTGTGAGTTTTGTTGTTACAGTTGCAGGACTGGGAGGTTTTTGATGCTGTTTTTTGTTCCTTCTTTCTGAGCTAAAAGCCTCAGATCTTTTGCAGACAAATAGCCACCTAGCCAGCCTTTCCCATCATTCACTTGTGATGTTGATTTTCTTTTTCCAAATTGAGTTCGGTGTTAAAGTTTACACTCATCCAAAGCCAATGTCATCGTCTTAGACTGACCTCAATTCTCTACATCTGTCAAAAGCTCTGGATACCCAATGTGCATTGGCCATCTGAAAGTTTCAGATGCTCACTGTCCCTGTCCTCACCTAAATCACAGCAGAGAAGCTAAGCAGAGCCCTGGGGCACTCCAAAGGAGACCTCCTTCTGAGGAAACATCTCATAAAGAAGACCTGTTGAGCACACAGAAGGGGCTTAAGACACATGCTGGGGGATTATCTGATTAGACTATTGAATCACTTTTTCAACTTCACAATCACTTGACCCCACATTTCTTCACATTATACATAGGAAAAACATGGCTTTGTCATAGAAGCCCTTGGGGAAGTCATTTGTCCTCTTCGGAGCCTCAGTTTTCCCATTGGACTAGATGATGACATTCTAGGGTACTAAACCCCAGAACCCAAATACCTTATAGGCATCTATGATCTCACTGATTTGGAATTTCCTTCTAGGGAGGCAGAACTGCCCATTCTGCCGTCTGTCCTCCCAGGGATCTGCCCCTTTTGCAGAGGCCTTCTTTTCTCCTGAGATCCCCAGTGCTCTGGTGCTAGCTGAGGGTCTTCCCTGATGACACACCAGCCCTGATCAGCCAAGATTAAGGTAAACCATTTCAAGAGGCTAATGTGAACCCTTTTCTAAATCATCTGACCAATCCAGGAAGGCTTCCTGAAAGAGATGGCCTCTAAGTGGAGCATCACAGAATGGGTAGTGAGTGAGAGTATTAATAACCCCATCTCCCTTCTACTAAACTCAGCTCCTTCCAGTGTTTGGAGACCTGGGTCACATTCCCATGTGAAGGGCGCAGACCTGTACCTATTTCTTCTGTCACAGAAAGTCCCACTGGAAGGGACCCCAGGGACCATCTCATCCTGTTCATGCCTTTATAGAACGGCCCTGTACAGTATGGCCAACAAGGAATCCTCCCGTTTCTACTTGCCACCTCCAGGGATGGGCAGTTCACTACTTTTAAAGGCAGTCATTTGACTTTTCAGCAGTTCTAACATTTCACAAGTGATTTCTGACATCGACCCTAAAACTGCTGCAAAGAACCTTCCCCTCCAGACTCCTGATCCTGCCTCCAGGGCCCAGCAGAGTTAAGTCAAATCCCCCTTCCAAACGACAGATCTTCCCCTGCAGAAGATAGCTGACAAAGCATGGGTAGCTCCTTTAACAGACCAGCCTACAGAATGGTTGAGCCTGTCTCCCAGCCTCTGCTCTGGTCTTGCTCAGCTCAGTCAACCCTTCCCTATTCACTGGTAAATTCCCCGAAGTCAGAGGCCAGGTCTCATCCATGGTAAGGGGCCAGGCACGGCATGCTGTACATAGGTCCCACATTCTTAGCTCTTCACGGTGTGCAGATTTCTTAAACAACCTTCCCATTTCACAGATGAACTGAGGCTTAGAGTTGGGACTTCCAGCTGGTGTCAGAGGTGGGCTCTGAAGCCATGTTTTCCTCCCTCTAAGGCAATAGTAGCTAGGTGGCCCCATGGATAGAATCAGGTAGACCTGAATTCAAATCTACCCTCACACCCTTACTAGCTGTGATGCCACTTAACTTCTGTCTGTCTCAGTTTCCTCAACTGCAAAATGGGAACATAATGGCATAATAGATGTGAAGAATATTTGTAAAGCACCTGACACATAGTAGGCATTATAAAACTACTTTCTCCTTTCCCCCTCTCCAGCTCTTTCTCCATTCAGCCTTACATAGGTACATTTTAAAAAAGAGTTTAAGAAATAAATGAATGAATGATTAAAAATGTTGAGGTTGGGAAGAGGGCTCTTGAAAAATGAGAAAGTCAATATAAATTCATAAGCCTCAGTTTCCTCATCTGGAAAATGAGCCAGAGAAGGAAATGGTAAACTGCTTCAGTATCTTTGCCAAGCAAGGGGATCACAAAGAGTCGGACAGGACTGAATGACTGAACAAACAAGTCTTCTAAAGTAGTATGGGAGTGGTCAGTAAGTGGGACCTCAGGGAGGCTGGCCTGCCTCCAGGTCAGACCTAGCATGGGGATAGAGCTAAGCAAGCAGACATGGAGAGAAGTGCAGATGACTGAGCCTTAACATTTGGCTTCCGCACAAACATCCTCCCTTTGCCCCGGCCGTGATCACCACCCAAACTGGAAAGACAGCATTTTTTTTACCCTTCCAGAAATTGTGTGCTGCTCTTGTTGGGAGTTGCTGAGTTGGTCACGTTTTCCCTTTCAAAGGCAAACAGCTAAAAACCTCTGGGTCTGCCTATTGTCTCACCAAATCAAGAAGCTAGAAGCAACAGATATTACCTTCGATGAATTAGGCTTAAAAAGAGACTGAGTTGGGGAAAAACCCACCAAAACCAGCCCACACCTGCTTGCTCCTAGAGGAACTGGGCCTCCAAAAACCAAGGACCTGAAATGCTTAATAACTTACATGCCAGTGTCCCTGGAGGCTTAAAAATCTAGGGAACCATCTAGAGCCTTTGAGGGGAAAGCATGATGATGGCCGTTTTACAGATAAGGAAACTGAGACTCAGACAGATGACCAAGGGGCAGAGCCAGGATTTCAGTCAAGGTCTCTCCACTCTCAGTCTTAGACTTTACATATGGGAGGGGACTTAGAATTCATCCTTCATTTTACCAATGAGGAAAGGGAGGAGAGATTACCTCATTCGCCCAGCATCACAGAGCCAAGAGAACTTGCATGCGGGTCTGAGGGTCACAGATTTAAAGCTGGCAGGGACCTCAGGGATACTCTAGACCAACCTCCTCATTTTACAGATGAGGAAACTGAGGCTAGTCTTCCTAACTCCTTCTGGCCATTATGCTGTGTTGCCTCTCACTACTTTAGTGCAGTTTTGATTTTGGTTTCAACCATTAAAGGGAATTTCACAGAAGGAACCATCTTGTACCAATCGAAGTTGGCACCTTCTCTGCCAGTTCTGGTCTCAGAGACTTGCCTAGGGCAGAACTGCTGAACCACATTAATGTATAATTGGGAAATAAAGAAACTACAATAAGATAATGTTAACATGTGGTTTTCTGAGACAATTGCACAGCAGGAAACCTTTGGTGGGGGGCAGTGGCTCACCTTTCTACAGGAGTTTGACACCAGGGCCTTATAGCTTATATAAGCTTACAGCTTATAGATCTGTCTAGGAACTCACCGTCAGTATTTGTCAGAGGCAGGCCTCAAACCCAGGTCTTCCTGCCTGCAAGGTCAACACTCAATCCACTCTACCTCTACTTGCTTAAAATGCTGCCATTTGAAAGTTATCAATGAATTCAGGATTTCTAAGTTTTTCAGTGAATGCCCACACCAACTCATAAAGACTCTTGGCTTGAGTCAAAAGACCTGAGTTTGAATCCTGACTTGGTCCCTCTCCCTGGCTGAGTGCTGTCGGCCAAGTTACTTCCTTTCCCTGTTGGAAATACTTCCCTTCTGTGTACAATGAGGGCATGGGTGGGGGCCTGGGGGGATGGCTGGACAATCCAGGAAGTTCTCTCTCAACTCTCCAACCTGGCCTCCTTGGCTTCAGCCTCCAACCTTAAGACATTCTGTTCTTCAGCCCTGGCAGGACATAAGCTCCCTGTGGGCAAGGGCTTTTGTGGGGGCAAAGTGCCCGAGAGTAGAATCCTTGGCCACCTCCTTGCTGACCTCAGATCCCACTCTGCCCCTCCCTCGTTTGTCAGAAAAGAGCTCTGCCAACCTCACGGGCCTGTCTAGTGCTAACATGCCTGGCTATTACTCCCTGAGAGCAGGGACTTGGTTTTTGCCTTCTTTGTAGCCCCAGTGCTTTGCAGGGTACCTGGCTTAACAAATGCATGCTGACTGACTCTCCCACCGTGGGCGGATCATCATTAATTAACCCAGTTTCTGGCTTCCATTTCTATCATTGCTTTAAGTGTGGCTAATAGGGGCAGCACATGTTGGTGCAGGAGCCCCCAGAACAAGGCCTGGCTGGATAAGGGGAAGGGAACCTGAACAACCCCAATTCTCCAGAGTGCTCCTGCCTCCCTGCTCTTGTTGTGGGGGGCTGGGAAAGGAGAGCAAGCCTAAGACGTTGGAGAATGGAGGGGAAGAAGAACAAATACTAGAGGAAAGGACTGGAGATCTGAGAAAGAAAAGAAGAGGGGGAAGGGAGAAAAGGAAAGTACTAGGGACTGAACTTTGCCCTGGATGCCAGAAGACCTGATGAAATCAGCTCTGAGACTTCTCCCAAGTTATTTGATCTCTTTGGACCTCAGCTTCCTTATCTGTAAAATGGGAAGTAACCATACTGGCATTCCCAAGGATGCTGGGAGAAGAACTCTTTGTAATTGGAGACTTGGATTTTGAATAATCAGAGGGCCAGGTATGGAATCTTAAGTCTGCTCTTTAAATACTCGGACAAATGCCTTTGCCTCTCTGGGCCTCAGTTTCCTCCTCTAGGATGGATGGCTGCTCAAAATCCTTCTGGCCTGGGATGGGTGGGGGGGACAATATTTCTTGTTAATTCTGAAATCCCACCAAGAAAACAGGCCCAAGGGTGAGCAAAGCAAGCCTGCTTTCAAGTCTTCTGGCTACAGGTAAGATAAAGAGTCTAACAGGGGTGAGGGGGGAAGGAGAGAGAAAGAAAGAGGAGAGAGAGAGAAAGAAGCAGAGCGGAAAGGAGGGAGAAGGAAGGAAAGAGAGAAGGAGAGAGGAGAGAAAGAGAGAGAGAAAGAAGGAGAGAAAGAGAGAGAAAGAGGAGAAGGGAGAAGGAGAGAGGAAGGGAGGGAGAAGGAAGGAAAGAGAAAGAGAAGAGAGAAAGAGAGAAAAAGAAAGAGGAGAAGGGAGAAGGAGAGAGGAAGGGAGGGAAAAGGAAGGAGAGAGAGAGAGAAGGAGAGAGGAGATAAAGAGAGAGAAAGAGGAGGAAGAGGAGAAGGGAGAAGGAGAAGGAAGGAAAGAGAGAGAAGGAGAGAGGAGAGAAAGAGGAGAGAGGAAGGGAGAGAGAAGGAAGGAGAAAGAGGAGAGAAGAGATGGAGAAAGAAGGAGAGAGAGTAGAAAAGAGTGGGAGAGAGAAAGAAACAAAGGGGAGAGAGAGGGAGAAGGGATGCGGGGGACAGAGAAGCACCAAGTGTGCTTGAAGGCTTGTAAGAATAGCGAATATTTATATATAGAATTGATAACAGATGGCTGGCTTTTTTTTGGCCATAGCCTATATTTTACACTGTTTACACGGTTACCCCAAGCACAACCCAATTCAGGGTAACCCAATCCACTGTAACTACACCAAAATAACCAGCCTGTTTAGTCCAAGCCTGATTGATATTCACCGAGCATTATATGGCGCCTTCCATGCCTCACTGGAATTTGGAGGGTTCTACATGGAAAAGTTCTGTCTGAGCCCTGGGTACCAAACAATAACGTAGTAAGCCAGCTGTGCAGACCTGAATGCTCAGAGGAGTCCAAAGGGCTCCCTGCCCTCAGGAAGCTTCAGTCCCACAGGGATTGCTACATCTCTAGTCCACTCAGAGCCCAACAGGGCCCCAGACCGTTCTGGGGACCAGCAGAAAGCCTGCGAGCTGGAAGGGACCCCAAGGGCTTGGAGTCCAGCCCCCTGCCTGAACAGGCATTTTCTCATGCCATGTCTTTCATCCTTGGCTGGGAGACCTCCAGTGCTGGGGAACCCACCCCCTTCACAGGCCTCCCACTCCATCCGAGCCAGCACTCAGGGCCAAGGAATCCTTCCTTCCACAGTCAGAACCTGCACCCCCACTGCTCCCAGGGCGGCCCTTGGGGTCAAGTAGAGCTGAGCCTAATCCCCCTCCACATGCCAATCCCTCCGACATTTGCAGACAGAGTGCCTGCCTCCCCTCAACTTAAGCCTCTCCAGGGTCTGCAGCTGTTCCTGGACTTTTCCCTTCAGGGCTAGCAAAGCCTGATGAATGCCTCCACCCACCCAGAAAAATGCACGGACGAAAAGCATTTATAATAGAAATTAGAGTGGGGGAGCCTGGCCCAAGGAGAGTCGGGGAGCCAGACCTGGCAAATACCAACTAGATTGTAGTCTAAAATGACTAAAGCTGGCAAAGGGAGCCGTGCCCCATGGCTCTGGGAAGGCCAATGGTTGCTACTAACCTCCCCCTCCCCTCTCCTCTGGATGCTGGCTCTTGGTGGGGCTAGTTATGAGAGGGAACTCCAGAGCTGTCTCAGGATCTGACCCAGGCTCACTCTGCTCCAGACCAGTCACTTCAAAGGTCTTAATATATGTACCCACTGACCGACTGACTGATCGATTGACTTATTCTAAGATCCCTTGAGAAAGAATGTTTATACATATATTCACAAACACATATCCATGCTCTCACACACATGCACTCACATTCACAGGTACTCCACACATGCACACACAACACTCATACACACAGAGCACTCCCACACCTGCACACACATTCATTCACACATAGGTACCAAACACGCATATGCACTCACACTCACTCATAGACTCACACACATACACTCACAGTACTCACACACAGTGCACTCCTACACCTGTACACACTTTCATTCACACAGGCACTCAAACACACACACGAACTCAGACACTCACTCACACACATACTCATACTCACATGCACTCACAGATTCACATACACACACACTCAATACAAACACATAGTGCACTCCCACATCTGCACATACCTTCATTCACATAGGCACTCGTTTCAGGACATACACACTCACACATAGTCACAGACACACTCACTCACACACACAATCACAGTATTCACACACAGTGCACTCCCACACCTGCATACACATTCACTCACACACACTCTCACACAAAAGAGCTCAGAAAGAATTTTTCCAAGGAATAAATTTCCATGAAGAAAAGAAAGATTTGAGGGTGGAAGGAGCTGGCTCACGGTCCCCCTAATATGACAGGATAAAGAGCTCCCAGAAGCCCTGGGCTCCAATCCTGGCCTTCCAATTGTAGCTGGAAGGAACCATGGAGACCCATCTAATCCAAACACCCTCTTTTTCAGATCAGGAAAATGAGGTCTAGGGAAGGCATGGGACTTTAACAAGGTCACATAGATAAAAAGAGTAGTAAGCAGCCATTTGGGATACAAAACCCAGCACTCCCTGGGATCACAGACTGCCCCTTAAACCAGCCTCCCAAACAGGAAGCTCCGGGTGGGTCAGGAGCTTGGCCTCAGTGATGGGACTTCCCACATCAGGAGTTCTCTCTCCAAAAACCAAAGGGAGAGGAGCTCACCTGCAGAGCCCTGACTCCAAAAGTGTCCCCTGCTTCCCTCCATTTCTGTCTGCTATAGCCGATGCCCTGGGGCACTCAGCAGCTGGGGACAGACACCAGACAATCCCCACACCATTCCACTTTCACAGCCTCTAAGCCAGCCTTCTCTCCTCTCTTCCCATGCCAGTCTCTGAAGGTGGCCATTCTCAGACTCCAGGTCCTCATAGGTCTGACCCCTATGGTGTCCCCCAGTATCATGGGCAGCCCTAGGATCTACTATCCCCATTGAATAGATGAGGAAACAGGCTCAGAGTGATTTCTAGGCTCTAGAGTTGGAAGGGAGCGGTGATATCCCCAACCCCCACCACCTCATTTTATAGATAGGGAAACTGAGGCCCAGAAAGATGAAGCAATTCTAAAGCAAGAAGGTGAGTCAGGGGCTGGGGACACAACCCTAAGCCTTGGTCTCTCAACCCCAGGCACATCCTGAAGCCCTCAGAAGCTTCCTCCAAAGTCACCAGGAGAGGGAGAGCCCTCCCAGGACTGACAGTGGCCCCTGGGGTTCTGGGCTCTAAACTCCTAGAGAAGTATCCGGGAAAGCTGAAGGATGCTTGTTTTGGAATTGGAGGAGCTGGGTTCAGATCCTACATTTTAGCCAATCTTCAGCCCATGTTCAGTTGTGGGGCGCAGGGCAGGATGCATTTTCCATACACACTAGACTAGAGTATACCCCAGCTCAGCAATTATGGCCCCATCTTGACTCTGTGATGGCCAAGGCAAGTTCCCAAGGCACTCACATCTGAACTGTGTTTGCATGTGAGCCTCGAGACTAATGAGAAGGTTTAGGGTAACAGCAGAGCAAACGACGTCCTTCAGCGTCCCAGCTGGACTAGCAAGCCTGCAGTTTGGGCACCTCAAAGTCTTATTTTCAACAAAATATAGCCTGCTGATTACACATATGGCATCCTGTGTCATACACTGGCTCCGGGCTTTGCCCATCGTCCAGACGGGGAGAAGCTAAAGCAAGGATTGGGTGGAATGGAGACTCTGGCTAAAGATAACTTGGAAATCACAGGATTCCACTTGTGAGCCAGCACTTAGGGCCATGCAGAGCCAACTGGGCAGCATGGGCAATGTGCAAGGGAAAGAGGGCATGCCTGGCACTCAGGAGCCCTAGCTGGGCACCAAAGGTCAGATCCCTGCCCTGCTCTGGGCTACAATTTCCCAGGATCCCCAGGCTCAGAGGTTTTGAGGTAGAGAGGTCCATGGGGGTCATCTCGAATAAGTGATTCCTTTTACTCAAGAAGGCATGGAGGGAAATGAGCGATCTAGGTCTCATAGCTAGTAATGGCGGAGCTGAGACTTAGATGGTACAGTAGATAAAAGACCAGGCCTGGTGTCAGAAAGACCTGAGTTCAGATCTGCTCTCAGACATCGAGTGCGCCAGAGGACCCTGGGTTCTGTTGTAGGGATCAAATGATATAATAATTATAAAGTTCTTCATACAGAGCCTGGCACATAGTGAGAATTAGGTAAACGTCAGACAGTGTGGCTAGAGTGATTATAACCCAGGTTCTGCCAACACAGATCCAGGCTTCTTTCTATCACACCAGAGCAGGGGTCCTTCCCCTGGACTCCACAGACTTGCTCTTAAAATATCTTGATAACCATATTTCAATGTAATCAGTTTCCTTTGGAACCTTATACATTTTGTGCATTTATTGGCTGACTGTCCACAGGGGTCCCCAGGCTTGGCCAGACCTATACCATAGGAACACACGCACACATGTACACACACACTCACACACACATACATACACACACACTCACACACATACATACACACATTCACACACATACACACACATATACACATACTCACACACACATACACACACATATACACATACACACTCACACACATACACATACACTCATACACACATACGAACACACAGGCTTCCCCTTTGTGTCCACAACACAAAAACAGATGAAGTGGAGCTGGCCAGGCCCAGAGGTGGGGAGCAGGCAGCGCCTCACTTAACGGATAAGGAGACTGAGGGTCCAGAAGACTGGTTTGTCAGGGGTGGGATGCTCCATGGGTGAGCAAGGATGTGGCTCCCCTGAAGGAGCAGGAGAAGGAAGGGTGAACGTAGGTCTCTGGGGCATCAGTGGGGACACTAAACAGGACTATAATAAACTAAGGTTTGCAAAGCAATTTCCACATAAAGCGTTAATAAGGAGAAAGCACACTCACATTTGGGACCTAAGTTTCACTGCATGGAAGAAAGCCCTGCTGTTAATTCAATTCAAGCAGCCTCTAGTCCTCATTTAGTGGGAGGGTGGCCGTGGGGGCGGGGCACTCTGCTGGGAGCCCGAGGGAGATGGGGCACAAAGAAACATCCTTTAGGAGTGAAAGTTCTCTAGGATAGATACAATGCTATTGGCGGGGAAACTAGCACTAAGGTTGGGGGAGGGGAGAAAGAGGGAGGGAGGGAGGGGGGAGGGGGGGAGAGGGGGAGAGAGGGAGAGAGAGGGAGAGAGAGGGGAAGGGGAGGAGAGAGAGAGGGAGAGGGAGAGAGAGAGAGGAAGAGAGGGAGAGGGAGAGGGAGAGGGAGGGAGAGGGAGAGGGAGAGGGAGAGGGAGAGGGAGAGGGAACATCAGGAAAGGCTTTGAGCTAAGCCTTTAAGGGAGATCAGGGTTTTAAGACTCAAAGGGAAAAGGGAGGGCATGCCAGGTAAGGAGTTCAGCCTAAGCAAAGGCATGGAAATGGGAAATGGTATGATTTACATAGGAAACATTTGCTGTTTAGTGGTTTAGCTACCATTCTTCTGAATTGTACTAGGGATCTCGGGGAAACGTTGCAAACAACAGTAAAAAGAAACTGAGAGACATAAGTGAATCAGGCAGGATTTGTTATTGTTGCTGCTCGGTCATCCTGAGCTTGGGTAGGTGTGTCCCTGATCAATTCCAGACACCTGCTAGCTGTTTCTCCTGCTGAAGTGTAATGAACCAGATACTGACTGTGCCACTTACCTTGGACAAGTCACAACCTCCTTCAGCCTCAGTCCCCTCAAATGTTAAATGAGGGGATTGCACTAAAGGACTTCCCAGGTCTCTCCCAGCCCCCTGGTTCCTACCCTCTTTCCCTAGTTGATCACACAGCTTAAGGACCTGGCCCCAGTTCCTTCATTTCCTGCCTTTCAGCCTCTTTTGCCCAAACGCTCTGTAACATCCCCCATTATCTGCTCGGACATTAGCCCTGGAGAGGAGGCAGGCTGGGGAGGAAGCTGATAATGAGCACGTCCTCACAAGCAGGCAAAGAACTCCCATGTCCAGATGACTATGGGTCAACAGTCCACTGAGTGGCAGAGATGCTCCTCACACGGGCAAGGAGGGGGGGCCCAGAGCAGAATGCGGGGAGGGGAGGGGAGAGAAGGCTAGAAACCTTTGTCAAATGGAGCAGTGCTCTAATCATCTCACTGGGACAAAAGTCTATCTCTTCACAACGATCTTCTCCAAGTCATGGCATACCAATCTCCAAGAAAGTCAAGTCAAACATGCCCCAAAGGACCTAGGAGCAGCTGTGACATACGGACTGTGCAGGGAAAGCAGGATGACGAGGGGGCTGACTGGAGCCACAAACAAGAGCAAGAGCCAGTCAAGGAACGTGCCCCCCCTTGCCATGCCATGGGTATCAATATAATGTCAAGAGGCCAAGAAGAAGGCCCCACTGCGGGCATGGACGTGAGGACCAGGACAGAATGGGCAGGCATCAACAGGGAAGGGAAAAGTCCAATGAGGTGACCTCAGATGGATCAATGTACTAGGACAGAAGGTTTTAACCTGGGGTCAGTGGTTTGGTTTGGGGGTTTTTATGTTTTTGTTAACTGTATTTCAATATAATTGGTTTCTCTCATAATCCCCTGTATTTTATTTTATGCACTTAAAAACATGATACTGAGAAGAGGTCTGCAGTTTCAATGGGTTGATGCCCAAGGGTCAAAGGGATAAAAGCAGCCATGACCCCTTGTGCTAAGGAAAACTGAGTCCTCTGGTAATCAGTCAATAAACATTTATCGAGTCTCCTAGGTGCCAGGCATTGTGCCAAATGGGATACAAAAAGAGACAAAAGGCAGTCCTTGTCCTCAAGAGGCTCGCTGTCTACTGGGGGAGACAATGTGAAGCGAAAATGTACAAACAAGCAGTATTTGAGACAAACAGGAAATCAGAGGGAAGGCACTAGAGTGAAGAGGCATGGGAAAGGCTTCCTGTAGAAGGGGTGATGGGACCTGAAGGAAGCCACAAGACTAAGAGGGAGAGGGAGTGTCTTTGGGGTCACAGGGGAGACAGTCAGAGAGAATGTCCAGAGCAGGGAGAACAGATGAGAGGACAATATCACTGGATTAGAGAGTGCGTGCCCGGATGAAGGTGTAAGAAGACTGGACAGGGCTGGGTCAGGAAAGGGCTTTGCACAGCACCCAGGGGTATTTAGTGAGTTTACTGAGTTAGGGGAGTGACAAGATTGGACACTTTGGAGAAGGTGAGCTCTTCAAAGGTTGTTTCAGTTTTGTCTTTGCAACCGCAAAGTGCCTAGCACAGTGCTTGGTACCTAGTATGTGCTTAGTAAATGTTTGTTGGTTTGAATTACAATAGAGATCATTTTCTGTGGTCTTTCTGTATGGGAATGAGAGATTTGTAAGAAAGGCAGAAGGCATCCATCCATGGCAGCTCTAAACGACTCATTTCCCAAGCAAACAAGGAAACAAAAAAGAATCTCTCCACTCTCTGGTCCATTCTTCGTACAGCTGGCAAAACCATCTGCCCAGGGTACAGATATGAGCCAGTCCCTTTTTTGCTCCACACCTTCTGGAGCGCCCTATCTTCTCCAGATGCAAACACCAACTCATTAGCCTGGCTCTTCATTCTCTGTGCAATGTGGTGCCATCTTGCTTTCTCAGCTTTAGTTCACATCAGGGGCCTTTTGGAGCCCCTACTTCCCAGCCAAACTGCCTAATGAGCCTCCTTCTGCCCCCTTTCCTGGGCATGTCTCATTGCTGGCCTTCACCCAAGCCTGGAATGACCTCCCTCCCCAGCTTGGTCTTTCAGTAGTTCAGGTGCCTTTCTTCCCCATTCTTGCTAGCTAATAATATTCTCTTCTTCCTCAAATTTTCCCAGAGCATTTTACTATAAACTCTCCTTGGTCTGTGTCAATTGGCATTACACATCTCAGGATGTATATGTGTGCTTACACATGTACATGTGTGCAAATACACAAACACATACATACCTATATGTGTCTGTATATACATCAGATCATCTTCCCCCTTAGAATGTAAGCTTCTTGAAGACCAGGATGGTTTTAATTTGCCTTTGTGACCTTGGTTCCTGGCAAAGATGTAGGGACTTGATACACATCTGTTGACTGAGGGCAGGCAGGGATTGTATTGTTTACATCTTTGTGTCTTTCACAGTTAGCACAATGCCAGACATGTGGCATCAACTCAGTGCATGTGTGTGGAATGGATGTTGAGTGTCAGGGAACGCACAGACCCCAAAGAAGGCAAAGATCCCACATCTGCCCAAGTTCACAGCAGCATGGTACATACCCTTTGACCTTGAGCTACTAGTCCTAGGTCTATATCCCCAGAAGAGGTTAAAGGAAGGAGGAAAGGACACTGATGATACTTCTAGTAGATCTGTCCATTCTGGCAAACCAAAACCCAACCCTCCAAACTGGAAACCAAGGAGGCAACTGTAGATGGGGAATGGCTGGATAAATGACAGTCAGTGACTACGCTAAGGAATTCTGATGAGAATGAGATGAGTTCTAGGAACTAACACTGAGGTCAGTGAGGAAAATGGGGCGGGGACAAAGCCTAGTGAACCCAGGGTCTGACACCCAGCAGGCACTTAATAAAAGCTTGTTGACTAGGCTTCACAACGACTAGAATGTGAGCAGGAAGAAGGAAAAAACTGACCTGAGTTCTGTTGAATTATCACAATCAAGCTTGGCCAGGGACAAGAGGCAGGAAACTGAATCTGCCTCCACTTGGAGCCAACCTAGGGACCTATGACTGCACAGTATTGCCTGCTCCTCCCAACAAACAGACCTATCTCTGCCCCACCAGACAAAGCTGCTCTACCGTTATCCCACTAGCTAGAACTGATTGATCTGTGCCCTGCCAGTCATATCTAATCTATCTATACCCCACCAAAGAGCTGATCTAGTGCTTGGTTCCTTGTTCTTTTTTCCTTTTTCTTTTCCTTCCCAGGGAGAAGAGTAGGAGGCATATACTCCAAAATGAAGTGATATAAGAACACAAACATCACTAAAAGTGAAGTTGTAAAAAAGAAATGTCAGTGAGTAAAGATCTTCATTCTTGAGAACATCACATACAAGGCAAGATAGGAAAAGCAGCAGGTGCAGGGGAAGAGCCTAGGCTCTAGGAAAGCATGAGGCACAAGGATGCCATGGGTCATCAGTATGGCCGCTGCAATGGCTACAGCGCTTTTCCTTCCAGAGATCATGGAAATGGAACTCTAGATTGACTTTTTCTTGAAAAATTAGCCATAAGAAGAGTCCTGGCTGGAGCAGCCATGGTTCTTAGGAAAAGGTATCTTGTCAGATGCCAGCCTCATATATAGCCAACGGTGAGAGAGTGGCCCAGTGCCCAGGAGGAGTATCATCCCTTGGGTACAAACTCCTGGAGAACAAGGAGTGCTTGGGTTGGGGTTCAGTATCCCCAAGCTGTAATCTCCATGGTAGTGAGTGCATAGGGAGCACACCAAAATTGCCCACTGACTAGGTGACAGTTAGCCTGGATGCTAAGAAAAGGCAAAAGGCCTAGAGGTGGAGGGAAGGGCAGAGACTGTGGATCATGTCTTTAAAGAACTGTCCTGGGGGCAGAAGTAAGGCTGCTTGGCCGGTGACTCAAAGCTTGGTCCTGCAGTACAGAACCCATAAGATAGGAGTCATCTCATATTCCCCATCATTTTACAGATGGGGATACTGAGATCCGGAGAGGTGAACACAGGGAGGACAATGCCCAAGAGCTGCAGAGAGGCAGATCTGGGCCCCAACATTTGGAAGATTTCAGCAACAGAAAGAGTTGTCCTGAGAGATAGTGAGTTTCCCATCTCTAGAGAGAACAAAAGATTATCTAGAGGCCTACAAGCAAAGGCTAGATGACCAAGTCAACGAGCATATATTAAACCCCTATTGTATGCCAGGCACTGTGCTAGGAGCTGGATGTTCTAAACAGGATTCCTGTCCAGAGATGGATTTGGACTACAGGCCTCTGAAGTCTCTTCCTTAGTGCAAATAGAACCCAACTGGCAGAAAAACCCATTTGTCAAAGAGACAAATCAGTATCTCCAACTGCCCATCATCTCTCCCCCCGTCAGCCAGTGCGCACATTTATCAAGCCTCTCCTGTGTCAGGCACTGCCCTAGCATTGGGAACACAAAGGTACACCCTATTTTTTTCCCAAAGCTGCTAGACCACAGAGGGCACATTGTTCTGGCCCAAAAGGCTGAACTGAGAGAATGAGGCTGGATTGACATGTGTCTCCAAGAGAAAGCCACAGAACATCTGGAAAAGCAAACAGACACAAACCCACCTTTGTATCTGACTCCGACTTTCTTTGAATGTTTCAGAAAGAAAACGACAAGTTTTATCGTCCCTGGGAAAAAAAGAACCCCAAGCAAAGCCAAGGAATCGGCCAGTCCCTCTCCATGCCCTGGGCTCGCCTTTCTAAGGGTCTCCGGATCCTTGGAGGCTCTGCTCTTACTGGCAGGGCCTAGGTCCAGCCCCAGAACTGCTCCTGGCCTTAGAGAGGACCCTCCATTTGACACAGAGTAGGAGGGAGTTCGAGGACGAGGAAAAAGCCAGCTGAAACCTTCCTCAGAAACAAAACCCAACTTGAGTTTCTTTTCTAAGCTTTGAGCTTTGCCAGGTCCCTCCTGCTCAATGGTGCTCTGCTGGAACCCACCCCCAAGGCCCTGCAGCGTTCCCCTGGGATCTGAGTCAGAGGATCACAGCCCTAGAACCACATGAGATCCCAGAGGACCACCAATTCCAATCCTTTATTTTACAGAGAAAGAAACCGAGGGCAAGAGACTTGCCCAAAGTCACAGAGCTAAGAAGTAGCAGATCCAAAATGGGAAGCCTGAGCTTCTGACTTCGGGTGCCAGGACTGGGCTGTTCATTAGTGGGAGAAGGGAGCAAAGGGCATCCCAGGAAGCACCGGCTGTGGGAGCCAACACCCTAGGACAGAGCAAACTCTGGGGCTTTGACCCAGATCCAAGTTTGTCGAAGATCTCCTTGTATATCTGCAGAGCCCAGAGGAGGGGGAAGGCAGGAAAAGGAGAGGGGCCAAAAAAGAAAAATGAGGAAGGGGGAGAAAAGAAAAAAAATGTGAGGCACCCATGTGCCTTTAACACAGAGAAGACAAGAGAAGTGTGGCAGCAAGAGAGAGAGACTGGCAGGGAAACTTTGGAATTCATTACCCATTTACAAAAGCCAATTCTCCACTGCCCACCAAGGCTCTCTTGGTCTGTTCTCCTGTTTGGGGGAAATGCTCATTTTGTGTGGTGTTTGTTACACTCAGAGAAGGAGAACTGGTCAAAAGAAAAAGCTGGTGAAGTTATAAACTGGGGACAAAATCATCCATCAACATTTATTAAGCATCTACTGCTTCCCAGGCTCTGTGAAAACTCCTGGAGACTCAATGACAAAAGGAAAGCAGTCTCTGTCCTTGGTTTTCTATCTAGTTGGAGGAGAGAGTATAGAGCTACACACACAGACACAGACACACAGACACAGGCACACGCACACACACACACACATGCGCACACACATGCGCGCACACATACACACACACACACACACACACACACACACACACCCCATGGGGCAGAGTCGGGGGAGGCCAGGCCAGGCCAGAAAAAGAAAGAAGGTGATATTCTTACTGGTACCTGAGGGAAAACTAGGGAGTCTAAGGAGGGTTGAGGAGGAAACGCACTTTAGGACAGTTGGTGCGGATACCCAGGGATGGGTATTCGGTGTGAATGTGGCCAGACCACAGTGTGGGTAAAGGGCAGGGAAGGGCAGTAAGGATGAAAAGGTTGTTGGGGCCAGCTTAGAAAAGGCTTTAAAGGCCAAAGACAGGAGTTTATATTAGGGAGCTCTGATGCTTCTTAAAGCACTGGAGTGACATTCACGGCTTTTTTAAAGAGATCCCTTAGGGAACAATGTGGAGGGGGGCCCTAAGGGGAGAGATCAGAGACATGAGGAAGAGGTCACTGTCCAAGGGGGGCAGGGACAAGGGCCTGACCAAGGATGGGGACTGTGGGAGCAGAGGGAGGTCTACTGTATGAGATTGTGTTGGGTACTCCAATCGTGGGAACAGGTTGGGGAAGGCATGGAGCTAGGGACCAAGCCAGAAGAGAGGAGGGTAAAGAAAATAGTGGGTGCCTCATCTGAAGAAGAGAAAACTCTGAGGGGACATAAAGACTGTCTTCAAGCCCAGGAGGGGCAAGGCGCTGAATAAAGACAGGACTTGGCCCCAGAGAAAGCAGAACCAGGAGTGGTGAAGGAGGGTGAGGTAGGGGCCAGCATAGGGGGGAATCTCTCAAAGACAGGAGTTGTCCTCAAGGGAGGAACACCCTGGGATCCTCACTCCTCCTCAGAAACCATCCCACATAACCTCCATCTCATTTTACTGAGGTGAGGGGACCTGCCCCACATCCCAAGAGAAGGATGAGGCTGAGCCCGAATTCAAGGCCAGGGCCTCCTAGCCTACCTACTGCCCCACCATTCCCATCACTGGAGGCTTTCCAAAGGTGCTTAGATGATGCCTGCTTTGTCAGGGCCACTGGGGAAGATACGTTCACTCCAACGTGGGTTAGACTAGATGCCTTCTGAGGTCCCTCCCAGTCCAGAGATCCTGCAATTCTATAATGTGTTATTAGACTAAAAAGGTCTGGAACAGCCTTTGTGACTAGATTCAGTTGGAGGTCCTGGGCTCACATCCCAACTCCCTACCTTACTAGCCATGAAGCCTGGAGAGAGCTCGCCTGCCCTGGATTTGAGTGGTGCACACTCCTTCCTGTATTGTAGTAAGGCTGGATTAGAAGGCTGCTGAAGTCCCTTCTAGCCCCCATTTTCCTCTGCCCCTTTTGGATCACCTTGGTTGCTATGCTCCTTACACCGCAGGAGTAGGATGCCCAGGCTGCCCTTAGCCAGGCCCAGAGAGCAGTGTCCAGCAAGAAACACTCAGAATTTCAAATGCCACAATTGCCACTGCTGCTGCTGCTACTTCAGACCCCTTCAAATGCAGACCCTGGTGATGGGAAGTGAGAGGAAAGCTGAACTTTATCAGTCCCTCCCTGGTTCCAATCTGACAACCCAGTCCAAAGGTTTCAGAGGCAACATCCTCCCGTCCACCTGTCCAAACAGCCTGGCCTCCCATTATCATGATGGCCCCACAGCATACAGAGGAAAAGGAAACAGGACAATGGGTCTGTGTGGGGATGTACAGGGCACCATCCAAACAGAGTCAGCCCGGACTGGTGCTCAAAGAAGAAGAGGCCCCAAGGGAAGGATGCATGCAGGGGATGAGGCAGGAGGCATTGCCAGCACTTGGTGGAACACCCAATAATAACAGTGGCAAGTAAGTGCTTGCACAGGCTTGAAGATTTGCAAAACCTTTCCTTCCATGATTTCATCCTATCATCACAACCATGCTGAGAGGTAGGTTCTATAGCCATCGTGAGCCCCATTTTACAGATGGGAAAACTGAAATTCTGAGAGACTAGATGGAGCTAGGAGGCAAGAGAGAGACGGATGGAGCAGAATGTATTATTAAGCACTTGACTATGTGCCAGTCAGGGTAGCCAGGGCCACCATAGTGCATGGAGAGCTGGGCCTGGAAGCAGGAAGACTAATCTTCCGGAGTTCAAATCCAGCCTCAGACATTCACTACCTATGTGACCCTGGGCAAGTCACTTAACACTGGAGAAGGAAATGGCAAACCACTCCAGGATCTTTGCCAAGAAAATCCCACAGACAATATTGGGGTGATATTGTCCACAAGGTCAGAGAGTCAAATACAACTGAACAGCAATCCATTCAGTAAAGGGGAGGGGGCAGGATTTAAACTCTGGTATCAATCAATCAATCTATTAAATCAATTAGTTTATTAAACACTAATTAAGCACCAAAGCTAGCATTCCTTCCTCTTCTCTGGTATTCCAAGCTCCCTCCCTCAGTTCATGTTCTTTTTCTTTTCTTTTTTTACTTGTTTTGTTAAGTATTTCCCAATTACATTTTTTAAAAATTAACATTCATTTTTTTAAAATTTTGAATTCCAAATTCTCTCCTCCCACCCTTTGAGAAGGCAAACAATATGCTATCAATTATTGTGAAATCATGCAAAACATTTCCATATTAGCCATACTGCAAAAGAAATGTTAAAAAAAAAAAAACAACAAGAAAAATAAAGTGGTAAAAGTATGTTTCAATCTGCATTCAGAATTCATCAGTTCTCCTTCTGAGAGTGGAGAGCATTTTTCATCAGTCCTTTGGAACTGTCTTGGATATCTGTCTTGATCACAGTAGATAAGTCTTTCATAGTTAGTTACTTGTTACAATGTTGCTGTTACTTTATACAATATTCTCCTAAGTTCTGCTCACTTCACTTTGCATCAGTTCAAATCTTCCCAGGTTTTTCTGAAACCATCCTGCTCATCATTTCTTAGGGAACAATAATGTTCTATTCAGTTTTATTTAATGTGTTCAGCCATTCCCCAATTGACGTGCACTTCCTCAGTTTCCAATTCTTTGCCACCACACAAAAAAGCTGCTATAAATATTATTGTCTATATGGCACCTTTCCCCTTTTCTGTGATCTCTTTGGGATACAAACCTGGTAGTGGGACTGCTGGGTCACAAAGGGTGTGCAGCACAGCTTTATAGCCCTTTAAGCATAGTTCCAAATTGTTCTCCAGAATGGATAGACCAGTGCTCAGGTGGTTTTTTCGGGCTGACTTTCTACTGGGAGAATGGTTTGGAAACACTGATTTCCTCCTCATGTTTTACAGGTCATTGTAACAGGAAAACTCAGGACTCCAATGGTCCAATAGTGTTGGAATCTCCCCGATATAGACCTTCTCTCCAGTGATCCAAATCACAACTCATCTATACCTGACCATCTTCAATAAATGGAGGAATGAAAAGGCATTCACTAAGTATTTACTGTTTGCTCACCACTCTGCTAAGGTCTAGGGATACAAAGAGAAAAGCCAAACCTTTATCCTCAAGGGCCTTATATCCCAATAGAAGGAGATTACACATATAGAGAGGGCAGCCACCGACGGGTGATTTGGTTTGCCAAGTTATAGGGACGGTCAATGGAGCTGTAGAGAGATAGACTAACATCAGCAATGGCCATATTGATTGGATTAGGATTCCAGAACTGGGAGGGTTTAGGGAAGGGTGCCCAGTAAATGGCAGCAGTTGGTGAGAAGATGGTAAGGAGTGAAGGGAAACCTGGTTGGAGCCAGGGTGATATGGTGAACCGTGTGAGGCTCTCAGGACAATGGGTCCCAGAATGAGAATGATTCTCATTCATGTCCTGCCTTGGATTTGCCACAGGGAATCCATCCAATATGCCAGATGACCCTCCAATTCTCTGACATCTCCAGAATACCAACAAAGAAGGGAAAGGAATAATTATTTATATAGTGCCTGTACTAAACACTTTTTACAAATATTATTTCATTTGATTTTCTCGACAAGACAGGGAGGTTAAGTGCTGTTATTATACTGTTTTACAATTGAGAAAATTGATGTTGAGCAAGGTGCCGTAACTTGTCCAGAGACACACAGCTAGTAAGTATGTGAGACCAGGTTTAAATTCATGTCTTCCTGATTCCAGGATGGCGACTCCATGCACTGGGCCACTAGTTACCTCTGGAGCAAACACAGGGCCTTTGTCCTTACTTCTAGATCTCCTAAGCAACCAGTGCATCTTTGTCTTTGCTATATTTCTTCATATGATGAGCAGATATATATCCTTTATACTGTATTTTTCTTTTTTCATCTGGAGGACAACAACTGTAAATTCCTCAATGGGGAGATGCCCAACAGAGCACATAAGCGCACGCGCACGCACGCACACACACACACACACACACACACACACACACACACGCATGAAATGTTTTGCTTTTGAGAACCTCCATGGGCTAGGCTTCCACGTTTCCATTCCATTCCTGACCACACTCTTCTCACAATGTTTGGGATTGGGTAAAGGCTGTGCTCAAATTATGCAACACTCCCAAATCTCGTGTTTACTTAGTGTTTGATTCCAAGAAACCTCAACTCTCCAAGAGCAGAGGCTCTCAATGAGATGTTCCCTTTTGGACCCAGTTGACTTTCCAGAGGTCACACGCTGACCTCCATCCCCATTCACAGCTCAGAGCAGGACCAGAACCATCCTAATGACAGCTCTCTCTGACAGATCATTTTCCCTCTAAAATGTTGCCCTCATAAAAACCCCATGATCAGGAAAGTGCAAGGATGATTGTGCCTTCTTTGCATGTGGGGAAACTCAGGTGAAGTCACTTGGCTCAACTATCAGAGCCTGGATTCCCAGTAAATGTTCGTTTACTCTGTTCAGCAGGTCTCCCTACTTCCTCCCTGCCTCCTCAGAGAAGAATGTCTTCCCCTCCTGTAATCTGACCATAAGACCCAAGAACCCAGTTAAGAGACCCCCTCTTAACAGAGATCCCTTGGCAGTCTCTAGGGGCTTCCAAAGGTATGGGCAAGAAACTGAAGACCTTACAGACACAGGGGTTCTTTTCATCATTGCTGGTGGTTGAAGGTAGAGATTTTAGATCAAAAATAGATTTGGGAAAACAATGGCTGATTCAGAAGATGAATGATCTTTAAGAAGAGGCCTTGGACTTCTGGCTCAGGCCTGAAAAGAAAGGATTATGACCCTTGGACAGAGACAGAGTGCATCTAATGAGAGCTAGAACCAGGAGCAGCAGCAGAAACTCCAGACTGACAGGTTTAGGTTACCTACCCATGAGAAATGGCCCAAAGAGAGAACTGATGGGCTTGCCCTCAACGAAGGTCTTCCAACAAAGGCTGCACCAATACCCATCAGTCTTAGTATAAAGGTAGCCTTATTCACCTCCCTAACAAAGAGAGATGCTGGAATTATCGGTCAAGTCCTTTGAAACTTCTGGGCCTATTTCCTCATCTGTAAAATATGGGATGAGATGTGTTCTGAGGGATCTCATTCACTGACCCTGTCCACCTGAATCCTGACCCTGCTGACAAACTCACCTGCCTGAGGCCTGAATCAGAGGATTTTTACACAGGCAGCTCCCTATTTCTAAGGTCTCTGGAAGGAGCATCTAGCATGCTTGGACCTGTGCCTTTCCCAGTTCCCCAGACGTGTAGGTAAACAGCAGGAAGTTATTCTGTACTCTTTTGAAGAGAGGTTCCAAGTGGCTTTTCCTTCTCCTGAACCTTTAAGGTCCAGACAAGGGGCTTGCCTAGAGAGGGGCAGAGACTTGACCAAGTCATACAGAGCCCAAGTTGATTAATGGTAGGGCAGGCCCCAGAACCTAGGGTCCCCAGCTCCCAGGCCCACATGTTTTCCACATCCAGCAATAATCATCCAATCACTGCCTGAAATAGTTCAAGAGAGCTTGCTGGTTTCCCCCAACAGGAAAAGCCCTGGGTAACCCCATAACCACATACTTCCTGGGTTGGGGTTTATGACTCTGCTGACTTAACAGCCCAAAGAGCAAGAACCAATAACTCAGGCCCTGTCTCAGGATCCCAGATCGGAGGTTCCAATCCAGGCATGGGAAGGGAGGAAGCCTGCACCAGGACCTGGAGCATCACGCTGCCAAAAAGCAGATGAACACGAATCATCATGGGCCCCTCCTCCCAGAGAGAGCGAGGGCTACTGGAGGCCAGGCCCTGCTAAGTCAACACCGTAAAAACTGCAGGAAAAGATAATCAAGTGATAAACTGTGACTAAAGGCAGGAGGAGCTCTGGGAAGGGAGGGCATCAAGGAAAAGACCTGGCTGACAGAGGACAAACAGGCAGCTTTTCTGTGTTGGAAGGGGAGCAGGATTTGGTTTGTCAAATCAAAAAGCATTGATTATGTACCCAGATGTTTAATACTTGCTGTTGCTCAGTTGTATCTGACTCTTTGTGACCCCATTTGGGGTTTCCTTGGCAGAGATACTGGAATGGTTTGCCATTTCCTTCTCCAATCCATTTTACAAATGAGGAAATTGAGGCAAGCAGGGTGAAATGACTTGCCCAGGGTCATATGGCTTAGAGAGAGTATTCCAGTCACGGAGACCAGCCCAGGCATGGAGATGCCAGTCAGAAGACAGCATGTCCTGGGCAAAGAAAAGACAGGAGGCTAGCACCACCACTGCTGGTCAGCACACTGGTCTCTGATTCCTCTCAAGCTGGGACAACCAAGCTCAGACAGGGAGGATGGCAAAGTTCACCACCTGAGATCTAGCAGCAGAGGACCAGCCTACCCCAAAGCTGAGTGACCCAATGCCCATCCAGTAACAGTTCTGCTCCCTCCCCCATTTCCATAAACATTTCTACCAACATATGAAGAGGTTTGTGATCTTCAACACCTAGAAGCTCATGGGACATCTTGTCCAACCCCCAGCAGAACAAAAATCTCTCTACAAAGCCCCGTTCAACTGGGCTTCCTATGGACTCAAAGATATCCAAGGAGAGTCCCAGTCCACTTGGGACCAGCTCTAATTGTTCAGAGGAGAGGGGTCAAAATAAAAAGGTCTTAGGGAAATGTTTGCCCAAATAAATGAAATTACAATAGAACACAGATAATGTCAATCTGTGATTTTCTAGGTCAATAAGCAGCCTGGAGGAATCCTTTTTTATCTGAATTTGACATCCCCAGTAAAGCTTTCCCTGACCTCAAGCCTATATTTGCCCCTCTGAAACAAACACCAGTTGCTATGAGTTGAGTCTCTAGGGACAAGTAGAAGGACACTGGCTAATCCCTATTCCAAGTAATGAACGTTGGAAGTGCAGAGAATACCAGTCATACCTTCCCTAAATCTTCTCCTGTTGCTTCAACTGAATAAAGACTCCCTGAATCTCCTATCTGGAAGTGACCTGAGAGGCATCCGATCTAGTCTATCTCCCTGAGTATTTCCTCTATGTGATCCCTAAAGAATGGCCAACAGCCTGGGCTTGGAGATCTCCAGTCAAACAGAACAGACAGCTCCCCCTGCGCTCCCGCAGTAAGGAAACCCAATCCTCCATAAACACGGATGATGTCTTCACTGTCAGGGCTGGTGGTATCTTCTCAGCCCACAACCCTCCTGACCTCTGTGCAACCTCTGACACTCTTCTAAGAATAATAATAGCTAATATTTATATAGCGCCTACTGTGTGCCAGGCACTTTACAATTAGTATCACAGGAAGTAGGTACTATTGTCATTTTAAATTTGAAGAAACTGAGCCAGACAGTGGTTAAGTGACTTGCCCAGGGTCACACAGCCAATAAATGTCCGAGGTCAAATTTGAATTCAGGTCACTCTGTACACTGCAATGCTACCTGACTGCATGCTTCTCAGGGGCAGACAGTGCCTGATGCTATCAACATCTCTTTTCTCCACAGTTACTTTCTTTGCTTTTCTCCATATTCTATACACAATCACCTTCATTTCTGTAGGCTTTAGGGCTCACAGCAAGCTAGATGAAGTAACTTCTATTATCCCCATTTTACACATAAAGAAATTGAGGTTCAAAGAAGGTAAGGGTAGCTAGTTGAGTATCTGAAACAGGATTCGAACCCCGCACCTGGCTCAATTCAAACTGAACCAAAAAAAAAAACCCATCCATTAAATTTCTGTCTTACGTAGAATACTCTTCTGAGTAATGGTGGAAAGGGGCCCAAAGCTGAAAGAATCTGTAGTGCCCCCCCTCCAAAAGGATTCCAGCCTTGTGCTGAGGAAAGACACATATTGATCTAGATCCACAATCCACATGTTTACTCAGTCCCTATTCTATGTCTACTCTGTACTCAGATCCCAGGGTTCCAAGTAAGGAGAATGGAGTCATTACTCTGTGTGGAAGGGGAGGGCCTGAGGCCACATCCTGGTGGGACCAGCTGAGACTTCAGGCACCTATATGCAAGGCAGCTTGGGAAAGATGGCACTAGCATTTGGGGGTAGGGGGAAATCAGCAAAGACTCCAGGCAGCCCCCCTCCCTCCCCCTCCTTCCCAGATAATCCCAGTACCCTCTTGGATGAAAGACCTTGCTTGATGGCCCTCACTCACTGCCACTCCCACATTGTGGATACTGACATGTCCACGTTGATTTTTCCCATGGAACGTAAGCAATGGCCCATGCTGTCTTTTCTCCACAGTCCCTGTGGAGGAGCCATTCGGATGCTGAGTGGAGGCTGAGCAGACTGAGTGATGGAGTCAGCTCCACCAAACTCTCTAGGCCTCTCCCACTAGAACTGAAGTTCCCTAAGGGCAGGCCCCTAGCATCTAGCCCAGGGCCTACCACAAGGTAGGCACTTAGCAAATGCTTACTGGTAGATAGACACAAAGCAAAGCTAATAACTGGGGCAGTAGACAGAGCCCCAGACCGGGAGTCAGGAAGATTCATCCTCCTGAGGTCAAATCCAGCCTCAGACACTTATGAGTCGTGTGACCCTGGGCAAGTCACGCCGCCCTGTTTGCCTCAGTTTCCTAATCTGCAAAGTGAGCAGGAGAAGGAAACAACAAGCCACCCTGCTATCTTTGCCAAAAAATCCCATATGGGAAGAGCAGACATGACTGAACAATAATTGAGTGCAGGGCATTCACTGTACAAAAGGCCAAGTATACAGAAATGAAAAACACAGGGCCTGCCCTCCCTGAGCTTCCTGTCTCTGTGACAACAAGGAACTGTGGAGAGACAGTTAGCCCCGGTGTCCTTACTTTACATATGACTCACTGGCCAAGGAGGCCCCCTTCTAGCTCTCATAATATACCAGATCTGGAGTCTAAAGGCCCAGGTTTGAATGCTGGCTTTGCTCCTTGGGCATGTGTCTTCAGTTTCACAGGCCTCAGTTTCTCCATCTGTCAATAGGATCCCCAAGGCCCCTTCTTCCACTTCTAATTTCTGTGCTGCCATGAATCAGCAGCAAGGTACCAGAGGATGTCCTGAGAGGGGTAGGAAGAGACCAGGTAGTGAGGAATAGGGAGGCTTTGTCAGACACAGGATGAAAAGGGTCCCAGCACAGGGGCCTGCCTCAGGAACAGATGACAAAAGGACAAAACGAGAGACCAGGCTGGCGGGAGCAAAAGTTTCTCATGGGAGAGGAAGTAGAGAAGTTAAGCCGGAGCCTTGTATGCCAGAGCAAGCAGTCCCATTTTAGAATCCAGACTCCTGGATGATAGGTTAACATTGCTGAAATTTATCAGATGCCTCATTTTTCTGAAGCCTGGAAGGGGGAAGGACTTATCCAAAGTCACACAGGCAACAGATGGGAGAAGCCTGAAAATCACATCATTCATTCCAAATCCACTTCTCCTGCATCACCCTGGAGATGAAAGAAAGTTTGAAACTGATGTAGTTGAGATCCTTTGTATTCTGGGGAGGAAACTGAGGCCCAGGGGCAGGGAAGGGACTTGCCTGTGCTTGTCACCCGGTTAGTACTTGGCAGAAGGTTCTTCCAAGCCAATTCCAGGCCTCTGCTCAATCACAGGACAGCCAAAGCCCAGCTTAAGTGGTCCCAGATGTCAGAAGAAGACGCAGCATTACAAGGACCAGGTTTCAAAGACTTTTAACCCACAGCCCCCCATGGAAACAAGCCTCTCTTGCACTGGCAAAGTGAGGGTGGGGTGACCCCCACACACAGCCTTCCTCTGAAGCACTAACACCTCTGGCCCTCATAGTCCTTTGGTTAGAAATACCAGCCCCCTGGAATCTTCTGTCTATTAACTCCACAAATATTTACTGAACAGACTCTGGGCAAAGCCCAGCAATTCACCTGGGAGAGAAGGACTCAAAGAAGGTGGGGCAGGTCCGGGCGGCTTCCTTGTATCAGGCATCACCCCAATTATCCTGAGCTGATAAGGACCCAGAGAGCACAGCATCAGACCCTCAGAAGTCTTTAGATCTAAGGCCTCCTCCTTTATTTTCCAGAAGGGGAAAAAAGGCCCAGAGAGGGTACAGGATATGTCCAACAATAATGGAACAATCAACAAGCATTGATTAGGCACCTACTATATACTACACTGTCAGTGCTACTGCTAACTTTACAAAGACAGAAGCAGAATAGTCCCTGACCAGAAGGAGTTTACAGTCTAATGAGGGGAAGATTACATGTGTGTGCATGTATATATAGTCTATATAAATATTTATATAGAAATTCTGCATATTTGTGTATGGATTATATTTATGTGTGTATATATAGCCCATATAAGTATATTTGTATATAAATTCTATATTATATATATTTTATATAAATTCTATATATTTATATATAATTACCTATATAGCCTACACAAATATATTTAGTTATACATTCTATATTTTATATAAATTCTACATTTATATAGAGATCATATTTATACTATATATATATATACATACATACATACATACATAGCTATCTATCTCTTTATCTATCTAGATCTGTAAATGTATAACAGAATCAAATCTAAAGGGAGCTTGGAAGAGGAAGTCTGGCAGCAGGTTCAGTGATACTTGAGCTGACTCTGGATGAAAAGCAGAGTTTCCCTTGGGATCAAGGGGGTGTATATCCAGGCCCAGGGTGGCTGGAGCAGAATCGGGGAGATGGAACCCAGTGGGTGGCAAACAGCAAGCTAGTCATCATGGCTGGACCACAGAGGAAGATTCATTCAGGGAATAAGTTGCAAGTCATGAGACTCCAAATCTAAGTCTTTCATAATGGAGGGAGGGGAAGGCTCATATTGTTTGAGGAGCATCTGAGTCCATGATTTTCTCACTGCGAGGAGGTCCCCAAGGTATGCATTCCCTCCACAGAGGCACACTAGCAGCTCTTAGCTCTAACATCCTCTTACAAAGTTGCCTGGGACACTGCATATGCCTCAAGGGATGTCTCTTCCCTAAGGGCCACACTGACCCCTCCACCCACCATTCCTTGTTGCCTTTCCTGCCAAGAAGAGGATAAAATAATAGCAGTAGTGGCATTTATGGGCCAGAGTTGATGGCAAAGGGAAAAGTTGTCAGTTCAGCAGCATTTCAAGCCCTTCCCAAGCTGGCCCCTTCCTCTCTTTCCATTCTCTCTATCCCAAGCTCTGCTCTCTAGCCAAATTGGCCTACATGAAGTTCCCAGAATGGTACACTCTATCTCTCATTTCCCATCTCTAGGCCTTTGCACTGGCTGTGCCCCACACCTGGAATGCTCTCCCTCTTCACCTGTGCTTCCTGGATTCTTTCAAGACTCACCTTCAGGTCCACCTTCTGCAGAAGACCTTCCTGGTGCCCCCAGCTATCGAGGCTTTCTCTTCTCAGGATACATTCCTCCTCGTCTGTATGTATCTCACATGCACGTAGCTATTTTCATGCCTTCTTCCCCATCTATCTCACCTTGTTCTTGCCTCCCCAGAGCACTGGGCCTGGAGTCAGGAGGACCTACTCCAAATACAGTCTCAGATACTTCCTAGAAGTCACCTCACTTCAGCCTGCCTCAGTTTCCCCATGTGTAAAATAAGGGTAATGATAACAGCTCCTCCCAGGGCTATGGTAAGGACCAAATGAGAAAATACGTGTAAAGCACTCAGCACAGAGCCTGCACACGGCCAGTTCTACGTAAATGTCAGCAATTACTACCATTAGGAGTGACCTCTCTGGTCCCTTACCACTTGGAACCTATACTTGAAGGAGCCACTCACCTGAAACAGCAAAAAGAAGGCTACACTTGGAATCAGGGTGCCTCAAATGCACATCCTACCTCTGCCCTTTACACTATGTGACCATGGTCAAGTCATTTCAACTCTGTGCCTCAGTTTCTTCCGGTGTAAAATGGAGACACGGACATCAGCAGCAGCCAGCTTGCAGAGCTGACATGGGAGCTGAGTCAGAGAGCTTCGTGGACTTCAAATCTCAGCATGGGTATTGGTCGGATTGTTACTTCCTTCCTTCAGCCAGGAGGCAGCTCTACCTGAAGAGGCCAGGCTCCGCAGTCAGGGCTCAGGGCCCCTCTGGGCAGCCAGGGCTCAGGGCCCCTCTGGGCAGCCAGGGCTCAGGCCCTCTGGGTAGTCAGAGGTTAGGCCCCTCTGGACAGCCAGGGCTCAGGGCCCTTCTGGGTAGTCAGAGGTCAGGCCCCTGGGGAAGCCAGAGCTCAGGGCCCCTCTGGGTAGTCAGAGGTCAGGCTCCTGGGGCAGCCAGGGCTCAGGGCCCCTCTGGGTAGTCAAAGGTCAGGCTCCTGGGGCAGCCAGGGCTCAGGGCCCGGTCTCAGGCCCCCTGGGCAGTCAGAGGTCAGGCCCCTCTGGACAGCCAGGGTTCAGGGACCCTCTGGGTAGCCAGAGCTCAGGGACCCTCTTGGTAGTCAAAGGTCAGGCTCCTGGGGCAGCCAGGGCTCAGGGACCCTCTAGGTAGTCAAAGGTCAGGCTCCTGGGGCAGCCAGGGCTCAGGGCCCCTCTGGGTAGTCAGAGGTCAGGCTCCTGAGGCAGTCAGGGCTCAGGTCCCTCGGGCCTGGAAAGGCTTCTGTGGGCACAGATCAGGGCCAGTCATGGGGCAACCACCTGAGCAGCAGCACAACCCACTTCAGGAAGTGCAGCCCCGCCCCAATGGCCGCCAGTTGATGATTTATTTTATTTATTTTTTTTTTGGCCACAGCAACCCATGAATCCATGTACAAAAGCCTGCTGAGGTTATTATTAAAAGGAGAGAGAATGCCCACACCCATGAAACCCCAGATTTTTTAAGTTGCAACATAATGTTTTAACCACTAAGGAGCCTAAATTTATCCAGTTAAATCACGAAAAGAAGTTCTCCCTCCTAACAGATTAGCTCATGGCCGGGCCTGGGCACCAATGACCATTTCTGCTAGAAAGAAGGATTTTATTTGAGTTATTTGTGGACTATCCTAGAATTGTTTTTTCTTTAAGGCAGACAGCCATTCACCATCCGATCTGTGCTTCAGTATCCACAGAACCCCTGGCTGGAGACAATGAATTTGGGGAAAGAGAAATTGTCATGAACGGATAATACCCTGAGCCCAGAGCAGAACTGAAAAGGAGAACTAGAAGGTATAGCATTGACTCAGGTGAACACATGCCATCCGTGAGGATGCAGAAGGCACTTTCCCATCTTACAGGACCTCATTTTAAATGCCACTTCTCCCCATACTAACACACGAATGGTATAGGAATTTGGACTGAATGGAATGGAAGGCACCAACGACAGTACTGTGGAAAAACTACTGAATTTGCCCTCAGATTCCTGAGTTCAAATCCTGGCTCTGGTGTAAATATGGATCTTGTTTTTAAATGAAGGGGGTTGAGCTAGATGGCTTTGAAAGTCTCTTCTTCAGACCAAGATCTGTGAGCCCACACAGCCCCTACAACACTGAAGTTTGCATCCTACTTCTTGGTTGGCTCAATGCCTGGCACACAGTAGGCACACCATTAATACCTGCCAACTTGATATGACTTAATTCCTGTGATGAGTCATCCCCTAGACTAAGGCAGGAGCTGCTATTATCTCCACTTGACAGAGAGGGATGCTTGGACATTCTCAGATGAAGTCACTTGCCCAAAGTCCCAGGACTATCAAGTCCCATACAGCCTGGAGGGAAAACATACAAAGGTGGAAGTACCAGTTAAGAGACTGGAAGATAAGTGAAACAAGCTGGCACAAACAATAGAGGACTCTCTCTACAATCCCCAAACCACTTTCCTCGGGACCAGGAGGTAAAAAATGCAAGTCGTTATGCCCATTGATCAGATGGAACAATCTCTGAAAAGAGACATTGTTCAAGCCAAGCCCCTCATCTAGAGAGAAGCAGAAAGGAAGATGGAGAATAGGTCCTCTGCTGAGAGAGCACTGCCCCAGCCTCCAGCCTCTCCCCCTCTCCACGTCCTCCCCTGCACACACTGGCCAAAGTGATTTCTCTTTAAGCACACATCCAGGGCCCAACTTCATTTTCTGCTGACATTTCAGGCATCTCTGAGCATCAAGTGGTCCAAAGGGTGGAATTTGGGTTGGCTCTTGCCTTTTCCCTGTGGTCCAGCCTGGCAAGAGGCCTCGTACTTCCTGTCAGTCTACAGTCTTGAGCTGGCGCTAAGAAGCAGCTTGGCATGTTTTCTATCTGCAAGCGTACATGGTTTTGACATGGTGCTCCCCACTCTTACACTGTGCCCCCTCCTTGCAACTGCATTTTCTCTCCCCTCTTCCTTTACTTGGAGACTATGCTAAGGCTGTCCTCTCATGTTAAGAGAGGCTCTCCCCTTCTCTTCCACCCCAAAGGGCTCAGCACAGGAGCTGCTAATGAAATGTTTGCCACCTAGGGACTTTTGGCAGGACACCTGAACCCCTGTGTTCCATGGCAAAAGTTATGATCAGCTAATAACATTCAATTCAGTAAACATTTATTAAGCACTAATTATGTGCAAGTTATAGGGCTAGGCACTCAGAACTGAGAACCAAAATGTCTCTTTGCTCAAAGAATTTACATTCTACCAGCATGTACATGGGGCAAAGGTGTGGAAGTTAGAGATCAGAACAAGTAAGCCAGTCTGGCTGCCGCACCATTACCCACCTATAAATGGGGACGGCCACACTGCTTATGAGATCATCTGTATCTAGGACTTTGTAACTCTAAGTAAACAGCTTTCAAAGTCTTTTTACACAAATGACTCACATCTGTGCCTCACAACAAAACAGGGAATTGATATAACAAGGATGAAGAGTTTTGTTTTTTGTTTTTTTCTGACTCTTAAGGACATGAACACTGCTACTAGACTGAGGATTCGGAAGGACCTCCAAGGCCAACCTTGTCATCCTTTATACCATTGAGGAAACTGAGTCCCCAAGATGGGAAGGGACTTGCCCAAGGTCACCAGATACAAGTGACATAGCCAGGATATGGCCCCAAGTTCTCTGCCTCCCATGGCACGTTCTCTTTCCCCAGGCAATATGGAACATGAAGAGATTCTCAGGATTCAAAGTCAGGAAAACCTGGATTTAAATCCTGCCTCGGTGATACCTTCTCACTGCGACCCTTAGGAAAATCACTTCTCTCTGGGCCTCAGTTTCCCCTCCAAAAAAAGGAGATATAAATCACAATAGTAGCCACTTAATAGGCCAACAGGGAAGCTAATAATTAATGTACCATGTTTTGCCAATTTTAAACCCCACAGAATTAATGGGGTTAACATTCACACAGGGCTCAGAATTGTGTCTCATTTCCCCTCCCCTCCTCTCCCCCAATTTTAGTTCCCTTTTATATGTGGTCTTCCCACCTGAGAATGTAAACTGGAGGGAGGGGTGGCCAGGGGCTTTCTACTTCCTTCTATATCCCAGAGATTCCTTAATATAGTTTCTGGCACACAGGAAGCACCTAATAAATAATTGCTTGCTACCTGTCTGCCTTGTTCCTGCCCTGTGAGGGAGGTACTATGGGTACAACTGTTCCAGTTTTAGAGATTGCAAACTGAGGCCAGAAAGGAAGCAATAGAAGTAGGAGAAAGCATGCTGACTCTAGAGTCAGAGACTTTGGTGCTTCCTCACTGTTTGATGGAGGCAGCTGGGTGGTGCCGTGGATAGATTCCCCCCAAGTGGAGTCAGGAGGATATGAGTTCAAATCTGACCTCAGACACAGGGTATGTCACTTCAAGCTGTCTGTTTCAGTTTCCTCATCTAAAATGAACTGCAGAGGGAAAGGGCAAACCACTCCAGGATCCTTGCCGAGAAAACCCCAAACGGGAGCCCAGAGAGTTAGACACGACTGAAGAGCAACATCTGTATGACAGTGGTTGTCACAGCCAGATGACTGGCACATAGTAGGTGCTTAGCTGAATGACTAATGGGGGGAAATAGGCTGAAAATCAAAAAGGTGACAAAAACTGTCCAATATGTGCCCAGGAGCCTCCAGGGCGGGGCCTGGAGGGTCTTTGCTCCTTCTACTCCTAAAATGAGAATCAGCCCCAGGGGGAAGGGAATATACCCCCGGCTCTTTGGGCCAGGGCACAGAACCTCAGAAAAGGCTGAGGACAAGCAGAGTGATAAGGCCTCTTTACTTTGCAGATACAGAGATAAACTTACTGAAAACTCAGCATCAAATTCAGAAAAGCCCCCAAACCATTATGGGAGACCCAAGAACAGATACTAAAACCCTGGGCAGAGGCTGGGGGCAGGGAGACCTCCAGCACATTGCCCCCCTTCCACTCCAGCGGCAAGAGGAGGCCCAAACCAAGAGGAGATAAAGCAGGCACTGGACCTGGCCTGGGAAATTGTCCAATACCAATGCAAATCCACAGCAGAACATTCAGACGCAGTGAGTTGTCCAAGGTCACACAGTCAAACAGAGAGATAAAGGGTAGAGGAGAAGCCTACCCTTCCAGACTCCATGGGCCTCAAACCCAAGCCTTTGGGAGGCAGGCACCCAAAGCTTCCAGACAAGGCCAGGCAGCCCCATTGTTTCCCCATACCCTGCAGCGGCAGGCCACAGCTTTTCATTCCCCCAAAGCTACCGTCTACACAAGTAAAATAGTTACCAAGACCTTAGGAACCAGACTTCCCCACACCACTGCTGCCAGCCTCTAGCTCCCTCTGCACGTGTAGACACACTTAGGACAAGCCAAGGGTCTCTGACCAGCACCCTCCCTCCAAGCCCGAGCACACCAGGTGAGCAGGGTTTTGGGGACTTCTCGGGGTTCCTCCTCTGCCAAGTCTGGGAAGGGGGCAGAGCAGGATGCCTCTAGATGGAGGGGCCCAGCAGGGGCTCTCCATATCTAAGGGGAGGGGGGCTGTAGGCACCGAACCAGGGCCACTCGGGACCACAAGGAAAAAGCAGGTGGCCAGAAGTGGGCTGGGCGCCAATGTGGGCTCCTTCCACCTGCGGGTCCTCCTTTCTCCGGCAAAAAAAGAGGAGAGCAGCGTGTAGGGGGGCACGGTGGGTGGTGCTGAGCTCTCCACAGGTGGCCGGGTACCTGGCAGCCAGCTCTGCCCCAGCAGACTGAGTGCCCTGCTCCTTTATTGCCACCCTTTTTGGACTCCGCGGGGCACGCACCTGGGCCACACCCCGTGGCACCTAGGGCCCTCCTCCTGGGGGGCAGCACCCCAAGCAGGAGGAGAGCGTGGGGTGGGCGCGCAGACTGGGGGGCCCCTGGCTTCCCTCCCGGCTCGGCCTCACACCTCCCCGGGACCTCCAGACAAAGGGCCCGGATAGTCCCACTCGGGCACTGGCAGGGGCGGGGGGAGCGTGTGCGGGGGCCACTTGGGGGCTTCCTTTCTCTGAACACCAACCCCAGGGTTCCCGGCCACCGGCGCGGGGAGTCTCAGGCCCACAAGCCAACTTCTGAGCTCGAGTTCGGCCCGGCCCGGCCCGGCTCCTGCTCCCCGCCCCCGGCAGGCAGGCAGCAGGCCGGCCGTCCAGCCGCCGAGCAGGTCCCAGCAAAGTTCTATTGTTTCAGCGCCTTTGCAGCACTCCCCAAAAGTGAATGCCTGCCTATGGGGGATCCCCCTCGGCCGCCGCCGCCGTCCCTGTCCCCAGCTCCAGGCTAGGCTGCGCTGGCCCCGGACGATCGCGAAGCCCTAGCTCTGTCCCGGCGGCCCAGGCCCGGCCAAGCTGGGCCCCAGGAGACAAAGCTTCGGGGCCCCACTCACCTCCCGCTGGAGCCAAGCTGCTGCAGAGGACCAGCAGCGCCAGCGCAGTCTCCATCGTCCGGCCCCAGCCCGGCCCGGCCCGGCCGCCTCACTCGGGCTCCATGGCGCGGCCCGCGGGGGCCCAGGTGTCCGCGCGTCCCCCCGGGCGGGCCGGCCGGCTCCTGCTCGGGCGCCCCCTCCTGCTCCGGCTCCGGCTCGGGCGCCCCCTCCTGCTCCGGCTCCCGCTCCGGCTCCCGCTCCCGCTCCGGCCCCGCCGGCTCCCCAAGACAGCTCGGCTCCCCCAGCGTGCGCTCCTGGCGCCCCTGGCCCCCTCCCCGCGGGCCTCCCCCAAGCCTCCTCCAACCCAGCGGGAGGACGTTCACGAGGAGGAGGAGGGGGAGGAGGAGGGGGGCGGGAGCCCGGGCGGCTCTCCGCCCCCAGCTGCCTCGCCGGCCCCGCCTCCCCGCCTGCCAGCCCCCTTCTAGCGCGCTCTCTTGCGCCCGCCAGCTGCCACCTGCCGGGCCTGTCACCCCGCGTGCGGCGGAGCTCCCCAGTGGACTTGTCTGCTGACCTTGAATCCCAAAGACCCAGATGCCTGTTGGATATCTCAAACTCAACTTATGCCAACTCCCCTCGCAACCCTGCCGCCTTCTTAACTCCCCTGTTACTGTCCAGGGCACCACGCTTCTCTCAGTTCCCCCCTCTCCTCCTTCCCCCCACCACCCCCGATTCCGGTTCCAAAGCTGGACACCACCTCCTCCCTCTCCCCTTCCTCCATAGCCAAGCAACTGGACAGGTTTGCTCCGCTCTGGCTCCTCTGACGGCACTGGCAACCGGCGCTGGCACCGGGGGCAGCCCCTCAGACCTCTGGCTTGTACTACTTCTATGGCATTCTGGGGGCCTGCCTGCAACAAGTCTGCCCTTCCCAGCTGCCAAGGAGATCTTCCTCAAGCTCAGATCTGACCATGTCACCCCCTACTCACAAAACTCCAGCGACTTCCTGGCAGCTCCAAGATTCACTATCATTCAGCCCGTCCTAACCTCACCTCCCTGCATTCATACAAAACTTTCTAGGCCTCTCACATCCCATATCCCACCACACACTCTCCTTTCCAGTCTCCTGGGTGCTCCAGGATGAGATTCCAGGCATTTTCATGGGATCTTCCCCATGCCTGGAATGCTTTCCCTCCTCCAGGCTTCCTTAACTTCCTTCAAAACTTAGCTCCTATCTGCAAGAAGTTGTCACAATCCCTCTTCATATCAATCCTTTCCCCTATTGATTTGGGCCCAGTCTTCTGTCCAGTGGGGTCTCTGGCTAGGCTCAGACTGCCCAATGAATTCCTTGAAAGATCCACAAGGGGGACTTGGGAATGCTAACAACACGTGAGCTACACCCCCTATACACACACCCACAGGCACAAATGTACTCTGGCTAATCAGTGAGCCATCAGGCAGTCAGTCTTTATTTATTGCTTACTTTGTGCCAAGCACTGTGACAATCCCTGTCCTGTCCAGGGAGGAGCCTGATTGGTGGGTGGAGGGCTGAAGGTGGCCCTGCCCACCCTGGTAGGTAGCAAGGCCTCCTGGGCTCTTTTAGGATTACTGTAAACACCTGGCCTTCTTGGATCATCTGGATTGGCTGCTCACCGGCTGCCTCCTTTTACTGGGCACGGAACTGGCTCAGAAAGAGCACTCCAGGGAGCCTGGATTCGAAATCAAGTTCTCTCTCTTCCAGTGCAGGGCTTTTACTGAGGCTCCAGGGCCTCCCCTGAACCTCTGTCATCCTCTGCAACCTGAGCCCTCCCCCTCCAACCCCTCTGTCTATGCCCTTTCTCCCTCTTCCCCTCCTCCCCCTTCTGGGCCTCTACCTTCCAGTCAAACTGGCTTTCTAAGTGTGCCTCGCCTGGGACACTCACCCGGAGCAGCTCAGCAACTGTCAGCATCAGCGCTGGCTGGGTGCTGCCCCAATGCTCTACTACCTCACCTCCCATCTTGGAATCCCTAGTTCCCTTGACTGCCTGGGCAGAGTAAGTACCAGGCCATCTCCTACAGGAGACCTTTCTCCATCCCCTCAGCTCAAGAAAATCTTACATCTTTTACTGCATCAATTTTTGTCCATGTTTGTAGGCATATATGTAAAATATAAGGTCACAATATATGTAAGCTGTGTGAACTCGGATCTCTTTGCATCTCAAGCACCTGCTGCATCTGTGCCCAGCACACAGTAGGCATTTCATAAGTGCTGATTGAATGATGTGAACAAAGAAATGCTCAAGAGGATGACTGAAAATGTTTAAAGAGAAATCTGGGAACTCCCCCAAAAGAGAATGCTCTTTGAAACTCAGAATCTCCCAACTGGAAGGAGCCTGGGAGGTCACATAGTCCTGCAAGGATGAGGATCCACAAGGAAGGTAGAGCAGGAGCCAGAAGTTTGAACCCTGAGTATGCCTGAGATGCTGACAAAACGTTCAATTAGAAATGGTCAGGAGGCTGTTGATATCACTGAAATGGAGCTCAAGAGAGACAAGGAACAGATATAGAGGAACCATCTGTGCAGAGAGAATAACTGGTGAGGGAGAGAGAGAAAGAGGCCCTGGGGCACAGCTTCACTCTGGAGCCAATTCGGGCAGCCTCAGTTTCTTTGCCCAGGAGTTTGGTTTTGAGCCAAGTGGCCCAGGGCTTACAATGCTAGGCAACGTGGTAAAGACTGAGAGAAGGGAAGGACAGAATTAGAAAATGATTCATCTTTCCTAAAGTGAGGCCATACAGTCCCTTCAGTAGTTCATTGATCATGAACTCCCCCCTCCTCCTTCCCTCCTTTCCTCTCTCCCTCCTTTCTTTCCTCCCTCCTTCTTTCCTTTTTTCCTTTCTTCCTTCCTTCTTTCTTTTGTTCTACATCTACCTGATTCAGGAAGGAGTCTGTGTCTATGGGGTCCTTGGGGAAATACAGACTTCACAAGTCATCAACCCAAGAATTGCTTTCTGAGGAGGTGGAGGAGGGATATATTTGAAAATGAAGGGCTCTAGCTAGGAGCAGTTCTGTGATTTCATTGGTAAAGAGCATTGTCTAAACCAGAGCAGGACGCTCCCTTTACCAGCACAAGCTCAACACCTTTTCTGTAACGTAGTCTTCTTAGTGAACTGCCCAGGATACTAAGAGGTTCGGCATCTCACAGCCAGAATGTGTAAGAAATGGGACTTGACTTGATCGTCTCACACAAAAAATAGCCATAACATTCTTTAATTAAAAATAATAGCTGGTGTATATGTAAAAACACTTTAACAATTAAAAAGTGACCTATGGGCATTTCCTTGTTGCCCAAACCCATGAGGTAAGGGCTTCAGATCTCGTTAGCTCCATTTTACAGAAGAAAACACTGAGCTTCTCTGACACTGGAACCCAGTTAGCACATGCCTGGGGCATTCTCTGAATCCAGGTCTGGCCGATTCCCAATCCCGTCTTCAGTAGGTGAAGCTTTGAAATGTAAAGAGTATGTTATGGGGGGAGGGGGGAGGGATGAATGAGATGGCTCCTTTCAGTCTAAACACTTGAAAATGTTATGACTTTCTTTTCTTTTCTTTTTCTTTTTTTTAGGCAGTTTAGCATTAACAATGGGACACAGGGAGGAAAAGTTCATTTGACTGGTAGAGGTGAGAGACTCTTAGTTCTTTCTTTGTCCCCTGCTGGGCTGCTGTAGACAAAACAACTGGCCTCCTGGGCTCTCCGGATAAGTAGCCCTATGGGCCCTGCCCCCATTCACATCTGATTGTTGGGAATTCCTGGAATTATACAGTGCCACTGGATTAGGGGACTGGGATTGGAACCTGAGGAACAGAGCTGGCTTTATGTAGCTCAACAAATGGTTTTAGCCCTTGATCCCCAAGTCATCAAGACCAAAGAGTGTCAACAAACTAGATGGCAGCAGGCTGCCCCAGGATCCTGTTCCCGAAGATGCTCTCTATCTCTCTATCCTTAGCCAAAGCCTTGGTGTACAGGACCCTCCCTCAGGGAAAAGAGCAGTGATCAATGGAAACCCAATTTGAGAGAATTTCCCATCGATGTCATGAAAAGTGAACCCTGGCTATGGAGTTGGAATCAGAGAGGTTCCCTTCTCCAGCTCTCGGGTTTCTCTTTTGTAAAATGAAAGGGATGACTAGATGACCTCAACAATTCATTCTAGTGCTAGTGCCAATGTTATAGCTGCGAGCATTATAGTCCAAGGACCTAGCCCCTCTGCCTCTACCTGTGAGACTCCTGCCCTTCTCTGGTCTCAGTTGCTTCCTCAGTGAAAATGAAGGACTTCAAGGATCTCTAAGGCCTCTCCCATAAGTAGCTCGATGACTCTAAAATCTAGAATCTTGCCCATGTACCTGACAAGTTTGGAAAATCTGCGTCCAAAGATGAGCCCTTCTACCAAGGTGATTTGAGTATAGACTCCTTGAAGGATATCCCCTCTGCCAAGGCCAGTGCCACAGAACAACAGACTGAAAGCAGCAGAGGGATCTCTGCCCTTTGTTCTAGGATGAGTCTTAGCTGTCAGAGCCAGTGGCTCTGGGCTGGCCAGGTGGATGCTCTTCTGGCCCTGTAGGAGACACAGCATTGCTTCAAACCAAGTCTGTCTCCAGAAGGACCTCCCTAGAGGTCACAGAGCTAGATTTGGAAGGAACTAGTTCAACCCCTCATTCTACAGATGATGAAATTCAGATCCAGAGGCCCAGGACTGTGTACATGGTGTCAAGGCCAAGGTTGCAGTCAAGTCCAGAAGTCCTTGTGAAGCACTTTCTATGTATATAAATACAAATAAAAGAAGGCCCGCCCTGCCCTCAGGGAGCCTCTGTTCTACTCGGGGATGCCCCCTCATAGAGCAGGGGAGAGTGGAGGCACCTGGTGAAGCAGTCCCGACAATCTGGGGAGCTGGAGAGGAGCGGGAGAGAGAGAGCATGACTGGCTCAGGCACTTCCTTGGACTGAATTTCTCAGAGGAACTCCCCAATCCAAGGAGGGAGCCCCCTGGGTCAGAGACATCTTCCAGGGAGAGAAGACTGCCCCGGCAGAGAGGACTGCACAGTCAGGCCCTGAGCTGGGAGAGGAAGGACAGGGACTGCCTCCCTTTTGACTTCGTACCCCAGCCCCTAGAACAGCATTTGAGACCTGCCTGGAATTTCAGAAAACCGAATAATAGTTGTTTAGTCATTTTTCAATTGTGTCTGACTCTGTGACTCCATTGGGGGTTTTCTTGGCAAAGATAATTCAGTGGTTTGCCATTTCCTTCTGCAGCTCATTTGACAGATGAGGAAACTGAGGCACAGAGAGTTAAGTGCCATGTCTAGGGCCACACAGCTAGTAAGTGTCTGAGGTCAGATATGAACTCAGAAAAGGGAATCTTCCTGACTCCAGGCCAAACAATCTATCCACTGTACCACCTAGCTGCCCATAAAATTTAAAATTATTTTAAAAATACATGGCTACTGTGGAAATGTTTTGCATCACTGCACATATATAATCTGTGTCAAATCGCTTACCTTCTCAAGGAGGGAGGGAAAGATTTTGGAACTCAAAATTAAAAAAATAAATATTTAAAAAAATCTTTGTTTCTATGTAATTGAGAAAAATAAACATTAAACATTATTAAAAATTAAAAATGCACTTGGTTGAGCCAGGTCACCACCTACCTCCCATTGGGAGAGCTCCTTCAGTCTACATTCGCCCGTATACATTCTCCTAGATACACCTTCTCTGATGTCTGTTTTACCTCCAGTTTAGATAGATGGAGTTTTTTGACTAAGTGCTATGTGTGTTCATTGTGCAACTGGTATTTGGAGGGAAAGGGGTGAATCTTTGGGCACAGAGTTTGGGGCCCTCTTTCCCTCCATTTAGTGAAGCAATGTCTTCTTTTTGATTCATGCATAAATTGGATTTAAGTGAGGCACACTTGCATGAAGTCATCAGCCTCACTCTCTCCTCCAGAGTCATCATATCCAGTGATAGTACAAAGTTAAGACAACTGGCGATGGCTCAGGATGCAGTGGATGACCTTGGTTTCTGGTGTCTAACCAAGCCCAAAGCACTCCACATCGCCGGCTTCATGGCCGTTGGAACAAATTGTTCTCATCCACCCAGTCCACCAGGGGAAGTCTTCACATGCTTGGGGCAGACACCCCCTTAACTCACCAATGGGTTTGAGAACCCTTGGTTACCCTAAACCTGGTTTGACCTGTCTGCCAAAAATGGTTTACCAGGGTGTGGCTTCTGTGCTTGCTGCAGCTTCTTGGAGCCACAGGTGAGAGTCAGGTAGAACAGGTGGAGCCCAAAGGTGGAGAGAGCCCCGAAAAGGTTTGGTCAGTCATCACACCAAAGGCACTGAACCTCCCTGAACACACCCTACACCTCACTCCCAATGTACTTCATGCATAAACAATACATAAAGAGTAATCAGAAGTTGGCTTGGCCCTGGTTCAGGGCTGGGAAACCTGCCGCCTTGTGGCCACATGTGGCCTTCTAGGTCCTCAAGTGGAGCCTTTTGACTAAGTTTTATGTAAGAAATCTTTTCATTAATGGGATATATTCTGTGAAGTTTGAATTTTGTCAAAGGGCCCCACTTGAGGGCCTAGAAGACCACATGTGACCTTGAGGCCACAGTCAGTTTACAGCTCTTAGACTTACTACATTTAAGGATGGATATTGTCTGAGGAGGACAGAACTGGCAGCCTCTGGCCCCAGGCCCTGGGCCCAGCCTCCTTCTTCCCCTCCCAGCAGGAATTAAAGTCTCCTTTGTAGAAGATGGGGGGAGAAGAGGCAGATCAGAGACACTGGTTCTGCTGCCTACCACCCTCACTCCACACACAATGCTGTGGCACTGCTCTGGCTCTATTGGGCCCTTCTCACAACAATCCTGGGAAGGAAGTGCTCTTATTGTCCCCATTGTATAGATTCTGAACCCAAGGCTAAAGGCCAGTAAGTGACGTGCAGAGGGTTGTGAAGCTAGTAAGTACTTGAAGCAGAATCTGAACCCAGGTTTTCTGATTCTGAAAGCCAGCCCTCCATGGACTACACCACCTAGCTGCCAAGTTTATTATTTCCTGCCCTGGAAAGGCATTGTGGGGTTTTGGTGGTAGCTAAAGAATTGGCCTGACACTGTGGGAAAAACTGGGTCCACTTCCAATTCATCTTGGCTGTGTGTCCATGGACAAATCATTTAATCTCTCAGTCTATCCTGAGAAGGTGCCATCCTTCATTGGTAGAGGGACTGTCCTCCCCAGGGAGTCCCCTATACCAGTGAAATCCCAATTCCAGTCCCTATCTATCCCATATCATTCTCATTTGACCAAGTAAATGACTACTCCAGGGTCCCCCAACTAGGTTGCCAGACTCGGGGGAGGGGTGTTAGGATGAGAAGCCTGGAATGTAGTAGGTACTTAAGAAATGTTTATTGGTTGTACCCACCCTTCAGCTACCAGAGGATCCCCTGAGGTCCCTTCAACTTGAGACCCTCCCCTAGGCCTAAACTATGCTACCCTAGGAGCCTGGGAACAGGAAGCCAGAAGGCCCCTTGGGAAAGATAAGGGGACAAATAGGTCAGGTGTTCCATGTTCCCCACTCAAGGGTTCCAGATTAAACCGTGAGAATTAAATCCCAAAAGGGCACATACAAAAGTTGGTTTGCTCAGTAAACTGGGAACGAGGAGGAGCCAGGGAGGAACCTGGTCAGCTGTCCTGACTGCGGTAAGGGGAGGGGCCTCTGGGGTTTGGAGGTAGCTGGTGAAAACTGGCTTAGGGCTTGGCCACCTTTGGGTTTGTCGGCTTCTGCAGGGGACTGAAAGGCAGGCATGACTGGCCCCCGGGTAGGAGGGAAGGAGAGGAGAGGGGAAAGCCCAGGAGGAGGCCACTGGAGTCTAGGCACTTGAGTCTACTAATCCAACCCTCTCCCCTCTTCTCCTGGGCCCAAGGCCTCCTCTAGACTCTAGTCGGATTAAGGAAGAGACAAAAGGTACTGAGATCCAAAGCAGTTGTAACAACGCATTTACAGAAAGAGAACAGAGCAGAAGTAAGCCCTAATTGAGGGCTGCCTGACCAGCAGTGGTCAATACTCCTAAAGTCTTCCAGCCTCCAGTGTTGTCTCTGAGTGATCTATTAAATCCTCACAACAACCTTGGAAGGCAGGTGCTGTTATTATGCCCATTGAACAAATGGAGAAACTGAGGCTCAGAGAGGTGTGCCATGGTTAGTCCAGCATCATATAACCAGTAACTGCCTGAAGTGGGGTGACACCTTCTGACTTGAGCTGAAGTGGGATGAGATCGCCCCATGGTCCACCCTGGCTCATTCAGAAACTGCTTCCTTTGACACCCAGCAAGATGGCCCCCACAAACACAACAGTCATTTCTTCAAGGTTTACATTTCCCACCCCCACCCTCCGAGAGAGGTCAAGCTGGATTTGCTATCTCCATACTACAGTTCAGGAAACTGAGGCTCAGAATGCTTAAGTGACTTATCTAGGGATACCCACCCAGATCTTCTGAATCCAAATTGAGTCCCCTTCCCCTGACCCACAATGCCTCCACAGAAGCCACTTTCCTCAGAATGCCTCATGGTTCCTCTTTTCTCACTCCAAACCTTCTCCATCTGCTTCACTGAGCCTAAAATGTCTTTAACAGGTGAAACATTTCAGATAATAGCTGAAAATCCAATAGCCTAAGAAAGGTAAAATATTGGTTTAAGTTAACACAAAAACATTGATTTAAGTTAGTACAAATGGCTAATGTCACCTAGTCTCCTGGAAACACATTTAATAAAGAGAAAGATGGCAGAGGGGGTTGAGCCCATGGATGGAGGGGACAGGAAGAGACAGAGCCATAAAGGAGGTGGGGGAGAGAACTGAAGATATGTGCGCTTTCACAATTTTTTTCTGAAAGGGAAGTCCTGAACAAAAGTTGAGTATTCTATTAACATTATTCTGGTCAGTCAGTCAACAAGCACTTAATTAGTTTAACTAATATTAAGTGTCTACATGCTAAATGTGACTGAAAAATGACTGGGCAACAATAAAATGATGTCAGACCCTGTGCTAAATGCCATCACAACCAATCTCACCCTACACCCACAAAATGGGGGCAGGGAGCATCTTGGTATATGACTGATGGGACTACTGGTACTAACTTTTTGGAGAGTGGACCAAACACTATAAATTCATACAAATTTTACACATGTTGACTTTGCTATTCCATTGCTGAGACTTGATTCTAAATATCTCATGAAGGGGAATGAGGAAAAGATAAAAAGCATTCATATCTCTATTTTTTATTTTTTTAATTTTAGAATTAGTCATGTGTCCAGAGATCTGTGGTTTAGAGCCATGGAATGGAGCTAGACAAGAGGGGAAAACCCCACAGCTATGAAAAGAATCTCACACCTACATAGCTAGTCCTCTCCTGAACTCCAGGCCTTCTACTCCACCTGCCTATTGGACAGCTCCACCAGGGAACCATAGGGCACCTATCTCCAATTCAACATGACACAGGCAGAACTAGGATCTTTCCTTTCTAACATTTCCCTCTTCCTAACTTCCTTTTCCTCTTCAAATCCTTCCACTTTTCTTCCATTCTCTCCCCATCCATCCAAACACTCAGGTTTTCAACACTGGTGTCTTCTATAACTCTTCTGTCCACCTCCCTTCCTCCATCATATCCAAGTAGACACCAATCCTAGCTCTAAAACGCCCTTCTCTAAACAGCTCTTATCTAGGCCCCCCTCACCCTTGTCTGGATGACTGCAATGACCTAATCATTGTCCCTTGCCTCCAATTTCTCTCCTTTCCTGCCTGTCTTCCACAAACCCACCTCCCTTAAATAAATGTGAGCACAGCTCCCCCTTGTTCAAGAAATTCCAGAGGTTTATATTCAGACAAACTGATCTGTTTGTATATAAATCTCTTCACAATCTGACTCCAGCCCAATTTTTTCTTAATGTAACCTGGGGCTCAAGTATTCTTCTCAGTGGTGGAGAGAACTTTTATTCAATTCTGGTGATTTGTACCTGAATGAGTATCTGAGTTGGTGGAGAGCTTGAAAGAGGAGAGATCTTGATCTGGCTTTCATCTTTGAGAACTTTATATGGTTCCTCCTCAGAGATAGGTCCCTAGAAAGAGCTTTGGGAATGAACCAACACAGGGAGGAGCTGGTGCCTTGAGCATGTTCCTATTCCAAGACTGCCTCACTACAGGCTTGAGAATTTCCTCTTGGGTGAGATCAGGGAATTCTGTCTATCTACTTTGTTTCTGTCTCTCTATGTTTCTCTTTTGTTCATAGTAGAAGAACTCATTCATTCTGTTTATTGTCTAATATAGTCTAATCTGTATGACTTTCCTGATTTTATCATCAGCTTGGACAAATAGGTTTATTTGTTAATCCTTAAGTGTAACTGACATTTGGTGGGAAGAAAGTTAAACCCTTTCAATATATCTTGGGGTACTCCTTCATTAAAGGAGTAGGGAGGAATGTATCTTGAACCTAAAAACTATTTCCCCTAGACTAACAATACTTAGGGTGGCAGACAGATATAATTCTACCCAGTACCCCCTCTCTGAAGAGAGCAGAGAGTAGCCAGCCTCATGTCCCCCATCCCCTGCTCACTTTCTGGCAAGACTCAAAATCCTACTTGAAAAAGGGTGGATCAGAAAGTGAGTGCCTTACATGTAAATAGAATACTTGCTTCTTTGAATAAAAAAGCGGGGGAGGTGAATGGGAGAACTCTAGAAATATGTATTCAAGTTTTCCTTTGAGCTGCATGTAGACAGACTTGGGGGATGCCCATATAACTCACAGACAACATATATATCTTACATTAAATTTTCTTTTATATTATGAACTCAATAATCAACACAAACAAAGCATTGCACTATATGAATGAAGAACCAAGAAGAGAACTGTCCACAAAAACAGGAACTTCTGTTATGTGGAGTTTGGGGGGTTTTCAAGTGTGTTAAACTGAACAAGATAGTCACAAAGTTGCCATGTCTATTTGTGCTCCCTTTTGAAATCTCCTTGTGTATTCTTATTTTATTCGTTCTTCTGCATCTCTGTTCCTCCCTAATTCATTCCTTATCCTCATAGAAGCCCTTCCTTGAAACAAAGATCAAGCCCTTTCCAGCCTTATTTCACACTCTTCTTTTCTTCACATTCTAACTACCAGTCATTTGACTATCCTGGCTCTCCATCTTCTGTGGCCGGATCATTTCTCATGCCTGGAACGCATACAGAGCATCCTTCACTTCCTCCAAAGCTCCACTCACAGGCTACCTTCCAAGAAGCCTTTCCTAAGTTGTTTGTGCTTGTTAAGCCCTTCTATCATCAGTGCCTTGTACTTTCTTGAACTACCATGTACTGTGTGTCTCTGTAACCCCATTAGAATTACAGGCTCTTGAGCGGAAGGTCTCTTTTGTTTTTAATCTCTGTATCTACAACACTTAGACCAATGGCTAGAACATAGCACATGGTTTAAACATATTGAACTGAATGGAGTAGAAGGAAACATAAAAAGAGATAGGGTACGATGCAGAGTGAGATCAGACCAATAGTAATTGTAGAACCTTATTAACTATAACTTTCTGAAAAAATAAAATCCAAGGCATTCCAACCTTCCTAAGTACATAGAGAGACTCAGAAGAAGGTGCGGAGCAGGTGGATTCTTTTGGTTTTTGTTTACTTAAAAAAGTGTGTCCTGTAATATAATTTGTCCTATTAACTCAAAATGCAAATTGTTCAAGTTTAGAATTTTATTTAACAATTTAGTCACATTGGATTTATTTTTTCCATTGAGAATATTAAGTTTAGAAGGAAGAGGGAAATGAGAAAACATAGGAGAAAGGAAAGGAGGAAGATAAAAAAGAATGAGGAAAAAGAAGAGGAGGAGGAGAAAAAAGAAATGGAAGTAAGAGAAGAAGAGGAGTGGAATAGGAGATGAATAGAAGGAGGAGGAAAAAGAGGAAAAGAAAAATTGGAAGAGAAAGGGAAAGAAATACAAGGGGAAGAAGTAGGAGAAGGAAAGGATGAGGAGAGAAAAGGGAGAGAAAGTAGTAGGAGAGGGGAAAGGGGGAGAAGGAAGGGAAAGGAAAAGAGGAGCTGGAGGAGAAAGAGAAAGGAAAAAAGATAAAAGAGAAAGAAAGAGGAAGAAAAGGAAGGGGAAAAGAAAGGAGAGAAATCCTCCCTTATAGATATGGGTGTTTTTGTCTGTGTAGTTAAGTTAGAATGAAGTCAGTGTCCATGGCCATGCATCTAATTGACAAAGTTGATCAACTCAGATGGGCACTATGGGAGTGATGGTTCACCAAGGTCCCTTCCAAGCCAGTACTGAGCTATTTAGGAATCACAGTCTAAACCAGGGGTGGGGAACCTGAAGCCTTGAGGTCACATGCGACCCTCTAGGTCCTCAAGTGTGGCCCTTTGACTGAATCCAAATTTCACTGAACAAATCCCCTTCATAAAAGGATTAGATTCTAAACTATGCCCGTTCATGCCCTTCCCTACCATCTGACACTCAGGTCCAAGAGACATAGGACCGTTAGGGAGAGGTGTCTTGGGAATACCACATGTACAAAGCATTAGTTCTGCTAGACAGTAACTGCCAAAAAGGAGGAGTGTGTAAATCATAGCCCTGAGGAATAAGCAGGTATGAACAAAGTTGTTAGACACTGCAGCCACAGAGACCAGCATTTGTCTGCAAGGTAATAAATACAGTGAGAGTGGGCTAGAGGAGGGAAGGGAGGGAGAAAAATTTGGAACTCAAAATCTTGTAAAAATAAATGCTAAAAATTGTCTTGACATGTAATTGGGGAAAAAATAAAATCCTATTAAAAAAAATGAAAATGGATTGACCTATGGGGACCTGTCCTCAAAGAATGTGCAGATATTCCCTGTCTAGCTCCTCACAGAGGTGAGGACAGAGATGAATCATATAGTGGAAGATACATGAGATGAAAAGGGAGAGAGGAGGAAGCTCTTGGTCAGTGTCCTCACTTGTTCAGTGAAGGATGAGGCAAGCTTCTCAGCAGAGAGAGATTTAAGGTGGAATGACAACGTTTGGAAAAGCTGATCTGGTGAATGGGAATGCAAATCCATTTGGAATGTGTTAAAGCATTGCCTTGCTGCAGGTTGGACCCCACTGAGAATATGTAACACAAATTGTAGTGGACCTAAAGGAGATTATTTTGAGTTAAATCTAGAGAGGTAGGTGGAGCAAGATTATGAAGGCAGTGTAGTTAGATGACTAACCTAGGAGGGTCACACACCTAGTAAGTCTCTGAACTGGGATTTGAACTCAGATGCTCTTGAATTCAAGTCCAGGATGCCCAGCTGCTTTCTCTAGGAATCTATACTTCATCATAGATGCAATGGGAGTGGTATGAAGACATGAATCTTGGAACAGTTCTTTTGGTAGCTGTGTGAGTTACAGAGGGGAGAAGCTGGACTCAGGGAGATCAATTGGGAGAATGTTTCAATACTTTAGACAGGAGATGAGGAGATTTGAAGTTGGATGAGTGCACAGAGGGGAGGAGAAATATAGAGGTGAGGAAGAAAGAAGTCAAGGATGACTCCAAAGTGAGGAATCTGAGATACAGGGAAGATGGAAGAGCCTTCAGCAGAAATTGGTTTGGAAGAGGGGATGTCTTATTTAGGACATGCTGAGTTTAGGATGCCTGTGAGACATCCAGGAGATGTCCAGCAGTTAACTGACAACAAATATAGAATGTAGAATTCCAGAAAGGCTAGGGCTGGATACATAGATTGAGATTTGGGATTCATCTGCATAAAGATAATAACTGAACCCAGGGGAACTGAAGAGACAGAGCACCGAGAAAGAGAAGAGACCTCCATGGAGGAGACTCACATTTAGGGGGTAGGGAATAGATTATGATCCAGTAAAAATGACAGAAAAGAAACATTTAGAGAGACAGGAAAAGAACCAAGGTCACAAGGTCACAAAAGCTATGGAAGGAGAGAGGGTTGAAGTCAAAGGGGAGGATGGTCAACAGTATAAAAAACTGAGCGAAGTTCAGTAGAAAGAGGGCCATTGGGAGAGCTGTTTCATTGTGACAGAGGGATCAGAAGCCTCAAAGAGGTTAAAAGAGTGGAGGGAGGGTGAGGAACTAAAGGTTCTTTTCTAGAGCATTAGTGAAATGGAGGAAGTATAGCAGACAGGGTGATGGCTTATGTGGATGGTTGACTGAGTCAAGTGATAGTTCTTTCTTTTTATGGATAAAAGACTCGTGGGCATGCACAGACATCTACAGCATCCCAAAGGTGGAACGGACTTTGGAGGCAACTGGTCTAACCTGGACCTGAACAAGAATCCCCTCGACACCATCCCTGACAAGTAGTTCTGCAGCCTATTTCAAGCCCTCCACTGTATACCAGGCATCCCCATCTTCCCTGGGACATCTCTATTTGTTCAGTTGTTCCTTGCATTGAAGAAAAATTCTCCCACTAATTCTCCAGTTACCCTCCAAAGGTCCCTCCAAAGGATTTAGATGCAAAATTCTTTCGTTGAGAATTGTTGTTTGTCATTCAGTCATTGGAGTTGTGTCTGTTTTTCCATGGCCTTATTTGAAGTTTTCTTGTCAAAGATACTGGAGTAGTTTGCCATTTTCTTCTTCAACTAATTTCACAGATGAAGAAATTGAGGCAAACAGTTTAAGTAACTTCCCCAGAGTCACACAGCTAGTAAGTGTCTGAGGCCAGATTTGAACTCAGGAAGATGAGTTCAAATGAAGATGAGTCTTCCTGACTCCAGGGCCAGTGCTCTATCCACTATGGTGCCATCTACCTTCCTCTATGAATAAGTAGAGTCCAACACGGATTTTTTTCATATACTTGTTGCTCACAAAAACACCGTGTTCACAAGGATGTTTCAAGTACTGCACATCAAATGAAAATTTTCTAAAAACAAAATAACTGAGGTTCTTCCAGCAGTCAATCTTCAAAAAAGTACAATTAAGCAAGATCTAGTTAAACAATTATTTGTGTGACCCCATGACTTAGCTATTTCAATTCTGTCCTCTAGCAATCTTTTACTTTGGTCCTTTTTATTGGACAGGGAAGTCTGTGTTCATCCTTCACTTTCAAAGAAGACCATGACATCACAGAAATGATGACATGACTTGTACTTGACTTTCTTTTCTGTGAGAGAGGGCTGTGCAAGGTCACCAACCTCACTTTCTCTTTCTGAGGGCAGAGACGATGGGAATTTACAGCACATGGAGAGGTCCAGTGTTCAGGAAGAGGGAGGCAACAATCCCACTGTCCTCATCAGAGGACAGATGGAATCTTATGTTCAGTTTTCGACCAGGCCATCCAAGGATCAAGGATGTTGGGAGCTGAGGCTATTGGCAATCTTCTGGTATCTGGAGGACTCTTATAAGGAAAAGGGTTTGATTTGTTCTGCATGGTTCAGGAGGAACAGCTAGAAGGAATTGAGGGAAACTTTAAAAAAGGGACAGATACAAGCTGAGGATGCCGTGTAGATGCATTTCCTTCCTCCTTTTCCACCCCTACCTCTGAGGATAGTAATCAAAACCACTCTGCCATTCCTAGAGAGGATCACAGACAGGACCTGGACTTAGAAGATCATACCAATCAACTGCTCTATGACTCTTCACAATCCATGTGACACTCCCAACCATAAGATCCCACCATAGCTACCACTCCCCTAGCAATAGTCTTCCCCTATAAACTCATTAAGGGCAACTATGTTCTTCCTGCTTGTATTTCTATCTCCAGCACTCAATACTTTTTCATTCACTTACAAAAAACCTAATAGTCACAGTCAACCCAAGGTGAGATGGGCTGCCTCTGGAGAGGTTGCTTCTTACTGGAGAAATTTCCAAGGAGTGGCTGGATTACCCTTTATCATAGAAGGTAAATTGGTTGAACTAACTCAAGATCAAGACTGGCCTATTATTCTACAGGAGGAGAGATGTGGGTTAGATAACAGAAAAAATAGGTAAATTTATAGCTGATTGAATGGCCAGACCTCCAAAGAGTAGTAAGTTAAGGCTTAATGTCACCTTGGATGTGACTAGTGTAGAGCTCCAGGGTTCAAGTGTTGGCCTTGCACTATTCAATAGTTTACTAGTAATTTGGCTCAAGGGATAGAAGGCAAACTCCTTAAAATTGCAGATGCACAAAGGGCTGGATGGATGGCTAGTACAGGGGATGAAAGTCAATATCCTAATACATTGCAACTGTTTCCAGCATTTAGCCAGACCTAATAAGACAAAATTTAATGGAACTTGCCTCAAAACAACCAGCCTCACCAGTACACGATGAGGGAGGCTGAGGTGGAGAGCAATTTGTCAGGCCATGGGAAAGGACTACAAGCTTACCAATCAGTGAGATAGGACAACTGAAAACATCAGATGCTTTGGGTGTGAATTTGAGTCACTGTTACAAGACAGTATTCCAGTCTAGGAAGGTGATATTATCAGGAGCATTGTTCTCGGTTCTGGGTACTACATTAAGATTAAGAAGGGCATTGATGGACAGATAAATGTCAGCTATTATACATAAGCTGGAAAATGTCCCAAAGAAGGCAACCAGGAGGGTGAAGATGCCTACCATATCCTGAGAGTTGAAGGTTAGGGGGATTTTGAGAGGTAGCTAGGTTGTAGTGGAGTGTGGAGGCAGGAAGAACTCAATTCCAATCCTGCCTAAGATTCTTCCTACTCATGTGACCTAGGGAAAGTCATTACACATCTGACTGCCAGTTTCTTCATTTATAAAATAAGGATAGCACTTCCCTCAAAGGGTTGTTTTGAGGATCAAACGAAATACATATAAAGCTCTATGAATCTTGTAGTGCTATCTCAATGCTATGATTACTATTTTGGTCTGAATAAAGTGGGCTTGGGGGGAAGGGAAAGTGGAGGAGACACAATCACTGTACTTCAAAAGCTTCCAAGCAGAAGAGGAATCCCTCTTGTTCTTCTTAAGCCCCAAAGAGCAGAGCTAGACACAATAAGTAGAAAAGGTGAAGACATTAAGATTTGACATAAGAAAAAACTTCTTAATGATCAGAGCTATCCCCAACTAGAATAGTCTGCCCAGAGAGGGGGTGGGTTTCCCCTCACTGGAGGTCAAGCAAAGGGTTAATGACCACTTAGCCAGGAACCTTATAGAGAGGGTGGTTGACATCATGCCCCATGTCAAAGAAAAATACTAACGCAAAAATTGTACTCTACATTCTTAGGCTTATCTGCCAGAAACAATTTTAATTTATTTAACACTGATCTAAATAGCCAAACATTTCTAGCTTGAAGAGGTGTTCAACTTGCACAGTCCTCCATATCCTCCAATATAATTGCCTCATGCCAATTTCAGGTAACATTTATAAGACTCTTGAACAAGGAATAGATTACAATATGTAAAATACAATTTGAGTTAATATCCTGGAATGGTTGAATAACAATAGCGGTCTTCCTGGATCACACAAAGAGACCTGCTCAGAGTAACAAAAGCCAATAGTCTTTTTTTTTTTTTTAAGTGTTAGGCTAGGTGGATCTTGCCTCCTCCGGGTGGGTAGAGTTAATTTGTCAAAAGGATGGGTACCACTTGTAATGTATTTCCTTAAGAAATCTTTCTTTCTTCAACCAACCACCCATCTTTCAAAGAGTTTTTCCAAGAATTTGGGAGTTTTTTGGAAAATATAAATATCCCATCTTAAGATTTCTAGAGAAATTTAAAAGGAAGTTTTTAATATGCTTTGACGTCCACTTCCTTCTTCCGGTATAAGTTGAACAATATCTCCCTGGAAGTCACTTCCAACTGTGACTCAGTGATCCTTCATTTATTAAAGTTATAAAGCCACTGAGTATTCCTTGGATGCCAAAGCATTTAAAGTTCAAAATAATCGGAAATGAAAGCTACAAAACTGGAACATGAACAAATGAAATATCCTTTTAAAATCAAAGAAGACACTAGATGGTACAGTGCATAGTGTACTGTGCTGGACTGTGAGTCAGCAAGACCTGAGTTCAAATCCAGCCCTCCAGACACTCAGTAGTTGTATCAAGTCATCTAGCCTCATTCAGCCTGTTTCCTCATCTGCAAAACGAGTGATAATAACATTGATCTTACAAGTTATTGTAAAGATCAAATAATATTTGTAAAGCACTTAACACAGTGACTGGCCCTAAATGCTACAAAGGAAGGAAGCAAGCATTAATATGGTAGGTACCATATTAATGCTTGCTTGCTTCCTTCCTTTGTAGCATTTAGAGGTGACTGGACCTTTAAACAACACCTAAACCAATTTTCTTGTTACCCATCAAGAAAATGAGATACAGAGAGGTTACTAACCTGCTCAAGGTCACAAAAGGAGTAAATAGAAGAGCTGGGACCACATCTAGGTCCTCTGACTCAAAATCGTCTACTTTCCTTCTACTCTACCCCTTGCTGACCTTTAGGCACCATCGTCCTCTACAATAATCTACATTATGAGAGCAAACATGTGACTAGATTCCCAATAGAGGTGTAATCTCTGATTGGAGTTCTGGGATGGTTCCTGTATGGCCATAAACTAGGCATATCAAATATAAAGCTGAGTATGAAAGTGATATTAAATAACTGAAATTTATAAAGCGCTGTACATTCATTACCTTATCTGATCCTCACAATAGCTTTATGAGATAAGACTAGCATTATGAACAGTACTATAATTACGGATCAAACGATACACATTAAGTGCCTACTATGAATCAGGCACTTTGCCAAGTACTAAGGTCCCTGCCCTCAAGGAGCTCACAATCTAACGGGGGAGACAACAGGCAAATATATACCAAGAAGCCATATGGAGAATAAATTAGAAATAACTAATGGAGGGAAGGCGCTGGAATTACGAAGGATTGGGGAAGGCTTCCTGTAGGAGGCAGGATTTTACTGGAAACCTAAATGAAGCCAGAGAAGTCAATAGTTACATGGAGGAAGCAGAGCATTTTAGCCATCGGCAAGAGGGGAGGGAAGGGGGGGAGTGGCCAGAGAAAATGCCTGGAGCTGAGAGACAAAGGGTCTTGTTCCTAGAACAGCCAAAGGCCAGTGTTATTAGACTGAAGAATATGTCTATATAAATGTCTACAAGGTTTAAGACCAGAAAGGGAGGATGAGGCCAGGTTATGAGGAGTTCTGAACTCCAGAGTATTTTCACTTGATCCTGGAAGCACAGATGAAGACCTGGGAGCTGACAAAAACAGAAATGATTTATTCATGGTCACACAAGAAGTTGCACAACTAAGACTTAAAGTTTTATTTTTAATTAAATGTTTTCAATGATCAAGCATTTGGGTTTTTTTCCTCCCTCCTCCCAACCAACCCACTTCCACTAGGAGAAAGAAGTCCTTGTAACAAATAAGCATAGTCAAGCAAAACATGTTGGCTGCATCCAAAAATAGTCTCCTTTCGCCTGTTAGTCCATTCCCTCTGCATCAAGAGGAGGAGAACTGTGGCTGGTCATTGGGTTGAGCAGAGTCCTGAAGTCTTTCAGAGTTGTTTGTCGTTACAATGTTGCTATATCAATTCTTCTCCTGGTTCTACTCATTTCATCTGGCATCAGTTGATACAAGCTCTCCGAGGTTTCTCTGACATCAATCCTTTCAGCATTTCTCACAACACAAAAATATTCCATATATTTTATGCCATCATTTGTTTTGATTTCTCATTCAATTTTATTCTCAGGTTCACATTTTTCACACACATGCATGCACCTGCGCGCGCACACACACACCCTCACCTTGAGAAAGCAAGAAAAACAAAACCTCTTACATACAACAAATTCTTGCATTGGCCATGTTAAAAAAAAATGTCTCAATGTGCACCTATCTTGAGGTGAACAACATGTTTCATCACATATCACAATTTGTTCAGCTCCCAAAGATCAGAATCTCCTTAGTTTCTAATTCTTTGCCACTACAAAAAAAACTTCATTTAGGGCTCTTATTTCTTTGATCTCTTTGGGGTATGGGTCTAGCAGCTGTTGCTGGGTCAAAGGATATGCAGTGTTAATAACTCTGGGGGCATAACACCAGATTGCTTTCCAGGATAGCTGGACCAGTTCACAGCCCCACCCAGGGTACACAAGCCTGTTTTCCCATAGCCCCTCCAACATGTTACTGGATCTAATGTTTTTGGGGTTTTTTTTGGCTTTCCTTTCCACTATCTACTCATTCCTATTAACAAATGTCCTTACATTGGTGATATTCTATCAAGTTGGTTTCTCTTCTTTTACTCTTTTTTTTCTTCTTACAAAAGCAACAAGAGGGGTTTCAATTGTAACATTCAGCATTTCAGAGTCCTCCTGAGACACCCACCCCCCTTGCCCATAAGGTTTCCCTCTTGGGTGAAGTGCCTTAGGTGAGAAGGGGAAGTGACACAGCTATGAGGTTTGGCACCCACCAGCATCTTGCTGAGTCTTTGGTCTCCCTCATCATCCTCCGTAGGGGGCTCTACTTTGATACTCTCACCAAGCTCTCCTCATGCTGCTACTTTCAGCATAGCTGTTCAGTCTAGGATTTTTGCTACATTTCTTACTGGTGCATTAGATTTTTAAAGACAACATCGCAATCTTCTCTCTTCCAACCTGCTTTTTCCTTCTTTCCCATTAAATTCTACATAAAGGTCTAACTCTGAAAAACCCTTCCCTGAGTTGTTCTGTGTTGTTATTGTTGTTTCAAAGACCATCTTTCCCCACCTCATCCAAGCCAGAAGTGCTCAGGGTTTACCTCCTCAGTGTGGGAGCTTTGACCTGCTCCATCTAACTTGCATCAGTCTGCCCTTTTAGGCAATCTGGCAGTTCATCCTCTCCCCCAGGGGGACTGCACTTAGTGAGTGACCCCAATCAGAACAAACCAGCACAGTTCAGAACACGTGTAACAGCAAAGTGGAATTTGTTTGGAGTTGTTTTCCAGGCTCAGGCTATATTGTGAGCACCTTTGAACCCTGACAGTTCACAGTTGTGCTGAGTCACGTAGGTTTCATGTCTACTAACTCTGAGTCAATCAGGAGCCGAGTCGTCATATATCTAGTGGGAGGTTAGTATTTTACTTTGGGGGGGGAGCGGTTTGCTTATGAGAAGGCTCTTATGATTACCTGGTGGAGTATGTTTAGAACTCCCCCACACACACACTGCTCAAATGTAAAAGCTCTCGATGTATGTAAAGTGTATAGCAATATTGCTTTGATTCAGGCAGTAGAGCCCTGGCTGCTGGTCTTTGCTTCTCTGTACTTTCTCTGTTTGTTGAATACATCTTATTAGGTTTGGAAATGTAAAAGATAAAAAGGCATATCTGGAAGCATCTGGTTGAACTAAAGTGATTGTTGACCCTTCAAAAGTTGCCTTTCCTTTTATAAACGCAGATCTAAGAACCTGTGATGGCAGGCCCCCTGTGTATGTTGAGGTGCTTACTGATACAGCACTGAAGCTTGAGAGATGCTGCCCTCTGATGTAGCTGAGATTACAGGAATGTGCTGCGATGCCTTGTGCTGGCACAACGATTATGACATTTAGATGAAATTTTCTTTCTGGTAAAATACCAGCAGCTCATCTATATAGGACTTGCGATTCACAGGACACCTTCTATAATTTGTCAGTGGTTCTTACACAGTCACCAGGAAGTAAGTGATATGTTTCATTCTCATCATTTGAGAAGAGGAAATAGTCTCAGTTAAATATAAAAGCAAGTTAATGACTTACCCAAGGTCACATGGTTGGGACACTTATTTAATAGGCATTCTAAAAGCACCTCCTCTATGCCAGGTCCTGGGGTCTAGGAGATTCACTAGTTCAGGACACTTTAAAGATGAGGCATAAGTGACCTGTCTAACCTGGCACAAGTAGTAGAGAGGCAGAGTAGGAACTCAGATCCTGCCCTCTAAACACAGTAACAAGTTCAACAATAGTTGTAATCCGGGCTACAATGTAGCTTATGGAGATGCCTACCTAGAGAGGATGTCCCAGAAGTCTTAGTGCAGTTTAAAGCTTTGACGGCTAAATAAAAAAGAAGGCATCAATAGAACATGTCCTACAGATTTATCTCTCCCAGCTACACTGGAGACACCTGGATTACCAACTACTGTTTAAGCTATCACAGCTTAAAACTGCACTATGGCTTTTGGGACACCCTGTAGAAGTTACCTACAAAATGGTCCTCAAGTGACCTCGTGGGAAAGGTGAGCAGCTGTGGCAGCAGGAAAGGTTTCTATATAAAGGTGTCTGTGAATGACTTTTTAAATGGTTTGATAAGGTGACTCAATTTTATTAGGTTTACAAGGTTTGCCTAACATTCTATTCATTTAAAAAACTGATTCTGAGAAGAGATCTGTGGGCTGACCCAGATGGGTCACTTGAGGCTGAGGTGGGGAAGGAGAGCACTGGTTGATGATGGTCTTTGGCAAAGATGAGGAGGAGGAGGGAGAGGAAGAGAAGAGGGAGAAAGAGAGAAGAAAAGTTTGTGCCCCATGGGAAGAGCCCTGGCCTCAGTGCTGGGGAGATGGAGGTCCCAGACACTCACCAGGCTTCTCCAGGCCTCAGTTTTCTCCTGTATAAACAGAAAATCTCAACGTGAAGCTGAGATGCATCAAAGTATGGATTGATTCTCTGCTATTTCCGTTCAACACAGGTGCTCCACCAGCCACCATCCATGGAGTTTTGAATGCTGTGGCTAAGTTCACTTACCTTGGTAGTGTACTTTCTAGGGATATACACATTGACAATGAGGTTGACACACGCATTGCAAGAGCTAGCTCAGCATTTGGGAGGCTCTGAAGGACAGTGTAGCAGCGAAGGGTTAGACTGACTCCCAGACTGAAGTTTACAGTAGACTTCACTGTTGTATGCCTGTGAAACACCCACAGTCTACCAGCACCATGCCAGGAAACTGAATCGCTTCCATGTGAACTGTCTTAGGAAGATTCTGCAGATCTCCTGGCAGGATAAGGCACCAGACACTGAGGTCCTTGCCCCAGCTGAACTGCTGCAGAGAGCGTGACAACGCCTGGCTCATGGAGAACGCTGGCGGGCTCGGAAGAGGCCACACAAGGGCACTCTCGAGAGCTGTGAGCCTGTGAGGGGGAAACCCTGGCCAGGGCCAGCCGGCCTGGCGTGCCTCAGTGCTCCGCTCAAAGGACCCGCCCATCTAGCGAACCCACCCCGGTGTTCGAGGACTTTCCGTGCCCTCCCCGCTCTGAGCAGCCACGTGGGAGGCGGTCACTGCACTCTAGCACAGTGGTGTCACTTTGAAGGCCAAGAACCGCGGGACTGCTCCAGCCTGGGACGCTCTCAGTCACTCTCAGCCGGCTTTCTTTGAACAGCTGCACTTGCCGCTGCCCCACCCACTTCCGGCGCATCCGCTTCGCTTCCGGCGCGCCCCCTCCAGCTTCCGGTGATGTCATGCGGCAGGGCGAGTGGCCGAGCGGCGCCGTGAGGGTCCCGCCCACCTCACTTCCGGCGCGGACCCAGGACCGCGCTGACGGCGGCGGAGGCGGCGGGAGCTCGGCGGGAGCTCGGCGGCCCCACGGGGAGTCTCCTCCGAGGACACGACGGGGCAGGGCAGCTCCCCCACCATGCCGACGTGGCGCCCTGGGGGCGGGGCCGGGCGCGCCCTGGACTTCCGTCTGGGGATGACGTTTCTTCCGGGGCGGGGTGGGGCGGGCCCAGAGCTGGGGCCGAGGCCAAGGCCGAGGCCCGGGGGCTGCCTGGCACCCGCGGCCGGTCCTCCGTGCCCTCCACGCTCCGGGCCCGCGTCCCCCCTGCGCCGCCTGCGGCCTGCGGGTGGCGGCGGCCGCTCCCCGCCGGGGCTGCGCCCGGTAAGAAGCCGCACTGATGCCGGGGCCGGTTGCTAGGGGCCGTTGCCAGGGGCGACGGGAGGGAGGTGGTCGCGGGCGGGGGGCTCCGGGCTTCTCTCGCGAGACTTGACCAAAGCTTCCCTCCGAGGCCCGACGCGAGTTGTGTGCGTGGAGCCGGGCATGGGTGGGAGGTTGCTTAGAGATCCCCTGGTCTACTTACCTGACTTGACAGCTGGGGAAACTGAGGCCCAGGAAAGGGGAGAGGTGCCAGGCAGGCTTAGAACCCCGAACCTCCTCCTGACTCGACGCCACCCCCTTGGCCGAAGTCGCAGAGCCCCGGTGGGAGGGGCTCAGGTGAGGGATGGGTAGCCCCACTCCAGCTCCCCACATGTGGGGGACCCCCTATTGAGCCCTGGAGAGGGGGTCCGGCCCAGAGCTTAGGCGATCGCGGGGGTCAGGAAGGAGATGTCAGGACGAGAATCGGAACCCAGGCCCTCCGGCTCCCAGACCAGGCATCCCCACACATAGAATATGGGAAGGGGGCCCCCCCAGAGAAGGCGAGGCCGGCCTAAGGGGTGTCCCGAGACCCCTCCCAGCAGGGAGCCCCGGGCCTACATCACTGTTCCCATTTCACCACAGTTCTCTCATTCTGTCATTAAAGCCCCTGGTCTCTGTCTCGCCTTTGCTGCGTCCAGGCTCTCAGAGGGCCTTTCCTGAAGCCTGGGTCTGCCTGAGCCACCCCTTGCTCAGGGATGACCAGCCCCTTATCATCTCCCTCAGGACCCACTGTGCCTGCCCGAAGCACACCCAGTCTTCCCCCAGCTCCTGGCTTCCCTGGCCTCCTCCAATGCTGTCTTCCCCACAGCCTCTCCTCCTCCTCCCTCTCCCCTATTTCCTCAGGGGTTCCTTTGCACCTGTGCCATGGAGACCGAGGAAGGCTGCAGCCCTTTGCCCCAAGGCTGGCACAGAAAAGGCTCTTCCATGCCCCCTCCAGTCCTTCCTCATCCTGATTTCTTGTGTCAGTGCTCCAGCCTTGTTACTAGATTAGGAACACCATGAAATGGAGTCTGCCCTCCCTGTGTTCCTTGTGCCTAAGGCAGACATTTAATAAACACTTAGTGCATCGAATTATCACCTTTTTCAGAAGTAACGTAATTGGATTTTGGGATAAAAGCAATCTCCCTCATCCCTACCTGCTGGCCCCTCTTGGCTATATTTCCCCTTGGACCACTTGGTCCTGCCCCCACCCCCTCCTGCTTTGTCCTTCCTGATCCTGCTGGGTCCTCCCGCTTGCCAGTGCCTCTCAGGTTCACTGACATTCACCCCAAATCTTCTTCCCATAACCTACTGCCCTCCAGCTTATTCTCCCTCCAATCAGTCAATTGTTAAACATTTATTAAACTCCTGCTGTATACCAGGCACTGAATTCAGACCTGGCTTATAGTCTTCTCCACCCCAACCCCTGCTCTCGGTATACATGCCAGCTGAGTTCCTGCTGGAACCTCTGTTTGAGGAAATCAGGGCGCACAGGCCAGTCACGTCTCTCAGTGCCCTCCAGGCTGTGCTCCAGATGTCATCTATCAGGTCTTCCATTTTTGCTCCACCCCAGCCACCCAGGTGCTGACATTCCTCTCCTTGGTTACACAGACCTGCCCTTCTGTCTCTCCTTTGACCTTGATTCTCATAAATCCATCTGGCATCCTCAGTGTGGCCTCCATTCCTCCATCCCTCATTCATTCACTGCTTTTCCTAAATCTGGTGCCTTGTTCAACCCTCATCTTACTTGACTTCTCTGCATCATCTGCTTGCTTGGCCACCCACTCTTCCCCTTAGCTCTTGGGAGCCCCTGGTTCTCTGCCACCTGATGGATCATTCCTTGGCAGTTTTCTCAGAGGCTCTGTCCTGGACCCTTTGCTCCTTCTTTCAGTCATCTCCTCTCCCATGGGTTCACAGGTCATTAGAAGGAACCTTTGGGAGGGAACATGAAGTGTGGCCAGTTACACATGCAGCATGAATCTCTTCTCTCAACTCCAGTCCTTTGTCTTGGCTGTCTTCTGGACGGCTCCTCCTGGATGACCCATCAGCGTCTTAAACTGGGCATACTCAAAATGAATGATAAAAAAGCCCAAATTTCCTCCTGTGTGCCAATGGCGGTGCTAAATGCTGGGCATACAGATAGAAAACAGAGTCACTCTTCTTGAAGTGCTCACCTTAGAACTGGAATTGGTGACCCTGGCTCTTGTAAGTGATACCAGTGGCCCTGTTGGGCTGGGGGAAGGGAATGGAGGGGCCCAAAGATCTGAGTGAAGCCAGCATTCTGGGCCCCAGCAAGGGGAAGAGGAGAGCCTGGTGGGACCCTGCAGCATGCACAGATTTCCTTCCATTCCCCAGGAGTCAGTAAAACTTGGTACCCTCTCTCCCACACAATATGTCCTTCTCAGTGAACCTTTTTTGGTGGGAGCAACCACTATCCCAGTCATCTGGGTTCCCAGCCTTGGTGTCATCTCCACATCCCTTCCGTCACACTCCTATCCAGTTGGACACTGGTCTTTTCTGTTTTACCTTCCCAAAACGTAGTCCATCCCCTTTTCTCCACACATGTGGCTACTACCCTAATTCAGGCCCCTATCACTTTGCTTCTAGAATATTGCAGTAATATCCTAATTTGTTTCAGCTTCCAGACTCTGAGCATGGTCACACAAGTATTAATTACTCTCTTCCCAGCTGCTGCTTTACCAGCAGCTTTTTGGGTGCATCATATACACTTTTAGCCATTTGATGAAAACTAGGGATCCTTTCTCAGAATGTTTTCAGATATATAAAGTAAGATACAAAGGATTACAAAGAAAACCAGTAATGTTGAAATAACATTCAAATTTTGTAGACAAAAGTTCTTGGACCCTTGGATAAGAACCCCTGTGTAGATTAAAATACAAATAGCATATAGAATCTTAGAAGAAATTTTGTAGGCTAGCTACCTCATCTAAACCATAGCCACACTGCTCAGTCAGTTAGTTGTTAGTCATGTCTGACTCTTTGTGTCCCTATCAGCCATAGTATCCATGGATGGCTTTGCCATTTCCTTCTCCAGAGAAAGGCAAATGGAGGTTGAGTGACTTACCCAGGATTGCATAGTAAGTATCTGAAGCTAGATTTGAACTCAGGTCTTGACTCCAGGCCCAGCACTCTATCTACTGAGCCACCTACCTGTCAATTATCCAGCCCTTAAGCAACACAAATTTATTAGGCACTAGGGTACAGAGACGATGGGAAAAGGTCCCTGCTCTCGAGGCGATTATACTCTCCTTGAGATAGAGGAGCTTTGGAAGGAAGGAGAAAGATCTAACCAGGAGAATCAGGAAAGGTTTCCTGTAGGAGAAGGTGTCTGAGCCACACCTTGAAGAAAAGTGGGGAGGGAGAGCAAGTGAGGCCTGGGGGACACGGCTTATTGCAGTGGCATGGACCAGGCAGGATAGGGACATGGAGGGTGGGAGCTTGTTTAGGTGGTTTGGTTCTTACACATTTCTATTTTAAAAGGATCATTTCCATATATATAACAGAACATAAAAAGAGAATCTTATGTGAAATGGTAAATCTCCATTTCATACCGCCTGCTTTAAAAATATTTTGTAAGGATTCCACATCTTACTGTGAAAACTTCTGCTTTTTGTGCTTCCTGCTGCATAAATTCTTCAGTGTTTCAAAAGATGGGGTACAGCACTATTGCTGACTGCCTTTCAACACCTTTGCCCAATTAAAAACCTAGAGAAAAGGCATGTGCTCTGCATAAGAGAAATCAAGAAAAAAAGAATAAATACCCTTGAGGGCCATGGTCAGAAATGGAGCCAACGGCTCCCTCAGGGCGCAGTTCCTTTTTAATGTCGCTTCTGAAGTCATCCTCCCTCTTGATCCTCATCCCCATCTCTTGTCAGCCTTGATGTTCTTCATCAAACTGTGCATCCAATCTTCCTTTACCCGTTTCAGATAAGAGTCAGGTTCATCTTGTCCTCTCCTCCCACCCCTTCCTCCATGTTTGTATCTTTTTCTTACTTGCCCCAATTCTGAAGAAATAAGTTCCTCCCCTTCTTCCTCTTTCACCCTCCCTTTAATTTCCTCTCCTCAGACTCCCAGGACAGAACATAGCAGCTTTTAGGTCTTGTTCAGGTCTCTTATTCAACCCCTTCAGTATCCTTTGGAGATCTTAAGGTTCAGTATTAACACTATGTCATCACACATCCTCTTCCATTGCTCAGGTAAAATGACCTTTTTTCATTACGCTGGATTCTTGTATTTGTATTTCATAATTCTGTGAGAAACATGCTTGTTGTAAAATCAGGAAAGCTGTTATTAAATTTTACATTCATCCCCCCTGAACTAATGGATACCATGGACTGCTACAATTATTCAGACCCTCCAAACCTTAAGCAGATCTGAGCTGTTTTCATTTAGAATTTCTTGATATATAGTGTCGAGGCTTTTTAAAAATCATAGTTCATATTGTATTTTCTTCTCTATTTTCCCCCCAGAATTTGGGTTTTTCCCCTTCCACTCAGATAAGGCTTAGGGCTTTATCTCGCAAACTCTACCTCTTTATTTTCCTTTGTGATTGCATGCAGATGTAACAGTTATGCTCTCTTTACAGTCTGGTTTGCTTGATTTTAACATCTCTAGATTTACAAATGCAATTTAAAAAAATTATTTTTAGCTTTCACCATTCTCTTCCATGAGATTTTGAGTTCCAAATTTTCTAAACCCCCATCTCCCAAAAAGCATGCAATCTAATACAGCCTCTACATATACATTCATATGAATTGTCATGACAAACACAGTTTTTTATACTCATCTCTACCTTCTGTCCTGAATGTCTCCAGCCTTGGTTCCTGAGTTGGAGCTTTGTGCTAGGGTGAGGCACCAATTGCTGTTGCAGTTTTGGGTGGAGTGCTTAGCCCTGCTCGGTCTTGTCCTGGGTCACAAGTTCCACCTTCTACTGCCAAGTTAAGGGGATTGCAGACAGGCCAGTTTAGCCAAAAAGCCGAGTGAAGGCAGCAGGTACAGTGAAAAGAGCCTTGGCTCTGACTTTAGAGGATGTGCTTCCTAGCTGGGTGAAGGTGAGCGTTGCTTTCCTTACCTGTTCCCGATGCCTCACCTGTATTGTGAATGGTCCGATGACAGGACCTAGGGCCGGGAGCAGGCAGACTGTTGGATGTATTTGAAATGCTACATTCTACCCCAGATGCGGAGATTGCTCTTCGAAGAAAGACCTCAGAGGAGGAGGAACCAACCACCTCTGGACAATCCTTTCTACTTCAGAATAGGTTTGATTGTTGGGAAGTTCTTTGTCTTGGCACCTTCACCCATTACTCCTGTCCTGTCCCCTTAGGGTCAACAGAAAAACCTTTAATACACTCCGGTTTAATGTCTGAAGGCAGCTATTATAACACCCCCCAGCTACCTGGTGTTAAAAAAAAAACAAACCCAGACCAATTCCTCCCTTCCCTTTCCCTTTCAGGGTCCCCTGGGGTGTGACAGGATCTGGGTTACAGTCCTGATGCTTTCTTTAGATATTTTCACTTCACCTTATTTCTGAGACTTCCTAACCCCTGCATGTTCTTGATCCCTTCTGAGCTCCTCTGAAGTGAGGAGGAGTGAGTCATCAGCTTTGACAGGTCCTTGGGAGATTCTCCCCTCATGTACTGGATCCAAGTCTGGGAAGTCATAAGACTTCTCTTTGGTTAACATCAGGCCTCTGTCTGCAGGGAGTGCCCCCCCCCCCGCAACTGTTCTCTCCTTCTCACTCTCCCTTTCTCTGCTCCCCACTGCAAGGCCCCTTTGGTTTTTTCTTTTTTGGGGGGTATCAGGCAGTGGCTTCCTCCAGATGCTCCCATGTGCATGGGGAGTCTTTCCATGGATCTCAGTCTTGCCTCCTTCATACTGCTGACCCAAGATGAGACTTCTCTCTGCCTCAGTATTCCATTCTCTTAAAGGAATACTTCATTCTCCCTGCTACCCTGAATGGTTCAGGGACTTTCCTGGAATCCTTTGACCTTTTCGCCTAGCAGTGACGGGATCCTGGCTCACATAGTAGTGATGTTGGATAATTGATTTACACTGTGAAGCCACAGCAGAATTCTTCCCTCTTTCCATAAGTATATTGAATGATGTGAATTGGATTTGAACTTCCTTCCCCCCTCTCTTTTTTTTCTATGATCTGGGTAGCTGCTTAGTGCTCAGGCCAGAGAGGCACAAACAGTTGACTTGATGCCTGAAGAGATAATGAGTGGCCCATAACGCCAGAAGGTCCCTAGTTGGGGACCACTGCCAGAAATCACACCTCAAAGGACTTAAAGGCAGCAGTTGTGAGTGCCACCCACTCCAACTTCCACCTAAACTCAGACTCCTTCAGGTTGGCCCTGGGGGTCTCAGGCAGCTGCTGCTGATATGGTAGCTTGAGAAGTATCACAGTTACAGCCCCTCCAAGGTGCGCGTGAATTTCACCCCCTACTCTAGTGCCACCAAACCCCTTGCTTTCAATCCCTAGTTACATGCTTGCTGTTGCTGCTGCTGGGAAATTTTCCCCCCCTTTTTGGGGAGGGATACTTGCCCTCCCACTCTCATCCCAGAGGAGATGGAGAAAAAGAGATTAGGATGCATTACAAGGGGGCGGTTGCAGCTCTCTGTTTCAGGAAGAATGCCTTAGTTTTTGATTGGTTTCCTGGCTACCAGGAATCAGAGAAACTTACCACCTCCTGTATACAAGGCTTTGTGTATACCCAGTAAGACATTCTTTTTGAATGGTATTTCAGAATCTATGTATATACTTCCTACAACCCTCCTTCCTCCTGGAATGAGATTTCAGGCTCTTCCCCTGTTCTGCCATCCCACACCCCCACTCCCTTACCAGGGCTTAGCTATCCAAAAGTACTTCATGGGCCATCTACCCTTCCCTGGCTAGCTCACTCAGCCAGTGACTCCAGAGATCTCACCCCACAACTTTGCTCTAATATTGAGGTGGTTAGGTGTAGGACCTAGGTGCCCATGCTGAAGGGGGTGCCTGAGGATGGGGGATTCTACAGACTTTGAGTAGCGATATATGATACTTTAAGGAAATAATTGTGCTTACTGTACGAGCCAGAAATTGCCAAGGAGTGGAGTGATTAAAATTTGGATGAGGATGAACGGATGGGTGGGCAGCAGAACATTTATTCAACAAATAAAATTCATCCAGTCAACAAATATTGATTGAATTCCTCCTGTGTGCAGAGTATCATTAGGTGGAGAGAAGACAGGGTGACAAGAGGAGGGTGGAGGTGAAGGGAACATTAGAACAGTGAGCTTGTGGTTCACCTTGGAGGTGCCTTGGCTTTCTACAGAAGCCTTAGCTTTCAAGGTATGTGTGATCTCAACCTCTCTGTGACCATGGGGAGAGTGGGCAGTTGTTACCATCCCCATTTGTAAGAGAAGGAATTGAGGCACAGAGAGGTGACCAGTTATGCAAGATCCTGTAGTAAAGTAGTGCTGAGCCCTGACCAAAGTCTGGGTCTCCTGATGCCTAGGCTCTCTCCACCACACCCCAAAGATAGGGGAAGTTATTCATGATAGTGGAGATAACTACTGATGTTGGACAAGGGGAAAGGAGTCAGGTTCTCTGCTGGAAATGGAGGTCAGAATGGGAGATAGGCAATGGGGAAATGAGAAATCAGAGCTAGAGGCTGCAATGGGGAGGCCACTCACATACGAGTGGAAGTGACATTTTTGTGAGTCAATCTTCCTGATTCTTCTCCAGCCCCTTCTGGGGTTGGTGATCCTAGGTGCCTGAGCACTGGCTTCAGTGGAAAGGGTTTTTCCACAGCCTTAGCAGCATGGCCCAAGGGTGACCCACAGTGACCACTGGGTCAGTTGAATAGACATCTATATGTAAGCGTAGTCTTGGGTCCTGTACCATACAAAGAAAAAACTCAAACTGGTAGTCATTAAGAAACTGACATTTTGAAGGGGCCCTTAATGTGTACACGCCCAAATAAATGCAGTGTAGTGTCAGGAACGGGAGGGCCACCTGAGCCGGGAGTGGCACCTGAGCTTTGGGACAAACTGGAGATTGTATGAGTCAGAGATGAAAAGGGTATGCAGGGTAGACACTAGGGAGGGCTGGTATGATGGCTTGGGAGGTGAGAGTAGAGAGTAGTGTCATATACATGAAACATCTGATAGGTTACTGTTTCTGCCACCAAGAATGTGTGAAGGAGGATCTAATTCAGTAAGACAGAAGGAGAGGCAGGACTTCCAGTGCCAAGCTAAAGAGTTTGTACCTTATCCTAGGGGCAATAGGGAACCACTAAAGGTTTTTGGATAGGGAGGTGACATGGTTTTATCTTTTATGGTTTTTTAAACAAATATCAATTTTGGACCATGGAGAGTGGATTAGAGAGGAGAGAGAATGGAAGCAGGAAGACTGTTGACAAGATGCTGAGAACCTGATTTAAGGTAAAGGCTGTGTTGTATGAATGGAAAGAAAAGGACACATCCAAGAGATGTTTAGAGATAGAACCTACAGGAGTTGGGAAGTAATTGGGCCTGGGGTTTAAGGAAGAGGAAAGAGTGAAAAATGGCCCAGGTCTGCAGCCTTTCATGGCTGGAAAGATGGTGATGCCATCAACAGAAATGGGGGAAATTGGAGGAGGGATGGACTTTATGGGAAATGTCTTGGACACGTTGAGTTTCTAGTTCCTATGAGACGTCTGGGTGGACCTGTCCAGTTCTTAACTGGAAATGGGGCTGGATCGTTTATTTTTCATATATTTTATTTTTATTCCAATTACATGTAAAAACATTTTACTATTTTTTTTAATTTTTGAGTTTCAAAGTCCCTCCCTGCCTCTCTTCTCTCCTCATTGGGAAGACAAGCAATTTTATATAGGTTATACATGTGGTCATGCAAAACATTTACATATTAGTTATGTTGTGAAAGAAAACACAAACCAAAAATCCAAGAAAATAAAGTTTAGAAAGACTGCTTTGATCTGCCTTCAGACTCCATCAGTTATTTCTCTGCAAGCGAGTAGCACTTTTCCTCCTTGCCTAGTGCTGACAATAGCTAAGTCATTCACAGTTGATCATGATACAATGTTGCTGTGACTGTATACTCTGTTCTCCTGGTTCTGCTCATTTCACTTTGTATCAGTTCATGTAAGTCTTTCCAGCTTTCTCTGAAATCATCCTGCTCATCATTTCTTGGAGCGCAGTAGTATACCATTATGTTCACATACCACAACTTGTTCAGACGTTCCCCAATTGCTGGGCATCCCCTCGATTTCCAATTCTTGGCCACCACAAAGGGTGCTATAAATATTTGTGCACATGTAGGTCGTTGATCTAAGAATGGTATTGCTGGGTCAAAGGTTACGCTTAGTTTTATAGCCTTGTGGGCATAGTTCCAATTTGCTCTCCAGAATGACTGGATCATTTTACAGCTTCAGCAACAGGGCATTAGTGTTGTACAGGACCAGTTCAGCAGAAGTGTTAAGACTGGGTGTGTAGATTTGGGAATTGTGTACATGAAGTTGATAACTGAATCTATGCCAATAGATGGGATCCCTAAGGGAGAGAGTGTAGAGGGAAGAGAACGGAACCTAAGACAGGGACATCCATGTTTAATGGGCAAGCAGAAGAGACAAGGCAGCCAGACAGGAAGAGAAAAGAGGGGGAACTGTGGCATAAAAGTCAAGGGAGGAGGGGGTGGTCGGTAGGATCCAAGGGCTAAGAAAAGGCCATTGGAGGGAGCCACTAAGAGACCACTGGTAAACTGGAAAGGGTAGTTTGATGTGAGCAGTGGAATCAGAAATCATTCTGTTGGGGAGTGAGTAGAAGATGAGAAGTTGAAGCCGTGGGGGAAGACAAGTCCTGTAGGGGATGGGGGCACATGACCTTTGAAGAATCAAAGGTTGTCCAAGGAAGTGAGTACAGGAAAATGGGAGCTCAAGATCTGGAAAAACATATGAAGGGAAGGGGGTCAGCCAGGTAGGCAGACTTGGCACTTGGAGCATTGGCCAGCCTGGTGAGAATGTAGGATCTGTACTTGGGTTGCATCAATACAAACTGCTGTCCTCTGGAAGGTAACCCTGGAGTGCTACTGTGTTCAAATAGCTCATCATCCTGCTTCGCATCACTTCGGGTATGAGGTTCTAAACTAGGCAGGCTGGTGCCAGGAGCACAGATCTGGGGCTGGGACGACTTGCCCAAGGCCAAGCTTGACACCCTCACAGCACCAGAAAGCAATTGCACTTGGCTGCTACTAGAAGAAATGTCCAAAGGTCTCCCTCCAGGTGGAGTCAGCACTTCCTCTATAAAGGGCATGGAACTCTTAGGCAAGGAAGCCCTTTCTACTCATGCAGGGCAGCAGCCAAGTAGGAGGTCAAACTGGCAGGAATTAACATGATATCTGTTGTGTTATGTCTTTATTTATTTTGTTAAACTTTTCCCAATTCTACTTTAATCTTGTCCCAAGCAGCCTGAATTTGACCCCTCTGACCTAGAACCCTGAGAAGTTAACACAATATCACACAAGCAGTATGGGTCAGTTTTCAGACCAGTTCCCTGACCTTTATACCACACTGCTCTTGCTCACTATTAGTGAAATAAGAAATTTGCCAATCTCAGGTCCCCAAATTCCTCCACATCCGAGAAGTCTGGCAAACTGGAAGTCAGTACGGGAGACTGGCTCTTGTGGCAGGAGAAGTGGAAGAGGCCCAGCCCTGGTGTCTCGGAGGAGCCGAGCTGCTTACTCCAGCTTCTGGGTAAACATGGCAGGTACAACTTCATTTGGGTCCCCCGTTTCTGTTTGGGAGGTTTGGGTTTTATTCTGTGGTAAACCCACTATCAGTGAAAGGAGGAAGGAAGATTGCCGTCGCCAAGGAGGAGGGTCTCCATTAGCTGGTGATCACTCTTCGGGTCATAGGCTCAGTCAGTGGGAGAGGAGTGAATGTTGACTTCTCTGCCCGGTATCAGTGACCCCCTCTAACCCTGGCAAGATTCTGTCAAGTCCAGAGGCCTCCACCTGGCTTCCTGAGCTCTGCCCATTCTGTCCTCTTCTGCCCCTCCAGCCTTCATTCATACAATGCATTCTGGGAGGCACTTGTTCTTCCCTCCAGCTCAGCCCCTACAGGGACAGTCACTGCCATGATTCTCATCCACACATGCGCTCGAACCCTCATTCTTCCTGAGTTTGTCCGTCCTCACCTTGACTTCCCTCTGGCCTCCCTTCTTCCTTTCTTAGTGTGCGTATTACCCCTGACCATGTGTTACTCCCCTCTTGTAGCCCATGACAGGTGATCAGTGCATGCTTATTGATGGGATTGATCCATATGCAGAGACTGGGCCACACTAGCCGTACAAGGACAGAGATGGACTGACCACTTAGAATCTATGGGAGAGCCCACACATGCACAGAGAAATTTGCCCAGAATATGGATAGACTCAATGCAAGGTGATTTCAGGGGGAAGCCCTGGCATCTGGTGAACGAGGAAAGGCCTGGGGTAGGGAGGTGTACTTGAGCCAAATGAGGAAGGAAGCAGAGGCGCCAAGGGGATGGCAAGTCTTGTGGATGAGCCAACATCTGCCCCGTAATCAGGCAGAAGCCCCCAGAGACTAGTGAACCTGAATCATCATTCGAAATAGGGTGTTCTCCCACCATTATCTTCCCAGGTTTCCCTTTCCCCAAGTTGGAAGCACATACTTTATGTGTGCTTATAGCAGGTGGTTAGTTAATGCCTATTGATTGTTTCTTTCAAGTTACTTTCCCTCCTGTGCTACATAATGATCTGCTGATACCCCAGCTCCATCCATCTATCCATCCATCCATCTATTCATTCAGCAGTTAATTGAGAGCAGTGTGGAAGGCACTGTGCTTTGAGAATTACTGAAGGATGACTTGAGTGTGGGCATTGAGAATGAGGGCAGCCAGGAGACACCAAAGTGGCCTTAAGTAAGGGAGACTCATCTTCCTGACTTCACATCTGGCCTCAAAATCTTAATAACTGGGTGACCCTGGGCCAGTCACTTCAGCCTGTTTGCCTCAGTTTCTTCATCTGTAAAATGAACTGGAGAAAGACACCCTCCAGTATCTCTACCAAGGAAACCCCAAGTGGGGTCCAGAAGAGTCAGATATGACTGAGCACATTGAATGAGACAGCAGGACTACTTCCTGCTGGTCCTTGTTACTGCAGATTACTTAAGACAAGCTTAAGACCCGCTGGCTAGCACTGGGTGTCTGGCTTTCAGATTTGCAAAGCACTTTATGTATGTAAGTTCATTGGGTCTTTGCAGTAGCCCTGGGAGGTAGGGGCTCTCCTTATTCCCATTTTACAGATAAGAAGGTAGGGGCTCAGAGAGCTCAAGTACTTTTTGAGGGATCAAACACCTATTTCATATATGAGCCAAGAGTTGTCCTGGGCTCTTACTGACTCTACCCACTGCCTATTGAGCTGCCTCATGTGATTCATATGTGGACTTCAGGTCTCCTTTTACAGACCATCTCCAGACACACTTAGGGGCATCTCCTCTCACCAGTTTCCCCAAATGTTTGTTGAGCAAACAAAAATCAGTGAGGTTGCATATTTTGTATTCCTGACCATGGGACAGATATCACCAGCAGTATGGACCTTTCCAAAGAATATCTTCTTAATGAGCATGCTCTCTTGTTTGCAGACACCTCTCATTTGAGCAGAAGCAAGTCCGTACCGAGCCAGTTTGGGAGCGAGACCTGCCTCCCAGGGAGCTTTGGAGACCATCACATTGTGCTCTGAGCTCTCCCTCAAGATGTGGGCACCCATCACCTTGCTTTGGCTTTCTTCCTTGTCCTTATCAGAGAATCACCTTCCCTCCTTGAAAGAGAGTGGGGCCCGGGTATTCCAGATACAGAAAGTCCGGAGCAAAGAGCAGTGTAGCCAAGCATGCGGAGACCTGGCCTTGGCAGGTGAGCAGATGTCCCCAGCCTGGGAGCCCAAGGCGCAGACATGACCGTTCCTGGGCAGTCTTTCCTTCCCCTCTTTGGCAAAGACTCAGGTCACTTTTAAAGTCAAGGTCCAAACTAAGGATGAGTCAGCAGCCAGAAGGTAACAGGGAATCACCCTCTGTCCCTCCCTGGGGATTCCACCTCAGGCAAATGGAAAGAGAGCTCACTGACTCTGGAGTCGGGAGACTCGATCCAAATCCCGTCTCTGCCACTTGCTGTCTCTAACTTTGAGCAAGTCACTGGACCTCCAAGGGCCTGTGAGGAGGATACACTAAGACAAGGGTCTCCCGAGCCTCAGCTTTCTCCTTTGGAAAATGGGGTAGCATTCTGGTACTACTTGACCCCCAGGCATGTTGTGAAAAAGGAACTTCATTAAATCCTTATTAGTATATGTGATTTTGACATCACCTCTATTCCCCAATCTCTCCCATCGCTCAACCATGCATGCCATGTTCCACACCCATAGCCTCCCATATCTGAAAGGAAAGGAGAGTGGGGTGTTTTCTCACATCTTCTCTGGGACCAAGTTTGGTGATTCTAATGACACAGGGCTTTCTCTACTATAAAGCACCCTGTCCAGAATTGTGAGACCAGTCCATCTCTGGGTATGACAAACACCTTGTCCCAAATATGAGCTGGCAGGGTTCTGTTGGATGTCACAGTTTTGTGTCTATCCTCCAGGTTCCCTGCCAGAGCAGAGGCACCATGAGGACAGGGACTGCGTCTGATTTCACCTTTTTGCCTCCCATCTTACTTGATGCACCTTTCCTAACTTTAGACATGGGGATGGGGGGGGGGTCACACAAAAATGCATGGGGTCTCTGGTACATCCTGATTTTTGTTCAAAGGAGTTTTTAAAATTTTGTTTGGAGATGCAATGGGGAAGAGCTGGGCAGGGAATTGGAAACCCTGCACTAGCTGCCATCTCCAGAGCCCTGGAGAATTCCGGGGAGTCCCCCATTCCTGGCATTCCAGCCCCTGCGACCTGAGGCGCCAGCAAAGGACTGTCCGTCTGCCTCCCTCGGTGGGCCTTTGTGGCTCTTGCCAACAGTGGCCTTTGGGGGCTGGCTGGGAGACCACTGGCATTTGTTCTTTGTGACTCTGGGCCAGAATGGCTTCCTTTTATCTTAGCCCGGGCCTGGTCTCTGCATTTCTTGTAGGTCACCCTTTCTGCAGTTTGTCCATAGAGGAACCAAAACATTGTATCGTCCTAGACTGTCCAGTACTATCTGTGTGCCAACAAGCCAAACCTCAGGATATTCAAGAACTAGTCACAGGTACCTGGGCATTTTAGGTCTCTATGTTCTGGGATTCAGTAGAAAGTCTAAGTGATGTCTGCTACAAAGTGAGACATGGGGACCGTGCAGTACTAGGGTGGAACTTGGGCCCTTATCCCAGTGGACAGCTTGCAGCACAGAGGAACAGAGGAGGAGGCAGCATCCCAACACCCCACCATCTCTGGAGGGGACCACAGGCCTGACTCTTCAGGGCCGTGATTGGCAGGTAGCATGGCCTAGCCCTCCCCAGCTTCCATTGTGGGGGAGGGGTGGGGTTCATTTGGCCCGACTTGGCCTGGCCTGAATGCCTTGGACCTTAGCTTCTTTGTAAATGGAGCCAGGCTTTAAGTGTGCTGAAAAGAGCTCACTCTTTAAAGGGGCCTTGCAGTAAGACCTTTTGTAAAACAAACTCACTATTCCTCGATTTATTTGTTTGATAGTGTCAGGGTTTTGAACTTTGAGTTTTCTTGAAGGGAGGCACACATTTATATTACATTGTGCCGCTGCTAGGCAGCCCTGGCTTAGGGGAGCTGAAAATCCCTGACCTTCCTCCCTGATCCTCCTCCCTGGTCCTGTGGGGCACCAGGTTAAGCCAAGCTCTTGTCTCTTCTGAAGACCTTCCCTGAAGGTGGGATGATAAGGAGACAGATGTTTGACTTTCAAAGGACTTCCTTGGTCTGATCCTCAGTCAGCAGGTGTTTACCCGTTGCCCTGCCTGTGCCAGGCAGCATACCAGGTGCTGGGTACAGAGACACAAACAGTCCCTGAAGGAGCTTACAGCACCTTGGGAGCTTGGGGGTGCTGGCCGTCTGTCAGCCTGCATCCACACGCAAAGGGCAAAGCACATGCAGGCATCAGGGATGTTGTTGCTCGCTTTCTCAACTGAGAAGTAAAACTAAATGTGAGGAGATTGAGAGGGGTGGGGAGGAGAGTCCTGGGGAGGGGGGAGGAGGGAGAGCCACACTAAGGAAGGCTCAGTGGAGGAAGAAGGCTGGTGTGAAGGGGGAACATTCTTATGGTGACGCAGTGTGAGAGGCAAGTTGAAACCAGGTGTGGATCAAGGTCCAATTTTAGGTACCAGAGAAAGGGGGTTTATATTTGATCCTAAATGATGGACTAGGGTGGAAAGAGATCTGAGACAGAGAGGCCACTAAGGGGACTGTTGGAAGAATCCAGGTGAGGGGGAATGGGCCTGAGCTTGGGAATGGAGAGACTCGATGTCTGTCAAAAGGGTTGCTGAGGACACTCCCTCCCCCCCATCTGACAGCTGATCAGAGGGATGGGATGAGAGAGAGGGAAGAGTTGAGAAGGACCCCCGAGTGATCCTGCTTAAGAAAGGGGAGAGTTTGGGAGGAAATAACGAGATATGTTTGGGCACACTGAATGTGAGATGTCCACAGGAAATCAAATTGGAAATGTCCAACAGGCACTTAGGTGGATGAGGGTGGCTAGAGCCTGCAGGAAGGCTGAGAGCTGGTTACCCAGAACTGGAGGTCATTAAATTAGAGCCCCCAGGAAGTGGTGAGGTCACCAAGTATAGAGAAAGGTGAGGTGACCCCCACAGAGCCATGGGGATTGCCACCACTGAGGAATGGTTAGAGAGAAGTAGCCACAATGATGATGTAGGCAGCTGCGGGTACCATAGTGGATGGAGCACAGACCTGGAGGCAGGAACAGTCATGCCCCTGAGTTCAAATCTGGCCTCAGACTCACTAGCAGTGTGACCCTGGGCAAGTCACTTCACCCTGTTTGCCTCAGTTTCCTCATCTGTAAATTGAGCTGGAGAAGGAAGTGGCAAACCTTCCATTGTCTGTGCCAAGAAAACCCTAAACGGGGTCACCAAGAGGAGGACTCAACTGAACCATGACTGAACAAAAACAACCGTGATAAACCGGTCATTATAATGGGCTGATGCCCAACGTTTACAGAGTGCCTTAGGACTAGGGGCTCTTCATGTATTTATTGTCTCATTGGAGTCTCTCAGCAGCTTTGTGAGTCAGGTCACCTATTTTACAGATAAAAGGTGAGGTGACTTACCAAAGGTCACACAGCTAGGAAGTATCCTCCTGATTCTGAGTCCATCACTCTACCCACCAAGCCCCCAGAGCAGACTGGAGGAGAGAGTCAAGAGAGCAGTGTGAGAGTGTGAGTGTGGGCAGGGACTGTCTTTTCCCTCTTTTTGTATCCCTAGCACTTAGCACAGTGCCTGGCACACAGTAGGGGCTTCATCAGTGCTTGAAGAAGTAGAGGGGGATTCTCAGTGCTGCAGAGAGGCTAAGATGGGAGAAAGTCATCATGGGAGAAAAGAGGCCCCCAAGGGATCTCCTCTGCAGAGTAGTCACTGCCAGAGAGCAGGAAAGGTTTGGAAAGTGAGGTTTTCAGAGCTAAGAGAGGATTGATTGGGTTTTTCTCCACATCCTTTTTTTTTTTTTTTAAAGACTATGCATTAGAGAAATGGAACAACTACTCCACCACAGACATTTTGCTTCCTCACACTGAGCTGGGGACCTCTCCAGCTGCTCTCTATAATAAAAGCACCAGGAAGACCAGAGAGTTAGCCCAGACGACACCTCCTTTCATGGTCACTGGTGGCAGGCATATGGAACTTGGAACTGAGACTCAGAACAGTACTGAGATGGGCATTTCTGCAGCCCCAAACAACTCAATGGCTACAACAGGCCAGCCTTCAGCATTTACCACGGCCCAGGTTCAGAGTGCTACTGAAAACACATCTGTGGCAGTGACAACAGCATTAGCCCCAAGTACAAGCACTGGCCCTCCTGCCCTGTCGGTGACATCTGGCCATGCCAGCTTGCAGAGCACTCCAGCAGGAATCACTGGTGCTTCTGCCAGCAGCCCCACCATCCAGGCTCTGCCCACATATTCTGGAATTGATCCAGCCTCCAGCTCACTGGCTGCAACAAAAGGCAGGTCCACGAATGGGCCATCAAATCCAGAAATCCTGACAACCACCCCACCTCCAATTCTCTTAAGCTCCAAAACATCAGCAGAAGCATTCATGAGCACCCCTACCATTTCTGCTAGCACAAGGGTGGAGTCCCCCACCAAACTAGAACCAGTGCCACTTACTGCTCAGGCAACAGATGCCAAAGTGATGCCAACCACCATGCCAACCACGGTTGCCCAGGCCACAGAGACTTCAGGCACTTCAGAGACTACAGAAAGAGCTCTCCCCCAAACCCCCCTAAGCCCAGGGTCTCCTAAAGTCACAGCTGAGAGCTCACCTACAGTGCCCAGAACATCTGTACAGACAGTCACAGAAAGCCAGTACGTGTGGATCAGTACTTCCCCCTTCACCCAGTACTTGGTCAATAAAAGTTTACTGTTGGCCATGCTCTTGGCTGGCACCATATTCTTCATGGCCATCCTGGTTCTATTGGCCATGCAAGCGTACGAGAGCTATAAGAAGAAGGACTACACCCAGGTGGATTATTTAATCAATGGAATGTATGCAGACTCCGAAATGTGATGGACTCTTGGGCCTCATTCATGTGTGGCCTGATTCAAGTCTGTGGACCTATGTCCTCTCTTTTTCAGTTTGCCTGTAAGACCAAACAAGTGCTTCCAAATTAATTTGGTGCAATTTAGGAGAAATGCCAGTTACTTAAAAGGATTTAATTTATATCTAATTCCATTATCACTAAAGAATTGCTGCTTTGTTTATCATTATTTTAAAAATTATGTTGACCAAGGGCCAGGCCAGGCTGGCAGTCATTGTACCAGATCAGGTGGTGCTTCCAGAGCCCTATCGGTTGCCTCTTCTTGCTCTATCATTTTTAACGTCACAGTCAGAATGCCAGCAATCAAGTTGGTGGGGTTTCTGATGGACTTTTTTTCCGAGCTTAATTATATTTATGTAATATGGTGTGCTGCCAAGCTTCACTGAAGTCAGATCCTTTTGGAGATGTATAATGAGTAATATGGTTTATTTTTGTAAACACTCATTTAATAAAACATGAAGTCCTGAAGAGGCTACCCTTTCCTTGCCCCTTATTTTGACTTTTATTTTCTCACTGCTCACCTGCTTTGGTTGGCAAAGTTGTCCCAGGGGTAGCCTGAGCCTAAGGCTGCCTGCCCCCCCATCAGTCTCACTGCCCCCCTTGCTAAGCCTAGGGCATGGAACACGGGGAACATGGCATGACTGTGCTGGCCAGCTGAAGTCTTACCAAGTTGAGCATGAAGGTAGCCCCTAGACTTTGGTTTCAGGGGGCATGCAAATTCTAGATATAAAATACAGAATCCCACTGTAGACATATCTGGAGGTTTCCTTGTTTCTCCATTCCCTGCCCAGTTGTCTAATAGGCTCAGCCCAGGCCTTTCTCTATCGGCCACTTGAGACATCTGGCATCTCCAGTCCCTGCTAACTACTGCAGGATTTTTTTCTGTTTTCTGTAGACCCTAGAAAACCAAAGCACTTGAGTCTTTTCTAGTTCATTCTCTTGGCCTTCCTCTAGTCCCATGCCCTCCCCCTGACTTCCCTAAGCCATCCTCATTCAGTCTGATGCATCTAACCTGTCAACCTCCCAGTAACTTCCAAACATAGAGGGATTTCCCTACCTCCTTTTTTCCTCACCATTTTGACTTTTCCCCTTACCTGTCTTCCTAGAATCATAGATGATCCAGTGACCTGAACTGGTTATGTGGCTTTTAATTGTTGTTAGATTGAATTAAATGGTGGAATTGGAATGAATTAAAAGGAATTCTGATATCATTTAGCCCCAAATTAGAATTTGGTAGATGAGGACACTTAAGCCCAGTTGACCAAGACCAAGAAGCAATTTAGCTGCTGTCATTCATTCTTTTACACTCTGAACAAGGATAGTGGCCATGAGTTGGGGGCAGGGCGGGGGGACAGGAGATGTTGGGGCAGGAGGAACAAGGTCTGACTCCACAATGTGAACAAGAAAAAACAAGGACAACGCCAATGTTTTAAACCTGGTGAGTAGGAGGATGGCAGCACCATCGGCAGGCTTAGCAAGATGGGAAGAGTGGTGGGAAGGGGTAGGATGACTTTGGTTTTAGATGTGCTGAAAGACCCACAAGATGTCCAGTTTGAAATGTCCACTGACAATGCCTAGTGCTCAGGAGAGAGACTAGGGTCAGGTCAGAGAGTGAGGTCCAAGAAGGATGGTCATTGAAGCTGTGTGAACAAAGGAGGTGGCCAAGAATGACAGTACAGCAGAGAGTAGAGGAGGGGCCCTAGATCAGACACCCAGCTCAGGGGAGAGGAGGAGGGAGAGAGTCAGGGAGTGGAATATGGACAAGGAGCTAACACGGAAGACAGAAGAAGCAGAAAGATGAGAGGGCAGGATCATGAAAACCTCAAAAAGAGAGTGTTGAGGATGAGAATGTGGCCAACAGTGTAGAGAACTCTGAGGGGCCAAGGAGGATGAGTATGAAGACAAGGTCGTCAGCTTTGGTTGTTAGGGAGTCCCTGGTCACTCTCAATTGAGTGCTGGAGCAGGGATCTGGACTGGTTTGAGAAGTGAGAGGGGCAGTGGAGGAAGGAGAGCCATGGGGCAATAGTGCCAGGGGAAGTCTTTGTTCTGTTTGGGGAGGGCACCAGAGATGAAGAGGCTCCAAGTTAGCCAGAGAAAAGGGGCGATTTTGGTGAATTCCAGCTTGACCACTGCCTGAGTGGCTGACTTTGGGTGGCTCCTCTCCCCTCTTCCATGCCTCAGTTTCATTCTTCTGTAAAAGGCAGGAATTGGTCTAGATGACCAGGTCTGGATCAGTGGTTCCAAGTTGTTTTAAGTGTGAGCCCTCACAGTGCGCTGACCCAGCACAGGCAGTTATTGATGAATATTAGAGAATTCAACCAATACCCGTCCCAGGAGGAAGTAGCACATTGGCCCTGAGTGGGGACTTGGATGACTAGGGGGTCTTGAAAGAAGAGGCAGGAATGCTCAGAGAGGAGGCAGCCCCTCAGTGAACTTCCAGGGAAATTCTTTGTTGTACCCATTCCGACTCTGATTCTGCAGGCACACCTCTGAAGATGGTGCAGGTTCAGTTCCACATGATGGCAATAAAGTGAATACCATCATAAAGCAGTCTCACAAATTCTTTGGTTTCCCAGTGCATGTAAAAATTAGGTTTATACTATATTGTAGTCTATTAAGTATGCAGTAATGCATTATATCTAAAAATGTATATACATTATTGCTAAAAAAAAAAAAAGTAATGCTAAATATCCATCGTAATCATTGCTGCTGGAGGGTCTTGCCTTGCTGTTGATGGCTGCTGACTGTGATGGGGATGGTTGCTGAAGGCTGGCTGACTGTGGCAACATCTTAAAATAAGACAAAGAAATTTGCCACATTGATTGATTCTTCCTTTCATGAAAGATTTCTCTGTAGCATGTAATGTAAAGATAGCATTTTACCCCATGTAAAACTTCTTTCAGAATTGAAGTCAGTCTCTCAGACTCTGCTGCTTTATCAACTAAATTTATGTAATATTCTCCAATGTTGTTGCATCTCAGGGAGTAAGGAGGCCTGAGGAGAGGGCAGGAGAGAGGGACAGGAACTAGAGTGGTCAGGACATATATACAACGTTCACCAGCTTCTTATGTGGGCATGGTTTGTGGCACCTCTGAGGAAGGTAGCACCACCAAAGACCACTGGTCCCATATCAGCAGAGCAAATAGAGTGGTAAAGAAATGGTTTGAAATATTGTGAGAATGACCAAAATGGCACACAGGGACACATGAGCACACGCTGCTGGAATATGGCACTCATGGACTTGCTCCATGCAGGATCACCATTTTGTAAAACAACCACAAATTCAGTATATTTATTTAAAGCACCATGAAATGATGCATCATAAAACAAGGTGTGCCTGCAGGAAACACTTGTCAGAGCTCCCCACTTCAGGGCGACCCCTTGTGGAGAGGAAGCAAAACTGATCTAAGTCATTTCTGAGCACCTTCCTGAGTCTGTCCTGACATTTGTTGGTCTGACCAAAGCCTTCAGTATAGTCAGTTGCAAGGGCTTATGGAAAATTATGTCCAAATTGAGTTACTTGGAAAAGTTCATCAGCATCGTATATCAGTGTCACTATGGCATGCTTGCCCGGGTTCTAGATAATGGACGATGCTCTCATGCCTTCTCAGTCACCAGTGGAGTGAAACAGGACTGTGTACTTGCTCCCATGCTTTTTAGCATAATGTTTTCAGCCATGTTGTCAAATGCTTTCAATGAGGATGAACACAGCATCAAGGTCAGCTACCAGACTGATGGTAAGTTCTTCAACTTGAGAAGCCTACAAGCCAAGCCCAAAGTTTAGGGAGTACTGGTGCATGATTTTCTGTTTGCAGATGATGGTGTACTCAATGCAGCCTCTGAAATTGAGATTCAACAAAGCATGGATTGATTTTCTGCTGCTTGTGCTAATTTTGGCCTAACAACACCAAGAAAACACAGGTGCTCCATCAGCCACCACCACACCATCCATCCATGAAATCCATATATCTGTATAGCAAAAGGAGAAGTTTTAATGTTGGGATAAGTTCATTTACCTTGGTAGTGTACTTTCTGGGAATGAACACAATGATAATAAGGCTGATACACGCATTGCTAGAGCTAACTGAGTGTTTGGGAGACTCCAAAGGAAAGTGGGAGAGAAGAGGTCTTAGACTGACTACCAGACTAAAGGTCTACAAAGCTGACTTCATTGTTGTATACCTGTGAAACCTGGAAGTCTACCAGCACCATGCCAGGAAACTGAATTGTTTCTGCTGTGTCCCACGCAGCAGAGTTTGAACAGGGATCACCTGTAAGGGGACAGGAGCACATGTGGGAATAGAAAAGAGCACACAAAGACCGAACTTCAAGGGTAACCCTAAATAACTGGGCAGACTCAGGAACAAGTGACTGCCCCAAGCTGCTTCAGGAGTCAACTTTTACTTAGAAATTGATGTCATGGTTCGTTCCTAAAACTTTGAGTTCCAACTTCTCTCCCTTTCTCCCTCCCTACCCATCCCCACTGAGATAGATGGCAGGCATTTCAATATAGGCTACATATATGTAGTTATGAAAAAGACTTCCATCTGTTGTGAAAGACTTACTATATTACCCTCCATCCTATCTTGCTCCCCATTTATTCTCTCTTTTGACCTTGTCCCTCCCCAAAAGTGTTTACTTCTAATTACGCCCTCCTCCCATTTGCTCTACCTTCTATCATTCTTCCCACATCCCACTTATCCCCTTCTCCCCTACTTTTCCATAGTGTAAGATAGATTTTCATACCAAATTGAGTGTGCATGTTATTCCCTCCTATGAGTCACCTTCACTTTTTTCCTCTCACTTCCCCCCTTTTCCCCTCCATTGAAAAAGCCTCTTTTATGAGAGATAATTTGCCCCATTCCATTTCTCCCTTTCTTCTCCCAATATATTCCTCTCTCTGGGCAGCTAGGTGGTGCAGTGGATAGAACCCAGTGCAGGAGTGAGGAGGACCTGAGTTCAAATCTCACCTCAGACACTTGACACTCACTAGCTGTGTGACCTTGGGCAAGTCACTTAACTCCAATTGCCTCATCCTGGGTCATCTCCAGTCATCCTGATGAATATCTGGTCACTGGATTCAGATGGCTCTGGAGGAGAAGTGAGGCTGATGACCTGCACAGTTCTCCCTCACTCAAAAACAAAGTCAAGTGCAAGTCATGTCATCATTTCTCTGATGGCATGGTCTTCTTAAGCAATGAAGGATGAACGCACACATTTGGTTACATCCCAAGATAAGGAGACACAAACGTACATTTCCTGGGAGAGCACATAGATATATAATGTGTAACTTTTACAGCCTTTACAATATTTAACTTTTATGACCCATTGTCCTGTCTTCATGATATAGAATTCTATACGATTTACTTAAAGGATATTCTGCCCAGCTGGGTTCCCAAGGAGGCATGCTTGACCTCATAGTCATGTCCCTCTGCTGCTGCAGGAGACATATACCTCATACACAACTTTTGCTGCTTATGAGGCTTGTGAAATCAAGCTGCAGTAGGATGGAGTCCCGCATATCCCCCTTTTGTTTTCTGTAATTTATGAAGGAGGAGGGAAGAGCAGTCCTGGTCTTTATTGCTGTTCTGCAGACTGCAAAAAAACAACATAGAGAAATTATTATTATACAGAAACCCAGAAGGCCAAGCACATTTCTTAGGCCAAAAATTTGTTTAGAATCCAAGGATTTCATTCCATTTAACCATTCCTCTGTGGTAGAGGAAGTGATTGAATCTAATTTTGCTCTTTCTAGGTTCTTAATTTCATCATATAATCTGAGTAGATCAAGGGTGCTATTGTGCCTCCCCCAGGCTCCTAGAACATGAGCCAGGTATATAGGCTTGAATTATATTTTAGAGGAGTTATACAATATTGTGATACATTAAAATGACAAGGTAAGGACAACTGTTCTTGTATAGCCTCAACCTTTTTTCCAAGCCAGTATATGGCCTCTTTTAGACTATCTAATTTGTCATGGTAGGTACATTCAGACTGTCTTGGGTCAATTGAAATTATGACCCAGGATATCTGCATTTTCTTTACTGTTAACATGCCATAACATAGTATTAAGATATGGAAACATTAAGATATGGAAAATATTAAGATAAAATATTAAGATATGGAAAAAGTCTTATAATTCAAGATAGTATCTCAGATTAAGGGTCTCATAAAGTATGCTAAGTCAGCTCTCTCTGGCCTTGTTGACATAAGAAGAGGTATTCTCTAAGTTTACTAAAGAGAACAAAGAGACTATTAGGTCCAGGTTCTTCCTCTGATTGATTAATTCAAGTTCTGACCCTTATTAAAGTACAAAAATTATATTAAATGTTATCATTTCCTCCTTTTGGTCAAAGGTAAGCCAAAGGCTTCACCTGTAGACCAAGAAAGGTATGGAAAAACTCTAAATAACCTATCCTGGTTCAAAGTCCTGGCAAAGGGTTCAGGTGGGGAGGGAGTTGTTCATGTGGGGTCTGGTCCAGACTCTTGGAAAAGCTGTCCACATCTGATGTCGTCTTTTTAGGCCATTTTGAAACCAGAGGGCAAGGTCTCCTATGGGTTCATTTGTCCACTCAGGAGCAGGGGCAATGGATGTCACAGATGGATCCAAGAGTCTATATGAAAGGACCTGACAGTGGCTCCCAGAAGACATGTGATTTGATAATTGAGAGGAAACAGTACAACATAGTTAACATGGTTTAAAGGCACATAGAAGTAGTTCAGTTTCCCAGTCACACAGGGCTAGATTCAAACAACACAATGAAATTTTTCTCACATTTCACAAGTCAGATGACTTAGATGGCTCACAATAGACTAATTTTGAGAAGAGAGATTTACATGTCACCAAGATAAATAGGAAAACTTAAACATGAACCATACAAATCAGTGCTAACTAAACAACTACCAATGTTACCTAACATTAAGCTCCTGGTATTCCGTAATCCATTCTTAATATCCATTTAAACATCACTTTTTGAATCACAAATGTCTCGTAGTTATCTGATGTCTAGGTTTTATTCTTGGGACAGTTCAAAAAGGGAATTCTGTTTCTCTGGTTCAGTTCTAAGAGTTCCCAGATAATTCTGACAATATAAATTAGTACAATCTCTTAAAATTTTTTCTCCCTTTTTTTTGAAACTTCATAGAATTTCAGTTTGCATATCATTGGCTGTTCTATCCTTACCTAAACCCTATACCTGACATAATAATCTTTTAAAATGTGAGGGTCTAACCATAAAATGCATTCATCTGCCTTTTAGAATTATAGGATAGATAGTTTAAGAGAGAAGAAATAATTTCACTTGTTTTTACCACTATCTTGTACAATTTTTGTGCAACAATCCAAATTTGAGATCTTGTTACCAAAAACATGAACTTATTCACAGCATTCAAAACTTCTTCATTTGTTGTGACTGATGGTTCCATATATGGATGGTATGGTGGTGGCTGATGGAGCACCTGTGTTTTTTTGGTGTTAATTATTAGGCATTTGCTGTGGATAAGTTCATTTACCTTGGCAGTGTACTTTCCAGGGATGTACATATTGACAATGAGGTTGATGCACGCATTGCCAGAGCTAACCCAGTGTTTGGAAAGCTCCAAAAAAAGGTTTGGGAGAGAAGAGGTATTAGACTGACTACCATATTGATGATCTCCAGAGCTGTTGTGCTGACTTCATTGTTATATGCTTGTGAAACATAGACAGTCTACCAGTGTAATGCCAGGAGACTGAATCACTTCCATTTGAACTGTCTTAGGAAGATTCTGAGGATCACCTGGCAGGATAAGGTACCAGACACTGAAGTCCTTGCTTGAGCTGAACTGCCAAGTATTCAAACTATGCTTCAGAGAGCGCAACTTAGATGGACTAGCCACATTGTTCGAATGCAAATGTATACTTGCCAAAAAGACTGTTTTATGGAGAACTCTCATGGGGCAGGTAATCACATGGTGGTCAGAAGAAACGATACAATGACGCTCTCAAGGTCTCTCCCAAGAACTTTGGATTTGACTGTGCAACATAGGAGACACTGGCACAGGACTGCTCAGCATGGTGTGCCCACATAAGAAAAGGTGCTGTGCTCTTTGAACAAAGCAGAATTGAGACAGCACAAAGTAAATGCAGGATCCTTAAATTTGGGATATCCACCCCAAATATTCACACGGACTATCTGTGCCCAACCTGTGGTAGAGTCTTCTGAGCTCATATTGGTCTGATCAGTCGCAGTTGGACACACTGAAATATCACTGTACAATGGTGATGTCATTTTGGTCCTGTTTGAAAATGAAGGACAACAACCACCAAATCACCAAAATATGATAAATTCTAGAAGTCAATCATATACATCTGTATATAATCCTTAGAGGAATAAGTATGATCCTGTGGCTTTCCCTCAAAATTTGCTATCCTTTTTAATTAGGCATCTATCACATTACATCTTTGTCTTATTACCTGGTCTAATCATTTCTTCCTTTGGAGGATGTTATCCCTATATTTATTTATTTGGCCATGAATGTAGGTTAAAGTTGTAAGCTATCCATTCCCACATCTCCTTATAATAACTCAGAGATGTTCCAATTTCCATTTATTATTTAATAGACTTAGTACTGTACTTACCTAATTTCTTGATTATAGAGATTTGCTGTAAAAGAAAAAGAGGGACAGTGTCATATCTTAACAGAAGGAAAGGACTTTCTTAGCTCTGTTTGACTTTGGAATGACTATCTGACAGCTAATCATGTGGTTACTGAAAGCAGGGCTTAGGAACAATCAAGTGGGGAATTTTCTATTTCAGAAAGAAAATAGCACATTTGAGAAATAGAGTTAGGAAGGTCCTGCCCAAGCTGTGTCCAAGGTCATCTTCAAAACCTTTCCAAGCATCTTCCGTTCTCAGCCTGCAGCACATGCCGGTTGGCTTTATGATAACTTAGACAACTATTCCTGTGATCAGAGCTAAAACAATAGTAAATTGAAGTCCCAGTCTTAAACAGCAAATAAATATTGGCTGGTATCCTTCAGAGAGGGCCATCTCAAATTTGATTGAGCTATTAATTATCAAATCAATTTACATCATTTTTCCTGTCTTCTTAAAATACTTCCTTACATTCACTAAACATACTTAAGCCATCTGAAACTGACACAAAAGTGTCCAGAACAACTATCTAGGAACAAGAGGGATTTAGATAACCCACATTTATTCCCAAACCTTATCTGCCTTCTATATTTTAAATCAGAACTTTATTTATCTTTCCAAATCTCTTGACCTTACTTCTTCAGATTTTCTAGCTTTCCTTTACATTTTAACCATAAGACAAGGTAACTCACAAGTTATTAATTTTACTAACATAACTTGAACAAAGCAAAGAAGTTAATGACTAACCTTATATATTGATGGGTTTATGTCTTTGTTTCACAAGTTTGTTATTCTCTAATTATGTTCACTTCAGGAATTAAATCTTTTACAAATACAAATACAAATTTTAACTCTTGCTTAGGCCATGGAATGACTACAAATTCAGATCAAAACAGCAAGATCTCTTCTGCTTTACAGCCTAATTTAACAATAAATTATTTTGAAAATTTAGTAGACCTTTAAAAAAATCACACAAAATTTTTCAGAACATTTCTTCTAAAACTATTTCCTGTTCTTTAAAAAGCAGTTTAAATTTATTCTGATGTTCACTAAACTTTTATGAAGAAAATTTGTTGGAAACTTTTAAAATGATAGCTATCTCTTTCTTCCTCCTTAAAGCAAAGATAAACCTTTAAAACTGGGATTCATTAAACCAAGTTGGTGTAAATTAACACAAATTCACAAAGTATTATAACAAAACTAAATTCTTAATTATATAGACTTTCTAGATATCACAAAGTCTCTCAATCAAAAAGGTGTTTGTAATGGAAAGGAGATTTTGATTCTCTAAATCAAGAAGAAGAACATCCAATGAATTTAATCTTATTACAGTAACAAATTTTCCTTAAATATATCACTAGAAATTAAGTATATTCTGGCATTTCACATAAATAGTCCCTGAACCTTCAAATTAACATACATAAATATATCTTTTAGATGAAACAGGCTTGAAAATCATACCCCTGTTTTTTTAAAGGGTTCTCATTTGCTCAATAGGAATTCTACAACACAGAAACTTTTACACAGAGTTTTATAAGAACTTTAGGTCAATGCATTTCTAAATCACTTTGGATAATGTGGAAACTACAACTTTAAATCACTCTATATTTTTATAATAGCCAAGATTTCAAATGGAAAAGTCTGCTATCATAGTAAATATCAAATTATCTCATTTCATCACATCCTTTTAAAAGCTCAATTTATATGAAATAAGATCCAAAGTAAAATTGCTTTGACAACATTTCTACCTCACAATGCTCTCTCCAATTTCACAATCTAAGAGAAATTCAGAAATACAATACAGTTTTAGAAGTAACACAACAATAAATTCAGAAGATATCATTTGCATTTCCAGAAATTGATCTTATTACTTTTGGCAATTAGAGAGAATAATATTGTATGGAACATGCCAATCATTATGTTAGACATTGTACAAATCATTGTATCATTTTGATCCCATAACAAAAGCCATAATTATTTTCCTTTTCCTTTTGACCCATGAAATGGGTCACACAGAGATAAAATACATTTTTGCAATTGGAACAGAGAAGTGTGAAGTTTACCAAGAGCAGAGAGACTGGTGCCACAGTGGTGATAATTCTTGTAGGCAGGGCTTGACAAAGGCCTGACTGATTCACCTATCCCTTCCCCGACAGCTGCAGAATTTACTCAGCCTGAGGTGGTTTGCAGCTGCTGGGACAGGGTAGGCAGAATGATGTAAAGGACCTAGGTGACATTTCCAAGCTTTACCTAGAAGGATGGGCTACAAAGTGCCCAAGGGCACAGGACTGTTAGTATCACTGCCAGTCTGCTAATTGCTGCCCCTACACTTCTCCTACATTCTCTTCTCTATAATTTGATCTGGGATGAGAAGGGTTAACATGGACTGTTAAAAATCCCCATTCTGAGATACTCTCTTCACTTTTGGAGTGGGGAATGCTAAGTGATCAGGATGGGGAGGGGGTGTTTTAGCAAGGTGAGCTCCTGGAGCTACCCACAGTCTTAAGAATTATTTCCCAGTAATTCCAATTGATAAGTTTCCAAACTTTTTAATGATTAGTCTCACAACCTACAAAGTCTGCAAAAATGATTTTAACTAAGATGATTCCAGGTTGGCCAGACTGGAAGCGCACGGAAAAGTCTTAAAGTTTTGTTTTATTTTCCTAGCTTAAAAGTCTCTGGCTGCCTACATATTAAAACTTCTAAGATAACAGACCTATTCACAGCACACATGATCCAGACAGAGACATATACTGACAGACAAATTGACAATTAATGACAGAGAAAGGGAATAAGAAGCTTGTTAGAAATCCCCATCATGAATTGGCTATTATAATTCCAAGGACAGGGAGTTGCAAGGATTCAACAGAATAATGGTGCACCTCTACAGTTGTAGGAGGGGTGGGGAGCCTTGGTGCCCCTGAAGGTTCTGACTTTCCATAACCTTGAGACAGTTTCTACATTCAGATTTCCAATGCCTTGGTTTCTTAAAATAGTGACAAATACCAAGTTTGCCGTCCCTTGCCACATTAGGGGTGGGGAGTGGGTTTGGGATGGGAGCTGTTCGAAACTCCCTTTGGGCTTTAAAGTCCTCAGCCTGTGTTTCTAGTGTTTTGGCAATAATCTGCAGCTCAGTTATAATCTACAGGAAATCCTTAAGGGAAAGGGGATGGGGAGGAGAGGAGGGGCTGTCAGAGGCCTGTGAGGTAAAGGTGGGGGGGGAGTGGTAGTAGTATTAGAGCATTCTCTGGACATCTTAACTGTTCCAGAGCATGTCTAATTAGGCCCCAAGTAGATATTATGGAGGGAGGGATAGGTTTGCCACTACTACTAATATTGCTTGAGATCACTTTATGTTTTTACCTATTGCTTTATGTTTTTACCTATTCCATCCCAGTTTTCAGGATCAATGTCTGGAAACCATGGGTTAAGCCTTATTATCTCATCTACCATTTCTTCAATTCTACTTTCCTATAGCTTAGCCCTGACTGCTTTACCAAGAATTTCAACAAATTAACATAACTTCTAGTAGGATGTTCTTGACCCATAATACATCCCCAGTCTACTCATGGTCATGACCCTGGGAGAGATTAGGCTGCCGACTCGACTCCTGCTGCTACAAAATACATCCCTTCAGGTCCCTGTTCAGGTACCAGATATTGCTTCCCACGCAGCAGAGTTTGAACAGGGGTCACCTGTAAGGGGACATGTGGGAGCAGAAGAAAACACTCAGACACCAAACTGTTCAAGGCATAGCCTGGGCAGGCTCGGAAACAAGTGACTGCCCCAATCTGCTTTAGGAGTCTAAAGTCTTTTACTTAGAAATTGAAGTCATGGTTACATCCCAAGATAAGGAGATGCAAACGTACATTTCCTGGGAGAGCACACAGATAAACAATGTATAACTTTTACAGCCCTTACAATATTTAACTTTTATGACCCAGTGTCCTGTCTTCATGAATTCTATACAGTTTACTTAGGGGATATTCTGTCCAGCTGGGTTCCCAAGGAGGCATGCTTGACCTCACAGTCAAGTCCCTGCTGTTGCAGGAGACATAAACCTCATATACAACTTTTGCTGCTTATGAGGCTTGTGAAATCAAGCTGCAGTAGGATGGAGTCCTGCAGCTTCCATTTAAATTATCTTAGGAAAACTCTGAAGATCACTTGGAAGGAAAAGGTACCAGACGCTGAGGTTCTTATTCAAACTAAACTGCCAGGCATTCAAACCTACTGCAAAAAGCACAACAAAAAGATTATTTTATAGAGAACTCACACAGGCCAGGCGTTCACATGGTGGTGAGAAGAAGCAATACAAGGACACTCTCAAGGTCTTTCTGAAGAACTTTGGAATTATGAGACATGGGAGACACTGGCACAGGAACACTCAGCATGGCATGCCCTCATCAGAGAAGGTGTGGTGCTCCACAAGCAAAGCAGAATTGCAGTAGCTCAAAAGAAATGGGAGAAGCACATATTTAGAGAATCCACCTCAAATGCTCACATGAATTATTTGCACCAACCTGCGAGTCTGACATTCTGAACTTGTATTGGTCTAATCAGCCACAGTCGACACACTGAAACTGAACTCTAGTATAGTGATGTCATTTTGGTCCTCTTCGAGAATGAAGGACAACAACCACCCAGCCTCCTCCAGTCTCCTCTGGCATTCCCAGCCTGCCTATGGAGTAGAAGGACCACCAACTTTGGCCTAAGAAAAGGGATAGGAAAGTGTGCCTCCCTCCCCATTCCCACCCGAATTCTCAATCAGATCGCCCCCATTCTTGCTTATTATCCACATCTCCCTGGTTCTCTACTGCTTACAAGCATGCGCACGTCTTTCAAATCCTCAAAAAATCTTCATGAGGTCCAGTTGATCCATGAAACTAGTCTAGACTTCTTCTCCCCTTGGTGGCTCAGCCGCTTGAGAGTTCAGCTTCCTCTTCCACTCCCTTTCCTCTCACTCTCTTTTTAACTCTCTGCAGCCTGGCCTCTACCCCATCATTCAGCCAAAAATACTCTTTCCAAAGGTACCTAATCAAATGGCCTCTTTTCATTGCTCATCCTTCTTGACACCTCTTCAGCCTTTGACATGGTCCGTCACCTATTTTCTAGGCTTTCATTACTCCCCACTCCCTTTCCCTCTTGCTTCTCCTCCCACCTCTCTGACTGCTCTTCCTCTGTCTCCATTGCTGGATTTCTTCCCAGTCACACCTGTTAGCCATGGTTCTCCTCACAGTTCTGTTGTGAACCCTCTTTTCTCCCTTTATACGGTTTTCCTCGGTGATCTCATCAACTCCCATGGATTCCACTATCATCTCTGTTCCAAAGATTCTCAGCTCTACTTGCCCAGGCCTGATATTTCTCCTAGCCTTCCACCTTACATCTCAAACTGTTTATTGAATGTCTAAAATGGGATACATAGAGGCATCTTAAACTCAGCCTGTCTGAGACTGCACTCATTCTCTTCTTCCTCACCCCCTCTTCTCACTGTGGAGAGGACCGTCATCCTTCCAGTCACCTCCCAACCTGGCTGTTATCCTGGATGGCTCATTCTCTCCCACTCCCCATTTCCAAATGTTGTTTATGCCCTGGTAACGTCTCTAGAATGTGCCCGACACTGCCATCCTCCCTGGTGTAGACCCTCATTGCCTCATAGCTGAACTATCACAAAAGCCACTCCCTTCCTCAAGTTTCTTCTCATTCTTGTCCATCTTCCACTCAGCTATAAAATTGATTTCCAAAAAGCCTGGGTCTGGCTATCTCTGTCTCTATGTCTGTCTCTCCTCTCTCTATATCTCTCTGTCTCTGTATCTCCTTCTCCCTCTCTCTCTCTCTCTCTCTCTCTCTCTCTCTCTCTCTCTCTCTCTCTCTCTCTTTCTTTCTCACACACACACACACACACACACACACACACACACACGCACACACCCTGTTTAAGTAATGCCAGTGGCTCTCTATCCTCTCCAGGGTCTGTATGAAATCCTCCGTTTGGCATTAAAAACCCTTCACAGCTTGTCCCCTTCCTGTCTTTCCAGTCTTCTTGTCCTTCACCCCCTTCCTGTGACCTTGTGACCCAGTGACTCAGGTCTCCTTGCACATTGCACAATCCGGTTCTGAGAGTTCTCCCTGGCTGTCCCCACACCTGTCCCTCTCTCTCTTCAGGTGACATCTCAGATCCCACTGTCTAGGAAGAGCCTTTCTCAGTCTCCCTCAGTGCTGACACTTTCCTTCTGTCGGTTCTCTTTGATTTATCCTGGACATATCTGGTTGCATGCTGTCTCCCCATCAGATTGTAAACTGAGATCTGGGACTGAACCATTCCGCACAGTGCCTGGCACATAACAGGTACTTAATAGACTAATCTTGACCTCAGTGAACCTCACTTGCCCCATCTACAGAATGTGGGGGCTTAATTCTCAGGTCTAGCTGCACAGTCTTTTGGTCAGTGCGCTCATCATGAGCTCATTCCAGGACCAGGAGAATTTGGAGATGACATTCAAAGCAGGACGTTGGGTCTGCTCATATTCTAGATTCCCTATAGCACCCAGCACTCTGCTTGGCCCAGAGCAGATACAGTAACTGTGTGATGACTTTTTATGTTATTTGCTGGACCCTCAGAAAAATGGGGGGAAGCCCACTGGAAAATCTGTTTCAATGCCAGAGGGACAGAAATGCTCTGGGATCCTCTTCTTCATAGCCCTGTCTCACGATGCTGCCTTTATCCTCCATGAAGGATGCCCCAAGTGTCTGTCACAGGACCTGAGGGCTACATTCAGCAGTTCAAAAATGTGCTCAGCCTTCCACCCTGTGGATATCTATGGAGCACCAGCTGTGTGCAAGGCCCCAAGATAGGGAGCCATTCTCAGGTAAATGAATAGGAACAAGACAGGGGCCTACAACAGAAGTAGAAATACATAGAAGGCGCCTACCTACACCTACATGGGATGTCTAAATATTGATGGTGAGGGGCATGACTTTTATCTTTAAAGGCCACTGATTTCCCTAGTCACTATCTCTTACAGGAGAAGGTTACCTCAGACTTACAGTCTTCAGCTTGACCTCTTTCTCACTAGGTGCTAGTTGTATAAAAGACATGACAAATAGAAGATAATGAGTAAACTTCTTTACTCAAATGGCAAGCAAAAATTGGAGAAGTTATACCAGTGATAATATACCAGAACATATCCAAGTGTAAAGGATCTATTCAGATGGGAGAGAGAAGGGATGTCAGCTCAACCAAGAGAAAGGCTCTGATCTCACCCTGACAGGGAAATGCCCCAGAGTATCTAGGAAGGCAAGCTGGGAACCAAGGATGTGTGGAGAGCCAGCTCCCCATGCATGTCTTCCTTCCAAAGTCTCTCTGTCTATCCTGATGTCCCTTTCTTTTTAAGTATGTCAAGCTAGTCATCGAGGGTGTCTGGAAGATGTCTCCTCCTCCGCCTCCAAGCTCTCACACTAACTCCATCTCTCACACAGTCATGCAGCATCTCATCAATATTCTCCCCCAAATTAGGCTTCACACCTAAGCAGCAGGACACAAAACGCTCGAGGCTCAAAACCTAGGTTATGTAAGAAAAAGGCATGTACCCCAAAGTAGGTGGGACAGAATTTACATTCATGAGATCTCTGCATTCTGGGTCAACTGGTCTACTCTTCATGTCCTACGGGGACTCTCCATCTCTCCTCTAGATGTCTTTGAGCAGTCTGTCCCCCTCCTTTCTCCTAAACAAGGCTGAACATGATTCTCCTCCCCCTGCCCATTGCCAGAGCCTTCCAGTTACTCTGACTGTATCTCATATTTATTTATGCTCATATCATTTTTCCCCCTTTCCCCCACCACTCAGAAGAATATAAACTCCTTGGGGGCAAGGGATTATTTGATTTCATCTTTGCATTTCTTGTGCCTAGCACTACCCAGAGCAGTGCATGGTAGCATTAATTGTACCGGGCAATGGACAAAGGAGGAAATGAAGTCTTTTCTCCCCTCGGTGGAGATGCAGCCCCCACCACCTGCAGCCAGCGTCTGTGCCTTCTCCCTTTTGTTTTAACAAATGTTAAAGCCTTAAGCCAAAAGGGTGAAACTTTCATGGTATTTAAACCAAGCCACAGTGCAGTCAGCGGGGCTTCCCTAGAGCCCCTGAAATTTCCTTAGATAGGGAGTTATCTGATTCATTTATGAGTAAGGCCACCCCTGGGATAATTCCCAAATGCCAAATGCTTGACTTCAGGGGGCATAACCAGGAGTTTATTTGAAGAGATAAATTTCAATCTGATGCCAGGAAAACCTTCCTACCTATGAGAGCTGCTCCTGGGCATTGGGCTGCACGGGGGAGAGAGAGCAGCAGGGGCTCTCTCCTTGGATGAGCACTTTTGGGAGCTTCTTGTACAGTTCTGGGTTGTACTCCATACTTCTGAGTATCCCTCCTGGATCTGAAACTGTGATTCTCTGATTCATATGACCAGCCAGACATAGTCCCTCTCCCTTCTCAGAGCACATCAGCTCATCAGCCCAACACTGGGGCCCATGATGGTGCTTTTGTGGGCACCCTTTCAACTGGAAGACTGAATAGTGCTTTGATGAGAGTGCTTGGGATCAGCCAGGCTAGGCTGTCTCCCTGATCAAAGTCACTTGCAAAGCAATGCTAGAGGCATCAACTGGAAGACCAACACTCTACTGGCTTGGAGGATCTGAGGCTCAGTGCCTCTGACTAGGGAGGATGGTATAGCTGCTCCAGGTCACAGTTAGCCCAGTAAGCAATCATTGGCGAGAGTCTTTGCTTGGGAAAAATGCCTGGATGTCCTGAACACTGGCCTAGCAGCCCTGGGAGGTCTGGAGCCCTACCCAATTACCTCCTGCTGCCCACTGGCACTTGGGAGCTGTTTTGCACTGACCACCATATTTATGGAAGGGGCCTGATTCCTTAGTACTCAGACACACCCAGATAGGACACCCCCGTCCCAGGTGTCCCAGCCATGCACACAGAGGTTTCAATTGGCTTGATGGCTTATGCTCTCATACATTTCTTTCTTGGGAAGTAGAGAAGGAGGGGAGGAACTCCTACCTGGAATCCTGAAGCATCTCACCCTGTAGGAGGTACCTGAGGTGAGTCCTCTGTCACCTGTGGAAATCTTGCCTTCAGTCAGTACAAGAAGCAGCCTTCCTACAGACCATGGGCAGGGAAACCTTCCGGGCCAGTGACTAAGTGGGACCTGATTTCCTAGGAGTCAATCCATGATGGGCAAGAAAGAGGAGGGGCTGAGGAGAGGAAGGCTTGTAGGAGGAACAGTCCCATATTTGTCTTGTAGACAATGGTAGGTCAGCAATTATGGAGCAAAGTCCGGACTTGCCTCAGCTACCAAAGGATGCAGCAGCCCAGTGATCTGTTGGGACTTCACTGTGAGAAGGGGCACTGGGAGGCTGCTGAAGTCAGGGAGGTGGGGCATCACTGAGCCTTGGACTTGACATCCCCCAAAGGTCTCTCACCCATCTTGCTGCTGACCAAGGGGTCCCCACCCCTGCCCCAGTGAGTGGCCATGCTTCCCAAGGTGGACAGCCCATCCATGCCCTGCTCCCAGGGCTGCTCTCTGGGCCCAAGTCCAACAAAGCTCTTTACATGAGAGCCCTTCAGCTGCTTCCACTTGCCGTCCCACCTAGTTGACTCCTAACACACACAGAGTCATTTACTCTTTTCCTTCAACAAAGGCTCCCATCGAACAGGATCTCAAGGTCTTCTGCTACTCTAGCCACCCTCCTGGGCACACTTCAGCTCCTCACTGTCATTTCTAAAATGAAGCCCTCATTTAATTTTTTTATATATCTTGGATACCAAACTCTTATCAGAGAAATTTGATACAAAGATTGTTGAGGACCAGGGTGGAGTGCTGTTGACAAGATCAGGAAAGACCTTCGAGGAAACTATTCTTGGAGACTGTGCTCATTATCATCCGGAATGGCTCTCCATGCCCCCCCAGATATTGTTGTCTCTGTGAGACAAACAAGAGAATTACAGAAAACAAGGGATATATAAAATAGATGCCCCTAGACTGATTTAATCACCCTGACTGTAATCACTGGGACAGGAGCCCAGCAGAATGTTGCGTAGACTTGCAGTACCTTGTCTATATAAACCCTAACCCTCAGATCAGTAAATGGAATTGGTTTATCTTTTCCCACCTCCCATGACTCTTTTCTTTCAACCACATCACCAAGCTGTGTAGGGACCCTGGCCGTCCACTACATATGGTGCCCGAACAGGGACCAGGGACCTGATCCAGGAAAAGGACTCATCTTTTGGTGAGTGGCCCCCTTAGAAAGGAATTCAGAAATTCCAAGTTGTGAGAAGACGACGAAGGTAAGGGGAAGCCTCGAAGAAGCCCAGCAGGGGCCTCTCACTTTGTTCGAGGTTCACGCAGGCAGAGTAAAATCTCAGCACTTACAGGCTTACGGGGAGAATTTACTGTGTTAACAGAATCAAAAGGTAGAATCTGTGCATAAGAAATTAGTACTGACAAGTAAACAGCAAAAGTAAGGTAAATGATGGGTCAGATACTTTTTAAGAGCAGAAACACTCAGGTAGAGGCGGTTGTGGAGAAAGAGGAAGGGGAAGAAGAGGTGGATTCCTGGTCAGAGGAAGGCTCAGCACCCCTGGAACCCTCAGCTCCCACAGAACCGCTGACATTCTATACTCCTCCAGAAACCTCAGATCCCATTAACCCAGGAGGAGATGCAAGAGAATTCACCCCTCTGGATTTTAAATTTTTACAGGAATTAATACAAGGGGCAATCAATTATGGACCAAGTAATTCTCACATTCAGTCTCTTCTAGACAGCATTTCTCAGATAGCCCTATGCCCTACTGATTGGTGTAATTCAGATAAAGCCACTCTTGAAGGAGATTACTTAATGTGGAAATCTGAATTTCACAAAGCATGTTTGGAACAAAGTCAAAGAAATCAAGTCGTAGGTCTATTTTGTGCAGAGGATTTTTGACAATCTTTGCTCGGTTTTTTGAATTCTGTCTTATTGTCTGTATATGTATTCTGTCTCTATGTTCTGTGTGAGTGTGTTTGTTTGTTAATCTCTTTCCCATGTTTTCTCTTTCCCTCGTCCCTTCTCTCTGATGACTGCAGCATCAGGGAGGAGTATGAGAGAAAGAGAGAAACTAAGCTTATTGCTAAAAGCAGTTTCAGGAAAGCATAAAAGTTTTGGAAAGTTGTTATTAAAACTCTCTCTTTCTACCTTCTAACCCTGGCCAGGTTGGGAAGGTGGAGAGACAGACAAGAAGAAATCGGGGAAGTTTTTTCCCTCATATCAGAGGCAGGTTGACTAGCATTTTAATTCTCATGCCTCACCTGAAAGAAGTTTTTTTATAATGGGAAATAACCAAAAAGTAGTTATTCTGATCATATTTTTAGTTAAACATTTCACTCCTAATTGAATGTTTAAAACAGATCAGAATTTGTTATATTATTTGGCACTAAGGCAAATTGGAAAAATGGATAGATCTGAAAAAGATACCTCAGCAGAGAAAGCTTTTGAACTCTCCAGTAGAACGGAGGGGACTTGGCGCCGGTGGGCAGTTGTCCAGAAGTCTTCCTCACATCAGCTGGTAGATTCAAAAGCCTTCTCTTTCAAAGAAGTTCTTAAGGAGTGGACACAGCAGTAAAATTTACTTGAGTAAAGGTTAGAACCATTAAGATTTTTTTTTTGCCCTGCAGTCCCAGCTCATCATCCAGCTAGGACTACAGTGAATTGTAACTCTTATCATCCCAGATTAGATCAAGGGAAGAGAACGCTAAAGAATAGTAGGGAATTTAATTTACCCTTCCCAAGGGTAGGGGTTAGGTCACAGCAGTATGAGATCACAAGTCAACCAGTCCCTACATTTAGTAAGCACAATCTTCTATTAATGATACCTAAGGTTCACTATTTGTGTTACTGTTGTGCTTCTAAAATGTTATAGTCTTGTATTGTAAAAACTGAGTAACCACTGCAATCCAGAAATAGTGTTAGAGAAAACAATTTCTAATCTGAATTTTGTTGAAACTAAAAGACGTTGGGAAAATTGTGTAAAACCAGTTATAATGTTTTGGTTTTTGTTATTGTCATTTAGAAAACCAGGTATTTTCACTTTAGTCTATTAAAGAAGTTTCAGTTAAAACAATTTGGCTATCATTTCAAAAGTTGTAAGATTGTTAACTTCAGTTATTTGAAATTACTGGTTTTAATGCTAAACCTAAAATTGTTAATTGAGTACTGTATGTAGAAAGAAGGGAATTGAATGAAAACTTTATTTAGATGTGCCCATTCAGAACAGACTTCCTGTATGCTTGAGGGTTGGCAGGCATGGGTGTGGTACCAATCTCCTTTATTTTGTAAAATTGTTAAGGCCTCTAGGAAACCATTCCTGTAGGTACAGCCACCAGTCCTAACAAAGAAACTTGATTGGCTTATGCAAATTATAAACAATGAATAGGACTTGCTCAGAAGTTGAGAGGATATTTGGCAATTAGCTTTTACATCTGGACAAGTTTTAATCTTGAAAAGGAAAGATCTAAATGGGATTCCCTTATGCATATGAGTCCTGCTTATTGTAACTCCATGACAATAGGAATCTGGCTCTGAGCTGATGAGTGAATTTTTTGTTGTTTAAGGCAAAAGAAATTTTTTTTGTTTTGAGTTTGAATTTGAGTATAATTGTTTGCATTAAATCAGTTATCTGAGAAAAATACCACATGCTACTCAAAGGGAATATTTCCCACCTGACTTTATATTCCTTTTGTGCCTGTTTGGTCTTTGTCTAACCTCCATGTCAGGTTTGTTTTTTCCAGAGTTCAAGCCATTAACTTCCAGATAACTGCTCGGGTTATGTATCCCTTGAATAAGACCTATCTAGAAAGGGACAGCTCTACATCCAATCTCATCAGGAAGCAGTTTCAGAAGCTGAGACCTTCATCCCTTACCCCAAAAGATCTTGGGTCCCATCTCATATACAACTGCCAGGGCCTATTTTAGAGGGAAATAGACAAGCAGACACCTCACTCACACTGACAGTTTTAGAAGCACAGCATTCCTACAGTCAATTTCATCAGTCAGCTTCCATGCTTCGAAGGCAATTTGATATTACTAGAGAGCAAGCAAGAAGCATTGTAGTAACGTCTTGTCCACATTGCATTCCTTTTTTGCCAGCTCCATCAAATATATCCAGCAATCCTTGAGGATGCAGTCCTCTTGAAATATGGCAAGTAGATGTCACACGTCCCAGAATTTGGAAGGAATAAATACCTTCATGTGACTAGACACATTCAAGTGTAATCTGCCACCCTATTGACTGGGGAATCAACAAAATTTGTTATCAATCATCTATTAGGTGTTTTGCGACTCTAGGTATTCCACAAATTATAAAAACAGATAATGGTCAAGCTTAAATTAGTCAAACCTTTACAAAGTCTGTCTGTCATACAGAATTCAGCATAGAACTGGCATCCCATATAATTCTACTGGTCAAGCCATTGTAGAACGTCGCAACTGTGACATAAAAACTTCTCCAAAAACAAAAGAAAGGCGGAGAAGGCAAAAGAATGAGAAAAATTGACATGGTATTGTATACCTGACACCAGATAGAGGCTTATGCCTGCTCAAAAACAGTTTAAAAAAAGCAAAACACCCCTCACTGATCGGAAAAAAGTGAAGGTGAAATGGAACAACACAAAGACAGGCCCTGTGTTAAACTGGGGGTGAGTGTATGCTTGTATTTCCACAGGAAATGGTGAAGAAACCACCTGGATACCGGAAAGAAACATCCAACCTCTGCCATATGTTGGAGAAGATACATGGATCGAGGAAAAAGAAGCCATGATCATTGGAATGACAGGACAATGAAGACACTCGTTCTGCTTCTGGGTATCCTCCAGCTGACCACTGCAGCAGAAGGAACTGATTGAGAGGAAGATAGATTGACTTTTTGTACATAATCCACCTTGGGTTATGGGTGGTGATATGGGGAGGGAAAATAGAGGAGATAATTATGGTAGCACATGGGTTTAAGGTTTTGGGGAAACAAATTGATATAGATAGAATCTTTGCTTTTGTGATTGTGAAATAACATGCTTTAATTGTACTATCACTGAATATGTAGATTTTCATACAGCTAACACTAGCATTATATCTGTAATTATGTGTCCTAGGTTTGCTTTAATGCCTATCAAAAGTGAAGGCTGGTCTATGTCTGTATTAGATCAAACTTTTAATCAGTTAATGTTGAAAGTAAGACAGAAAAGATGTATAAGTTGCATTATTTTTAAGATGTATAAGTTGCATTATTTTAGGCATTGTAAACTTTGTGGCAGCATTGGCTTCCCGTGTGTCAAATGGTTTATCTGTACATGCAATTTAATGGATACTTTAAGGGAAACTATTGTGGTGGTGGGAAACAAAAGTTGATGCTTTTGAAACAAGATTGCTCATGTAATTATAGGTTCATTTCCATTGGTGTTACTTCTGTCCATTATAATACCTCTATATATAATTTATAGACCAGGCCCCAAGGGAAATCTTGATCCCAAGGAAGCTGCCAGTGATTTGGGATTATGTTGCTAATACAAATCCCTCTGCATCCCCATTCTATTGGCTCATATCTATATTACCTCTATCCATTTGTTTCTCTGTATGGCCACCTCTTCATAGGTGCCTTCTCTCATGGGTAAGCTTTTCAAACCCAAGTACCTTGTCTCCCATTATAACAAAAGAAAGAGGGAATTGTTGAGGGCCAGGGTGGAGTGCTGTTGACAAGATCAGGAAAGACCTTTGGGAAACTGCTCTTAGAGACTGTGCTCATTATCATCCGGAATGGCTCTCCATGCCCCACCAGATGTTGTTTTCTCTGTGAGACAAACAAGAGAATTACAGAAAACAAGGGATATGTAAAATAGATGCCCCTAGACTGATTTAATCACTCTGACTGATTTAATCACTGGGACAGGAGATGAGCAGAATGTGGGGTAGACTTGCAGTACCTTATCTATATAAACCCTAACCCTCAGATCAATAAACGGAATTGGTCTATCTTTTCCCCCCTCCCATGACTCTTTTCTTTCAACCACATCACCAAGCTGTGTAGGGACCCTGGCCATCCGCTACAAAAGATGTTTTTCCATTTGACCATTTCCCTTCTTCACCTAGATGCATTAATGTTATCTGTGCAAACCCTTTTCAGTTTCAAGTAATCAGTTACCTATTTTCTCTTTTGCCTCAGCTACAAAAGGATGCAGCAGCCCAGTGACCTGTTGGGACTTTACTGTGAGAAGGGGCACTGGGAGGCTGCTGAAAACAGGGAAGTGCACTTGCGCATCGCTGAGCCTTGGACTCAAAACTCAACACAGTCTTCCTTTCTGGCTCAGGGCCTTTCAATGCAGCCTATGGGCACATGAGGTGGGGGGCTGCTAGGATACACCCTCATTGACAAGCAGGCCTCCTGATTCAGAGCATTTTCACAGCTGTCCCTCATGCCTGGAACGCACCCTTCTCCTCATCACTACTTCCTGGCTTCCCTCAAGTCCCAGCTGGGCCATCTCCAGTTGTCCTGATCCACATCTGGCCACTGTCCCCAGATGGCTTCAGAGGACAAAGTGAGGCTGGTGACTTTGCACAGCCCTACCTCACTTCAGTCCAACTCCCTTGCATGTCATGTTATCACCACTCTGATATCATGGTCCCCTTTAAGAACAAAGGGGAAATAGCAAGCAGCAGCATCAAATCCCAGTCGAAATCCCGCTTCTGCAAGATGCCTTACTCAAGCCAATGCCCTTGGTTGGTTGTCTCTGACCTACCCTGTCTGTGGTCTGCTCCGTGTAGTTGTGTGTATGTTGTCCCTCCCATTAGACTTTGTGCTTCCTGAGGGCAGGGACAGACTTTTGCCTTCCTTTGTATCCCTAGCCATTAGTCCAACACTAGCACATGTGTATCCTGACTGCCTAGGTGGTGTCTAGCCATGCTCTCCATCTTGAATTTATGACAGTAATTTTATGAATCTTGGGTGGTAAGGCTGCAAAGAATCCGTGAGCTGGCTAATATACTCATCCTATGAGACTCTTATCTATGTCTGGGCCTCAGTTTGCTCAAGACGGGGGTCCACCCTGTATGGATGAGAGACACTTGGTGGGAAGAAAGTCTTTGAGGCCATGTTTGTCTTAAAAAATCAAATGCATTTCTTGTCAACAGGTACTGTGGTTCTCCACATTTTTCAGTTGGTTATGTGATGTAAAGACGTAGATTATAGAATACTGCTTGCGAAAGTCTCTCTGTTTCCTTCTAATGCCCTCTCTGAGGAGGACCTCAATGTCTGCATAAATTATTTCAATAAAAACTACATATGACTTTAATGTTAATGGTCATAAAAAAATTAGAAGTTGATCATGTCCCTCTCACTGCTATGGGTAGAAGGTGTATTCTTACTCAAACACTGGATAGAGGCAATTGCAAAAGAGAAAATAGGTAACTGATTATTTGAAATTGAAAAGGGTTTGCACAGATAACATTAATGCATCTAGGTGAAGAAGGGAAATGGTCAAATGGAAAAATATCTTTGTATCAAATTTCTCTGATAAGAGTTTGGTATCCAAGATATATAAAAAATTAATAAATTTATACAGGGCTAATAGCCATTCCTCAATAATTAACTATTCAAAGGATTTGAACAAACAGTTCTCAAAAGAACTGCAAAGTATTTACAACCATAGGAAAAAATGTTCCAAACTACTAATAAAAGAAATGCAAATTGAAACAACCCTGAACTTTTACCTCACACCCTACAAACTGGAAAAATACAGCAATACTGAATACTGAAGGGGTCATGGAATGATAGGCACACTAATATATTGTTGGTGTAGCTATGAAATGCTATAGCCATTTGGAAAAACAATTTGGAATTATGAAAATAAAATAACTAAAAAGTCCATACCCTTTGAACCTGAGACTGTTGCTAGGCTTATACCTCAATGAAGTCAGTGATAAAAAGTAAGTCCTTTTATATACCAACATATGTACAACAGCACTTTTTGTGATAGCAAAAAATTGGAAACTGTAATGTCTGGGACTCGCTACGTTAAGCCTCCCCCCTTGGAACCTTACCTCAAGATCTGAATCTGGATCTTGTAGGTCTTCGGACGTCTCCGGCCCCTTCGGCGATGGAGGGGAAATAACTAGACAGAACTCCTGAGTTGGCAGTTGCACACACTTTATTGGTTACATCTCTCCAACCCGACCCCCAGTTCCCCCAGACCCTTGATTATCTATTCGCCTTAGCTCCTCCCATGTTCCTCCCCGTGGGTGGAGCCAGCTCTGTTAACGAGGTGCTCCCAGTACCCCACAGGGGCAGATTAACACCTCCAGGAGTCTCACTACACTCACTGGAGGCCACGGTCCAGAGCCGGGCCCTAACAGGAAACAAAGTAGATTCCCAGCAATTGGGAATGACTAAACAAATTCAGGAATATGTGAATGTGATGAAATATTTATGTGCTATAAGAAAACTGGTTGTTGTCCTTTGTTGTCAAAGAGGACCAAAATGACATCACCATGATAAAGTGAAATTTCAGTGTGTCTGACTGTGACTGATGAGACCAATATGAGCTCGGAATCCCATAGGTTGAGCACAGATAGTCTGTATGAACATTTGGGGTGGATACTCCAAATTTGCACATCCTATGTTTACTTTGTGCTGTCTCAATTCTGCTTTGCTCATAGAGCACAGCACACTTTCTGACGGGGGCACGCCATGCTGAGTGGTCCTGTGGCAGAATCTCCCATGTCACACAGTCAAATCCAAAGAAAGAGAAATTAGGTATGAGATGAACACAGAGAAGCATGGTAAAGTCTACATAAACTGATGTAGAGTTAAGTCAGCAGAGCCATGAAAACACAGTGAACTACAGTAATGGAAATGGAAAGAATGATGACATGCCAAAAACCTAAAAGTTAATGTGACAAAATTATTGAAGAGTAAGCAGGGCTCAAATGAACAGAGATGAAAAGACAGTCCCAACCTACCCTTGGTGAGGTCCACAGATGTTTAACATTAAACATATTTTCAGATTTTTTTTCAGTGTATCAATTAATTGTGCTGATGGGTTTTTTTCCCCTTTTTAAAGAATATTTGTTACATGGGATGACTTTGTGAGAGGGGGAAGGAGGATACTGAGGATAACTACAAGGATGTAAAAATCAGAAGACATCAATAAAAACTTATTTAAAATATATATAGATAGGAAGGTAAGCACAGGGATTGGTACTGAGTGATATTTTCTTGCTCCCTCTCCCTTCCTTCCTTCCTTCCTTTCTTTTTCATTCTTTCTTTCCTTCTCTATCCCCCTCCTTCTCTCTGTCTCTTTTCCCCCTTCTTTCTTTTTTCTAATAATAGGGTTCAACATTTGTTCAACCTTTGGCATCTTTTTATTATTAATTTTTAGAAAATATTTTTATTTCCAAATTCTCTTCCTTTGTCCCACTCCTCCCCCACCCTTAATGGGTGGCAAGAAATAACAATTACCCATTATACATAGGAAGTCATGCAAAACATATTTCCACATTAGCCATGTTGCAGGACAGGAAAGCAAGAAACATAAAGAAAGTGAAAGAAAATCTGCTTCAATCTCTACTCAGAGTTTTTGGTTCTCTGGAGGTGGAGAGCATTTTTCATCATGAGTCCTTTGGGATTGTCTTGGATCACTGCATTGATTAGAGTAGCCACGTCTTTCACAGTTGATCACTGTATAATATTAGCTCAATAGTTTTTCGTTCAAATACTAAGTTATTATGGTCATTGGCTACTGTGTCTTGTGTAACTAAGCTATGCTACTGATCCACCCAGTCCCAGATAGTTTGGATGATTGCTGCTTTATTTGTGCTCTGGTATTGCTAGGCTGCCTTCCTTAGTAATTTTTTCCCCATTAATTCCTTTGACATCCTTGAGCTTTTGTTCTTCCAGATAAATTTTATTATTTTTTTCCAGCTCTATAAAATAATTTTGAGTAATTTGATTGGTATGGGACTGAATAAGTAGATGAATTTGGTAGAATTGTCATTTTTATAATATTGTCTCAGCCTACCTACAAGCAATTGATATTTTTCCAGTTGTTCATATCTGACTTTGTGGGAAAAGTATTTTGTAATTGGGTTCATATAGTTCCTGGGTTTATCTTGGTAGGTAGACTGCCAAGTATTTTATATTATTAACAGTTACTTTAAAGGAAATTTCTTTTCTCCCTCTTGCTGCTAGATTTTGTCGATCATATAAAGAAATGCTGATGATTTGTATGGGTTTTTACCATATTCTACTTATCATTTTAAGGAATGTTCCCTTTATTCCTATGTTCTCCAGTATTTTTAACAGGAATGGGGGCTGTATTTTGTCAAAAGCTTTTTTTAGCATCAATTGAGATAATCATATGGTTTCTGTTGGTTTTGTTATTGATATGATCAATTATGTGGGTAGTTTTCCTAATATTGAACTGCTCTGTATTCTTGGTATAAATCTCACCTAGTTAAACTGTATAATTCTTGTGATATATTTTCATAATAACCTTGCTAATATTTTGTCCAAAATTTTTGCATTGATATTCATTAGTGTTTTCATTAGGTTTATAATTTTCTTTCTCTGTTTTGGCTCTTCCTGGTTTAAGTTTCAGCACCATATTTGTGTTATAAAAGGAGTTTGGTAGGACTCTTCACCTTTTTTCCATACAGTATTGGAATTGATTATTCTTTAAATGTTTCATAGAAATCACTTGTGAATCCATCTGGCCCTGAGGATTTTTTCTCAAGGAGTTCATTAATGCTTGTTCAATTTCTTTTTTAAGATGGAGCTATTTAGGTATTCTATTTCCTGATCTGTTAATCTGTATTTTTTAAAATATACACAGATTTCGCTCAGATTGTCAGATTTATTGGTATTTTGGGCAAAGTATTTCTTAATGATTGCTTTAATTTCTTCTTCATTGGGGGTGATTTCACCATTTTCATTTTTTGATACTGGATATTTGGTTTTCTCCTGACTTTTAAAAAAATCAGATTAACCAATGGTTTATCTATTTTACTGATTTTTTTCCCCATAAAACCAGCTCCTAGTTTTATTTATTAGCTCAATAGTTTTTGTTCAAATTCTAGGTTACTGTGGTCTTTTACTACTGTATCTTGTGTACCTAAGCTATTTCACTGATCCACCACTCTATTTCTTAGCCAGTACCAGATAATTTTGATGGTTACTGCTTTATAACATAGTTTGAGACATGGTATTGCTAGATCATTGTAAGATATTGATGTTACTGTGCACAACATTCTCCTGGGTTTTGTTCACTTTATTTTGTGTCAGTTCATCTAAGTCTTCCCAGGTTTGGCATCTTTTCTTTCTTCAGATATTCTGAGAATGAGTCTTTCATTCCTTCAAAATTGTGTCACTTTCAACATGAATTCCTTCTGTTTGTAGTTGATCAAGTCTAGTTGTGTTTTCCAAAATTGTTTTCTTCAGTTCCATATGCACTCTCTCTAGAAGTACAACTAAGACTCAGAAATAACAGTTCCAATGTCACAACTCTACTGTTTTTGGTAACAAAAATAATTTGTTACAAAAATCTTTGCAGAGCTTTTCCCTGTGTGACAGTTATAATGTTCCCACCCTCACAGAAGGTTTGTTTTGGTGAACTCTTGCATTTAGGGTTTTGTTTCCCTTAGAGCTGGTTTAAGGGGTTGAGCACCCACATGGAGCAGATCATCCCTTTGAAGATTGGTCCTGTCCAAGTGGGCTTGCTTATCTTGATGAGGTCTGTCTCTCTTTTATCTAAAATTCTCTGCTTCTAGACTCTCCTGTTTCCCAGGGATATGATATCACTATTCCTCTCTTGTTAGTGTAACTTTCAAATGGAATATTCTTTCCTCCTCCCTCTCCCACATAGAGGAAGCCAGGTACCTCAATAGATAGAGTACTGGGGGCTTGGAGACAGGAAGACAAGTTCACATCTGACCTCAGATGCTTACTAGCTGTGTGACCCTTGGCTTCCATCTGCCTCAGTTTTCTCACTTGGATAAAAATAGCATCTACCTGGTAGGGTTGCTGTGAGGATCTGGTGAGATTGTATTTCTAAAGTGCTTAGTATGGTGTCTGGCACACAGGAGGTGATTAATAAATGCTTTCCCCTTTCCCTTGTGCTTCATCCACACTGAAGAGGGGCTATCTCTCAACTCTGCAGAGATAAAAGTCTCTTCTTGAATCTGTACGCCTGCACCAGGATTAACCACCACACAAAGAAAGAGTGGTGGTCTGCACATTTTCATTTGACCAGTAATAGACCTGGAAATGCCATCAGCATTGATGGGACCATTTATTGGACAGGAAGAAGCCCGGGGCTTGAGGCAGAATCAGCTGCTTCTTTCTTAACTCCTGCCCCTCTTCAGAAGTAAGGAGAGACCAAATGAGTAGGTCAGTGGGGAAATGCTCCCTCTCCCAGAGCACAGATGATAGAGACAGGTGACCGGGCTCATCGCTTGTATTGTCTCACTAACAACTCTTGTCTCTTGGCAATCTCTAGGGCCCCCCTGCCACTCTAGGACCCTCAAGAGTCCTGGGGTGCACAGAGGGCCGCAGAATAGGGGCAAAGACACCTTTGTGTAAGGGCTGCAGTTCCACCTGTCCCAATACTTCTGTGAAGCTCTTAAAAGGAAAAACAAAGCCCAGCTTCTCTCTCCCAAAAATACGGAAAGCCAAGTTCAAAGATGTCCCCAAATTGGGGACCTCTAGGATAGCCTCATCTTGAATGCCCTGAAGCCGAGCAGCGCTTCCTGGAGGGTGGGGCACATCCTATCCCTTCATTATTATCCAGTTCATTGGCAGTAACTTTTCATGATGCGATTTCTGCATATTCATGAACCACTCCATAAATAATACTTTAAAACATGTCCCCAGGAGTCAAAGCCAAGTTCCTGACTTAGAGACTGTAGTCTTCCTCTCTGCCCGTCCATCCTTTTAAAATCCAGACATGTTGTCTCCAAACTTGTGGTACCATCGTAGAGATGACAGCCCAGTCACATTGCCAGGATTTTAGCATGTAGTTCACTTGGGCCAGGTAAGCGACCTGAGGTCACCAAGGGTAACCACCTCCTTGTCTGCAGCATTCACCATTTTCGTCCTGTCCTTCTAGTCCAAGGGTCATTCTTCTTGGCAGAGAAAATAGAAATCCAAGAAGAGAGGAGCAATTTCTCTCCCTGGTCTCCACCTTCCAGTATCACTATTGCATCTACCTGAGCAGCTAGAAAGATCTGACCTCTTCTTTTCATCAACTGTAGTTTTTTCTTTCCCAAAGGAAGCACGTGTACACACACACACACACACACACACACACACACACACACACACACACACACACACACCCCTTTTTTTTTTGGCTTATTTTTCCTTGGTAACCTCAACTTATCCTGTGCTTTATCATCTGTGATGCTTTTTATAGGGTCATACTTTCTGTTCATGCTCGGTGACTTGCCCTGGCTTCCCAGATGTCTTTTTAAAAATCTAGCCTGAGTTCCCTGTGCATCCACATCAGTCTTTTTAGCTAATTTCCCAACTTCAGAAGCAGGTGGGGTGGCATGGTGGAAGGAACGCTTGATTTAGTGTAAGAAGACCAACTTCTCCTTTTGGATCTGTTGCTTACACTAGCCTTCTGGGCCAGTCAGTTCCCCTTTCTTGTCCTTCTCCTGCTCTGTACAATGAAGGGGTCATAGTCAGTGGTCTCTAAGGGCATTCAAAGCCCTAACATTCTCTGGTGGAGCGACAGAGTAGAGAGCATAGCAAAGGGAGCAGGAACCCCGGGCTCCAATTCTTCTGTACCTCAGTTGTGTTGGGGTGTATGGGGTATTCAGGGAAGACCAGTACTTCTGATGAGAGGGCTGCTTTTCACCTCTGGTGTCTTCCTGCCTCACCTAACTCTCACCTCTGACTCCAAGAAGGTGTTGCATGCAAAGCAACCACACCCTGGTAAAATTGTGTCGGTAGATGGGCTAAACCAGGTTGAGGATAGCCGATGGGTCTCAGACATGTCCGTGAATTAGAGGGGTGTTGACCCCAACCATGTGAAGACTTCTCCTGGCAGAATGGGTGGATGAGAACAATTTGTTCCAGTGGCCATGAAGGCAGCTGACATAGGTGCTGCAGAGCACTTAGAGCTTAGTCAGACATGGAAGATGCCTACCTCACCCACTGCATCCTCAGGCATCACCAGCCAAACTGACTTCTGTCTTGCCATTGTACTTCAGTAACTTAGAGAGGGAGGCTGAGGCTTTGTGCACCAATGCCTCACTTAAATCCAACCGTGGCAGGAATCAAGACATCCTTCTGATGCCACTGGTCTCTGAAAACAAAGGACAGACAACAACACCTCAGTTATATTGATTACAGTGGGTTTGTAACTCCGGAGGCATCCTTGACTTTTCTCTTCCTTACCTCTAACATCCAATTGGCTTGTCAAGTCTGGCCCATTCTGATTTCCCAGCATCTTTCATGAGAGTCTCTTTCCACTTGCCTCCCCACTTTGCCATCACCTCACATCTTATTCAGACTACTGAAGGGCTTCCTGATTGGCCAACTCTCCTAGTGTCTCCCTCTAATTGTTCTCATCTCCTTTTGTCTGTTGGGAAACACACACTCCATGAGGTCTAGGGGACAGGTGATCTGGACTGTTGGCTCTTCCCTGAATTCAACTCTCAATTCTTCTCCACCAGTAACCACATCTCTGTGACTAGAAAAAGCTCTGCATTCCCTTGGCTCTTCTTCCTCCTCTTGGGGTAGCCTCTTCTTTCCCCGATGAGGTTTTCCTCAAATGGCACTTCTTTGCTGCTGTAGTGGGCTTGCTGCTGGTCAGCAGGAATGAGCATGGAAGTTCAGAGAGCCCCCATGCATTCATGAATGTGGAAGGTGAGCAGTGAATTGAAATCAGGGATGATGAGATGGAGGGAAAGTAATGACAACTTGGTCCAGACCAGGCTGCTCATCTCCCTCACCCCTTTTACTCAGGGAGGGTCTCATGGCTGGCCATACTGCCTGCTTTTGGAGGAACCCAAGAGGTTTTGTTCCAGTACAAAAGGGATAAAGGTAGAGAGAGGACAAAGTCCCTGACCTCAAGTGAGAGAGAGGCTTTATGTGGGGTGGGGATGAGGGCAACAAGCTCTGTATTAACTAGCAGGGTCTGCTTTATCAACGTAATCAGACAGATCACTCCATTAGAGAGTGAATCAATTGCAATGGATTTGGAGTCAGGACTGAATTCAAATTTGACCTCAAATATTTACTAGCTATGTGTTCCTGGGTAAGTTACTTTCCCTCTGCCTCTGTTTCCTCAAATGAGGAATAATGTCCTCAAAATGAGGATAGTAACAGTAGCTACCTCCAAGGTTGTGGCAGGAAGCAAATGAGATACTATTTGTAAAGAGCTTAGCAGAGTGCTCAGCATCCAATAGTCATCTAATAAATGCTTGTTTCCTTCTTTCCCTGTGTTCCTGGCACTGTGCTGAGTCAGATAAAACTGAAACATCTCTTGACCTCTAGGAGTTTACATTATGCTGGGGTTCAGGGCAGAGGATACAATGTGAACCCAGTCAAATAAATAAAAATATTCACAAATTTAATACAAAAATGCAAAAGTTTGAGAGCTGAAAAAAATGGTGTGACTCTTGTTAGAAATAGGGAACCGAGGAGGCACAGTGGGTAGCAAAACAGACTCAGGAAGATCTGGGTTTGGATCCTGACTCCCTTTCTTGTCACTTAACATGATTCAGCTGCAATGTCCTTTAGGGATGAGAATAATAGCCCCTACCTCCCAGGGTGTCATGAGGCCCAAATGAGGTAGGCTATGACAAGTCCTTGTCAAACCTTCAATGCTATATAAAAGTTATTAAGTTAGATGGGGAGGTTCAGGGGGTAGGATTATGAATTCCACCTTGGACATAATGAATCCAAAATGCCTACAGAATATCTAGGTGGGGGGGTGGAGCCAAGATGGCGGAGCAGAAAGACTCACATATGCTAGCTCCGAACCCACAGCCCATAATTATCTATAAAAAGAACTCCCAACAAATTCTGGAACAGTAGAAGCTGTGCAGCAATGGGGCGAAGGAGATTTCCGTTCCAGAGAGCCCTGAAAAACCGATCCCAAAGGTCTGTTGCGCACCAGATGGGAGTGGAGCCCAGCCCTGCCCTGCCCTTGCCGTGCGGCACTGAGAGGAGCAAGCAGATCCGAACAGGCTTCAGGGATGAAATCTCCAGCGGCCGTGAAGGTCCCTCCACCCACAGATGCACAGGCCAGTGAAAGAGACATCTGGATGGGCTGAGAGGGGAACGGGGTGTCTCCATGACTCGGGCCCCCTCGGGAGGCAGCGGCAGAGGCAGCGGGCGGCCAGAGGCTCCCAGAGCAGGCAGGAGCTCAGCAGCAGCTCCATTATGGAAGGTCCCTGCATAAATCTCCTGAGGGAACTGAGCCTGGGAGGCGGCCCTGCCCCCACCTGAGCACCAGAATTTAAGCTCCCATTGAATAGCAGCCAGATCTGCTGCCAAAAGCCCTGAGGCTGGGGAGCAGCATTTGAATCTCAGATCCCAAGCACTAGCTGGGCGGATTTAGGCGGGGGTGGACAGGAATCTCAGAAGTCAAGTAACTGGCTGGGAAAATGCCCAGAAAAGGGAAAAAAAATAAGAC